>OX596024.1:33352019-34557932 GCA_951394055.1 Villa cingulata
ACTATTCGACTCGTAGTATCGTAGCGTATACTACAGGTACTGTTAGAGCCAACATGTTACACTGCTCTAGCTAGAGTATGTAAAAAAAGCAAGAGCAAGTATAAAAAGTTATTAGTTGATTTTTCGTGTTTATCATGTGCCATATTCGTAACAGAGAAAAATCAACTTTTAGAAGTAGACAGAAAATACAAGTACACAGGATGTGTCAATTGTGAAATACTACTCGTACACGTACTAGCACTAGGATAGCGTATACTATAGAGGTACTGCCATCAGAGTCAATAAGTTTCACTGCTCTAGACTAGAGTATGCAGAAAGGGTTAAGGGGAAAGAAATTATTAAATGATGTTTATAGTTGATTTTCCGTGTTTGTTATGTACATTTTTTGCATTCTCTCTCAGTAGAAAATCAACTTTTTCTGAAGCATAAAAATGTGAGAAAAATTGTGAAATACTATTCGTACTATCGTAACGTATACAATAGCATATAGGTATATGATTTTTAAAAATATTGCTTTTAATCAAAGGAAAAAAAAAATTAAACAAAAAATATTTACTATAATTATTTATTATTTACAACTTTCAATTTTTTAAAAAATAAAGTAATTTATTTATATTTACTCTGACAAAGAAACGTGTACTTATCTTTAATTTATTAATTGCACATAAAAGAAACAAAAATTTATTTTGATTTTTTAAAAATTTATTTAATAAATTAATTACCGCACTAAACGCAATTCTGTTTTTTCCATCATTCTCTAAAGTTTGTCTTAACACCATATAGCATATTTGGCTAACTACACTCTAACTTAAAAAGGAAAATTAATAACACTAACACTTTTCAAAGGAATTCGAAATGAATGACACATACCATAGCAATAATATTACATACATTACCATATCAGGTGAATTAAAAAATAAGATGTTCCGTATAATAATAATCACCACTTGTCACATTAATTTAATACGGATTATAAATATATTTATATATGAATATGTAAGTACATATATATTATATATAATGTCTCAATTATATAGGTAAGTATATCTGTATTATATATGTATGTACATTCATAATACAAATTCATCGTAACTATAATAAGAAAAATTGATTATTATATGGTAGTTATTATTATGTATATTTAACATTATTTAATGTACTTATTTGTAGATAAAAATATAAAAATAAATAAATAAATAAAAATCTAATACTTACATAAAGACAGATAAATACATATTATATATTATACAGAATTATATTTCTGATTTTATTGATTGTGATCGGGCAAGCAAAATGTTAAAGAAAGTTAAAAATTATATATTGCAGATTTCTATAAATGGTTATTCAATTTGTATGAGTATGATTATACTTATGTATGTACATACACTTTGATTTAATATTATCTGATATTTTATGTAATACAGACAGTAAATAAGTAGGGGAGAATTGAATAATAATTGAAAAGAATGATGAATAAGTATTGGATTAATTTTACGTATAAATATATGTATATTGAACGGTGATAAAATCTGATTAAATTATTATTTAAATGTGTATATAAATGTAGTAATTATTTTAATTAATATTTATTCAAATATATTTGTGTAACGTGCATATTATTAATTTTTTATAAATAATAGTTAATGATCAAATCCAAAATATGATCAACATTATGTAACCATAGTATTATACTTACATTACTCTTATATTAAGAAAATTAATTCACTTTCATATGACGAGCATAATTCTATAATAATTTAAAATTAATCGAAACTTATATAATAGCAGAATACAATTTAATAGTACTCGTAGTTGTAGTATTACAAAAATAAATACAAATATCTATATACACAACGATTTTTACTTTATTTCAAAATTTCTAAATAAAAATATACGAATACATGCTCATACATTTTATAAAAATAAAGTGTTAATTTGTTAGAGAAAAACAACAAAACAAAAGATTTAAGCGAGAAACTTTTTTCATTATCGTACACATTAACTATAGTTTGCGATACATTACTGTGATATCGAAAAAGAATTAATGATGATTCTACTTATAAAATTTATAAAATATACAATCAAGAAATATATAAAAAAAAAAAAATACATATAGCTATATGCATGCATGTATAAGTGTTTACTAATAAATTGAGATAGTATTGATGAAGACTAAATAAATTAGTTTTAAATTGTTTATAAATTTGTTGATATTATTATAATATTAATGTGTATATTTTATAGAAAAGTGATAAAATGAATTTGATTTCGTGATCATAATGTCAAATATAAGTCCTATTAAAGAAAATTTGAAAATCCAAAAGAAAATCGTTATCGACTTTTCTTTGATTTTTCTTATACATACATAGAATTAAAAGATAAATTTGATTTAAATCAGATAGAGCGGTTTTATCTCTTTGATCTTGTCTATAAGATGATAAATACGTGTGTACGTGTGCATGATTATTATATGCATTACTTGTATACATGTAAATATTAGATGATTGTTAAAAATTGTATTTATTTATCATGATTTAGTGTATATGATTCGTCTGCATGAAGGTGTATACTCTTTCTGTAAATGCAAAAAAAAAAAAAAAAATTAAGAGAAGTTGATGAGAAAACAAATAAAGTGTTGAACAAACAAATCTGAAAAAAAAAATGAATTTACAATTACAATAGTAATATGTAGTTGTAGAGAAAAAATTAAGAACATATTGTTTTTGCATATATGAGAAAAGTTTATAAGCAAGCTGTAAAGAAAATATTTATTTAAAAAATAAATCAGTTACAAATTTAAATATTTTTTCTATATTTTTATATTGTTTACATATTCAGATATTCAGCATTTAATTATGTTAAAAATTACTGAAAAAAAAAAACACGAAACAAAAAAAAAACAATTCCTTTTTTATTTTTATCAATTTTAAAAATCTCTTAATTTATTAGCACATACAAAAAATATTTACTGTCTCTTCTTTATCTCTGGGTGTATTCTTTAAAAAGAAAAAAATGGGTGTTTGTGTTTGAATATTTTTGTAAACATATACACACTCGTACTCGTATGGATGTATACATTTTAATTGACATTTTCTGTGATTTGCTACTTTATAGACTCGATCAATTATTGTAATTTTTATATTTATTTTTTCTGTCTTTTATATGCACTGGTATAAAGTGTTGAGTATGAAAACCAATCGAAAACATATACATACATAAAAGAATGCAATAAAGTGATGTCATGATGGACACTTCAATAGTAAAAGTCTGTTCGATTTTTTTATTATTCGATAAACTATAAAATTAAAATAAAAAAAAAAATATATTTGTACCAAAGTCTAAGTAATTCTCATTGTGAAAAATTTCTAAATAAAATATCTGATTGATTTTAATTTAAAATGTATTGCACTTACAGAATAAATATTATTTTATTGATTTTATGTATAAAGTCACGGCCATCATATATGGATACATTTATGTGGATGTACACATATGTACTTATATATAAAATTGTAAAATATTCATTGTATTGTTACTTTACAATAATTTTATGTTTTTATTTTTTAGTTTGATCATTTTTTTTTAATACTGCATCAATTTGTTTTTTAAAGTAAGTATGTGAATTAAGATAATGATAATTTGTATATAAGATTTACACTTCTTATTCCAATCCAATAAATTGCATATATATACCTAAATAAGGACACAAGAAATAATTTTTTATGTACGACGCAGTATTATAATACAATCTAAGCAAATAAAAATTTACATTCTTTTAGTATGTAACGAACATATCGTACAAATTAATGTAAATTGAAATATTATTTTGAATTTTTTTCTTCTCCCTATTATAAATAATATTTCGTTTGGCTGCAGTTAACTATATTATCGCATGTAAAACTCTATAATATTTTTATATATATATATACATATAATTATGAACATATATTTTGAACTCCGTTATGAAAAGTTCATTTAAATATTCTATGAAAAATTATAATCCATAGTCTGATAAATTGCTTGTCCAGCACATTTAATGAAGTTATTCATTTGATTGCCGGTAATCAGACATTATGAACCCAGCTAAAATGATTTGTGAGCATAATCTTTAGTAAAAAATAACACAAATTTGTTATAATACTATATAGATACAAATAGAAACAGAGAAACTATGTATATATGTACGAATGTAATGTGAATGAAAATACTATAGAGTGTATAAGTTTTAGAATGGCGGAAATATTTTTGATCTAAAGTGACTATTTATATACGCATACAACTATAACTATAATACCTAGATACGTATTAAGTATAATAGTATTTATAATTTGGTTGGTTGTACATTTAAATATTAATAAAGTACTCGTACGTGTAATACTACTGATGGATACTTACCATATACAGTTCTACTAATGAATCGAACACACAACATGTGCAAGTTAACTTCTTTTTTAAATATACTAGTTTCCGAGTGTTAGTTTTTTTTCTAATTATTCTTGTGTGTTATTTGTTTTCTTTTATACCAAGGAATATTTATAGAATTATATTATGCGTATATGTATTTTTGTATTTTTTTCGTTTATGGTAATAAAGTAATAATAAGTAAAAAGAAGTAATAACAATTTTTTATTTTTCAAATTTAGGTATAATTTATGTTTTGATTAATATGGATTAAAAGTTATATTCATTTATTATCCTGTATGTACATATGTACAAGTGCATATCAATTATATAGATTTTGTGAAATATCTTCTGTTGAGCGTAAATATCTTCCTAATGCAACTTCGGAAATAAAAAATAAAAAATAAATAAAATGAAATAAAATTCTCAATTTTAAAATAAATTATTGATTAAAAAGGAATAACAAAAAAAAAAAAAAACTTTTATTTCTACTCATATGTATATATGTATATTTGAAAATCCTTTCATGAATTAATCTGATAAATATATTTTAATACTACATACCATAATACAGCTACAGTAATATAGTATATAAAGATTTTTATATTATTTTATATTTAGCAGAATATAGAAAAATTATGCTATTAAATACCATACAAAACATATGTACCATTGATACCTTTTCAAATAAACTATTCTCTTTTTATTTTATTTTTTAAATCTAAAATCTCAGTTTTATATAGAATTTTCAGAATGAACTGTGAAAAAAAAAGTAAGCTAGTTAGTTAGTTAGTTGGCTTGTTAGTTAGTTGACTATATAAGCTAAAGCTAGCTAGCTAGCATAGTTAAAGTTATATTGTTGATTATTTATAAAACAAATGAAGTAGAGTAGGTATATTCGAAGAACACGATTATTTGATATAAACAAGAAATCGTGCGAATTTAGACACGAAATTAATTGAACGCCAGTTTGTGTAACTGAAACTTTTAACATAACATAATTTCTTTCTACACCTGATTTGCATACACCTCCAGGCCAGAATTTTTGCGGTCGACATGAAATGATATAGACAATTTGGAATTTAAAAAGGATTTTTTTGTTTTTTTAGTTTTTTTTTTTTTTTTTCGTGGAAGATATTGTATCCTATATATCTACACTTACATATAATAAATATAATGTTGCACATATTATTGTACTGTTATGCATGTGTACATAGGAATATGTGTATGTTACATGTTTAATAAAATTGAATAACAAGAAGGCGTTTCAATTTAATATTATATATACCACATACTATTACTAACTAACCGAATAAAAGTTTAAGTATATACGTATTTAATTAGTCAAAGAATCACTTCTCCTTTTCATGTTTAAATAACGAATTATCGTGTACTTAAAATCTTTAAAGTTAGTTGTAAATATAAGTACTGTTGTTCTTGTTGTTGTTGTTATACTACTACATAAAAAAAATAATCAAAAAACAACTACAAAAAAAAAAAATAATAATAATAATAAAAGAAAATATATTAAAAAGAAAAGGCAAAAATACAGCAGTCAACTTTTCTGTTACAAAAAAAGTTAAATAGAGTTTTATACACCCATGCAATGAAAAAATCGTGCCGACAATAATCTAGTGATTTTCCAATTTTGTTTAATTTTACTTTACATAATAATGTGCATATGTATCTGTCTAATAATGGTGAACAAAATGTAAAAAAAAATGTTTCTTTTCTTTTTTACGTTTGTTATTTTACTTATTTTGTTATAATATGTGTGTATATTTTTGTAATTTTTTTTATTTCTTTAATTTTTATTTTACTCTTTTGGATGTGCTTGTAAATTTATTATCCGTAAAAGACGTTGTCCTATTGGTAACTAGCTGCAAATTGCTTGCTTGCCGTTTTATTTTTGTTGTTGTTTTTCTTTTTTTTACTTTTTCCTTTTATTTATTTTTTTTTTCTTATACATATTTTATTTTATTTTTGAAATCTTTATGAACATGTCATTTGTAATGAAAATTAACAAATCTATACATACGTGATATAAAATACGAGTGTACATGTATTATTGTCATGTCATTTGTTTGACTTTTATAAAATAATATTTTTCGGTACAGCTAAAGAGGTGTAAGTAAAGTTCATAACAAATCTATTTTTCATTTATACATGTATACAACATATGATGTGCACGTATATGTACATATTCATTTATATTTTAGTTTTCTTGATTACAAGTTTTTTTTAGGTGTGTAAAATTAATATTAAATTTTCAAATGATGATTCAGTTTCAGCGTTTCAGTTATTTTCATTTTTGGTGATTGCGGGTGGAGTCATTTAATGATTTAATACATAATGGAATCTTAAAATCCTTTTAATGGTATTTAATTAGAAACAATTTATTTACAAGAAATTATTTTTGAAAAGAGTAAAACGAATATCATATTAAATATCGATTTTATTTATAAATAAAAACTTGTGAAATGTGTCATATAACAGATATAATGTACGAGTATTAATGTCTTTACATACATTTTCCAAATAAAATTTTTAACGTATATAATCTTTCTACTAATTCTCACGATTGTATAACAAATTTTATTAATAACAACATGTAACATGAAGGTAATAAAATATTTTTTGCAAATATTATGTTCTGTGTATACGAGTATAAATGTAATGCTAAACGTACCATATTTTCTTGACTATTCTCTATATGTAAATATATATATTTTATGTACATTACGTGCACATGTAGATACATACTTATATAATATATAAAGATTCCATATCTATTTCAAATTAACTAGAAATCTAAATAATATAATTTATAAGTGTACAAAATCGATATAGTATTTCAGTGTTATTCTTTTATATTGTGCACGTAATTAAATATATTTTTTCTTCAACTAAAGAGGTATTATCGTGAAATTAAGAATTAAGGTTGTAGATCAAAATTAATAAAATGTACAGAATTTCTTGTATATCTAAATCTACCTATGGATAAATAGATATACTGTGTGTACTATTGTATACGACTAATAAATTATGTACGAATATCTGTTTTTAGATTTTTATATTGAAAAATAAATCGGACACACATACATCATACATAAAACATTTTTAAACAAATATTTCAAGCATACTGATATTAAATTTTATAGATTATGAATTAATGATTAAAAAATATTATAAATAAAATAATTTAACTGAATTGTGAGGATCAATTTCAAAATAACGATTAAAATTCTGGTTTTTGACTTTATAATATAAAAATATTTACTCATATAAATTTAAGTATACTCGTCTCGTTTGGGTATGTAGAGTTTGAATTGTAATTATTTTAATCGTTATTACCATAAATTTTATATGATGGGCATTAGACTATACGAGTATGATTGAAAAATGAAATTCAAGAAAAGGATGTTAATAGCGTAATTGGTATATTAATAAAATAAATTAATGTAAAGGTTAAACTAGAAGTCAATTGTTTTCAAGGTTTTTTTCTCGATTGATCATAATAATTTTGGTTTTATATATATATTTTTTTTTTATAAATATTTCAAATATTAAATTTTCTAAAATTTAAAATTTTGTAATTTAAATTAAATTTTCAAATGAAAATGTATGTATGTGCTAAGAATTGTTTTTCATTTAAAATAAATTACTAGAAAAAATTATTCATTTCACTTATATACATACTTGTATAAGTATACAGATAAGATTTAGATTTTAGAAAGCTTTTCCTTATGTGTACAAATTAGATGAATACATATATACTTATGTACATATCCGTGTGTCGTATTTATTTTAATATCTTGTTACATGTATCTAGATATCATCGTGTATAATTTAACAAATTTGTCTAATTGATAACTGAATTTATACATGCATGTATATACGTTAGATTATGCACAAATGCTACAATCGTTATGTAAAATAATGCCATCAAGACGATAGATAGTACATGTATATATAATATATGGTGTTTTATATACGAGTATATATGATATTTATGTACATTTATCCAGCTCTATATATACTATACAGATACTTGTTAGTTTAATTAACTCAAGATAACCTCAATTTTATTTTAGCTTGGGTGGTCCGTTAGTTGTTATCATACCATTGTTTAGATCCATACGATACATTCAATTACGAATGTTTAATTTGTTTCCTCTTATATATATCTATATAAACGAATGCATATGAAGAAATTCTATACATTATACATTATTTATATGCTTTTTTTTATGTGTACATTGCGAATATATGTATGTAAAAAAGGTCAAAGGATGAATTTTAGACATTTACTTATATCTTTTTTGTCTAATTTCAACCTTTCTACTTGTACTTTGAACATATTTTATTTTATTAAAATGAAAGAAAACACTTCTTTGTTGGGTGTCAATTCATTGTTATTTACAAAAAAAAAAAAAAAAAAAAAATTCCACATACGACAAGTACCTTACTTATATACCAATTTTATTTTGTGTACTAGGAAATGTTCGCAGTCACTTTGATTCAAACGGAAAGTATTACTATAACTTCTTGTTACTTGAGGTCATCAGTCATTTCTAAACAGAATACTTCTGTAATATATTCATCTGATCATTTTAAGAGTATATATATGTATCATTATTTGTTAGGTAGGTACCTATTCTGATTTTCATAGTATACTTATAGCTTAGTATCTTATGTAAGAGGAATAAAATCATTTTCAGAAGTTTTCTTGTTTGTAGCAAAGACAGAGTCATTTAAATGCCATAAATCAGAAGATCAAAACAACGAATTGAAATAAAAAATAAATGAATAAAGCTAAATCGTACAAAAATAATTATATATTATTTTTTAAAGAATTCACATTTAGAACATATTAGCTGCGTAACAACATGTAGTACAAATACTCACAATTCGTTTTGTATGTATATATATATATTCCTTTTTGTTTTTATATTCAAATGCATGAGTATCAATTAAACGATCAAAACCCTTAGAAAAATATGTGTAGGTTGTTTAAAATACATTCGTATTTGTGTACAAAAAATATATACGTACAGTATATACCAGATGAAATAAATTTAATTGTAAGCTTGTTATTTTGCACAGGAGAAAAATCAATAAATAAAATTAAAAAATAAAAATTAAAAAATTATGCTTAAACATAAACATATCAACGAATTAATTCATATGCGTGTTTACAGAATTTTTTCAAACGTTTACAAGTAAGCATGCAATGTGAAAATGTTTCAATTATCTGGAATATATACGAATAGATTATAAACGAAATTAAATTCAAAGAAAGATATAGAGATTTCGTTATATTCTTTAGTTGCTGTAAAATTAAATGTAAAATACATACATGCATACATACTTAATTCGTAATCTGATTTATTTTCAATTTAGTGTTACATTGATACTAAAAAATTTTTAATTAACACCTTTAACAAGATTGAATGAAAATCGAACAAAAATTTCATACTCGTATAAAATTACGCAAAATAAATTAACACATTATTTACATGTACACAAATATGTATACATATTGTACGTATAATTGTTGTGAATCTGTTTTATGTTATTTATGATATTTAACAGTCTAGAATTTGTAAATTTATGGAAGTCATTGCATTCAACTTCAACTCGATTGCAGTGAAATTCTATGAATAAAATAGTGAATTTATGACTTGCATTTTATTTATTTATTTATTTTTTTTTTGAACGAAAAACGAAAAATGAATTGAAATTTTTTCGTCGTGAGTGTAGTCTATATAATCACAAAAAACAAAAATGAAAAAAAAAAAAAATTAATTAGACTTCAAAATACATTCACACATCAATTAAATGTAGACGGTATCTATATATAGCTATAACTATGTACATTATCTTTTAGGAATTTATGTTTTTTTTTTTTTACAAATGCGTATAGTAGCTAATGTAGTTTTTCCAAAAAAAGAATATTACAAAAATAAATTTGAAATTAAATTAGCCGCGCACGTATTACTTTTACGGAAATACTTTAATTGAATGATTTGTTAGATTGACTGCGATGAAAGGTGTAAAAATGTTTTGATTTCACGTTTTTCTTTTTTTTTTAGATGTTCAAGTTTAAGGTCATTTAAACATGAAATTTTTAATTATGTATCTGTTTTTATTTATATTTATTATATACATTTTTTTTTCTTTTTAAAAAGGAAATTCAGATAATGTTCTTCCGTACGTACGTGTAATGTACAGCTTGTATTAATAGAATTTGATTAGACGAAAATAAAACTAACGTGTTCCTATACATTATATTAGTTGAAGGTTAGTCACGAAAATAATTCGTTTTATATATTTTTGTTTCGTATTTTTTTTATAAAGTTTAAGTTTGTTGACATTAAAATATACTCATAAATAATATTTTTCTCAACATTAATTTTATTATTATTATTATTATTATGTAAACAAATATATTAAATGTATCCTATAAGCGATATAAAAAAATTTTGAACATGTGTAGAAAAGAATTGAACAAATTTTTTCATGTGGAAATTCACGTTTTCTCTCTACATGCATGCCTATACTTCTATGCACGTATCAAAGAAAATTACTTTATAAATATGATCCTTTTTGAATAATGTCTTTTAAATAACAAAAATCTATAAATTTTTATGATAAATGACTTTCTTAAATATTTATTTACCTTTATGCAATATATCTAAAATCTCATAAGCGTATAAAAAATTTTTTAAAAAGCAAATCACGTATACAGAATTTGATCTAGAAATCAGGAAAAAGTTTTTTTCTACAGTATTTCATTTAATAATGTTCATTTCGTTTTATTTACTAATTCACGATGATGTCTCATTGATAGAAATATACTTTTTTATATAATATGTATGTATGTACGTGCAAAATTTTTGTACTTGTTTAATAATCATTGGTAGCTGCTTACCAATCATGTTTAGATTCAAAATTCGGTCAATGCATCTTGCTGTTATGTACATATATTGCTCGCGGAGGCCCAGTTAACAGCTCTAATGATCATTTGTTACTGCGCTGCTGCTGTTTAGTGGGAGAATTTATTTTTATTTTGTTAGACATTGTTAATGTTACAGATTGCATATATGCTAAAATACAATATAATTGGAAGATTGCAAATTTTGGATTCTTTATTGGTTTCGAAGTTCTGAGAAAATTACGCCTACATATAAAATATATTTACGATCATTTTATAAATTCATAAATTGCTCTAAGTTATGTAACACATATGTACATAATAGCAAAGAGGTAATATCTAATCGGTCAATTGTTTGTGATGTTATTGGAGTCTATATATAGTATATAGTTGAGGAGGTATTTTAAAATTATTTTCCAGCAATCAAGCGAATTTATAAAACCACATTCTAGAGTATAAATTCAGTTGCAAATAAAATATACATGATGTGTGCCTCCAATCTAAGTGCAGAAGGTTTAAATTTGTGTATATATTATGTACATTGATTTTATACCTTTGAAAACAATGTAATATGTACATATGAGTGTGTGTGACTGTGTTACAAATGCAAAAAATCAGGTATCCAATTATTGAAAAATTTTGTACACAGATTTAAGCACCTATGTACGTACACTTATTTTACTTATTTATGTATCTCTTATAGGTGCAATTGGAGCTGAAAGTATCATTTATTATGAGATTTTTATTGACCAAAGGAAAAATTGCATTTTAAACTTTTCACTTTTCAACGAATAATGAATATGGTATGGCCTAAAAAATATAATTAATGATACATGTAATATGTAACGTATGACAAGGATTTGTTGTGTTATTATTGCATTACTAAAAATATTTTGATCAGTACCAACTAATTTTTTAGTTCATTTTTACTAGGTAAATTGGTTACATTGTATTATTATTATTACATGACACTTTGGATACATAAAATCTATATATACTATTTCATGTATTCATTTTACATAGTAATCAAATGGAATAGAATACTCATTTCAATCAAACAGTGGAATTGAATTTTTTATATTCTTTAAAAATATTTGCATGCAATATTGTAGATAAAATTTTTATTCGAACTTACGACCACTAAAGTCATACATTGTATGGTCCCAGGGATTATGGATTTTAAGGAAATTGTATAATGATAAAAGGTCGAAAATTCATTTATTTGCATGTTCAATTCGTGATGAATGATTCTAATTTCAAATTTTGCACGCATTTCTGCAGAAGATAGCTACATTTGGAAAAAAAATGAGAAAAATTGAAAATTTTGAAGATTCTCAGCATTTTCACAAGATTATAATAAATTGTGATATAAAACAGAGAAATTGTTCTGTTTAATATTGTATTTAGGTATATAGGAATTGTGCATGCATTTATTTTCATTTTTTTCCGTTTTTTTTTTTTTTTTCAATTTTTTCGTAATCAAATCACGAACATTATAGAATTTTAAATAAAATTTCTATAACTGAATATACGAAACGACAATTGTCGTTAAAAAAAAAGGTAATCTTTAAGATTTTATATTGTATGTGCATGTGTATGTATGTTTGTATTCCTGTATTAATTTCATTTTGTTGCAATCTTCACAAATATAAACAATTCGATTATTATGTACTACGAGTTTATACAAACATTTATACATGTCTGTATACGTACATATTAAAGTCCGTTAATATATTATACTACGGTGTATGTATGAGTATGGAATGGATAATACACACATTTTATTTTTTTTATATTTATATTTTTTTTGTCTTCCGTATATCCATTTTAAGAAAAATCGTGAAAATAGGCGACAAAATTTTCGTGTTAAATCGAGATAGCCTTAAAGTCACCATTTTTGGTTTATGTAATTATTTTCTGATGCATTTATTACACGCGTTGCATTGAAAGAGCGAGGTTGCAAAGAGGCTATCTCATTCATATAATCAAATTTGTAATGATTGCATGTTTCTTGTATGTTTTTATTTCAGATCAGCGTGTACTGAGCTCTATTACATTAGTGAATGAAGATGTCGTTCGTATATATATATATACTTATTTATATGCTTATATAATACACGAATACTACATATTATCCACATGTAAATATGTTTGTATATAAAATTACATTATACTTTAAAAAAAAACATATGAAATGTATCTTTTTCGAATAAAAACATAATATCGTTACAATTTTATTTTTTTTTTCGAATTAGTTTTTAAAAATAAATTCGTATTTAAAAAATGCATATAATACTTACATACGTTCTTTATTATTATATTACGTTCACCAGAGGGAATCTAGATTCAGTTTAAATGAAGATTTACTGTAACTAACAGTTAAGTTAGTTAAGTAATTTTTGTGGGATCTTATCTTTATGATTTTTTCGTAATCGTATATTTTAAATAACACATATATACATATTTACATATGTATAGTATGTATACATTTTGATAAACTGAAATGATGAAGATCAGAAAAAATTAATAAAATTTGAAATAAAAAACAATCCCATCTAATCTCATGCAAACCAGCAATTAAAAAATGAAAAAAAAAGTTATTGAAATGTACACGTAAATTATGATATGCATCTTCTCATTGATAATATACGGTGAGTATTTTTGAAATTAATTTTATTTTATGAATTTATTAAAATTATAAAAACCTTTTATCGAATCAATTCTTGTATATACTTATAATGACATTTTTTTTATAAATTCTCATATTATAATTGATCCTTGATTGTTATTGTAAAGAACATAAAATTTAATAATTCAAATAATAATTTATGATCATCACCTCATAAAATATGAAACTTTATCAAAAATATCTACCCACATATTACATACAATGATTGTACGATTTTTATTTTTTAAATATTTATTTTTGATTTGTATGTTCTATTCACTAAACATTCTTGAAGGAATATAAAATTCTGCTTCGAATAATGAAAATTATATTGCGTAACATTGTACCTCTAAAAGTGTAATCAAAAATAAAATTTACATTTTTCATCTAGATAAATTTTACGTGTTCAAATTTAACAATTTTCACCAATAATGATATTAAGATATTTTCCATCTTTATGTCTAGCAGAATTAAGACATTTTTTAGTATTAAATTGACGACGCTTTTTAAATTTTTTTGATGATTGCTGAATTCAACTAAAAACTTAAAATCCTACGCAACGTTCAGAATCATATTACAGACAATAAATTATGGATTTTTATGAAATATTTTATATACTCACTTGTAAATGTTGTGTTGTTGTATTCTACAGAGAAAATCAGATATCAGAGAACAAGAATAAAATGAAAATTGATCTGATTTGCTTCGAAAATGATTTCATTTCATATAAAAATTCATGAGTAATAAAAAAATATGTGATCCAAAAATGTTAAAATTTGTTATATGAACGTAAAGTATACAGATGATTAAATTTTAATTTGTATTGTATAATTAATCCTCACTTAATTTTTTTATAAATATACAATATTCGTTAAAGAAATTATTACAAATAAAAGCATGATTAAACATTTCAAAAAAAGTAAAATATTTTGTTTTTATCGTTTGATAATTTTCATTTCAGATTGATTACAACCAAATAAGAAATAAAGATATATTTTCCTTCATGAAAAGTATAAAAGAACAAATTTGTTTCTATAAATATAAAATTTTATAATATTTTTCTTGATAAATTAAATTAAAAAAGAAAAAAATTGATAAATATTAAAATTAAACAAAATTTCGTTCATTAATTTTTATTTTTGTGTAAGAATTGCACAGCAGGTATCAAATATCGATTTGTCAACATTATAAGTGACCAATTGATATATAAAATACTGAATCGATTTGTGTTAATCTCTACATCTCTACAAAGTATACATTGGTTTTATGTATTATACAAAATGTATACTCGTGAATTCATGCTGGGTTAATTATGTTTTATATAAAATTTGAACACATAATCAAAACACAAATTTGAAAACTATAGGTATACATAAGTATAAGCAGCAATATTTGATTGAGTTATCATCGAAAGAAGTTTTGTTAAAAGAAAAAAAAGAAAAAAAATACACGTACAATATTTTGAAAAATAAAGAAATTTCATTCGTATCGATTGCATGTATGTATATACGTACACAACTGAAATGAATGAAAGAATTGCGGTTGATTTTTAACATTTCGTCCATAGATTTTATCATTATTCAATTTTATTACTTGTGCACACATTTTAACTTTCCGTTCCACTCTATACATGAAACGAGAAATTTTCATATACGATTATGCATTTGAAAATGTAGGTAATTTAAAAACGAAAATAAATCTGAATCTTCCATTAATTCCAAAATAAGATGCAAATTGTTATGCAAATGAATTCTGTCAAAGGTTTCTAAAATTGACATTAATATGTTCGATTGTGTAACATAAATATAAATGAAAATTGTATATTTAATGAAAATTCAGTAGCAATAATGTTAAATGCAGACTCATATTTAAATTTATATAATGTATATATTATGTACGTGAAAATATAAAAATCATTTTATGTGAAGCTCACACAATATTTAAAATGCATTAGGTATGTTATGTATATACAAATTGTCTATCCAAAACTAAATGTAAAATCGATTTATGATCGGATTATGTTTATTATTGTTTTTGTTAAGATATCTTTATTAGCTTAAAATTCAAGATGCAAAACAAATTTGAAGATAAAATCTAAATAAATATTTATAAATCACTTTACAAAAAAATTTCACTCATTCCTTAAGACGGTAAAAATTAATATGTGTATTATGGAATAGAAGAAACATTTACTTTTTGTGCGCATGTTATAATAATCGCATACTAATCGAAATCAATATTGTTGATTGATTTTATCTTTTAGTAGAATACGAATAGTGTACATGAAAAACACGAAAAATCAACTAACAACGTTTAATACTTGCTCCTCCTCTTTCTACATACTCTCGAGCAGAGGCTCATTGACTGTAACAGTTCATGAAGTATACGCGTATAGGCTATCCTAGTACGAGTAGTATTTTACACAACATGTATATTCGTATTTTCAGTATTCAGAAAAGGTTGATTTTCTCTCTCAGTATATAATACGAATAGAGTGCATAATAAACACAGAAAATCAACTAACAATATTTACTAGTTGCACATCCCCTTTCTACATAATCTAGAGCAGTGAAGCTTATTGAATCTATATATCATACGCAACAATATTACGAAAAGTTGATTTTCTCTCTGTTACGAATATGGTACATGACATAACCACGGAAAATCAACTAACAACATTTAATTGTACTTCTTCCTCCTCTTTTTTCATACTCTCTATTTTTTCATACATTATATACAGTAAACGCTATCCTAGTATGAGTGATATTTCACAAATCATGGTACTCGCTTTTGAATTTTCCTTAATTTTTGAAATGAAATATGCACTTTTTCAAATTCTAGAAAAAGAAAGATATTCATACGTATTCATTGTATATTAATTTCTAAAAAAATATATAACGATAATAATAACATTTTAAATTTATTCAGAAAGATGAATTTAACTGTGAATATTTTATCTACTGTACTTTAAAAAAATAAATTTACTGTATGAAATGTTCGATTTCTCACATCTTAATCAAAAAATACTAAATCAAAGTCATGCTGAATTGAGCGTAATAAAAAGAAAACTAATACATACATAAGTATAATAATGCTGTTTTAAAATGTGAATAAGAATCAATTATATAATTCTGTAATACATACGAGTATATACTTCTAGAATTATACATATACATATTTATAATCTGCAACTGCATAAAATAAGGAAGCATAAATTCAATTTCTTGATTTGCTCGTGATGTTGTTAAGACCATTTTAATTGCAGCGAAATTCAATTAATGATTAATGAAAATCGTTATTTGAAACTGCACTGTGACCATAAAAGTGCAATTCTTTAATTTATGATGTTGTTTAATTTTCCTCTAAATACATATAAGAGAAATTAATATCCAAATATTATTTACTTTGATTTTGTTTTGAGTTTTAATTTATTGCTCTCAGTGATTTTTGGCATTACAATTTTATCGAAGTTACCAATTAGTTTGATAACTCCATTAAAGCATGAAATTTATTTGTTTTTCATTTGTATGAATAAAATTTCTGATACAAGCATAAATATGCCGTAAAAAATTTTTTATATTTATCAAAATATTATTTAAAAAAAATATACATATTAAGATGTGAAAGGTCAGTTATTTTCACATTCTATAAATTAAGGAATAATAATGCAAAACTGTGTCGACGTTGAGAATCCTATTTACATACATCTACAACTTATTATATATGCATGTAAAGTACACAAAAGCATGTATGGTAAACCTATACAGTTTTCAGTTTTCAGTTCAGTTAAAATGCAGTATCTTCTAGAAAATATATTCGAGATTCATTCTGTAAAATACACCTTAATATATCGATGTATATATATGCAATAATTACGAGTATATGTATTTTATCTAGAAGAAAGTGTTAGAAAATGTCATATCATTTATTCCATGTCAAAATTTTAAAGATTTATTAGTGCTTTTAATGTTACAATAAATGTAATCTATGTAGAAGAGAAATTTTTAATATGCAGTAAATTTTATTTTAAGATTATGGCATGAAGTGATGAAACCTCAAAGGTTTATTAATAATGTTATTTGTAATGGCGGAAGGAAATGATGTTAGACATAATCGATATGGTTTTTTAGATACTTATATGTACACACATAAATGTACACAATACAAACGAATGCAAATATGTGCACTTATGAAGAAAATACGTTATTTGGTTGAAACATTAATCTATGGAAGAGTATACATATTCATATGTATGTATGCGTGCGTGGATTCAAATCATGTTAATATTCGATATAAAATACTTATATAAAAGCAGATAATAACCGTAGAATTGCTTATTTAAAAAGACTAATAAAATACAATAAATTGACTGCAGACTGCAGAAGAAAAACTTTTGTAAGATATGCATGTTAATCATCGGTTTGATTGCATTTACAGATAAAAATTTCTAAAAATCGATAGTTGATATTTTCAAAAATTAATCAAAATCTGATTACCACTTTTTTTTTGTGTGTCGAATTTCATTTCAGTAATTTAATTTCAATCAGAAATTTAATATCTAAATGACATGCAACATACATATACTACTCGTACATTTTATTTTATTCTTGAAAAGAGAAAAATAAATTTAATTAATAGAAATAAGATTTAAAATTGTCTGTTTTACCAATAGAATTACTAGTATAATACATTTTTCATTTCGTGATTCGTTTTAATTAAATCCTATCAGATCTTACTTATGAGTTTCATTTAGATCAGGAAATACTAAATTTCACATCACGCCTTTTCATATTTTATTTGAGTTTTATTTTTCTTATGAAACAATATTTTGTGAAGTAAAAAATAATTTTGCTATAGAGATTTACTTTTATTAAAAATATATGTAGGTATATTAAATTCGAAAAGAAAATTGATTACTTTCTTATTACGCATTAGGACATATTTTTTATTTGCTTTTATATTTATTTAAATTTTTATCTAAATAATTTTGTATATTTTGTATGTTCGTAATTTCGATAAAAGAATAGCCAACAATACATTTTATATTTGTCACTCACCAGTATCTCTTGGTGTTTCACACATGAGTCATTTTAAAAGAAGAATACATTTTTATATCCATAATCAACGAATTCTAAGAATCCATTTAGTCATATACACATTAATGTACATTAATTTGTTCGAAAGGCATCACCAAAAAAATTGACCACTTATCCTAAATAGCTACATTTCGACTAAATTTTAAAAAAGCTGATAAGTTTAAGTCTGATTCTCATTAATATAATGTTTCTGAAATTTTTATTTGCGGTTTGTATTTAAATAGGTTCAACGCGTTTTCATCTTTATTCGAAGAATTTATATACGACGTACTTTATAATTACAACAACATCAGAATCCGAGAAGTTTATTCTATTTCCTGTTATCCCAATATGAATTACATATGTATATAAATATTACGATAATTCATTGAATTTGTTTCTTATTTATTTTTTTTTTTTCATTTTCTGCAGATGAATTTCTCATGTAAATTGCTTTAATAGAGTTGTTACAATTTTCAATGCTTATGCTTCATTTAACGTTGTATATGGTTGTACAATTTTACAGGTGTCATTGTAAATGTTTTCTACATGTAAATACATGGATGTGATTTTATTTGAAATTCATCCCACGCAAAAATTTATATGTATATATGATGCACTATATATTTATATTTGTATATTATGTATGTGTATTTGTTGATATATATTTTATGTAAAATCAAAGATTTTATGTACGGATGTACGATCTTCGGTAAAGTGCATCTGAACAAGAGAATATTTCACATTGCAGATAAATATGAATTTCAGTATTTAGTTTTATGGATTCACTTTGTCGGCGTTTAAACGATGCTGCTGTTCGGTTATATAAGTATGAATAAAAAAAATATTATACAAGTTTTGAATTTTTTATTTGAACCCTTCAGCAATATACAATTATTATGTTGTATCACCACACTCGCTGTATAGAAAATACTTCTGTCCATTTGATATTTAGCAACGATCTACCTTCAAGTACTCAGTTCACGTTTTAAATTAATTCAAGTTATAATTTTTAATTTATTTTTTCTTTACTTTTTTATTAAGGAGCAAAAAAAATACAACAGAGAAAAAGGAAAAAAAATGTGCACGTTAATAAATTTATGAATTGTTTAATGTTGTGCTTTTTATGTTTCGCCGAAATTTTTTCGTTTTTTTCGTCATAACTTTATATTACGATGGTGTGTATAAGCGTATTTGCTGGTTATGTTAAAACTTAGTAAATATGAATTATTTATATTGTAGCAAGATAATTTAATATGCGTGTGTATATGTATATTTATGAGTCAAATATATAGCATACGATTATGTATTTAGTTCGTTATTATTATTATTATATTAATTTGCTAGGAGAAATTAAACATTAATGTTTAGATAATAATAAAAACGAACTTCAAATATTAAATGGAAGGTAATCTGCACTTCAACGCCAGATATATAGAAAATTATACTACATTCACAAAAATATAAGAAGAAGACAGCAAAATTGAAACAAAAATTTTGTTAGTATAAACATTAAATGCTACTTTCATGCTCATATGAATATACATGATATATAATCAAAAAATAAAATTAAAAAATTGAATATATTGCTTTTGTATTTTGTTATTTACGTACACTATCTTTATGTTTAGCAAAAATATTTTCATTTTATAAATTTATATCGATTTGAATGACATCAACATGAATTTCAACAGCAAATAAAAAAATATATATACTTACTTAACAATACTATATATCTTACAACTTAGAATATAAGTATTTGATTTAAATTCGTGATATTAAGTTTATTTCTTTTTGTAATCTAATACTTATAACATGTTCAGATGCTATTTTCATGATTAATGGTTTTCATATATATTTATATAGGTAAATATGTGCAAGAAATTGAATGTAAATAGAAAAATCTTAAACATGGAAAATACAAAATGTAAAATTAGAAATGTTTTTAATGTTTTTAAGTCAGTTAAATTTAGTTAACTTTAATTATAAATACTACATGTACAAGTACATTTGAATTTTAGCATTAAAAATTTGTTAAATATTGTAAAAGTATAAAGATGATAAAATATACATTATTTATTGAAAATCATTTGAATAATAATATTAGTTTCTTGACATATAAAATTTAATAAAATGTTACTATAAATCTGTCTAACGTTCAACTAGTTTGAAATTTTTATTATAATTTTAAAGATTTTTTTTATTGTTTTTTATTTGTATATGTATATATTTTTGAATAAAATTATACACATATGGTTACTTCTGTACATTATTAAGTACGTATTTATAAACAGATCGAATTAAATACAGATAAAGATATTCATTTTAGTTTATTTTCTTTGTTTTGATTTTGTTTTTTTTTTAAAAATGTTTTTCAGTAAATTTACATTAAAATCATATGGAAATTTTTATTAAAAGATGCTGTCATTTCAAAATTGACATAAATAGCTACTGCTTGACCAAAGAGACACAAAACATAAAATGCTATTACATTTAATGCAAATTTAGATGTTAAGAAGGTGCAACTATATAATCCATTATTTCTTGAAAATACAATTTAAATATTTTTATGTGATTTTCGTATACAAATGAAAATGTGTCTAAATATATTATACTTATGTATACCTTATGTTATATACCTATACACAAATACATACAACCATATGTATATTTACGTTTAATGGTCAATTTTATTGTTGAGATTCTTTCTTTTTTTTTTAACAATATGTATATATATATTTTTGTATTTTTATTCCAATAATCAAAACATGTAAAGCGTTCGTATATATGCAAATTCGATTAAATTGACGATATATTTTATAAATAAGTGTATGTCAATCAATTTTATAAAATGGCTACATAACATAAGTACATACATAAGTGAAAAATAAAAGAGAAATGTTTGTGATACAATAGAGATAAAACTATTTTACTGAGAAAATAATATAACATATAAATTTTAGTAATATTTTCTTTTATTTTTTTGGAAAACATACATATTTATATAAATTTACTTTGGCTTAGGGAAAAGCAAACTGTGTTGTTAATTTTTTTAACCCAGTAACATATTTGCATATACATTTTTTTTTAATTGCCTAATGTGATCAAATGATGCTTTACGATGCTCTTTATATTTCTTTAAAATCAATACAAGAACAAGTAAAATAAAAAGAAATGTTCAATTACTAAAACTGTGAAGTAGACAAACTAATTATAACTAGATATGAAAAATTGAAATTATCTGGAATACATTTAATTGACTATAGATTATCAATTGCTTTTATAAAATTAATTGAAGAAAATTATGCTAAATTCAATGCCCAGACAATAACCTACATACACTCTTACGAATTTGCTGAAGACATTATATGGAAACTTGAAAAGAACTGATTTGAAAAAAGATCAAGATTCTACTATAAAAAATAATTAAATTGACCTTTCTTTTAATGCAATCGTATCACTATAACCACTACTATAACTTTATATTTATCTGACTGGTATATTTGAATTTTTATTTTGAAAGAGTGATGCCTGGGAACGCTTAATCGGGAAGTCCACAACTGTTTATCTGAAATTTAAGAAGTATCTTCATAACGAAAGTAAAAATCTGTAATTTCTAATTATAATCGTTTTTATTATTGGTTAATTTGCTGGTATGGTATATTCGTATTATATGTTCTAACATAAACTCTTTATATTATTTCATTGCGACGCGTTTTAAAAAGCAATTGGTAAAGATGTATGAAAACGTGTTGCCTGAATTTTCTGTACAGTCAACTGGATAATTTACTTTTATATATGTACATGTGAGAATCTTCGTATTATATGTATTTTGTATATATTTATATATATGTATAAGCATATGCATATAAGGTATAAATATGTAATAATCATTATGTATTGTAGATGGGATCCAAATGAACTCTGTAGAAAATAACCGTTGATCTTAACGTCGTTGATCGTCTTAATGCAAACTAACATGTCAAAAATGTTTATGAGTTTCATATTTTATAGATCTACAGCAATGATATCTGCAAGGTTATATTGCATTACATTTACATATAGACATATATGAATGCATTACATATCTATATGTATAAAATGTGTATTTGAAATTTGTAAATATGTACCTGCGCATCTGAAGGAGCTTCATTAGTTCTTACTGAAAAAAAAAAAATAAAATTTATGACTTCGATTTCTTAATGAAATCAGGAGGGAACAAGATCTGTAAAAAAAAAACTCTAAAAATATAATTTAAAAATATTTATTTTATTTACTTATTTTTTATTAATTTTTGGCAAAATGTGGATCAAAATGTGGATTATATGATCAAAAGTGTATAAATTTCTTCACAACAACATTAGTTACACATTTGAAAACGGCATCACCAATTATTTTTGGATTAAAGAAAATTTTTAAATGTGAAAAATTAGGGACTAAATGATAATATGTAATTTATTTATCGATTAAAAACTGAATCGATTCAAATATTTTTGAATGTATTTTCATTATAAAATACAATCGAATACGAGATGATCTGATTTCAAATTTGAAATCGAAATAAATCAAATCGATATAATCGAATTAGGTTACAAAGTGACTAAATTTAAACAAACGTATTATCGGTATATCATTTGTATAAACTCTAGATTTTATGTAAGGAATCCTAAATTGCCTTATCCTACACATAAAGGGTGATTTTAATTTATTTCTTTATACTATTACCTAGTGATATTATTCACACGATCGTAGATCAATAAAACTTTATATGAATTTATATCCTTTACACAAATATATATACATATATTGTATTTATTATGTATACGAGTACATTACATTGTGTACTTGAATAATACATATTTGTATCTATAAATATTTATGTATACATATTATAAAATAATATTTCTTATGCAATACAATATAAAATGTATTGTTATTGATATTATACAAACGTTTATGAGGTATTATAGTAGATAGTTCGAATTCGATAAATTTATTTATGAAGGTTTAACAATTGTGGGACGAGTTCAATTTGTATTGTTTATTGTCAACATGTAAGGAAACAACAATTTGATTTATAACTACTAAAAATGAAAATAATTGACGCTATTATACATACAAATACATAATAAAGTATATTATCTACATACTAGAGAATGATTCAAAATGAATAAAAAAAGGAGATTTCGAAAAATAAATTTAAAATAAATAAATATAGAAATATTAACAAGCTTGGTTGTGATTGCATACTTACCTATAGGTAAGGATTTTGATTTAATAAAGAATTGTTAAAAATTTTATTTTGAATGTATCAATAAAACATTTCGAATGTTTACAAACATTCTTCATGTTAAATTTTATTGTTCTACGGAAACTAATTTTTGCTTGAAAATATTTTGAATCCTAAAGTAATTACGCTCATTAAAAAATATTTAAAGATGAAATTTATCTACAATAAGATTAAAAAAAGATTACAAAATCAATCTAAAAAATAAAGAAAAATTCGTATAGTACACGATGTCAACAAAATGTTTATAGTCAAAAAAAAAAAACCAGAAACATTTTTGTTCGTTAATTTTACTGTGAAACATTTTGCATTGCCTGTACTGCACACAACTTGGCAAAGTATCCAAGATGTTAATACAACAACTAAATAAAAACAAAAATAAAAACATACAAAATCTACCTAATTAACTCATCGAGCAAAAATTATTATCGAACAAGTATGTTTTGTTGCAATGCTAAGACTTTAATCGGATTAAAAAAAAATAGGCGGACAAAAGGCTTAGAAGATTTTTATCTTGAAATAAAATTAATGTAACTTTTCATGCATATGTAGAAGAAATACCAAAAAAAATATATATGTATATATTATATATATAAAATATAATAAGGACACTTTTTTTTCGATAAAAAGAGAGTACAATGTAGTTAAGCATTTATTTATATTTTTTATTGATACAATTTACCTTTTTTTACTATAGATGTAAATTTTCAAACAAGTATCCAAGTAGAATTAAGGATAATAAATTTTAAATGACGTTATAATGGAGTTGTACTATGCAGTTTTTCTTTAAGTATAAATACTGATCAGATGTTGTATTTTATAGATCAGACACTAAACATAAGTACACTGTGATAATTTTTTACGTAATTTAAAACATTTTAAACATATTTTTAGACGATATAAATCCGTTTTTTTGTATCCATAATATATGATTTATTAAATATACTGGAAATTATTTTTTGTACTTTTGTTTGTTTTGTTAAAAGAGCAGAAAATTACTTCAAGTGTGGCCATCAAAAAAATAGCTGGTGTAGATTGCATGTGAAAGTTTCAATGGATAATAATGACTATGTACTTTGTAAAAGAAAGAAAAACACACAGTAAAATATATAGATTAAGGTATATAATTATTAGGTAATGTTTACTCAGATTATCTCAAATGTTGGCTACTATCATTAACATTAACTCTGCGGATCTGTGTAATGTTCCAGTTAATTGCTGTTTCTTTATTTTGGGTTGAACCAACATAAATTCATGATCTTTATTATTTTTGCAGTTAAATAACAATCCCAAGAAATAATAATTAAAATTTCCAACAGAACTGATTCATTATTTTACAGATATGTATCTGTAAAGTATCATAAAATAATAAAAGTTTGAATGATTTTCGAACTTTTACTCTGTTCAAATACTTAATTAAAAATTTTTTAATTTTCTAAAATGGCAATTAAAAACGAAACACACATTATATTTATATTTTAAGAACTTAAGTTAAAACTTATTAAGTATAATTTAATTTTTTTTTTTTTTGTAAAATATTAAAGTTTAGCGTATTAATGAAAAATATCAGACTAATAAAGCATGCATACCTGGATATTTATTTAAAATTTGAAAGTCTACATATAGAAAAAAATGATTTGTTCTCAATTTAATATTTTCTGTCATGTAATCGATCATTTCACTTTTTCAAGAATCTCAGTGACTATACATACCATTAACTTTCTATATGGGCAAGTTTAATTCTTAAATCAAATACTATTGTATAATTTAACAATTTTAACTGTGAACGGCACTAACAATAGATGGTTAATGTTAACACCTTGTTAGAAAATCTCGATTTATCTTTGAAAGTTCACAGTTATTTCGATAAGTTTTCGCTTCTTTTTCTTCTTATAGTTATTATTTTTTTCTTTTTTCGTGAAATAATATAGGATCAAAAAGATGTTACAGATTGCATCAAACATGTTTCATGTAATTTATTAAAATGATTTGCTATTTTATGAGAGTTACAAAATAATGATATAGTATGCTAGATAAAAATATTTTAAAGAAATTCTATATGGTTACAAATAATAAAACTGCTTTAAAAGAAGATAACATAGTATTCGCGTAACTATATAACATTAAATAAAAACGACAAAAAAAAAAAAAAAGAAGTGAAAATCGTTAAAATGATTTATTCAATCATGAATTCATAAAATATTTAATGTTGCTTTTGAAGATTATAAAATAAAATAAACAAAATATAGCAAACATACTTAAATATATGCAATTCGGTTAAAAAGATAATACTCGTATACATGCTATTCGTTCGTATGTAAGTTGTAAGTACATTATATGTAGATATTTAATAATAATAATAATAATAACTGATGTTGATTTCGTGATGTTGATGTCACTTCTTCATAAATCAATAAATTAAATGGTAGTTTTATACTTTGTACTAAATACGGATAGTATAAAGTATATTACTTCTTATAATATGTAGATATTTTGTTTCATTGTTTGTTACGTTTGTAAAGTATTAAATATACAATTAGCGGAGATTGCATATTAAAATTATTGATATGTCAGTTGTTATTTCGAACAAGTAGCATTTGAAAATAGAATTTCGATTATTGCAATTTAAAATTACTATCATTACAGAATTGCATATTATTTATGCAATATTTGCGCGCGAGTATAGATATATGTACATATACATAATAATCGATTAATAATTTATCAATCATGAACATAAAATTAAATAAAATATATAAGTAACAAGATGTTATTGCAAATGTTTTCTGAAATTACAAAACACAATTTACGGTATAATTTTTGGATATAAAATTTTGAGTAGTTCGTATTTTATACTCTGTAAAATTATAATATAATATTTTATGTGTTTATGGTAGAGAGTATATTTTTTGTGTAATAATATTTAAGTAAATGAAAATATTTGGTTTTGATTTTGAAAAATGTTTGCAATCAACTTTAGTATATAATGGGCGGATCACAAACAAATATGTTTCTAACTTTATTTTTATTATGTCTCAGCCCCTAAATATTGAAAATTATGCATTGCATTGCATTGAAAATTAATTTATTTTTAAATTGAATTACAAATGTACATATGTACTTTTCATTCAGAGATATATTTGAAATTCAAAAATATCCAAACAATACATTCACACAAAAATGATGAGGGGAACTGAAAAAAATTTAAATGACTCGGAGTGATTTCAAGTTATCATTTACTATAGAGTACTGATGAAGTAATTATCAGGTGATTTAGTAGAAAATTAATTGCGGAAAGTATCATTCGGTTGCTGGTTGCTGCAATGTGCAGTTAATTGCAATTATTTCCACAACTACGATATTATGCATATCCAAATGTATATAATTAGTTGATTTTTCATTTTCTATTCATCAGATTCTTTTAATTAGAAATGGAAGAATACTGTGACAATTTGTTCAGTTACTTTTCGCTTAGATTGTCTACGGTTCTATTACACTTGCTCGATATATAATAGTTACTATATAGTTTCCAGTATTACTCGAGTATATAATGGTTATCAATTCTTCTAATGGTATAAGACTGTGATTTGCATCAAAGTTGAACAAAAAAACAACTTGTACGATAGGCGACGAATTTAATTGACCATTGCATTTAAAATTACTTCTTGGAAGTGCAAAAAAAAAAAAGCAATCGATGTGGTGGTGCATTGGTGTTTACATTATTTTGCCTGTTTTCATTTGCAAAGAGGAAAAATTATGAACTATTAATCAGTTTGTACACGAGTTTTCTTATGTAAATTCAAATTTTTATTCAAAATTAATTATATATTTTCAGTTTAAAAGCTTACGATAGAGAGGTGAACGTAACATTATATCTATTATTTCTTAGATTTTACCAATTTATATATACTAGATACTTATTGCGTATATTCAAGAAACTTTCTCTTTACATCCTTCTTATGCTGTATACACTTGTTCGAATCTTATATGAATATTTATTAAAACATGCTTTTTGTATATATGAACTGTATAATTAATCAATCCATTGGTATGGGTATGTTTTCAAAATGTAATTTATGCTTGTTTTACTACATTTATGTCTGTAATTTATTAAATTAAATCGTAATTTGATTAGATAATAATATAGTGATCAGGTGAAGAAAAAAAAAATGCAATTAGATTATTATTGCATTTACTGGTGCGGTAAAACTGTAGGAAAAGAAAAATATAATCTTTTAATTATTTTAAAGTGAAAGAAAAAATATGTATTATACCACGTATCCGTGTATCATATACATAGTTTTCATTTGGACGGCAAGTATGCACTTTTATAAGAAACAAGAGTATACCTATAATATTTTCAATCAAACATATAAAAATATGATCAGAGTAATATTGTTATTTTATAAAAATGTTTTTGATTTTTATTATTATTATTAATACATTTCTTTTATTCTATTTTATATTTTTATTATTTTTTGTGTAAATATGTGAAATAAAATTTCTCACGCTAGAACTGTTAATATAGCAATAGTCAAGTTAATGTCAATTAATGTCATGAAAATGAAAAATTTATAGATTAAGTTATTTTTGTTGTAGTTTTTGTTGTTGAATGAATATGAATGTACTATATGTATATAGGTACCTATGTAAACTATACAAATACACATATATACATAAGCATATGTATGTAGACATATATATAAATACACATATTACATTATGATGTCCGTTCATAGAAAAACATTAAACTAAACGTTAAAAGTTAAAAACATTAAAAGCAATAAAAAATAAACAAGTTATGATCACTCTTATAGAGGAACTTGTTTTAAATATTTAGAAATACGCCTTAATGAAATCAAATGTACTGCGCAAACGGATAATTTTGATATTTTTTTTTTACCTGGATTTTTCTATTTTTCGATTAATTGAACTTTTCAATTTTGAATATCTTCAGTTAACGTATAAATTTTAATAACTACTTTACTAAATATTTTGACCCAGATTCGATAAAATCCGTTTATTGATGATTGTGTTACACCATAGTATATACCACTACACGATACTCAAAAAACAATCAAATAAATTAATTCTCTTGTGTACGTTACGAATATATCTGCATAAATGTTTCATATACTTAAAATTTACCTTTTTTTTTGTTTGTAATTCAGTCCATGAAGTCTATGCTATAAGTTTTAAAATTTTAAATCATATATCGATTCAAAAAATTTATTAGAAAAAAATTTGCAATACAATCAATCATATACAAGTCTGTCATTATATCTGAGTAGATTATATGATTTCATTTTAATTTTTAGTTTATTTTATGATATTCAGTATCTAAGTAATATTAATATGTAATACCAGTATTACTATAAGAAAGTAGAAAATTATTCAATATTTTTACAAAATAAAAACTTTTAAAAATTTTACAAAATATAAAAAGGCAAATACTAATATGTATTATTTATTTATCCGTTAAAATTAAGTTTCATATAATAATTAGGTCATAAATGTTTGTCATATTTTTATAGTAGAGAAATGGTATGAAGCACCATAAAAATTATACCCATATTTGTAGTCTTTTATTTGCACAAATTACAACTTTTTTCTACTATAAAAATAAAAACAAAAAATTGATAACCAAATGGATAATGAGGAAATACCGTGTTCGTTGGCAATTACTCAGTATAATGTATGCATAATTTAATATTCATTTAACAGCTCGTTGCCTCATAATTTCGTTGCCTGTTTATTTTATTAGTGCAAATTATGCAGGAGTGAATTTCTTATTTTAACATAATGAGGTGACAAAAATTGCGCTTTTTATTCAGAAGCTGGCAAATAACTGACCCTTCGTATAATTACGAGTTTAATTTAAGTTCATGGATTAGTTTAAGTGGATGCATTTATATAAAGACGTCGGTATAACTATTGAATAATTACAAAATAGTTTCAATAAAAAGAATTCTTGTAGATTATTTTTTTCAAATTATTTTCTAGAAAACATATCCAATTCATATACCAAAGTAAATTAACGCATTTATGTTTAAAAAAAACATAATTCGTGTATTTAAGCTAAAAATAGATATATTTCACATAATGTAATGTATACTCAAGAATTTCTTTCATAATATCTCGTGAGATAAAATCATTTTAACTATATGTATATACGTGCGTATATGTGGTATTTTATGTATATCAGATCTAAGATATACTATATATATACTTGTATATAATTATGTACTTATTTATATTTAAATTTAAATATTTAGCACTAATCGTGCTGAAAGAATTAATCTGATAGTGAAATCTGCAATGAATGTGTAGGTATCAACGAAAAACATCGATTTGAACAAATTTATTGGCGACGTCATACAACAAATAAATTAATGAATTGACCGGTATCAGATATACATTATACATATAATGTATATTCTCATCTTTATCTGTTTGAACGATGAGCACTATAAAACTAAAAAGTATAAAAATAAATAAATATTAAGAGAATATACTTTAAACAAAAAAAGTAAAGTATTACATTTTTAATAGGTAATATCATTTCGCGTGTTTTCAACCTGTTTTCAGTTCTTAGATTGCACGCAATGTCCAATGCGATTATTGCATTTACCATTTCTGATATGTGTGTAAACACGAATATATATACATATGTGATGAGTATATATGGATATACTACATACGCTAGCTATCTTGTTATTTTGATTGTAAATAAAAACAAAAACAAAAAAAAACATAGTAATGACGATTAAATTTCATTGATTTTATCTAAGCAAAACTGTAGTAAATATGAAAAAGAAAAGAAAAACTACAAATTATTTTTGTCTCATATAAAATTTTAAACACTACGAACATTTTTATTCATATTTGTAACTTTTTTTTTTACTAAATATTCAATTAGCAATGCCTAATTTCATTTATATATTTTCATTTAAACATTTAAAATCAGTTACAAACTGCTTATTTTTGAAATTATATAGAAATCACTTTTTTAATTCAGCTAACCTAATTCTCAAATTATTTGTAAATACGAATATGGTCTGAATCACAGAATTTATAAAGAAATATAGCGTACAATGGTCTTCATATTGTAATGGAAGTAATCCTATTACTTTTCAACTTACTCATCTATACTTTAACCACTTTAACTTAAAACCTTTTAACTCTTAAATAAAATGAAGAATCATCTTCTTCAGTCTATATATCATATAATCAAAGTGTATATATTTATATAGGTTTACCTATATTTACTTTGATATAATCTTTTAAAGATTCAAACACATCGTAAAATAAATTTTATGATCCTTTTATTTTACTATTAATTAAGTTCATTAACCTTAAAAAAAACAAATTCATAAATGCGATTTCGTTCTCATGATCCGTACGTGAGTAGTCGTTTTTATAGTTTTTACGACGAGTACCTGTGAAGAGAAAAATTGAGAAATAAGTAATCAAAGAGCTTTTTCATTTCACATGAATACAATTCAAATTAAATAATATCAAAATTTGCTAAGTAAAAATATTTTTCAAACAAATTTTCTTAATAATTCTGTATTTTTTTTAATAGTTTTTACTTCATTTCACACATTTTAACTTTTATTTGATTTTCATAAATTTTATTTCAATTTATAAAAATCTTATCTATAGAAATAAAATCACTAAAACCAACACTGAATATTATTAACCCACATTTATTACGTATACTATATTTTTGATGTTTAAATTCCTCTATATGGGACGATGATCTTTGTAGTATTTCGATGAATTTTATGCGCATTTTATTCACTGTATGATATAAATCGGATCGATTGCAATGAAAAACTGTTTGAATACTTTTTTCTGTAGAAATCACAGAGATTTTGGGCGGAGCGCATAAATACAAATTTTTATAATATTTTTCTTTATCTTTACGAAAACATAGATGAAATGAATTAATTTAAAATCATGGAATGAGAAGATAAGGAAAGAAGGTAATTGAATTTAACTTAACTCAAATCAATTCAAATCGAATCGGTACTGAATTGAAACTGAAAAATTTTAAGAGTAAAATTTATAAGGAAACACGAAGAGAATAAATTTACAAATCCATAAAATAAAAATTTATATTTTAAAATGAGTTTTTTAATTTCTCTTAACATGTAGTATTCATTGTACACAAAAATATTTAATTACTACATAATTCCCAGGTATACACATTTATGATTATGTATATTATAATGATTATAAACTTAATAAATTAGTCATAAGAAAAATTCAAGGTGAATTAAGTTCACATATATATCCAGCAAGTTTTAAGATTGTGGGAAAAACTGTGTAGCAGATTCATTAAAACCACTACTTTTGAAAAAATTATATGAAAAAAGAAAAAGATTTAAGTTATTGCTTCTAATTTAACCTTTTAAAGACGCTTTAACGTTTAGCTGAAATTATTATTCATTTCAGGTTAATTAATAAACGACATAATTTATTTTCAAAGAGGATTCTTTTGAATTTTTGTTTTTTAGAAAATATCAAATTTTAAAATACTAGTACATACATATATATTTGATAATTAGTAAAGGAGTAATAATAAAATATACCTATGTATTTGACAAAAAATTTTTATTTAATCAATTTTATTTTACATTTGTATAATCCTATTCTTTTTCTATTATGTATTTTTGTTGAAATTTCCAAACAAGCACAAAATTTAATTCATGATATACAAATTATGAGTTGTTAAACAATTATCAAATTCTACAAACTTGAAATCATAATATGAATGCATAAATATCGAATGTATTATGTATGTAATATGAATTACTCTATTGGAAAATTCACAATGAAATGAAACCACCAGGTTCCATTCTATAAATTTCTGGTCAGTCAACTTTATGTAAACACGAATATGTACCCATACATATAAATTGTTTCTTTCATTCAAAAGGGCAGTATAGAATCTGAATAATTCATGTCACGAATTTTTGCAATATTGCAATCAGTAAATTATGTTTACACTTTTAAACATAATTGGAATAATTACAAAACTGGTTTTAAAGTAGGTACAATGCATACATAATTTTTTTTTTTTTTTTTTTTTTTTATTATTAGTATGTCATTTCTTGTGATTTTTAAATATTTTTCAATAACATATGAAAATGTGAATTTCATTTTTGAATTGGATTACTACTTCATAAATAAATTAACATCTTTTAATTATAATAAAATAAGTTAATAAGTGGAACTTGTGAATGTAATTCACTTACCTACTTACTTAGTTGCATAAAGTTACAAAACTGTTTTTGTTTTCGTTATTATACGTACACATTTTATTTGATTGGTATAATATTATTTTATTTGATCAAACATTTTTTCTTTGATTTTCGAAACCACCTGGTGAATCTTGATGAATCTTTTATTTTTAACTGTACACCTTTGAGATGAAATTGTATCAAAAAATATCTAAAATCCAACGATTATACATACTTTTTTTCTTCAATGTTTTAATACAAGAAGTGTAGATAGTATTTTGGACTGACTGAAAGAATGATAAGTTTTGATATTACTTCAGATATTGTTGTACAGTTGTAATTATGTTTAGATACAAAAACCATATAGTAAACACTTTATGATATTTCTTTTTCTCCGTTTGAATTAGTAGTCACGAAATTTTGATATACAAATAAAAAAATATTTTTTACATTCTTCTTATGACATAGAAAACATCGACGACATTTTTATATGTTCATGTACTACATTCATGTTGTGTACTATTATAGTAAACATATTTGCTGGAAAATTTTCTATGATAAATTGATTTCTGTATAGGGAGTTGAGTATTTATGATGATTTTCATGCATTCAAGCACATGCGTTCATGTGTTCACGTTTTATTTATTCTGCCAGATGGAAATACATTTTTCTTAAAAAATATAGCTGTGATTCTGTTTGTTTTTTTTTTTTTTTAGAAACAAATAACATTAAATCACAAATATTTTTCTCATTTTGAATATTTCATTTCAATCATAAAAACTTTTATAAATTTTAAACCTATTCCACTTAACTACAACTTACATAATGATTTCAGGACATGAATTTATGATATTTCCGATTGGTATTTAACTAAAAATATCAACAATAATACTTATAGGATTTTTCAATTTAATGTGCTACTAATTTTAATTAATGACCTACCTTCTTTTATGTTATGATTGTCTGATGTTATGAGGACATAAAATGAAATTTTATATGCACATTTAATAATGTACGTAATGTTTATATTATTTAAAATGAAATAAATGTCAAATGAAAATTATTGATTTCGTATTTAATGTATTTTAAATGATTTTATTAAATCGAAAAAAAAAAATTCTATTGATAAAAGGTTTTAAAGCTGGGATAAAATATTAATATTTTTTTTTTTTTATTTATACATCAATTTCCTACACCTCACTATATGAAAAACACATGTCCCTACATTGTGTATTATTCATATCAAAAATAAAATTTGTTTTTCCTACCATATCTACTTATACCCACTTGGTTTTAAATAGTGTCAATTATTTTTATTTTCAATCGTCATAAATCAAAACGTTGTTTCCTTATACTTGTTGACAATAAACAATACAAATTGAAACCATCCCACAATTCCTGCACCTTCATAAATTACAGTAGAAATTTACTACCTACTATTATTTTCATAAAAAACATACATGATACTTATATTCAGATTATTAATTTTGTTGTTGTTGTATATAGAGAGTTGTTCATAAAATTCTCAGTAAAAAAAAAATATAAAATTTATATACTTAATACATGTGTATACAGGCTAGTTAAACAATTTCCCACATGATACATAAAATATAAACATCCTATAGAATTATTTACGAAAAGTAATTAAAATTCGGTTTATGCATTTTAACCAATAAATATAAACATAATTTAGATACGTACACATGTACACATATTTTCTATAAAATTTTCATAATATTTTCTAAAAAAAAAATTATTTGTAGGCAAGTGTAAAATGCATGTACTAACTAAATAAATAAATGTACTAACTAACTTTAAATTATCATTCCTGGAGATCTATAAAATATGAAATTCATAAACATTTTTGACATGTTAGTTCGTATTATAGAGGCCGATCCACCATATAAAAGATCGGTGCATAAGATTTTCATAGCAGGCAGAGTTCATTTGAATTTAATGCATAATACATTACGTAGATTATCATCTATATATGCACATGAATTGCTATTACTATGAAGCGTCACCTTGGTATATGGATAATTTAGACAAAGTATCTTACCGATTGGCAATAAAATGTTGTAAAAAATATCATTGTGCGGAATTTTTAGTATAAAGATATAAAGACATATGTATGTTAATTTATGTGTATATCTATCTATTTATACGATTATGAGAATTGCCATTATAATTACATATTTATTGTACGATATTACTTGAAATATGATTATAATTTCTCTTCATTGCCACTTCCAATACAGTGCCGCCGACGTTAAAAAGTTCTCGAGTTTTTTTTTTTTTTTTTGCTTCTTGTTTAATTTTTTTTTTTAATAGTTATAATAAAATATGAAAATTATTGAAGATAATGTCAATGAAAATTTCATTTTGTGTAGTAAATATATGGATTAATTTCATTATTTCATTCACATTTTTTTTAAAGAAACAAGTTTGTATAATATATATATTTAAGTATATACATACATACATATATGTATGTAGGAAAGTAGTGATATTATTATTCCACATTTTATATGTATCAACTAAATTTACTGCCTTAACTACGAATGGTTTTGTAATTAAATGTTTTTAAATTACTTCATTTATATATAAATATTATTTAAAATTTAATTAGTTTTAATTAAAAACGAAACACATTAAAATTGTATCCTATTTTGATTAGATCATGAGAATGAAAAGTCATATTATAAGTAGAGGCAAAATTTATTTAATTAATGAAATATGTATATCTTGCTTGTTTATTTATTTTTTGTCTTCAATACATACCATTACATATGAAATACATATTTACCGCTACCATACTTTTATAAGTTGATTCATAGATATTGATTTACGCAGAATATGCTACATTGAGTACGTTTCAATTATTGTGAAAAGACAAAAAAAAAAAACATAAATAAAAAATAAAATTTCAATCAAACCACAAAATTGACCACAAAACTTATTCAAACGTAGTAAAACTTTTAGTTAACTTGCACTTCTCAATGTAAATAAAAGTAGATTATAGTTACATCGAATACAAAATGTATACATACATTTATCTCACTATTTGTATATCTGCAGATGTATGTTATACATTATTAAATGTGATATGTGGTTATCATCAGTTGTTTTACTGATGTCTCTATATGCTATTTTGAAATTCAATAAAATTGACAGTATCATTTAATATAAATTTGCATATGATTTCAATGCAAATCATATGTAAATTTAATTTAATGTAATGAAGAAAAAAAAAACAACAAATTAAATTACTTTGTGTAACGTAAACTAAAAGCAAAAACCAACAACCAAAATCGAGAAAACAAGTGCGTGTTATTTGTTACATAATGTTAAATAAAAGGATATCTAGTTTTTGTGATAGTCATGTCAAATCAAATTTAAATGAATTCGTATACGAGTGACTAGACATTATTGCAGAAAGTCTCATTTGATAGTTGATCTACATAAATAATTACAATTTTGTTGAACTGTTATTGATATATGTTCATATGTTGAAATCATGTCAATCATTTTTTTATTATAAAATCTATTTTGAGACGAATTTATAAATTTTCACTTTATTAAGTTTGAATTTAAGAAATTTAAATTTCAAAAATCGAACAAAAACATAATTTTTCTAATTCATTTAGATACTAAAAAAAAAAAAAAGAAATCGATCTGTATACAGTCGGATAACATCAAAAAACTTGTGGAAATTTCTTTCATGTAAAATACACCAATAAGAAAATATGTGTAATGGAGAAAATATTATTTTAAAATTTATGCAGCTATGATGTGAAAAACTGCATGAATATGAAAATCCATATTTTAGTTATTTTTATACAAATTTTATAATATAAAATAAATCTGTATGCAATAAATTACAAAAATAAAATCTTTTTACCTTTCGTCATCGTCGTTGTTGTTGTCATTGAGACCGTCGTCGTTGTGATCGTCCTTTTGAGAATTTGTGACATTTAAAATAAACAAGAATCTGTATCTAGTAGTAGAATTATGAAATTATAATAATAATAATCAAAGTAAAAAGACGCCGTCTTTATACAGTATACAGTGTCTGTAATTATATAGACAGTAATATAAAATAAGAGACTTGAGAGTACATTAACATGAATATGAAATGAAACTCTTATAAGAGATGAGATGCAAGATAAATTCAATTTTTCATTTAATGTTCTTAAAACGTTCTGCATTTCATTTTATGTACATACGTATATTATTTGAATGTACTTTTTGTTAAAATGCGAATGGAATTATTATATGATCACAAAAGTAACGCAGTGTCTACTCTATTCGATGTACATACAACCATACAACATATGAATATAAATCTGTTTATTTTTATGAAATTATGCCTGTAAATGAGTCATGAAATTACAAGAGGAAACAAAACTTTTAAGTGCCAATGTCCAGGTCTGCAGCAAGTATGTAAATAATATTGAGTACTTATGATGTTCATTAACAAGCAAATTAAACGTTTTAAATATTCCATTATAAAATTTGATAACTGTGTATAGAAATTACATATTAAATTTTAAGATTTCATTTTGTTAATAATATTGTAGTTTAGTTGTTTTTTTCTCATTTGGTATTTATTTTTATAAATTTTTTATTTGAAGAAGGATAATTTATTTTCTACCTAGACCATGATTTTCTTGCATTAAGTTATTCTAATGACATTTCAAATAATTAACATTTCATATTATAATAAGTTTTATCCTTTTGAAGATAAAAAATTAAAATGTTGCTTCAGTATAGTTTTTGAATCCACATGAAATCCATGTTTACAATTGATATATCTACTCTACATACGAGCAAGTATGGTAATAAATTGGAAATATATAGGTGTATCCCATATATATTTGGTAGTAATATTCCCTGATATTTTCCACAAAATCAAAAAGAAAATCTTTAAAAAAAAAATAAATAATAATTTCATACTGTATAATTATAGTTAATTACGTGAAGTCTTATCAAAGGTATACTCTAACTACTATTACACAAAATTGCGTACTTCATATATTACTATATGAAACGAGTACATATTTATTATTACAAGTATGTATAATCTACCTTTTACAGAAGATCTCTTCTTAAACGTGCACCAATTGCAGCTTACTGCAATAAAAATTAAAATAAAATAACAAAAATGAAAAATATGTAATGAAAATATGAAATGTAGAAAACAAAACTGATATTCGTGATTTAATCATAGATTATGTAAACCGCAATTTTAAGTTGGTACAAGTCAACATATAAAATGTGGTCTTTTCAGAAGCAATATTTTTATGGATGATGATGATGATGATGATGCACGTTCATCCTTATATCATGTTGTATTTTCACTCCGAAGAAATAATGTACATGTATACATTATATGTATATTATAGAGAAAAATAAAACGTGAATATTTTTCTGGTTAGTAATAATAAAATAACATATGTACGTACATATGGGTATGGATGCATACTCATATGTTTATTCTCATTCGTATGTACTACACAGATTTCATACATTATTTTTAAGCTAAACTTAATTAAACTTAAATTGCTATGTGTGAAATAACTAAAATACTAAAATGTTAACACACGTATTAGGATAAGATGAAAATAAAATACAAAACAAAACCTTTTAGTAAATTTTTTACTACTTATATACAAGGAGTACATATAGTTTTAGTTAAAAATTAAATGGTTCAAGTACGAGCCATTAATTAGAAAATATATAAAGACTAGACATGAATATCTTTTGAATAGGTAATTTAAAAATGAATTTTTCATGACGTACATATTAGAAAATTTTCTTCATATGCTATGGAATATATGACATGTTATTTCGAATGTAAATATACATACATACATATATAATTTAATGTGTAGTGATTGTATAAATTTTTTTGTAACTTATTTTTATAGATTTTATTTATCGTGAGGATGTATTCTTGTTTTCTGATACAGTAAAATTCTAAATAAAATTTTTCTTTCATTTAGGCAGGACCTACTTTGAAAATGATTACTTATATCAAACACAGAAAAAAAAACTTTTACCAATTTAAATTTCTTTCGTTATACGATGATGTGTTTGGAGATGTGAAAAATTGAAGACAATTCAATAATTAAGTAAGACTTTTGTCTATATTACATTATATGTATGTCTGCATGATGAATACATGTTATGATGAATACAATAACTGTGTGCAATTTCAATGTTCGTTTTTATTCTTCAACCAACATAAATTCATGCGAATGCGAATAAATTTGAAAAATATAAAGAAACTTAAACAAAAACCAAAAATAAAATAAAATATTACATCCAATATTGTATCGTCTGAATTATAAGAAGGTAATTTATATTCATTTTTTTTTATGTATATAATGTATGTACGATAGTTGGTGCTCATGTAATCGTTTCATATTGTTCATATTGTTTAATAGAGGACACCAATTTAATTTGATTGACATTTCTATGTGACAATTTTGACTGATTGATCTCCAATGGAATGTTTTCTTCAAAAACCTTCTTGAAGGTTGTCAATTTGCCAGATTAAAACGCAGTTGATTAACTACAAAATTTTTCTGAAAAGGTACCAAATATGGCAAAATTAAAGTGAAATACTGTTTAACTGATATATAACTGTTGATATTGTATTTATTATTTTTTGTATTTTTATTAAGGATTATATTATCCCGTTAATTCAATTTTTTTATATGCAAACTATATATGTAGTTATTTTTGATTATTCTATCTGTATATAGGTGATATCATATTTTATTGCTTTTAAAAATTTTGAGTAATATAATTATTAAAAAAAATTTCTGTTGTAGTCGCTGTGTACCATTATCATTAAACATTAAACATTATAAGATGTTTTCGTACAACTAGGATCTTCTTGTTTTCGTGGGAAATATTAAATACAGAAAATAAAAATGATTTATAGAATATTATGGAACAAAAAAAAATTGTATGCAAAAGTATTTTTAGAACAACATTTTCACGACTTTAGATAAATAAATCGAAACAATTAAAAGATTTGCAAAAATCTAGAAAAACTTCATTTCGATTATTTATTCTGTTCTCAAATATGTATGTATATGTACTATATGCTATTTGTATATGTTGCATGTATATGACCGAAACGTACAACAAAGTCTAGAAAAGTTAGTAGACAGGTATAATGAGACGAGAATAAATTTTTGAAATACAACAACACAGAAGTTGAACGCAATGAAGAATAATGTTTGCAATTGTCCTTAAAAGTTTGATTAGTAAACAAGATTGAGTGACATCCAACAAATAACCTTACATGTACAGGTTGGCAGTTGACAGATGATTTGCATATCTTGGTCTATTCTTTAGTTCAATGTACTTAAGACGATGGTTGTAAATATAAAAATATAGCCTGGAAAACGACAACAAAAATATCAACAAGAAGAATTATAATTTGTGGTGTGTGTACATACTTTCAAGTTAAAAGATAAAAAATTCAAGAATAGCGATTCTTGTATGTGAGCAATGGAAATTATTTTATAACAGAAATTAATTTTAGAATTTTAAATGTGAAATTTTTAGACTTATCGCATTATATTATGTGTAAATAAATTTCTTTAAAGTATATTAATTAAAATCTTAAACAAATTTAACACTCAATTTTCTATGCTAATGTAACAAATTTCATTTATCAAATCATTTTCAAAAGATCTATATTACGAGTATACTAAAATCCTATTAAAAAATTAGTAAATATTTTTAAAATGTCACGAAAAATTGAAAATTTACAAATTATTAAATAATACAGTCATCATTTTGTTTGTATACATATGAAGAAGTTTGTATATTATTTTGTTTGTATTTGTATTAATTATACAATAATCAAAGATATATATGATATTTGTGTTCTGTAATATTAAATCGTGAGCATAGGTGACAAAGTGTTATGTCTTTAATCAAGATTAGATATTTTTAGAGAATATCCTGTATATAATTTTATTTTCTAATACTTACATGCATATATGTACATTTTCAGTGTATATTATATATTATATACACGTGCTTCACAGAGAGGTCTTCACTAAAAGATTATCTCATTCACGCAATCAAATTTGTAACGACAAAATACGTTCTTAGTATAGGAGTACATTAATGTGTAACTACACTTTGTTTATACATACGCGTATATACATAAATAATAATAATATGTATATTCGTATATACATATATTATTTTAAGTATACATTATAAAGATTTGAACAAAATTATTTTAAAAATTTTATGTTCTAATAATTTAAATCTTCGACAAATTAAATCGCAAAATTTCTGTTAATAGCTTTTGTATATGAATGAATAATTTACGAAAATGGTATACTTCATGGTATGTAAGTAAAATACTACTAGCGTGATCGTATATCGTACTGCAGTTACATAAATTCAAATAACCTCATTACTACTGTTTACTATCTCGTACACTTCTTATGATTTGTAGTGCAGAACAAGTATAAAGAGAAAATAGATTTTCTGCCAGTAATCTCATTTCTACTACTTACTTATTATTTCTTCCTACTCCTGTTTCTCGTATACTTCCAATAAAGTGTAGTGTAGAACAAGTATAAAGAGAAAATGCATTTTTCTAAGGTACTACTAGCATCGTACTATATAGTGTAATACTGTGTACCAACTGTGTACCATATCTGTGGTTAAATTTTTTTTAAAGAAGAATAAATATTTTTGACTGTTTTTGTCATTCTCTCACTTCACCTCCGTTTTTACTAAAGAATGTTCATATTTCATAAAAATTGAAAATTTATTATCGTGTTTTGTGTAGGATTTTTTTTTAATTGAACAATCATCGGAAAATCATAAAAATGTCACTGTAATACTATGAGAAATGTCTTCATATTCTATCGACACAAAGAGCATAAGATGAAGATATATCTTAATACGATCATCAAAAAATGTTATATTTCATGTAAAAGTTATCTATACATAAGGTGTAAATTTGTTTTTCTTGTTACATTATATAATACCATAATACTTATACGATATCATGCAATGATTTCGTTATTTATTTATTAAAATAAAAAAAATTCTTATTCAAATTTTAGTGTAAAACAAGAAATTCTGGCATTATGATAAAATTAATGGCTATGACAGTGGGTGTAACTGAAATATAAAAAAATTTTTGTTGTATCGAAAATCTTATAAAACTTTGCTTCCTATAACAAACTGCATAAAAACGTAATGTTTATTGTTCTCAATGATGAGAATTCGAGTTCAGTTATTCTTGTGCAACAAAAGTTTGCATAATATTTATGTATTTTGACTATTTCACTTTTTTTTTTTAAATCGAGGTGAAAAATATATAAAGAGCACGCTGACTATAAACTATGCAAATTTGATTCCACATAAATGATAGCCTCTGTGCAACCTTCCTCCACTTAACATGTGTAATAAATGCATCAGAAAATAATTACATAAACGAACGTTAAAACTGACTCTATTTAGCACTAAACATTGTCGTCAATTTTCACGATTTTTCTAAAAATGGATATTCATCATATCATGTATAGAAAGTTAGAAAATTAAATAAAAAAAAAAACCAAGAAGAAAAAATTACATGTGAATGCAACAGTTACTGCACAGATTAAAAGATGATTTCCTGGCTTTTTTTTCCTGTTTTCATGTTCAATTGTAGAAATTTATATTTGCATTATGTAACGTAACATGATTAAAAAAAATTGTATACGGTGATATATCGAATAATCCTGCATTTACCTCATACCCAATCCTAAAATCGTTGAGAACTTTTTCGAGAGTTTTAATATCGCATTCTATATACCAGTCCTAAACTGTTTAGTTTCTTTTAGTTGAATAAGAACGATTGGAATGCGTGCAGACTTGAAATTAGATTCATTTATCACGAATCAAACATGCAAATAAAAAATTTTTCAACCTTTTATAATGTTACAATCACTCTTCTTAATCCTCTAATTTCATATTAAATACGATCTATGCTGTGTAATGTTTGTTGTGATAAGTATGTGCAAAAATACAAGATTTGCATATGAAATTTTATGGAATATAACTGAATGTTACTGAATGACGTTATAATAAGTACATATATGTTATGTACGTATATTCAACATGAATGAAACAAGAAAGATATTCACTTGTGATATGTGTATAGAATGCACGAAAAATATTTGTGTGCTCATTTTATTTCAGTTAGTTATATTATAAGAAGTGATGCATTTTAAAAGAAGAAATTTTTATGAATAATGAAGGACAATTTTGCTATTTTTTCAAAATTTCTACAATAATTTGCAAAATTAGAAATTCAAGCAATATAGCTAAATACCATAAAATTTACAGATTGACTGAAGTTATCGTTTAATTCCCTAAGGTCAAAATAATTTGAATCATACAAAGATCCTTAATTAAAATGACAAACACTGTTACTGAAATTATTTCAAATTTACATTTGTATACGTACTCATACATTTACCATTAATGATAAATACGTAAAAGGTACAAAAAGTTTATAAAAAACGAAGAGAGAGACAGAGAGAGGAAAAAAAAGAAAGGAAGTGAATTACAAAATAAAACCAGACCTACCACAGAGTTTCATTAGCTGATGTTTTGTTAATTGTATACGTAAATGGACACCTTTAAAAAAAAAGTATATGTACAGTGAAATGAACCGAGACAATCACGGAAACGAATCAATTTATGTACAAGTGAATTTCATGTCAACAAGTGGTCGTCGTCTTGTTAGCCATTTTAAATATTCGAATTTGCATATTGACTATATGAGAAAACAAAAAGTGCGTTTTTTAAAAAAAGGGAAAAAAAAAATTGAAAAAAATTAAATAAAAAAAGAACAATTAAGTGTGTATTTTGAAGATAATTTTTATTTTTGATTTTTATTTGATTTAACAGGAAATACATTATTAATTAAGTTATCAGACCTGACAATGTACGAGTTAACGAGTACCTATGTATTTAGTAACTTTCAGAAGATAATTAATCAAAAACAGTCAGGAAATAGTTCTAGTAAGCTTTTAGATTCAATTAGAAAATATTTCACATCATCTTTTATGCTAACATTGGGCATCGAATTTCGAGTGTACAAAAAAAGAACTCACTTTGTATCTGACTGAATTATTATATAAGTATTTGTATAGATAAGTATATCAATTTTAACGTTTTACTATCTTTGTACTGATTGAAAATAATTTAATTCGAATACCAAAATGATTGATATTATACAATTAAAATAGATTTATTTTCCTGATCATTAGATTTAATTTTTGTATTTAAAAAAAACAATATTAAAGTAAATTGAGATATTCAAATCGATGGTAACACATTTTAATTTACCTATCATTAATCTTCTATCGATATTCAACGTAAAATAGGATAATCATGTATGAATATATGTTCATCTATTAGTATGTACAAATACAAGTAGTATATCTAGTTATATTTTTTGTACCACATATAGAAAAAAAATTATTCTCAAAGAGAAAAATTCAAAAACTACAAAATCTAAAATAAAAAAAATACGAAGAAAACAAAAATAAATTGACTAAATTATATATATCATTAATAACGATATGGATGGATTCAAAAAAAAAAAAATGTAATTTTTATCAATTTTTAAATGTAAGTAGAACGAATGAATCATCCTATTTCTAATTGATTGTTCTTTGCATATGAAGACAAAAAGAGAGTGAATCAATATTATTAATTTTGATTAATTATTGATTAAATTTTCAAATAAAATGTCAGTTTTAATTATATTTTAAATTATATAACACACGTTCATATTTCATGAAGATATGTAGTAGATTTATTGTCTGAAAATATCTAAAAACCTTAATTCATAACGGTGCAAAGAAGATATAAGAAGTGTTTCGTTTCACATGTTACTATACACGTCATAAGTTTTCGTTTCTACATCATATAGTAGTTTGTTAACATTTTGTTTTATAGATTTGTAGTATCTGACACAATAATTGAATGATACAACAGATTCATAACTTCTTGAACAAAATGTATATGAATATATAGTTATGGTTATACCAACGTGCAAATATTCTGTAAATTTAATTACTGTACCAAATATATTTTCATTCATTTTCTTCACGAATTATTCTATTTTGCTAACGATCGTCTACTCAATTTTTCCATATTTTCTATATGAAATTTTATATGCAACGGAGTCTAATTTAATTACTTTAACTACTTTTCTAATTAATTCAATCTTTTTAGATCGTACTTTGATCATGTTTTTCAATTTGTTTTATGAATAAAATTACTCATAAATTATGTAGGTACATTCATATAAACACTCTTATACTATGATTATATCATATTATACTTTAGGTTCGTATAGATATATTATAATTCTAGAATATATTTCATTACAAAAATGTGATATATTCTTACGATACAACAATACAAAACTGATTTTATAATAATATATTGAGGTCAAAGACGAAATTTACAATGTTATTTTTGAAATTGATCCTCTATTCAATTAACTTTTGTGCCCCTAATCAGTTATTTTATAATTTATCTGTAAAATTTTATAAATAATAATAATAATAACCTTCTATATTTTCATGTTATACTTGTTATGTCCAACACTTTTCATATACTTACATATTTAGATATTTTTTTGAAATGCAAAACAATAACAAAAAATGGAAAAAAAAAATTATTTTCTGGGTAATTTTGGTTGCAACATAGTTTTAAAGTTTAATGTTTAATTATATAAGAGTATATGTTGTATTTGAAAAAAAAAATAATAAAAACAAAATAAAATAGCCAAAGTGTCTAAATACATTTTATATTTTATGCAGTAAGTATAGATAGATATGGTATCGGTATGTGCACTCTTGTACTTTGATTGGACAGATTACTCGTTTTACCAACCATAGTCATAAAATTTTGTTTTTTCTTTTTTCTTTTTTTTTTTTTAGATACATACATACATTCTATATAACTGTATCTAAATTGAAGATAGATAATATTTATTATAGAAATATTTTATTATGTTCGTGTATTGTATACGTTAAATTGTTATTAATAAAATTTGTTATACAATCGTGAGAACAAGATGAAAATTTATCTGTATAAAAGATTTTTTTTTTTAGATAATATGCTTAGGTAAGCATATAAGATATAAGTTACGCCTTACATTTGTAGAAAAATAGAAATATATACGTATGTATATGTACATTCACATATAACACAAATCCGCATGCAATATTGCACTATAATGAAGTGGTATATTATGGACACTAATTTTTTGAGTTTATCAAATTTGTGATCAAATACGTAAAAGAAAAAGCCCGTCCTTTTTTTTCTGAAGGACTTCTGGAGTAATTAGGGAATGTTATTTGAGTATTATTCCATTTTTATTATTGTAGCAACTTTTTCTTCATAAACTTTCATTGAAAATATATAAGAAGTTAATGAACTTCTACTGTATTAAGTTTCATAAAATGTCTTACTAATATTTTATAAACTCGAATTGTATAAGCACAAATGATTTATAGTTGTGTATAAAGTATCGATTAAGTCTAATTCAAATCTTTTGCTATCAAACATTTTCGATATCGATCTAATTTAATCGTCACTTCTTTTTATTATAAAACATAATACTGTTTGGTTCTCCGACACAGTATGTGGTCAATTAAATTCTATTGAACAAATTTTATTTGTGTCTTTTGAAAATGAATAGAAAGAAAGTTTATAAAATTTTTAAATAAATAATGATTTTTTTTTACATATATCTCTCTACATACCATATCAATAACTATTGTCATGAAATTATTATTTTCGCTTAATTCATCAATTCGAATCCACTATATGTCCGTGAAATAGTCGAAATCAAAGTTAATTAAGTATATTATTGCAAAATTCATTTTATTACTAAACGAAATTTTAGAATAAAAATATATAATGACTAAAATGTTTCTATTTATTTAATTTTCTTCATAAATTTTTCGCATTCCAAATTCAAATTAAAATTTTATCTTTGATACTGACCGATGAAACTCATATATACATGAAAAATACTATTAAAGATTAGTAATGCATTAAAACTTATACGAGTAAGAAGTACATATGGTAATGCACAAAATATGAAATATGTAAAACAGAATTAAAATTTTACCTAATATGTCCGTCTTCACTGTGTAATACAATTTTATGGTTGCACATATGAGTGTGTTATATCACAGATCTGTTAATAAATGTACAAGTTGAGAACAGAAAATGTACAACACATCTATAAATACTCGTATGTGTATATCCATTACATATACTTACGTATATGAAAGTAAGATTCAATACTTTATATATTTAGTCACATCATGATATACAATGTAATGAAACCAAAGGAATTGATTACATCTTTAAGGCTTTAGCAACGTAAAAATGAACTGAAACGATAGAGTTATATTTACGTAATGTGCTCATATGTGTCCTGATGTACGAATAATCGATCGTACTACGAGAGATCTGTGGACTTTGGCGAGGATTACAGAATAATTTTTTTTTAAATACTAGTTGTAGATAATAAACGCAAACGTACGTATACAAATAATATTCATATTATTAAATATTTTTATATTTTTCGATTTCCATATGTATTCGAAAATAATCTTAAAAAAAATGAATTTATAATATCATCCATATCATTACTACATACTGATTGTAATTCACTATATTACCACAGATAAAAAAAAATATGTCCGATATTTTAAAAACTTTTGCAATTTCATTTCATTCACATGTAATATGCGATGCTAAAAAAATTATGTTATTTTGAACTAAAGATTAAAATCACAAATCATTTTTGCCGGGTTCATAATGTCTGATTACCGGCAATAAAATGAATAACCTCATTAAATGTACTGGACAAGCAATTTATTAGAATATGGATTATAATTTTTCATTGAATATTTGAATGAACATTTTATAACGGAGATTAAAAGATGCTCGTAATATATAATAGTAATTACTGTATTTAATACTTAAAAGAAGAAAAGGACAAAAAGTTGAAAGGTGTTTGCAATTTTACTTCATAACCGTGTGTTAATAGAAAATGTATTTTTATTTTCGTTGCAAAATACTTATTTCCAAATTGAAATTTCTGTATGTAGTTAAATATTGTAATGAAATTTGTAAATTCATCAGTTTTTATAAGCAGAAAAAATACTAAATTAGAAATCAAAACTTTTATCTGTTTTTCCTTCGAATGGGCAAATTTTAAAGTGTTTGATAAAAGTTTCTGGCTTAAATCTTTTGTTTTTCTCTAAAAAGAATTCATATTACGTGTGAGAAAAGTTTTGAATTTATTGAAAATTTTAAAAATTTATTAATCGATTTTGTTCCAAGAATCCTAATTTCAAATAAAATGTTAAAAATTTTATTGAAGTTCTCAGATAGAAATTTGAAGCAATTAAAATATCTGTATATACGAGTACAATCTTTATTCACGAATGATCAAAGTTCGAGATTTGAGATTTAATGGTATATCAAATAAAATATTAAAATTTTACGAGTTACCCAAATAATTTGATATGAAATAAGGAATAATAAGACATACATTTACATAGATAATATGATAGATATGTAGATACAATTCAATTATCAATCAATACTATATACTTTTACCATTTGAATATCTCCGTTTACCGTATATATACCTAGTTAGATATTCATAATATGTTCGAATTCTTAACCTTCTGTTGAACCTATACTTATACTTACATATATAATCAAATTCTTCACGATACTCTTGTTTTCATTATTATCTGGATAATTTATGGTTTAATTAAGTGAGTTTATCCCCACAAAAATCACCAGTATGTCATGTTTTAAGTCTTGATGGTGTAAAAAATAAAACAGAAACGTTGTTAAGATAAGCTCATGGATAAACATTATTGACGTACGTAGTATATCCATATTATAAATACTATTAATACGAATGTATCTACATATATATTATATACTATCACATGAATTAATACACATTCATATTGCAATGATTTCCATGAAAAAAAATTTTTTTCTTCTTTGAACTGCACTTGATCATTCCAGCAGGTTCATATATGTATGAAGATCTAATTTTTGTTCCTTTTTTTTTATAGACCATAGCATGTTTTAAAGTCAACACTGAACTTTTATATTCCTTACCATTCTTACACAAAAAATTCTTGTATCTTTCATACAATCATTTTTATTTTTTATATGCATTTTCATTTGTTTCTTGTATTTTGTATGGTTGATCCAGAAGACGTCTTTTATTTATTTTTTTCTTATTTTTTTTTTTTTTTTTGCCGTATTTTTTCGATTAACTTTTATCTGCATTTCATTATAGTTTATAATGCTCTTGTTTTATCTTTTATTCAAAGTTTTCTTTTAATGTTTCCTGTCTAGGTAGATATAGAAATGAATATTCGATTAGATATTCGATATGCTGTAATTCATTCTTTTTCGATTTTTTTATTTTGATTTTTTCAGGTTTTATTTTTATACTATGCCTTTGAAATATTATTATGTCGATACGTAAACATAATCTATTGAGATGGTATAACTATAAACTTGAAAAAAAAATATTATGCACGTTAGTCGATCACGTAATTTATGTATTGTCGTTTATTTCATTGTAGCATTTTTGTTTTTTTCTTTTTTGCAATTCTACAAAATACTAAAGAGAATGGTACCTTTCTATTAAACGGAATAAAAAATAATCTCGTATTTTTTAATGCTGAAAAATTTACTAATTTCTACTTATACATTTTGTGAAATGATGATCAGGTCTTTTACTTCATTATTTCGAATATGACTTTAAAAATTTTAAATAATTTTGTTTTATTATTAATGTGTTGTTGTTGTCACAATTTTTTTTTCGAAAGTATCATGTATGTGTATCAATTCAAAACAAAACTCTTACACTTACACCTACAACTTAAGAGTTTCTTTCGTGTACTCAATCTCAATATTTTGGTCCTCTTTGAACTCTTTGAGTTCATGCATTCTCTTTAAAAATTTTTGAACAACTTTTTCACCGTTTCACTACTGAACCGATTCCGATTAAAGTATCCATCTCATCTTCTCATGTTGTTTACTAACATTCAACATTTTTCACCTGTATACGTACAGGTTTATAATAATTTTTGTTTGTTGCCTTATTTTAGCAGTTTGTTCTAAGATGAAATGAATCAAAGTATATGTTGAGTAAGTATAGTGTTTCTTGTTTTCTTACTTCTTTAAAATTTTAAGTCACGCTACGCTGTAGATTATACCTGTTCAGATAGTTTTCCATAAACGTTGTTTTAGTTTATGCATAGCAGACTTAATCATACGAGTAAGTGTATGAATTTTTCAAATATATACGTATAGTTGTAGTAATTTAAATACTTCGGTTATTGAAAATTTTTAACGTTAATACATCTTAATTAGAATTTGTTTTCTTTTAATTTTAATACAAAATAATTTTTAAAAATGAATATTTACCAGAAATGTATAATATTTGAGTTTTTCGAACAAGAAGACAAAATAAAATTAAACGGACCGGACCGAGCGGAATTTATAAATTACACATGAAATTATTAGATACGGATAAGCATAACTTGTACAGATAAACTCATTCCATCCTTAGAGGATAGTTTTCGAAAAGACAAATATGAGGTAAGACTTTAATTGTTTTTTTTTTTTTAAATAAAGTCGTCAAGTTAATTAAATTCATTCAATCACCTTATTATTGATTTCTAATAACCAATTCACTTAAATATGATTTGAAATTATAATTTTCAACACAAATAATATTTTTGACAACATATCATTTAAAACAGGAAGTATTATAAAGCAATCATCATAAGTAAAATGAAGAAAAAAAAAATAAATAACGCATTATTTCATATATTTACAAGAAAATATATTTTGTCGACACATTTTACAATGTTGTGTTTTGTTGTTCTTGACTGACTACTTTATTATACGAATACAAGCTTCTCATTCGAAGCATCCTGTAATACTCTTCAGCATGTACTGTAAGTTATTGTGGATTTCAATTAAATTCATGTAGTTTTAAATAAAAACTAAAAGTGAACTGCGACGACAGTCTCATCAAATTAAATTATCGGATTATTGCTTTTCATTCATTTATTTTTTTTTTCTGCATCTTGATACACATTAATTCAATTTTTCATCTCTTTAATTGAATAAAATAAATTGTACTTCATTGAAGAATGAGACAAAAAAAACGATAAAAGACAGGAAAATTATTTAAAAAAAAATTTATAGAATATCATGAATTTTGTATTAAGATCAATTATAATTGAAGTAAATTTTTTTGCTGTGCAAACTCTACTTAATTCTAGTTTTTTATTATATGTATACACATATTTTAATTTGTAATTGTAATTTACTATATAATTCATTTACAGAGATAAGTACGTAGATATATACATATGATCAAGGTATATAAAGGAATTTTACATGAAATTAATATCGTAAAGAAAATTTTTCTAAATGGATTGGTCTCCAGAGGAAATTCCTAGACTTGGAAGCTGTCTGTGAAAGTTCTATTTTCTGGAATATTAGAAATCATTATTAATAAATAATAAGTAATTCAAATATTTATTTCTAAATTTAAAACATAGGAAGAGTATATCATAAAGTGTCCTACTTTTAATTTAAACAAAAAAAAATTTTTATAATAAAAACATTTTATTATAAAATTCAGGCATAATAATTAAAACGTTTTTATTCATTTATACATCCAAATATTTATATAAATAAATTAAATTTTTCTAATAAAATTTCAATAATGTTGTACTTGTAATAAAAACATTAGTGGGTATATCATAGGTAAATAAATGTAATGGTATTTATTTGTTTATTTTGTCTATAACGCACATATAAAATCTGAAATTAAGAAAATTCAAAAGGCATAAAAATGCAATTTTGAAAAATCTTTATGTGTTGGTTGTTGTGTTCATCGATATAGTTTCCAGTTTAATAGTTATTTTTAATTTAAATGGTTTAAATTGGAATTTATAACTGGTTTTATAGTCTACAACATATTTAATTGAATAAATAAGCGTTTAATTCATCAATTACATCCATCGTACACTGAAGTTGTTCTGATTTTATAAAATTTTAACTTTTAGGAATATTGTTTATGACAGTACTTCATCGTTTTCTTTGTTATTAATTATACTGAACAAAAAAAATATAATCTTGGACTAAAATTAATTTTCTCTCGGCAAAACAGTTCTTTTTTTTACTGTAAATACTAAAACTAAATTATTCATTTACCCATAAAACCTGTATAACCAAATTGTTAAAAAGAAAAAAAGAAAAATCGAAAATCTGCAAAAAAAAAAGAAAAAGAAATTGATAAAATTATTGCTCAACATATCATATTGTAAAATTTTCATGAAGTTAGAAGCGAAATCAATTTAATGGCAAATAATTAAAATTATCCGTAAAAATAATGTTATATAGATTTACCTATATTGTATATGAGAATATGATATTGTGTACATACACGAGTATGTAATATGTATATATTTATAAGCGCACAACATAAGAATAAAGGATAAAGTAAAAACTGAAAATAGAAAAACTATATAGGTATAGTAGTTTGTGTATTATATAGGAAAATAAATACACAGGAAAAATATTTTCCGCTTTAGTATAACAAATCAGCGTTAAGTAGAAAATAGCTGAACAAATTATTGCAATTTTCTTCCACTTTTTATGCTATGCAATTTTGACTTAGATTATTATATGTTGTATATATGGATATAAGTATGCATAAATTGGCAGACAATAGTGTAGAATGAATGGAATATGCAGTCAGTATACATGGTTTACATTATTAAATTACAAATTGCACATGCACATGCTTACATTTTAGAAATAAGAATATATACATATATGTTTACTATTCTATGATGATGTTCATCAATAAATAATTTCATGGTAAATCACCAAACAATTACTTACTATACCGTATAGTATAAGATGATGTATCAGCATACACATCAACATACCTACTACAATAGCTATATACATATGTATTAGTATGCAGTTTTTGAGATAAAATTCATTTTTATATATCTGCATTTTTACGATTATTATTATGATTATTATTATTGAAAATTCGATAAAATTTATAATTAAATTTTTCCTGATTTATAACAAATGAATTAAGATACTGTTTTAGATCTAGATATTTTCTATGCCAAAAGAAAAACTTCAAAAACAGATCTCATGATAATTATATGTATATGTACGAGTACTTGTAAATTGTGTACATGTAATGTTGTATTAGCTATCTAACGCGTATACTCGTACATACATTTAAAAGTACACAATTTGATTATGTAGTATAGAATTTAAGATCGATAAAATTATATTATCATCATGATACTTGTATACTCTCAAGTCTCAACATTTATCCTTAGTTGGTACATTAAACTAGTTCTGAATCGAATAACTGCATATAATATACAATAACATATCACAAAATATAGATACAGTCGAATGAATATGAGTAAGTATATTCATGAATGTTTGTTTATATGCAATTTGCACTATTAAAAAATTTAATTACATTTTTATGGGAAAATAAAATTTTATTTCTTATTTTTCAATTAAACTAAAATCACATGAATGGGAGTGAATTGAAATTGACTTACCATAAAATCATTCTAAAATTCATTTATATGCAATTAAATTTTTTCAAGAATTTAGAATAAAAACCATTATTTAAAAACATTATATACATCTATTAATTTTTATTAAATGGCGCTAAATTTTGAATCAAGTCTAATTTTTCTTATGTAATTTTTCTATCATTTGAAGAACGCGTCTCTGCACCTATAAGCATTCATTTTTATTAATAAAATATAAAATTTAAGAGACAAAAACTGTTAAAATATTTCCATGAGAATAATTACGAATATTAAATTCTAATAAATTATGTGCATATATGATAAAAAATTTGAAAGAATTTTCAACGTTTTTTGTCATTAAATTATTTATAGAATATTTTCAACTTTATAATTTTACATAATTTTCATTTAAAAATTAATATTCATTTTCTTTTTTTCCAAAATATAATAAAATTTATTTATGAATTAATTATTTATTGTATGTTAATAAGATTTCACACCTTTAACACATTCTTTTTTTTTTTTTCAGAATTGTAATAAAGCCAAGCAACTTATTTTGAATAACATTTATTACATTCAAGCTTTCGATGTAATTAACTCGGCATGATACTTTTTGTTTTCTATTAATGGAAAAATTTGACAATCTGATGATTATATTCACATAGTAAATTTCTTGTAATCTTCACATAGTGAAAATATTATGGCAATATAATCGTCACTTGTCTTGTATATAAATTAATGGCGCATTACTCACAAAGACAGATTCTCATTTTGAAATGCATTTGGTCGAATATAGTTCTGAAAGATCTAAAAATTCGTTTAATCGTAATATATCTTTTTTGTTCAAATATTACAATTAGTTGTAATATATGTACTCGTATATAAGACAAAAAGTAGAACTATCGATAATAAAATTTTCATTGTGTTTAGATATAAACATTTTAGTAAATAATTTTAAACATTATATATTATTGTAATAAATTTTTTTAGTATTTTTTAAATTTATTTCTACGAGTACTCTTGATTTTGAAAATTTGAACGTACATATTCGGACATGCGATATGGATTATATTCAATGCATATCCTACATATATACGATTTTATTTTATTTTATTATATATTTGTTAAGAATTTATTTTATTTATTTGCAGTTATAATAGTCACGAATTTTGTTTAACAATAAACAAATAAACAATATTTTACATTTTCTTTATGACATAGAAAATTTTAGTGACATTATTTCTTTTTTTTATAGTTTTATTTTGTGCAAGTGCATATAGCACAACGACATAAGTTTTCAAACATATCATAACGAATGTCTAGAATAAAGATAAAAAAAATATATATTATATGTACATGAAAAAAATCAGTACATATGGAATCAAGTTCACGTTTTATGTTCTGTCATGACAGAAAAACATTTTTATTTTATTAAAATGTTTTTGATTCATTTTATTTTAAAATATTTATTTCTCATATTTTATATAGAAAATTTTGAATTTCTTTAACATAAATGTTCACGTACTTATAATATTAAATAATACCTATAGTATTTAATATGCACAGAAAAATATGATTCAAAGTATAAATATTTTCATTACATACATTAATAATGTAGATAAGATGATAATCTGCTGTGAGCATCTTAGATTTTGTGATTCAAGAAGTCATCGAAGTGCTTTATTTAGTGTGTGACAAAATTTCTGAATGTTATAATGCAAGGTTTGTCGCTTAAATCTTTTGTTTTATTCAAAATAAATATGCTTTATTATTAAAAATACTGTTTGTAAAATATAATTTAAAAATGATCAATAATAATTTTTTTTATCTAAATTATTTATTTGATAATTAAAACTAAACAGCAAATTGAAAGTAAGCCTGCTTTCTCTGTCATTTTCTAGGACAAAAATGCTTCATAATGGCAGGTTCATGACAGCGTGTAGCAATAAAAATTAAATGGCATTACCGGAAAACAGTACAAAATGTGAGTAAATGAAAATTGTACAAGAATTATTCACAAAAATTTGCGTTAATTACAAAAAAAAAACAATATACAGAAGATTCATCTTAACATTGAAAGTACAAGAAAGTTGCATATGTATGCGTACATATGCGTAAGTATTTGGAAACGAATAGAAGCAAAAATCGAACGCAATGGAATAATGTTTGCAATTGTTGCTCTTTAACTTTGATTAACAGACAGAACGGACTGGCATTCAACAAATAGCCTTATATTTACAGATTGACAATTGATAGATGATTTGCATATTCAGCTGATTTTACAATGCATTCTTATTTGCAGATACACATAATATACACAAATGATAAATGCAGAAAGAAATAGGTAAAGAAAAATAATATATAATGAAATAAGTTTGTGATGCTGATTTAAAAAGATAAATAAATCTAACGAAAGACAGATTTTATAACGGATTTATGAATTCCTGAACCATGCGATTTTATTTAAGAACAGTTTGAAAATTTTATTTTCTGGTATGATTTCAAAATAAGGATCAATTGATTTTATGCATATGGTCTACTTGAAGAAACAAAATCAAATGAGAAATTGAACTATTTGAATAACTTGAATTTTATTGCAAAATATGAAAATTTTAATTAAATTTTCAACACATTATTATGAGTCTGGAATATCGATTATTGACGGAATTTTTTTTCTGTTTTCTCTTCATGTTTTTTTCTAAAATCAATATTTTATGTTAAGTCACGAATGATGTTTTAGTTACAACGAATTTAAATAAATTAAAAATCTTTCTTTCTATATATGTCTTTATCTTTTATATGCCACTTTAACAGTAATTTAGAAGCAACTCACGATTTATGTACTAGTACACCCAAATTAAAGAAAAACAGTTATTTAACTACATATTTAAATGGAATGTTTTTATTTTATATTTTTTTTTTGATTTTTTTTTTCAAAATTTACATAAAATATAATTACAACATAAGAAAATATAAATACGTACATACATATATCAAATTTTAAAATGTTGCAGTAAATATTAAAGTAAACAATCCAATCATACATTACATATAGAAGTGAAACAAATTATTTTAAGAAAATTAGAAATGTTTTACGCTAACAAAATACACAAATTCGTATTCGTGAGAAATATATCGATTCGTCTGTTTGTAATAAGCATTCACATATACATCATATTGCATTTCTGGTATTATACACGAAAAATAATATATCGTTCATCTGATTCATATCGAATTATACACGAAAATATTTTGAAATTTCTTAATAACTTGTAAATTAATAATTCATAAAATTGTTTCGTTAACAAATATACGAGTATTCATTCATGTATACATATACGACGAGTATGTGTATAGGTCTTGTATTTTTGTTGCTACTATATGTTGCCAATATATTGAGGTATAAATATTAATTATGATTAAAGTACCTCTCTATAAACAAGGCACTAAAATACTCATTCATATTTCAATGTAATTTTTAATGTAATAATTAAATGTTCATTTTTTTTGTTTTGGCATACAAAAATCACGATAAAGTATAATTATAAATGAATAAATTTTTCACATTATTTTAATACTTACATGCACATGTACATTTTATTTATTGAAAAATTGATAAAATACGTACAACCACCGTTTTATTGATAGAATCTGCAATATATTAAATTGAAAAAAATTGATATAATATCGCTTACGTACAAGAAATAATTTCTATGAAAAATATAAAAAATAAATTGTGTAATAATTGGAAATTAGAAAATAATTGAAAAATCATATAAAAAAGACTTAACTACAGATAATTTTACATTAAACATTTACATTAAATATACAACACAAAACGCAGTGAAAATATCGAAACGATACAAAATAATGATCGAAGTCATTAGTATTATATAGACACATGATGTGTGAAATGTTGTAGTAGATTATTAGAAATCTCTTCTATATAAAAATTAATAATCGATTCAAATTTTCCAAGACCTAAGACGAATGTCATAACGAAATTTGACCTAATTAATTATTAAAAAAAAGATTTGAAAAGAAATCAGTTCTTATTCAATATATGAAAATCCCTGGCACTAATTCATGAGCGCAATCATTTTTAAACTAGTATAATGCGAAGATTATTTTCTGCTTTAATGCAAAGATTGCTTAAACTCAGCTGCATAATTTATGGAAGATACTATATGTACAACTGTATTACTTTTTTTTCATTTATATTATTTACGAATTGATTTTTTCTTCTTTTGATATTTTCCAATTGTTTTCCTTTTTGTTTTTATTTTGTTGATATTAGAAATCATGAAAACTGCAAACATTGTTAGATTTATTTTCGTATAATAAGTATATATAAAAAAAATATTGTTACATGCATGAAGAAGCTACTATTGAAATTTTTTACTATAAATTTATATTTGTCTGCTTTTTTTCTAAAAGTTTAAAACAATTCATCAAATAACATTATGACCTTTATTCTTATTGGTATGGAAACGTATATATGATATAACATAACGTGATGAAATTCTTGTAAACATGATGACAATAGTAAATCTAAATAACTTTTTTTTTATATTTTATTTTTGTTAGTTTTTTTTTGTATTTGTATTTGTATTTGTTCTTTTTCATGTGAATGTATTCAAATTCAAATATTGTCCACACATTGAATGTTTTCTTATAGATATTTTATATATGTTTTTAATATTATAGTTTAACTAGATCCTACATACATTTCATATATAAATAACATACATCATGAGAGTATTATTCGTTCGTTTATTTCGATTTCTATAATTCTTTTCCAAATTTAAAATGTTATTACATTTGTTTTTGTAGAGAATAATACTACTAATGATATATTCTTTCATAACATTGCACTTGCTTGCATACGTAGTCTAAATGCAGCGCTGGTATTAACCTCTTAGGCGCCCGGTGCACCTTTAAACTTTCCGCCTACTAGGTTGAAACTATTATTTTAAATTTTAATTTGATTTTTTTTATCCTGATAGCACGAAATTCCAATTTCTATATTACTTGGCGAGCAGTACATATTTCACAAGAAAAAAGGAAAACTAATATTCGCATATCTTTCTACTTTTCTTTCTACTTCTCAAATACTCAAAAGTTGAATGACCATGTTTGTTTACACATGAAAACTATAGTAGGCAGGCATGCACGAAGAATAATTTCAGATAGAAACTAGATTGGTGTAAACATAAAAAACCGATGATTGCTTTGATCTATGTTTTCAAGTGTAAACAAACATGGTCATTAAACTCTTGAGTATATTTGAACGAAAATTTTTGCAGGGAATTTTTTTTACTATTTTTACTATTTAAATTTTTATGATTTGTAAAATTATTTTTATAAAAACGGATATGTGATTTTCATTCTGTTCTTACTCGTGATCCCCTGAGAGTGTCGCCCGGTTTTAGTAAACAATTTGAACATATAAAAGAACCGAGTTTGTCTATACGAGTAAAATAGCTGCATTATCGGATATTCGTGCACTTTAATATGTATCGAAAGTAAAAATCTTTACTTGTTTTTCATATAGAATTTACACTATTAAATTCATATTTTAGAATATATGACTACATTTTATATACATATTCATATACATATGTATATAATTGAATTCTATAAGTAGAACATAATCATTCTGAATTAAATGTAATTGTGACTGCTGCACTTTACTAACATAATTTTTCAACAAAAACTTGTTTTTCAATTCAAATTTACCTGCATTCTGTTTGTAGGTGTACAATTTTATACTTATACACATAATTAATATAGTTTTGAAGCTTAAGTCCACAGATTATGTGCAACAGAATCAAAATAATATATTAAATCGAAACTTAAAACAAGGCATAAAAGAAAATATTGTGATTTTCTGCTTTTTATTTGCATTTTTTTATTTTTGCTTTAATTGCAATCTGATAACGATTCAAAATTGATAAAAATTTTTCGTAATAAATTTAATATTAACAACAAATTAATTCTCATTTTAATATATGCTCTATCATACCCCATATACCATATCAAATCGAATAATTAAGCTTTTTAGTTCATTTATTTAATGGATATTATATGGTATATGCCTTGTAAATTTTTGTAAATTACTTTTTTATGAATCAAAAACATAATATACGATAGCTGAAATAACGATTTATATTGCGGTATTAATTCCAATCAAAAATCTTTTATTGTGAAACGCAAATCAACGAAATTATTTACGTTAATTCAAAAAGAATAAATTAATATGTACATATACAAACATAATATATATCCGCATACATGTAAATATAGCATGTGTATATATTAGCGCAATGGTGAAAGATTCATTTAGATACGTATACATATAACCTATGTATATAGAGAAAATTCTGTGAGATGTAATACACATGTTCAATTCTGTATCAGATTAAATTTATACAACAAATTTTCTTATGTATGTGTATGCAATATTCATTCTGTATGTATATACATATGTATATATAGATACAAATATACCCATAAACTTACATACGCAAATGTATATCTTATGTGTATCACTGTTAACTTGATCTGGTAATCCTTTATTTTATTTTGCGTAATTGAAGATTTATTAACCGCTTTTACTATCCAAGACGAAATGACTTTGATTTATAACTCTTAATTAAGACGTAAAAATTTAACATTTTACTTAAAAGGAATTTTAAATAATGAATTGCGGGTAGAAGATTGAACAAAATATAAAAAAAAAAATACATGCGTAATAAAAATATAAATAAAAAAAATAAACATATATGTATATAAACATGATTTAAAATTGAATTCTTTCAATTATTTTATATTTTTTCCTTTATACGGTTAAATATTTTTTTCAATAACAACATGTATACGCGTACAATATTTTTTATTATGAAAATTAATTAAACAAATATATGTATAGGAGTATATAGGTATGTATGTATATATTTTTCAGTTTGTATGCAGTTTGTATTCAGTTTGTACTTATAACTTATATATGAAAGTACAAATACAAATACATTTGGTGCGCAGTTAGTTTACGTACACATGAATGAATAAATAAAAAAAATAAAGCACTTGAGAAAAATTGAAAAATTATGTAACATGAAAAATTGAACTGTAAGGTAACAGAATAATAAAACATTTTTGAAATCATAATTTTAAATTAAGAAAATCAGATATACAAAAGTATACTTTGTACTTTTTTTTTTCTTCAGTACTCCGATAAAATGTATGTGTATGTACATATGAACATCAGAGTTATAATCTAAATGTATAGTTGCATTAATCATTTTTAATTACGTTTTGATAGTAACATGGCGAAATGTAAGTATATAAGGTTAAAAAATTAATTTGCCATATTTATTTATTTATTTGTTTATTTTGTTGATCAGTAGCAATTGCAAATATACATAAATACACAAACATTGTTATAGTACATGAGTTTGTGTACAATATTTTCTTTAACGAAGAATATAAAAAAAAAAATAATATTATCAACAGAAGATGAAAATTTAATTTATTTAATTTATTACGATTTTTATAATGAATGAAAAATTTTTTTTGTATCAAATTTCTGTAATTCTATCGGCTAAAATGAAAATCACATAAAATATTTCATTTCTTTTTCCTTTTTTTTTCAAATAGAAAACGATATAAATTTCATTTTACCACTGATAATATCGAACATTGGAAATAAAATTTCTTGTATATTTGCTTCTTTTATTATTACTTTGTGAATTCCATATGGAAGAAAATTTTATAATTTGTGTTCCCTTTATAAAAAATGTTAATTTTATCTGCACATCTGAGAAACTAAAATTTATTATAATTGGTAAACTTATTATACATTCTTTTTCTTTTTATTAATTTTTGAATTCAATTCTATATTTATCTGCTATCTTATATTGTATATCGATTTTTCGTGTATTGAAACATACAATACCAACATTAAAATTTTGAACAAATTGCAATAATAAAAGTTTTTATACTGATCCTGGTTCAATGTATTTGTGAGAATAGAAGCCTTCAATTAAGTTTTTTTGCAATTTTCAAGCACTTTCCATTCAAGCAATTTTCACTTATTTCTAAACATGAGAAAAATTTTTTCAAAATGAAAAAAAATATTATTTTTAAAATCAATAATGTGTCAATTTTCTATGTTTCTCGTCTAAATTTCGACATTTTTTGTTCAAATTTTTGATACAAGCAAGACGATACATGTAAGCATAACGTACACATAAAACAAATACTACTAGAAATCGGACCAAATTATATTGATTTCAAATGAAAATGGATAAAATATAAAGTAAAAAGAACAAGCAAAATTGAAATACATATTTACTCATATTTAATATTTAAATCAGGACATTTTTTTTAAAAAAACACACAAACATTTTGTACATTTTGAAATGTATTATATTACAATCAGTTTTAATTTAAATTGTTTCCATGTCTGTATTGTATTGTATTCTTTGGAGTTGTATAGCACACATTTTTTAATATAAATTATGTATAATATAGTAAAATGGATTCGAATAAGGAATTCATAAGTGCTATGTAAATATATTTGTATACAAAAGTACTTATGCATACAAATAACTTTTCTATATACATATTAATATACTTAATACAAAAAAAAGAAAAAAACAGAAAAAAATATATACTGATGTTGACAAATCATCGTAACATGTACAAATTTTTAAACCAACATGGCTAATTAGTTGACAATTTTATTCAAATTAATTCACGTATATGTAAAATCTATAGTCTTATACCAATACATATACATAATAATGAGGTAGATATACAAAGGTATAACAGATTTTCCGGATGATTGAATGTAAGCCATTTTTGAATGCAATATTAATACTCGTGTTTGTTTTAGTGTAGGTATATTCGATCTGGATGTATTCTTCTATTATTGTTACTATACTTCTTCTTCTTCTTCTTGTTATTATTATTATTCGTTTTTCTTTCAGTAAATATACATGTGGATATTTACTTGTATATAAATACATACAGGCTTTAGTACTTTGTACTGTTTTTGTTGTAACACATAAACGTGACTTGTTATATCCAAAATAAAGAATTCTATTGTCTCTATGCTGTTGTACTATTATTTATTATAAATGCATACAGTGTATTGTAAAAATATAGTATATGTGTACGGTCATATTCTAATAAAACTAAAAGAAGAAAAAACTCACACACAAAAACAAGCAAACAAAATTTTGCATACAAATCTTATAACATGAATATATCTCTTAAATAAATCTTCTTTTCTATGATATGATTTTGTTTTGTGAAAAGTGTTAATGTATACACATATAGTTAAAAATATGGAATATACTTACACGCATGTTAAATATTAAATAAGGTAAATAATTCTATTTTAATAAAATGAAAAATTTATTTATTTTTGAGATTTTTAAAGTCAACATGTTTATTAAATTGTAGGATGTATGTACAAACGATCAACATTTAATATTCATGGATGTACATTATTATCATTATAATGTCGGTAAAGTGTATTCAAATCAAATGGAAAACAGTTTTAGTCATTTGTAGGAAGTTGATTATTTATTCGAATAAAAAAAAATTTCACCGTAAAAGGTTAATTATAATGCGATTGCCTTCTAGAATGCGTTCTGTAAAAGTAAAAATAATTTTTTTCATTGAAACTAAAAAAAATTTCCAATTAAAAGGAAAATCTAAAAATTCAATCAAAATTTGAAATTTTCAACTATAATAATATGTGCACCTGTTAAAATGCATATGTATGTATATATTTTTTTGCATATAGTTTATTCAATATAAAGTATAGAATGTACCTACTTTTGAAAATAATTTGGAACATTTCAAATTTTATACACGCAACCATATATACTTTAAATCTGATTTTAAAAACATAAAAAAATATGTTTGAATAAATCGCGTGTAATAATTACATAAGCCGAAAAAAATGCAATACCGAAATCGAATTATCTAGATCCTTTGCACGAAAATTAAAAAATAAATTAAAATTGTTTTTCTTTCGATTCAAAAAGTGAATTAATATTTAACAAAAATATGTATATGTAAAAAATATATCTAATTTTTAATCAATAAAATTAATCTGAAAGTAAAACTGATAACTTTGAATTAAATGTCCATTTGTATATTAATTTAATCAAAAATAAAATTGTTATTGTTCATTTTAAAATTTGTTCCAATTATAAAATAAAATTTCATATATTTTTGATTGCGTTGAATGAAGTTGTGATTCAAAAATGGTATTGATGCATTGCATGTAAAGTACTCGTCGTAGTGAGTGAACTTATTTCTTCGAAAAATTTAAAAAAAAATTTCCAGATTTTTTAAAATACTGCGAAAATTAGAAAATCACATCACACATCAGATTTCTTTAAATTAAACACACTAAATATTAATATTTTCCTATTCAAATCAGGTGTTTTGAGGAATTTTTAATGCAAATTATTTCCGAAATTTAATTAGTTTCATGTTCATTTGAAATAGTAATATTAAAAAATTCATTGATTTTTTTTTCCTTTTTTTTTGTTTTAAACCAAAACTGTAATTATCCATTATGGAAGTAAAAATTATTTAACTTGACAAGCAATCATAATATTATCAGGTATGAGTTTTTCCTTGTAATAATCGCAATACAATATTATTTTTATTATTTTTTTTTTCTTAATAAGAAACTGTATAAAGCTAAAATATATCATCATAATTTTTTGTGCAAGTCATTATTAATCATCTGATTCAGTATATGGAGTTGTGAAAATAATTTGTAATTTGTATATATTCTTTCGAAAATCGAATCGAAACTATATGCGTATTTATTTTTTATTCAAACAGAAAATTTATTTGTTAATTTATGAGGATATTCAACTATAACGGTCTATCAGAAATTTTTAAATAACTTTTATATCATAAATAAAACTCTCCTGCTGTTATCTATGAGTTAATAACATACACTGACTGTTTCAAAAATAAAGAAAAATGCAAAATATTAAAATAAAAGAATTATCAAAATGCATAACTATTATGTAGTTATATGCATATGAAAATTATCTTTTTTATCCTTACACACGGAATCATTAAGATAAACATTAATCTGACATAACACTTTTGTATTGGATTTTATATATTAAAATTATATTTGCACTTGTACAATTTCCAATAATACGATAATACGAATGTAGTAATACTTATATATTCTCGATTCATATTATATCCATATCATATATAAATATTAGTTAAACACATATTATATTTGTAGTATCTATATATTATAATATGTGTACAAATTCGTTGTGTGTAAATAATTTTTATGTAAAGGTATATGAGCAATTTTCATGATTTAAATTTTTAAAAGGTAGCATCTTTAAAATGGTTTCGTATTAGACCACAAGCTGTGATCTAAATGAAAATCATGTGGTAATAAATTTGATTCGTGTCCTCACAATATATATGATAAGAATTTATGACACCATAGATAATCATATATATTGCGAGAAAACATATAAATGCATGTATGAACTTTTAAAAGTTTACTCAATTCATTTACGCTGTAACATGATCAGAAGCAAATTTTTACTTTTTTTGTTTTTTATTTTTAAAAGAGGTTTTCATTTGATTTTACATATTTTATTTATTTTTTGTGTGTACACGAATGTACACGATGAGTATGTAATGAAATTGGAATAAAATTACAAGAAATATTTTTCATATGACTGATGTAATTTATGTTAAAATTTTATTGGTATGAAAAACAAGGAAATTTTCATTTTAGACTTAAATTCGATTAGGTAAATTAAAATTTTTAAATACTCGTATTCCTCTATACATCGGAAATATTACAAAACTGGATAGAGTAGCTCATGTTGTTTCATAAAATTCATTATAAAACGCTGTGTGAGTTTAATAATTTTTTGATAAGAATTTTGTCTTCAACACGTCAACATTCACATATGGAAAAAGAAAAATTATTATTTAACATTACCATGACTATCAATTTAACATTACGAAGTTTTATATTTGTTGTTATTGGTATTTCTGCATACATATATTTTTTAATTTTATTTGAATCCTCGGAATTAATCAAATATTATTTCTATAATAGATTAATGAGTATTCAGATCAGTTAATGTATAGAAAAGAACTGAATATAACACGATTCACGATATATACGAGAACGCTCATAGTACCTTGCATACCATATGCTCTCGTATTCTGATTCATAAGAAAAATATATTTTCTTTTTATACTTGCTCTATACTAGATACTTTATAGAAAGTATGCGTGAAAGAGGAGGAAACAGTAAATAGTAGAAATGAGATTACTATTAGTTAACTATGTTGAGAAATCTACTTTCTTTCTCTACTTGATCTACAGTACACAACACAATAAGTATACGAGAAACAGGTGAGTAGGAAGAAACAAAAAGTAGTAGAAATGAGATTAGTGGCAGGGCAGCTAGCTATAGTGAGAAATCTATTTTCTTTTTATACTAAATGTAGAATTATACGAAAAACAGGAGGAAACAGTAAATAGTAGAAAAAATGAGATTAGTGACATCTAAATACAAGCACGCTAGTAGTACCTTACACATCATGCTCTCGTATTTTGATTTAAAAGAAAATTCAATTTTCTTTTTATACTTGATCTACCTACAATACACAAAATATAAGAAGTATGCGAGAAACAGGAGTAGGAGGAAACAGTAAGTAGTAAAAAGTAGAAATGAGATTACTAGAAGCTATTTACAGTACTATATACGAGTACGGTCATAGTACCTTACATACCAGCACTCATGTTTTGATTCATTTTTTTTTCAGATTTGCTCCGCACTACACACTATTAGAATTACTTATATGAAGCTACATATCTCGAATGAATAAATCTATATTTTCTATTTGAAATAATTTTTCTTTTCAATCTGATTTAATAAAATTTGAACAATTACAGCATCCAATTACGCCTGCATTTGCATACTTCAAGTACCACAATAATTTCAACTTTCACTATTAAATTTACGTTTCAGCTATTGTATGTTTGTATACGCAATTTAAAATGTAAACAATAAAAGGCGTTCTATAAAATTAATTTTGAATTGATTAAATCATGCCTAATAAATAATTTTAAAAAATAAGATCTTATGAATTGTTTATCAAGTGAATTTTAAATCAATAGTACGATTGATTGATTGTAAAGAAAAATGTATCTCATTTCGGTGTAAGTACGTTTGGTATACATACTTTACTCAGGTGAACTTTACTGGATATGTTTCGAAATTATATAGTAATAGAAATATATTAATGAATAATTTTCAATAAATGATTTCATTGATTGTGAATCATTGTTTCGATTGTTTGGTTTATTTGTTTTTGACAAAATAAATTGATAACGTTTTTACTTTTATATTGGCAGAATTAGTATATTTTAGTTGACAATAGTATATTACCTACATACGAGTATATGTATAGTTTCAAAAATAAAAAAGAAAAGAAATATTTTTTCAACATTTATTGCCACAACAATTGCTCATGAAAATAACAAAAATTCATATTACAATGATTTCTACAAGAATCTGATGAATATTTCAAATTGTTTCAAATTCAATTTTTCGACTTTCTGTCAATAAAATAACGAAATTTTTTATTTTTGTTTGAAGTATATATCACGATTTAATGTTTTAATTGATTGAAAATTTTAAACTTACTATCATTTTGTTATTTATTTTTTCTTGTTTTTCAGATGAAAATTTACGAATAGTAGTCAATTTTAAAATTTTATATACTGCTGCTTACACATATACATACATACGTCATAGATACAAATAAAATACTTATGTAATAATTTACATAATTACGAATCGATATAAAACAGAACTGGAGAAAATTTAACAAAAATAAGAAAATTATAAAAAATATGTAACTACATTAATACAAATGCAAGTATGTATATGTACCTACATATGTATGTATTCAGTGAATATTTAACTTAAAAGACTGATTTGTATTTCGTGACTTGACAATATACCGGAAATGTACTAAATTCAATTTACAGGTTAAATAATCAAATATTTACATAAAATTCATTATTTTTTTTACTTTTATTTTTAAGAAGAAAAAAAAATTGTTGACTTTTAAATATTCAATATACTAATCAAAGTAAAGATTTACATGCATTCATGTATGCATACATATGTGTATGCATTTGAAGAAAAAAACAATTTAAAATCGTGATTTCACACGAATTTTTTTGTTCAAAATTAAATTTTAAAAAATCTTATTTGAAGCTCTGCTTATAGCTGCAACCGTTTTTGTAAATGAATTCAATTCCATTCAGTTTTTGTGCTAAGTATAATTTTTTTATGCCAAAAATGGATTGTAATTTTAATTATTATAAAAATTTATGTATATTTATCCATTAATCAATTATATAACCAAAGAGAATTAATGAACACAATTTAAAAATAATTATACATTTTTTTGATAATAATTAATGTAAGCATAGTTGATTGAATGAAAACATAAAAAAAAATATTGCAAATATTCGAAAATCTCTATTCCATCACATAGACAGTAATGTATATTTATAAATTACGTATAGATAATCTATTTGTACACACTAAAAATTTGCATAAATTTGTTAAATGAAAAAAAAAAAAAAATGACTAAAAGCTAAAAACCTAACACGATCGAAACTTCTATCTTCAACACTTCCCGCAGTATAATTTCGCATACATTACAAAATTATCTGACTATGACCTTTAGTTGAACCTTAAAAATTTGTAAAAAAAAGAAAAAAGCTTCATGTCGATGATGTTAAATGATAAGAACACCAAAAAATACACTATAAAGTCATCGATAACAATAAAAGAATTACGAAAATTTGTAGTTCAATAACCTTTTTAAAGATTTCGAATATTTTTATAGTAGCTATATAGCTTTAAAACTGTTTTATTATTTTGTAAATTGGCTGTGAACTAAAATAAGTATGTATAGGCATAATGTTTACTGAATTTATTGTAAATAATTGAAAGTATCAAAATTTAAAATTATTCTGTAAATTTCGAAATATTAGACATAAAATTTATGCAAATTTTAATCGTATAATTTTGCAAATTAGTTAAAATGCTAAAGACATTTTTTTTTTTTCATTTTATTCGAATATCTTATCTCCTTTCTAAAAAAAAAAAAAGCAAGAATTAAAAAATTAAATGAATAATTCTAATTAAAGTGGGAAAATTTTTTTTAAGTATTCATTATTATGTTTATATTACACGCAAATGCACCTATACTATATATATATACGCTATACACTATACCATATCGATTCCATATTATACTTTCATAAATTCTTATAATATATACTATACTCGTATCATAGTCGTATATTAGTATATTACTGTGAAGACAAGAATCAAATTTATGAATGAATGATTCTCATTTAGATCTCAGCTTGAGATCACAGAAATTTTCATTTAAATATGGGTAATTCAAGAATCTCATATTACACATTTCCATATATAGACAGTAGACACATATTATAATGAAGAGAATTATGAGACAAACTAAAGTAATGTACGAATATACATATAAAAAGTGTATAAAATACCAAACAAAAAAAAAACTGTTCAGTTTCCATAATCATTTCAATAAGTATTTGCAGCAGCGTAAAAATTTAAAATCATATTTATGTTAAATTTTACACGTACATACGCAGTATGTAGATATACGTATGTACTATAGGTATGTGTATTAATTTTTTTTTTTTTCAAAATAGCAAATATAAAAGAAATGAAAAAAGAAATAAATTTAACACATGCATACATGCATACATACTAATTCTTATAATACAAATATTTATAATGAACAGTATTAAATATATTATTTGGTTATTAACTCATTGATATCAGCAGGAGGTATTTATATTATAATATGGAATAGAATTATTACTTTAAAAGAAAAAAAAATTTTTTTTCTAATTTACCGTTATATTTGAAATTGAATATGATGAGTAAATTACAGTATTAAAATTAAACGTTTATACATTTTTTTTTTATTTTTTTAATTTCATTAATTTTAGTTAAAGAATCTCATCCAATGAACTTTAACATTAAAAATTTATACCGTACTTGTAGTAAATTTTATGTTTTTAAATGTGTCAGTAACATTTAGAGGGGAATATACTTCAAAATGTTTTCAGTAACTCAAAAATTCCAGCAATCATTTCTATTTAGTAAATATCATTATGAACATTTCATGCTTTGATTCACAGTAGAATTGATTATTTGCAATTATTTATTTTCCGTTTTAGTTTTTTACTTATATAAATTATATTTTTTCAATTATAAATAAGCTTTAAGAGAAAATTAAATTTTTTCTCGAAATACAAATTAATTTAATAATGATCAAAATTAATAATCATTTAATTACAAAAATGGAATATTGAATTTAAATTAAAAAAAAAAAATGTATTTCCTTAAACATAAGTATATATGTATGTACAAATACAAAATTCACAATCAAATAATTTTAAATTTAATTTTTACATGCAAACATTATCAACAAAATATGCTCAAATCAAATCCCGATAAAAAACTTGAGTCAATATAAGGCGAATTGGAAAAATTAAGACATTCCATAATAACATTTTACCTGTTTGATTGGCATAATCAAAAGTTTCAATGCTACCTACCTATCTATACATACGTAAATGGAGAATTGAGTGTATAAACTGCGAACAAGTGATTCAATAAAATCTTTACTATTTACATGGAACGTATGATATAACTACGACTATGTAATGTACATAAATATATTGTAAATTGGAAAAAAAAAATGTTTCCATAAACAGTTTTTCAATTAGTATGATTATATACAGTTAAAGATTCGTGTCGATTTTATTTCACATATTGTTGGTATGTACATGTAAAAAGTATATAGTGTATCTCTGTTATGAATAATAAGGATTATTATTGATAAAATTCAAAAACATAAATATACTAAATGACTTAATAAATCCAATATCAATTTGTACAAGGTGATGATAGTTTAAAGTACTTTAATTAATAATTAGTTATGTACTTAAAATGAATATTAAATTTTACCGCATACAGTTTGCGGTATTTTTTTTTTATTTGTTTCTATGTATAACTGAACGAAATATTAATATAGAAAATAAAATAAAATTTTTTAATCAACCAAATGCAAACAGATAGACATACGTTCATATGTAAGTATATGCAATTGTACAATTACTAGTATGTACAAAGTAAAGTCCTATAATTAATAAAGTAATAAAAAATTGATTACATATGTAAAACTCCAACAATATTTGATTGGAAAATTTATAATGAACGGCAGATTCTAATTATGCATACAAATTTGCAATGGTGTAATATGTTAAATGTTGATTATAACGATGAAATAAAACAAAAATGCAATATTATGTATGAAATTGATTTTAAATTAATCATTTTAAAAATAAATTATCCGTATCAATTAATTATACTATGATATTTCTTAAGGAAGTTATTGTTTCGTAATACAAAAATCAAACAAAAATACATTAAATTAAGATTAAATTATTGAAAAATTAAATTGCTTTCTAATTTTTGAAATAATTTTCTTTAAAACACATTCAAATTAAAATTTAAATCTACATACTTATACTTATTTAGTCCTGCATTGTTATCATTCTTATACAAATATATTTACATAAAATAAAATAAATAATTATTTTCTTGTATTTTTAATTTGAAAACACTCAGTTCTTATATTCATTACGATGAGAAAATTGAATGAATCAATCATTCAAAAATTTCCAATCGTAAAATAAATTTTTATAGTTTTATATATAATATACTCATTTCGAATAAATATAATTTTTCTGTTCTAATAAAATTGCAAATAATAAAAATAAATTAAATAGTATCGCGTATATATAAATTTGAAAATAAGTAAAAATAAATAAAGATAATATTGAAAAATATAAAGAACAAAAAAATAAAAGGAAGAAAAACATAAAATGAAAGAAATATCTTCCGCCAATATCTCAATAAATTGATCTCAAATTAATAAATCACAGCGTGTAATTGAATGTAAAAAAGGTCTTACTGTGAGATTCCATCACTTTACATCGATCACGGTTTTTATGTACTTAAATGCAATCTAAATCAAAGCAATTTAATTTTCCTTCACCCAGATGCTACATATATTGTAATATGCGATTATGTGTGTGTATACAGCAAAAGCAATACAATAAAGCTACAGAAGTTTTAAGTTTAGAGAGACCAGACCACCTAAAGCCGTAATACGGATTCATGTGTATCAGCTTGAGTAGGCTTTGATCAGTTATTGTTGTCTTTTTTTCCTTTTCAGTATTGTTTTGTTTTTTCGTTTTTTTTTTTTTTTCTTTAAATTTTTAAACAGTCAGTAAAGAAAATTAAATGTTTGAATGTATCTACTTACACATGTTCGTATACGCATTTCTAAGATATCTATACATGGATATTAACCAGATTGAGTACACTTTTTTTAATTTCTTCTATATTTCTGAATAAAGGAACATTTATAAAACTATTTACATTTTTTTTTCAGGTTTAATTAGATTTAGACTTTCGAAACAAAATTTCGTAGAGTATAAATTTTTGATTTCAATAAATTATTTAAACAGGAATTAATAAAGAATGAGTATACTACCAGTAGTGTTAGAAATAAGAGAAAGAGAAAGGGTAACATACTGCATGATAACCTGGCCTGTGCCAAAAATCACATTTCACCTTTTCCTTCAAGTGATCATTAACTGAACAACTTTTTGTTATACAGTAAGTAATAAAAAGCCACTGATCCTACTTCTACTAGAAAATATTTTCATGTATGTGCATGTATTTACACTATAAAAAAAAAAATAATTAAAAAATTATGATTAGTTTTAGAAATGTATACGAATTAAAAAATAATTTAATCTTTATTTGGATCATTTTAAGGAGGCAAAGTAAATGTAAATAAATAAATAGTAAATGCATCTACGTACGAGTATATGTGTAAAATACACATGTACATATTTGATATGTTCGTGTTAGATATCAGTTATATATGATTGTTTTATAATTTTGTATTTAGTTACGATTGTAATTTAGATAACATGCACCTGATGTTGCGTGTTAAACACATTTCTATTTAAAAAAAAAAAAAAAATATGCACGATTCTGCACATTTCACTTTGATTACATTTATACAAAATATAATTTTTAATTTTTTACAATTTTTTATTTTATAGAATGATTTTTTTGTTGCAATGAATTTTATAAAAAAATTAAACTTTATACAGATTAAAAATTTTATATCTACGTTAGCAAATATTCGGTAGCCCAAATTATGTATTATGAAATCAAATATCATTTTGGTAGTATTTTAGGAGCCCACAGTTATATAATTTGCTAATGTTCCACACGTCCCTTTCTAGAAAGTTTTTAAATAATGTAGATGCGCATATTATTGCATGTATTTTCATTTCCGTAAATGTTCATTCATTTATTTCGTATAAACTCTAGGTTATTTTAGAGTTCAATAATTATTTTATCTAAAAAATGAAAAATATAAAAATTTATTTTCGTATGAATTCTATAGAATTCAACATCCTTTGCATGGCTTATATGATCATAAACCAGAAATTAAAATTGGAAAGTTCGAATATCATAAATTATTGCAAACATGCAATCAATACTTATAAACTTTACCTGAATTCATTTTGTGTGTGCACATTTTATATTACTTTTTTTATTTTCCATGTCTTAGAAAAGGGATGTAATTCAAACATCACACACATGTACGTATAATTATAAATATTATTGTCGATAAAATCTTTTTCAGTTTCTACACGAAGGTCTACATTATTAGTAATCCTGTTCGCACATGTCGCCCATAATTCCAATGTGTAGATACATTCAAATCTAGAATCTAGAATCTAGAATATTATTAAGATTCAATATAATTTCTTAATCGAACCAATTCGCAGAGAATTCTCTTTATTTATTGCTTATTAATAAGTATCTGCACAGCAAATAAATAATAACACAAATATATGTATGCATAACGACTAAAAAAATTAAATATATATCTAATCATCTTAACTGCTCGTATACGCACACTAGGACTGGAGTACCATTATATGTACATTCTAATATGTTATTTCTCACGTTGAAATTTAATATGACATCATGATGAAAATGTCAGATTATTATCAATTGAAGGTTTTATATTTGAAATCCGTTAAATCACACATTTATACATTTTAAATAAAATTATAAAATTATTGAAATAAAAATATAATCCATCTATTTTCTTTTTGCATATAAAATTATTATCTGATAAATTGTAGCAAATAAATTTTGTCATGTGTAAAGAAAATATTTCTTCTAATTTCTTTTATCTTTAACTTTGAATTGATTAGAATTAAATAGTATACGAGTATATGCTACAACTATTCGTTCTTTATAACGTTTTTCTAGAGAAATAATAATTTTTTAAAACATATAGGCAGCTATGTACTACAGAAAATATACAAAAACGGATGGATGAGTGGTTATTTTGTTTCTCAATTAACTTCCCACTCAATCAATGAATTGTTATCATTGTTATTTATGATATCTAATGAATTCTATATTCTATCGATTAAAATATGAAAACTCTAAATGAAATTCATATATAGCGGTTTGATAAAAATATGAAAAAAAAAAAATAAATGAAGTATTTTATTTATGAAAATTCCTCTTAATTTTCTCGTTTTTTTTTTTTTTTATTTCGCCTTCTTGATTTTAATTTTTTTTTATTAAAACAGTGATGAAATTATTAAGTTATAAATTATATTATGCATATGAATGTGGACAATCAAAAATGAATTTACACTTCATACATATGCAAGAGTGTTAAGTAGTTTGTGCCTTGTGATAATGATAAAAGTAAAACGACACGAATATTATTTGATTAAAATTTTTTTTCTCCCTTTTTTTTTGTCGAATTTTAGTTCATAATTGAGACATTTTTCGGAATTAAAATGACATTTTTTTCACCTTCTTAGTTTTTTTTTTTTCCTCTATATACTGATGATTTCTTTACTATCTATATGGGAGTATTTATTATTATGTAAACCCACGTAACAAAATGTGAAGAATCAAATTTGTAGCCATAAATTATAAGATTATTATTATCGTATACGCGAGTACATAAAGAATGTATATAGCTGACGACAAGAGTATAAGAAATGAAAAAATTGAAAAGAATAAAAATTTGTTCTTGTTTTCGTAATAGGTTCTTCCCATTCATATATTATATGTATGTATATTTTTCTTTTCAATCAATTGTGAAAAAAATGAATTTTGTCTTCTATTATGTAACAAAAAAGAAGAAAGAACAGAAAAAAAAAAGTGAAAATTGTTTATGAATATCGAATTTATTATACATGTATATGCATTTCTGATGTTACTACATAAAAAAAGGTTAGAAACTATAATATAGGGTGTAATTTAATTTAAATTGTTACCTTTTGATTATGAACAAAGAGTTCTGTAATTGCTGAATTAAGTATACTATATCATTTTTATATTGTACTTTTGGACAGTCAATTTGTTTTGCTTTTTTCTTTCTTTTTCAGAATTTTTTTATTAACATATATATATGAAAACGAAGAATATAGGTATACTATTATTTGTTCACAAAATAGTTCGAAATCTTAAAATCCTACGATAATTTAAATTTATGATGGTCATCATAACTTTTCTTATACTTGATTTTTAACATTTCCTTTATTTTACAGACTGCAGTATGTGTCTTCTAAAACCACTGCTTTGGTATGTGCATGTACATGAGTATTTTTTGACAATAATTACGTACATGCATTTTTTATAAAATGTTCAATTTTTGGAATTTAATTTTTGTCAATTTCATCGTCGATCGCTATAAACGTAAACTAGATATGATTAATTAATCCTCAATTGAAACATTCTTATGTCATCACGTTCGAAATTTTTTTTTATTGCTTTCGAAAGGGATTATAATTTTTTTTTTGATTTTTTTTGTTGTTGGGATTAAAAAGAATTGTGTATGAGAATTAAAAGGTTTTATATTACAACGTCGATTTGACGTCAGTCGAAAAATATGTTGTAAAAGAGTATATCATTCAATATGCAATTTATGAGACAGTTTATTTTTATTTTTTATATCTTTTAATTTTTGGCTTTTTGTGCATTTCAAAATTAAATACCAACATTAATTTCAAATGAGATAGAAAAATTATGAAATAAATTTAAAATAAAATAAAAAATCCTTTAACACACGCAATCTTTTGAATTTTTACGTATTTCGCAGTGTATCAAATCTATCAAATGAATTCGCATTAAATTGCACTTCAGTAAAAAGACCAAACAAAAAAAAAACAGAAAATCAATATAAAAACGCAATCCGAAATCAGTTGAACATATGAAATGAATTAATCGAATTGACTGTACACGTTATAGAGTTTTACCATCATCAATCAATAATAAAAGAAGTCGGAAATACATCATTTTTATTTTTTTCTTTTTTTTCGTCTTTTTTGTTTTTCTTTTAAATCGAAATTCTCGTCAAACATGTGTGTTTCAGAAAAGTAGATTGTGTTTCATGTTTTTTTATTTTTGTTTGTCACAATTTTCCTGTGGGATTAATGGTTCCTTTCTAAAAATTATGATAAACGTCGTTCATGTTTTCTGCCTTCAATAAATACATACACGCGAATATATACTGTAAGTATATATAGAGGTGCTTATTGAAATTTCTGAATACTTTAATTGTAATTTATTATCGATTTGATTAATTAATTCTGTTTTCGACATATCAAAACGATTGACAATTACAAGACACAGCAGGTGAGTGAATTTAATGCAACCAGTTGAAGCGACAATGATATTCAATGTTGATATTTAATTAGCTGAATTTTAGAATTCATTACAATGTATTGGTGTGTGTATGTGTGTGTATATAATTGCAAAGTATTGCTGATGACGCATGATGTAGAATATCAAGTTTTGAACTCGAAAATTGTGCATATACAAATGTGAATCCAAGATCCTATTAATTAATAGCTGATAATACTGTTCTACATGGAATGATATTCAAAATGAATGTAATGGCCTGTCATAAACCAAAATGGTAGTTTCATATAATGATTCATTCAAACAAAAAAAAAACAAAAAAAAAAAAACAAAAATGTTGATTTAATATTTTGGTAATTAAAAATTTATCCAATTTGATCTCGTACACAGATATGAATTAATTATTAAATAAAAATAACCACAACACCATTTCGTACACATATACTTACGTAATGTACTGCACTCTCTTCTCGTATATTATAATGATGTATTCTGGAAATGTTTTTTAAAGTTGCATGAAAATATTAAATTGTATTTTATCATTTTTCAGAGATCTATAAAATATGAAACTCATAAACATTTTTGACATTTAAGTTTTCTTTAAGATGATTATAGCGATCAACGATTATTGGTTGCAGTATAATTCCTCTTGATCTTATGGAATAGTGGTCAATATTTCTTGTGCATGTACGGAGAACATCATGAGTAATAGTAATATACTTATGTACATTATTCTGGTATACTTTTGGTCTGGAAAAGATCAGCGAATACTTACCCATGCATACATACTGTAATATTCGTACGTATTTATGTATATGCATAGAGTAGTTAAATTCATATATAATGCAGTTAGTAAATTCTGATAAACTTTAAAAATAATTTAGGTACATATATGTACGTGTAAATCATCTCTTATTCACTTTATCACAGTTTTTAACTTTAACTTGTAGCGAAGATCTTCTTGAAAATACTTACATAGTGCAGTACATATACTCGTATCCATATCTGCTTTTATTCTGATATTAGTTTTGTGCACTACATATGCATATATTGAGGAGCGCATATAAGCACAGAATATAACTAAATAGATATTAAGGTTAGATTATTTGGCCTTTTAAATATTTAATTTTTATGTTGTTTTCCTTTTTTGTTTCCTTTTTATGTCTTAAATGCAACGCTCATCTTAACGCAACATACAAGTACAAAATGTATTGGCTACTCATTGATTCATTGCATTTTAAACAGCGTTAATATTTAATAATTTTCGTTTCTAAACATTTTGAAAAAAATGTTTTTTTTTTGAAAAACTTTTTACAGTTATTATAACTCAAACTGAACATAAAAATACAAATACCGCATACAACCATATTAAAACTTTGATGTTATCAGTGTAACAAGAATTTATTATGTTTGTTCCCTCTAAAGGAAAAAGAAAAATTAAAAAAAAAAGAGAAAGAAACTAAACTGTTTATATGCACCTACCTTTTATTAATTAAAATGAATTTTTGTTGGTGTATGAGTGTGACTGAAGAAATTTGATACTTTTTAACCAGCAAAATGTAATAAATAACCTTAGCAAACGTTTAAATAACGTTTTTGCAGTTGCAATTGCTACTATACACAGGTACTTGCGGGTATATACAAATTCAAATTTTAACTGAAATGCATCACAATTTTTAATTAATTATTGCATTCTACAGAATTATTTTCAATTATAACGATAACTGATTAATGGACTGAAATTAGTGGTTTCTGTTTTGTTCATAAATTATACGAAAAAAAAAACTCGATTACTGCAAAAAACAAAACATTTTTTTTTTATGTTTTATGTTTTGTCACTTCACATTCGATAAATAAAATTAATTAATTTTCAAAAGGTTTCTAATTACTTGACTGAAATATCCTTTGCATTACAATTTCATCTGCATACATATGTTTGTATTTTATTCACATTTGTATGTTTTTCAGTTTTCAGTTAACAAAACACATATGAACATGTTTTATAGAAAACAATTATTGTCTAAAAACAAAAAAAAAAACAAAAAATAGACTTTTAACTTTAAAATTTGTAACGATTATTTATGCAAATTAAAGGTTTTGTTTTGCTTTGCTTTTTTTTCCTCTTTTGGTTGTTGTTTTAAGAGAAAAAATAAAAAATAAATTTTCTTAAATTAGGGTGTGTAAATCGTGATTTACTTCTAAATTGTATTTAATTTACAGTATGCAGTGTATTTGAAAACAAAAGGCGAAAAAAAAGTAGTCTCTAATTTATTTAAATTTGTGTTATGGTGACTAATGTCAATCGTGACTTGATTTGAATGCGCAATCACATACATATATGCACAATATTATAATCAATAATAATGTGTGAAAAAGTTGCTATTTTTTCTTCTTCTTCATTTAATTTGTTTTTGGAAATACCATATTTTAATTTGGACTGTTTTTTTTTTTACCTAGTGTATGTAATAAATTCACAAATGAATTTAATAAAATTTTCTGAAATTATGGTAACTATGTGTAGTTAATTATACATAAAATTATACCATTCTTTTTTACAGAAGCTTTTCTTTCCTCTTTTTAATTCAGAAAGATCAAATAATATTGTATGTTTATGTAAAAATGTATGTAGAAGTCTTCAAATTTGAAAACACAAATGAATTTACAAAATTTCTTATATAAATTTTTATTCCGTAGAACACTACAAAGCTTGGAGTACAATCAAACTTAAAATAAATGCATTATTATTTAATCTGAGAATTTTTTAAATTTTGAAATATTTTAATTTTATCAATATTTCCTTAACAATTTCTTAATATCAGATTTCAAATTAAAAAAAAAAAATTATCGTAATTATTCATTTTTGTAATATTTAGTAGGTAATCTATTTTAAGGCAGAAAAATGTTTCATTATATTATTATCCATCCTGTACAAAAATTATTACAACATAATGGCGTCTATATTATAAACTATATTATTTTTGTATGAGTAATTTGTCTTGTGTATGTATATTGGTATGCAGCGCCGGTTTTAGTCTCTTGAGCGCCCGGTGCAGTTCTAAATTTTTCGGTTTCAAGGTTGAAAATTTACTATTTTAAACTTTAATTTGATTTTTTTTTATTCTAGCAGAACAAAATTCCAATTTCTATGTTTTTGCAGCGAAAAAAAATTATATTTTTTTCAATATAAAAAACCCAAGGGATGGAATACTTTAAAACACTCAAGGGTTCAATAACCATGTTTGTTTACACATGAAAATATAGGTCAAAATATTTATTGCTTTTCATTATTTTTACACAGATCTTGTTTCAATCTAAAATTCTTCTCTGTAGTCCCCATACTACAGCGCAATACCCAGTATACACAAGAATATTAAAAGAGAAACAACTAGTCGAGTATTTTTCTACTTTTCGTTCTACTTCCCCTCCCGCATCTGATGTATTCAAGAGTACAGTGAACATGTTTGTTTACAAATGAAAATGTAAACAAGATAATGTGAACAAGAATAGTTGCTATTCATCTAATATTCTTGTGTATACTATAGGTATCTACTGCGCGTAGTAGTCGTGTACGAAGAAGAATTTCAAATTAAAACTAGATCAGTGTAAACAAGAAAAACCCATAAATATGTTGAGCTTTTAACTTTTAAATATTTTTTAAGGGAACATTTTTGTTGAGAATACTTTTGCCGTGATTTGTAAAATAATTTTTTTAAAAAAGAATATGTTACTTTAATTCTGTCATTATTCACGCCCTTGAGTTTTATCGTCCGGTTTTTGTGAACCAGTTTTTTTTTTTGTTGATGTGTGTACCAAAGTATCTGAAAATTAAACAATACACAATACTGATCCATACTTGAAATTCTCTTGTTTCGATCAGTTGCTTATGATTAAATTTATAAATGTTCATGCAATTTGTTGTATACTACAATCTTAGTATATACCAATGTTAAAACTAAAAATTTATTATCTTCAATACTAAATATAATCAAAATAAAAATAAACCCATTTGTAACAAAACATAAACTTAACTTAGCTTAACATATATTTATTATTATTATTTTTATTATATGGGTGTACATACATATAATATTCGAGTTGGTTTTTAAAACCAAGTATAGTAGCGGCCATTTAAAATTTAATCTGTAATTCTGAATGATGGAATTCATTTTTCGCTAATTATAGGTATGCCATCATAGGCTTACAATATGCACATATATATGTATGTATATAAAAAAAGTAGGCGTATCTATGCTGTTTTTATAAATATATAGTTCAATTATTATCCTACATACATACCCGTATATATATAATTTACAGTAATAATAATAATAATATCTACTCATTTATTACATTCAATTGCATCTTTTTGTATATACATATATACTCGTATATGTATAGTGTGTTCATGTTATATATAGGTACTCGTATCTTAAAATCTCTAAAAATAATCTAAACCAGTATATAAATGTTTTGAAACGTTGCTATAAAGTTTGTCTAATAACAACGAAACAAAATTTTAAAGCGAAACATGCAATATACTTAATCTTTATAAACGATGCACAATCTTTAATTCTTGCACAAATTTAATTTACAAATATAACGAACATTAAAAGTTTTAATAATAAAAATTAAACAAAAATTATCATCTATTACTGGATTACATTGTTTGTGTATTATAGAGATATGATATGTATGAATACAAAAGATTATACCATAGACTATAGATTGTATTTTCATAGCAATTACTGGAGATATAAATCTATCCTTTAATATATAATACACTTGGACTGAACTACTTACATTTATTCATACACACTAATTATAAAATCCTCAACTTACTATTATGTTTAGTCTTTTTTCAGAATATGAATGAAATATTGTTCCCAGAAATTTGAAATCTTCACCATTTAAATTGGCATCACTCTTTTCAAATAACATTCAGATTTTGAAATCCACTACAAAAATTTCTATAGTACTATCATCGCATACTAAGTGTTATTCTCTTTTCTTTGTACGTACATTGAATTTTATATACAAAATCGGATCCACTCTTGTACACTAATTTGTTGTTTTTGTTATCACTGAAATTTTTAACAAATTAAAATTCAGATAAAAGTTTCCATGTTTGTAATCAGATATTTTGCTAAAAATTTAAAAATTTGTCATTTAATACAAAACGATACATAATAAAAACAGACAACAATATCGTTAACGCCCACATTCAATGTTTTGAAAAAAAAAAGCAAAGCGAATAATAAAATAAATGTTTAAACACCTCTGCATATTTTTATGTTTCAATAATTTTCAAAATTATATCCTAGCTAATGTGGACATAATTCGATGTAAATAATATGCATGCAAATCGGTTTAATGCCAAATTAATTTTTGATCGCATGATCATAATATGAATATTATATTGTCTGAGAAAAATATTTCTTTTGTTATTTGTGTGTTGTTATTGTTTTTTTTTCTCAAATAAAAATTACAAATTTGTAAAATAACCGCGCTGGATAAGAGACAGGTGCTTTTATGATTACATCTATTTTCGTGATTTGTTTTCATTAAATAATTCATTTTTCAGTTTTAAGTACACACAAGTATCTTTCATATTCCATGTAGGATTTGCACTGTGGATTATGCTTTGAAGTGAAAGTAAAATGAAAGATTTAAATGCTAAACTAAACTTTTAGTATGAAATTTTCGATTCACATGAATCGACTGAATAAAATTTCAACTTTTTTGTGTATCCATTAGATGTGATTTACTATGGACACAACGTTAACCAATGATTAGCTTCTGTTTTTTTTGCTTTTTCTTTTTTTTTTTTGTTTCAAAAGTATTAGAAACAATGGCCTCTCCATATCAGAAACCCTACCGTAAAGATAGAAATCTACATTAAATATTTCTAAAAGATATATTATGAGAATATAGATAAGACAACATCTCATTTCCATTTTTCTATACTTCAACCTTTACGTCATAAATTTATAAATTCCAAATTAATTTCATTGATCAGAATATTTTTTCTTCGAAAAGACTCATACCACTCATACTCAAAAAAGCATAAGTATAAATCTGGCTGGATATTATTATACTAACAAGTTTCGATTGGATTATATAAATTATACGACAGGATAGATTCTGTTGAACGCTTTATGATCATTTGTATATGATTCTCTTATTTGTTTCTTTTAGAGGCAACCGTCTCTGTAACATAATGAGGAATTGTACCACACGCATTTTATCTGTTAATGACCTCATTATTCGGGTTTATTAAGTCTACATTTGATGTTGTTAATTTTACTTTTTTTTTTTCATTTTTTATTGTTCATTTCATTTCATCTCTAGAATGACTGATTAACAGTCAACGTTTGATTTTTTGACCGAAACTGATTTGATTACATGACTAGAATATTTTTTGATTTCTGTATATAACCACATATAACATAAGTATATAGAAAACTGAATGAATCAAAATATGGAGTTAAAAGAAAAAAAAAAATTAAAGATGATCTCCTATTGTACGTTACACTAAATTTGATCATCCTGCGGACAAAAATCGGATTGAAAATCAATTATTTATTATTATATATAATCCCTTTATGTGTATTTTGAGTTTGGTAAGAAGTTTGAATGAAAATTAGTGTGATGATTTAGCGGAAATAAATTGAAAATTATAATTTAAAAAATAATTATGCTCATAATGAAGCATATATACTGAATTTATGCTGAACACTTGTAATTTTACGAAATTTACTTACAGTTATTCGTAAATTATATATTATTTCATATTAATTTGAACGTATTTTAATACTTAATATTTGAAGGCAAGAATGTTTCCAGAACAAATCCCTATAAAATTCGTGGAAACTAAATTCTCTTCATGTTGATAAGTTCAATATAATTTTCAGATGTTTTGCAACAAATTTTATTCTCATCTATACAATTAATTTTCAACAAAATTTTGTTACTTTTTAAAATTTCTTTTGCTCAACCATTTTATAAATAAAATTAATTATAACCATAAAACAATAAATTGCGATTCAATTTTATGATAATTCATTTCAAAACATTAAAAATATCAATATTTTTTCAATCTCATTGAAAGTAGGCGAATAATTTATTTAAAAGTTTCTGATCTTTAAATTAACCAAACTAAAAAAAAGTACAATAGGTCTGTATACAGATACAAATATTAAAACGATTATTTATTAAATATAATTATTATATAATAAAATATATTTTGAATTTACCAAAATATTATACAGATTTTAGATTAAATTTTATTGTTTTGCCGTTTAAAATGCCAATACACGAATACCGATTTCATTTTCAAAATTGAATTTTATGAAACGCCTACAAAAATAAAAACAAAGAAAGTAAAACAAAAATTACATTTTTCACATAAGAAATTTTTCAATCAGATATAATGTATGTGTAATAATGAAAAGAAAGTTTTCAATTACGATGAAAACATTTATTTTTTCTCTCTCGTATAAAATTAATACCATAAATAGCAGTAACTTTATAGGTTGAATTGAAGAAAGTCAACAAAATTGAAAAGTTAAAAAAGGTACCTACTCTCATAAGAAATGCATTAGTTTCCTTTTTTTTTTTTGTTTATTGTTCTTTTACGAATGTAACTATAATATGCCACTGATGTATGATCACTTTTTAGTTCCTGCATGAATCTGAATCGATAAAATAAATATCAATGATGCACAAACACTTAATTCTCATATAAATCACTTGAATTGAGTTATTACTTTGCAAAAATAAAAAAAAGAAGGAAAAAAAAATTTCTTTGCAACATTTTACCTGTTTAACATTCTGCATATGTCATCATTAATGTTTTCTATATGTAAATACAGTGTGATTTTATGTGCAATTCATCCCACGCAAAAATCTGTATTTCTGTCATGTTACATATCTTTTACATATGATCGTATTTATAATAAAGTATTTTTTATCTATACAATTTATTCATTTATATTATATACAAGAGAATATTCGTATAAATGTTTAATGCGACAAAATATATACTACATCTGTTTGTAAATTTATGAAGAAAATACACAGTTAGTACAATAATTTTACAATTTACTTTGTCGGTAAAAAGATGCTAAAGATTGTATGGTATTTGTATATACATACATACATATGTGTATAGTATGTAGAGAACAAAAAGTTAAACATATATCCGTACATATGCACATATGCTATGTATGTTTACGTTATTATAGGCTTTTCAACAATACTCAAATTATTTTATATTTATCAGATTAGTGTTTTATATGTGTGTACGTATAAGTCCTATGTACTATATGACTTGAGGAAGGTAAGAATAAGAAGTACACTAAATTTGAAAAGTTACAGTTTTCTGCGCTTCAGAATTTTATGCACGTAAACAAATTTACATGAATGAATAGTTCAATGTCGTGCTTTTTATGTTTTACCGATAATTTTATTCCAGTTTCTTTTTCCAAAATGTATAATTTTTATTATAGAAAATTATGCAAAATTCTTTTTCACTATATTTACTTACTTATTTGAATTTCTTTGTGTGTATTCGTTAAATAAATTAGAACATTGCAAATTAATTTATAATTAAAATTATTTTCTATTTTTTTTTTTTTTTTTTGGTACAAAATTCGAAATAATTCTTGAATTGAATACGGATGTAATGTTCCTTTTAATTCGAAATTCTAGACAAGAATTGAAATGTAAAATAAATACATATATCATATTTATAAACTTATCATAACATGACTATATACATAGAACTCTGGAATACAGAAATATTTTTCTATACACATGTAGAAAGATAAATTTATATGCATTTTAACGTAAGTATGTGTTGTAAATGTTGCATTTAACTGTTTTATTCATCTAAAATCTGAACACAAAGGTTAGTACATGACCGGCCAAAAATAAAATACTTATAAAAATGAAAAATAAAGTGTAAATGCATGTATGAATCTTATAGATTTTTATCTATAATATTCCATAACTGAATAGAAAATTGTACGTGAATATTTGAATACTACCTATAAATATAAAGGATCTGATTTTTTTTTTTTTGTTGTTGTTGATATTTATGACATTTTACATTGATTTTAGCAACAACCAACTATTTTATTATGTTCACTTATCTAAATACATAAATAAAATAAAATCAGATATTATTTTGTGATATTAAGTTGTTTTCTTCTTCTTGTAAAATAATACGGCTTTTGTAAATTCATGTTTGACAAAAAGTGTAAAAATGTTTGTTGTTGTTGTTGATCATGTTTTATTTTGGTTTGACAATAAATTCGTTAGAAATGATTACAGAAAAATTTTTATTTCAAATTTATACATACATACATGTACACATTTTTAAAATTTTAGAAACATGTAAGCAAAATACACAAACTTTTACATAATTTTTTTTACAACTATGATAGAGCTATACTGATTGAGGATACCAAAAAATGCTTCGTACTACTGGTACCAGAAATATTGAATATTCATTAAAATGAGAATAAGAATGAATGAAAATAGAATAAAATATTTTTAAAATCCTTCAAGAAATTTAACAGTTATTCACAGTATTGTTAGTATATAGTTTTTACAAAAATTTGTGTATACATACCTCAATTCTTAATGATTCTAGAGAAACGCATAGAAATTAGAACATTTTATTGTTTATATCGAAAAGGTATAAAAGGACACCGTACGTACTCATACTCACATATTATACAAATAAGTACATCCCTAAGATAGTTAAATTGGAAACAAGTAATTGGTCATACAAATGTCAGAAAATAAATGTACTATAATTATGTAGACAGATTCACTATTGTGTTTAAAATAATGTGCATATAGCATTTTCTGTTGTGTAAGAATTATTACAATATATGGTAAAAAAAGCCAAGTACATGTCCTCATAAGAACAAATTTAAATTGAAGGAGAAAAAGTTGAATAAAAAACAAAATAAAATCGATTGAGTTCATTGTAATTTTAAAATGCGTTATTTTTCAACAATGAATATATAACATAGTTTCTCATGCTATAAGATTTTAACTTAGAACCGCATTGTTTCAGCATATAAATCTATAACTATAGATACAGAAATAAATCTGCATCCTATGTAAGTACAAATAAGTCAACTTTTTTCCATTTATTACATATTATGTTCGGTGTATTGCAAATGATCAGCAATTTATTGGACCACACCTGTATTTCTTGCACTTACTTAAGAATTTTCATATTGATTAAAAAAAAAAAATGTCAAAATCATGATTCAATAAGAAAAAAAAAATGCAATATGCAGAAACATAAAAACATAAGCTTACATGTTATGGTCTAGATAATTTTAATGAGCACATTTTTTTATAGCTATAAAAACAGGAATAAAATCGTTTTTATAAAAACTGTTAACAATTTGAATAATATAAATGCTCAGAAATTGCGTTACTATATAAAGTACATACAAGTACGTACATAAGTATATAAAACGTTTATTTGCATATGAATTATTTATAAAGTTTATTTAGGATTTACATGCAATTCTCATCCATGACCTTATTGACCTTCCAAAATGGATTAATTAAAATTTAAAAATCTGTAAAATGTAAGTTGAATGTAAACTTAAAAAATAAAAATAAATGAATCTAGAAATACAAAAAAAAAAAATAAAATTACTTAATTTATAGAAATAATGTTATATAAATTTCCAAGGTATTCTAGGTTACTTTGAACATATGTGGTGCAATATGCATTTTTATTTCTTTAGGAGGAAAATCTGTCAAAAAATATAATACATTTCCGGCATGTCATCAAGTCACGAAAACCAGATCAATGTTTATGTTTGTCTCCTCAATGTGCACACACAACATATTGACAATCAGTGAACTATGTCGACATTTTTATTTCACATTTTCTAATTTTGCTTTTATTTTCATGACCTGGTAAAGTACAAAACTAAAATAAAATAACTAATATGTAGATGCAATAAAATCGATTATATATGCGCAGTTGTATATATACATATGTATTGCTAAAACTTATTCAGAAATTAAATCAAATCAAAAATAACAGAAAATCAGAAAAAATAAATTCATTCAATTTCATTTAATTTCTTTTATTTAATTAAAATTTTTGTCAAGTTTCGCTATTAAATGAATCGACCGCGATGTGATTACTTCCAATGTGGGTAACAAAGTAATCATCGAGAACGTGTAATATACATATATCCACACATGCACATATGTATATGTATGTATCGATAGGTAGTAAATAACGAAGAACTTATATGAGCTATACATTATTATACGAAAGACATGCATTTCAATTAACAACGAAAATCCAAAAAAATCAACGTTAATGTCGGAAATACATTTAGTACACCGCAGTTGGTTCGGAATAACATGAAAACAATTTTTTTTTTTTAACTAAGAAACAAAAACACAAAAAAAAAAAACAATTTATAAACACTTTTTAGTTGGTAATTTATTGAGTTGACGATTCGTTTCGAATTTTATTCTTTTTGATCGAAAACTAAAAACTGTGAAACACAAACATTTTTTAACAATTGAATGAAAATTTTTGAAATTCTTTCACAAAATCACAAAACCAAAAAAGAAATTCACAATAATAAATAAAAAAATTGAAAAAAAAAAAACTACCAACTTATCACTGTAGATGCTTTGATGACGTCCTAAATTCACATCGCTACATATATACTCGTACTTACCTCCTATGTCATATCATATAAGGTACATTCATATATGATATAGACACTTATCTGTAGTGCAATGTGAAAAACGAACAGAAGAGTACTACTTACATATTTTTACGTATATCATTGCATTCAGTAGTAAAGTCATTGTCAAATTGATTTTCAGAATATTTTTCATTTCAATTACAAACAAGTGTAAAAATAATTCACAAATTTTAAAATTAAAATTGAAATAATGGTACACTACGACTACACGTATGTACATGTAATATAAGAAGGTATAGCCAGTTTTAATAAATGAATTATTCATTATTATGATGATCGCATCGAATGCCAGAAAGTTTTATTATCTGTCCTTAATTGAAAAAAGTTTATTGAATTTAAAATTTATTATTATTATTATTATTATTTAATGTTGTACATACTATAGCATCTGTTCCCAATTTTTGAAATATACTATACTAGTAGCGGTATACTAAAATATACTTCATACCTTTACAAGATAAGTTAGTAAACTTTATATTTTTTATATGGATATACAATATACAAAAAGACAAAATATAGTTCATATGTGATTTATTTTCGATGCTGTTTTTGTTATAATTTTTTATGTTTATTTTTCTTTATATGAATTGCTATTTAATTACTGTTAACCAACTTTTGAAATACAAGAGAACAAATTAAAATTTCAAATTAACACAAAATCAAAAAAAATATATATATATATATATATATACATATATGAGAACTTGAATTTCAAAAAAAAAAAGAGTTCAACTAAGTATTTGTCATTCATTGAAGTAACGAGACTTGAATATTAAATTATGTGATCTAAAGGAATTGTTGCCAGTTTTTTTTTTGTTTTTGATTTATGTTGAACGAAAAAAAAATGAATCGGAGTGGCTTTCAAAAACGAAAATGTTTTCAGTGAATAAAAATGAACGCAAAATTTAAAGATTTTATTTGTTTTTTGTGTGTTTTTAAATGTATATATTTACAATACTTGTGAGCCTACGAGTTAATATTTTGTTGTTAAGATCGCATAATGCTTCAAATTCATCGAACTCAAAACGAAGATCGATGTACATATGTAGTATGTCCTTAGATGATTCTATATTTTGAATATTTTTATTTTGATAAACTTTGAATTTTTACTTTACCAATTCCAGTACTTGCACTCATATAATTCTTATTTAGAGAAATTGAAAAAAAATATATACAAATAGTAGGTTAGAGTATATACCTACTGATTATATCCTTTCTTGGTTGAAACTAATTGAAATAATTTACACATTATTTGTCATGTAAATAATCAAAATTAAATCGTGCGATTCAACTATAACTGCACATAAACATTATGTACTATATGTATATAATCATCACTTTTTATTTCTGTCTCTCTAAAAAGTCATTGTTTGACACATATAGAGAAAATACCATGAATGCATTTCTCTTAACTGAATCTATCTTAAGCTATCTATCTATAGCTTTAGGCACTGCCATACAGACAATACTCGTATATTTTATGGAAAATTATGGTATTTGTGTACATTTCACCAAACCATTACATAATACCAAACCAATATAAAAGATCTACAGATAAATAATTGCATAATACTTCAGGGCTTTTATTAGTTTTGTTAAATATGTACGTTCATACTTACGTACTCGTATATATAAGTACGTAGATACGTACAGCAATTGATTTTATACCTAGTAATCAAGACGTTAACAAAAGTTATTTTTATAGTGTCATTATACATTCGAAAAACATTGAAATAGAAGCACTTTGATTACAGGAAAAAATATAGAAAAGATTTTCTATAAATGGTTATCCAATTTGTGTTGCTATAATTCTAAATTTTATTTCATTTTATGGTTATTACAATTTTATAAAAAAAAAAAAAATACCAACATCAACGAATAACTTAGTTAGTTGTAGAGTTTGCAAAAAAAGGCAAACAAACAAACAAACAAACTGAAAGATAGATAAACATTTAGTACAAATGAAATACATAAATAGATTAGATTGGTCTATAAATTGAAAAGCAATTTGTATAAATGGAAGCTGAAATTGATTAAAGTAATTTGATATCTGACAAATTTATACAAAAGCATTCTTCTTTGTATACATACTTATAATAGGAAATTACATTCTAAAAATTATTTTCTCTCTGTGTGTATAAAATAAACACAAAAGATAATTTTTTATTTCACATATTCGTACACATATGAATGTTTATATCGATTTACGTAAAGTGAAAAGTAAATTTATTTGCATTAAATATTTACCTATACATGCCTATACGTATGTACATCATGCACATAGTGTGAATATAGAGAAATGTTAAATTAAAATTAAAAACAAACAAACAAACAAACAAACAAACAAACAAATAAAATATTTACTATACAATTTTCTAATTATTTTTAAATTTATTTTGTTAAAATTTTTGTAATCGCGAATCAAAATTATCGCATTTTAATAAATTTAATATAAAAAATAGTAAACAGATATGTATGTGTAGATATAATTTTGGTGTAAAATTTTCATGCTAAAACACTGAAAAATAAATGTAAAATAAGAAGTACATAGAAAATACAACAAATTCAAATTTCTTAATCTAAAAATATCAGTTATTTTTTATCTAAAGAAAAAAATTTTTTAATTGACTTATTAAAATTTGCATTTAAATTTTCTCCATTCACTATTATGGTATATGAGGATTCATGTCTATCTAATAAGTCTAAATGAAATGAATTTTAAAAATAGATTCTATACATTCAGTAATTATACTTATTCATTTATTTCGTATATGCACCCAAGTACTACGTACTACGATGTTTAATGTTTACTATCTGATGATTTTCTTCAGCATCTTCCAGTATATCTACTTCTACATTATTTGCCTTTCTATGTAGAGGTATATTACGTGCGATTCTGTGTATCGCACATTTTACTTCGAAATTCTATAAAGAAAAAGCAAAATGTAAGAGAGAATTCTGTAATCTGCAATTATAACCACATTTATTGGTTATTATATTCTTGGTCTTCTTTCTGAAATTTTCGTGTGTATAAGCCTTTTTAGTTTCTTCTGTATTCTTTTTTTTTTGCATTTTATTTTTCGATATTTTTTTTTACTGTGTTTTATGTTTTCATTTTTTTTTTTTTTTGCATTTCATCTTTAAACAAACTGGTATACTGATACTTTACCTGAATTTTCTGTAATTCTGGCATTCTGGTATATACATATTATATATAGAAGAAGACGATATGTTCGAGACAGCATTTTATAATGTAGATATTGACAACTATTATATGCATTATACATGGGATCCAAATGAACTTTTGCAGAAAATAACCGTTGATCGTCTTAATGCAAAGTAACATGTCAGAAATGTTTATGAGTTTAATATTTTACAGATCTCTGGTAAAGATATTTACTATAGTAAGGTGTATTCGCTTCTTCATATATGTATGAACGTATATATATATATACATTCGCCTATATGTGCATACTTACGTACGTTTACTTTTTATTTTGTATGCACCTGAAGAAGCTTCATTAGTTTTTACAACAACAAAAACAACAAAAATATACAAACAACAACAACATATACACACATCACACAACACGACAAAATGAAAGAAAAAACAAAAATATGTAAGAAAAAAAGAATTATGATTTCAATTCTACTACATAGAAATGCTAAAACTGTAAGGAAAAAATGCTGAAAAAAAAATAAAAACAAAAAATTCAAAAAAGATGCAGAGCATTATGTGTATTGTATGCATGTAGAAGTATGAAAGACTTCTTGTATAACTGATATCTGATAAATAACGAAATATTTAAGAATAAATTATTTTAAGAAATTAATAATTCTTTGATTGCTTATTATTGCAATAATTGCAGGGTAATCGAAAAATATGAATATTTAAAAACTTAAAATAAAAACAAAATCATACGTTTTATACCATCTTGTATTCATGCAATCAAATATCTGTTATAGTTATATATGTAGTTACTAGCATATTTCGCGAAATGCGCACATTGTAATTTTTTATAGTGAATTATTTTATCGCATTAATTATGAGAAAACAATTTAAAAATTTGATGAATTATAGATGGAATCAAAAAAGAAACAAAAAAAAAATGATAAAATAAAAATGAAATCAAATGAATGAATTAATAACATTACTCAATCTCTTATTATATATGATATATACAGTAACCTTAAACGGTATATCGAAAGACAATGTTACATTGATTGATGAATTGTTGTCGAAGTCAATTAAAAATACGAATTTCGAATAAATTAAATCACCCAGTGTTTGTTGGTTTATGTGTAGTCGTATTAATACTAATACATACTTGAAATCCATAAAACAAGAAAAACAAAAATAAAATAAAAATGAAAAAAAATTTTTCGTTGTTCTCCTTCCAATTCATTGATCGATTGAGTGAATTTTTGATACTGTAAATTGATTTTGAATGATCGAGTAGCCAATCAATTTTTTGATTTTTCGTATAAGATAAAATTGGTATAAGATGAAATAAAATGATGAAGACGAAATAATACAAAACTTGTTTTACGATTATATATTTTTGGTTTTTTTCATCTAAACCGTCATTCTCTTATATAAATAAGGATATTATTTAATATTTGCGGATTTTTATTATGTCGAATTATGCTAAATAACAAAACGGTTCCTTTTCCTCTTCACATTAAAATTCGATGAGGAGACTTTTAGGTCATATTTTTGATTGATAAATAATTCTTTTTTTTTTTTAAAAAAAAAATTTAATAAATTTTCGAATATATTTGCAAAAGTCTTTGATCTTTGTTTCGAATTTCGTTGGGTATATTCACTAAAAATTTCGTTAAAAATTTCCAAAATAATTAATCAGATACACTACTGAAATTATAATCATTGAAATTTGTAAACTTTTCAGCATTTACATAAAGCAATATTTTGGTATTTAGATATCCAATTTTGTTGCTAGGAAAAAAGTATTCGTTTTTGAAAAATCAAAACATTTCACTTTCGTGTAGGTGCAACTTTATTGAATGTCTTACATATTCGATTGCTAGTGCTAGTGCATTTATTTTAGTTAATATGTTGCTCATGTTTGCTTAATGAATATGAAATGTTGAGCGCGTGAAAAATATGTAAAAGATCCTTTTTGCATTTAACAAAAAAGAAAAAAAAAACGTGTACATGTGACAAAATAAGACAAGGCGAAATAAAATGAAATAAATACCATTTTGTAAATATAAGTATAAGCTATAAGTTAAGTGGATATTCCTTATTATTTCTGCTTCACGAAGTGTAAATTTTGTCTTCCTTTTGTCTCGATTATTTTATACTTAAATGAAGTACGACAGTTTAAGTAGCAACATATCAATTTAGATAATTCAATGTCACTATTTTTTAACATACATTCATTTTAGCATACATTCATTTTAGCATACACATTATATGTGCATCATTATCATATTATTCAATTTCATGTGTGTGTATTTTGTAGGTATATTTATGTCGCGTTTAGGTAATAAACAGAAATGACTACAAAAATTAAGTAAAAAAAAGAGAAAGAACAAAATAATTAGAATTTCATGAGTTCAAATAAAATTTTTTTGAAGCTGATACCTTTTTCAAATTATTTTTACTTTTTTTCCCGAATTTTTACATCTTAATCAAACCAGAACATTTAAAGCTCATACGGATGGTTGATTAACCTTCGCAACAATTATGTAAAATACAAAACACACATAAAAAATCACTTAAGCACGCAACTTTATGTGGTTGAAGAATTGCAATTTTTGCAAGAAGAATTCGGTTTAGTGTAATCCAGCATGAAGATACACAGCAGAATTTTTAACATTACAAGCTTCATACACGTATTTCAAAGCCTTGTGAATATCTTAATGCTTCAAATTTCTTCTCATCACTTCAGTATTGGGTTGTAAATACTATACATTACTACTGAATTTTGCATAAAGCTTTAAATGCAAGCGAACTTGAAACCTCATATTTTATATGCGACAAAGTTTCTCGCTTAAATCTTTTGTTTTACCATACACTTATCACTCAGCAATACACCCTAAAACTAAATGAAATTTATTCAAATTTAAAAAAATGTCTTCAACAAAATCTTCAAATAAATTGGTAAGTTTAGTACCTGAATATATTTTTTCACTTAGAAACAAAATTTTCAAGGACTTTGTATATTATAAAAGTCTGAAAGCGTCGTATGCATATAATGTTCGGTACAACCGTATACACCCATAGTTTGAGTTATAGAAAAAAAAAAATTAAAAAATAAAAATAAACAAACGACAAAACACTAATTTAAATCGAATATTTTCACATAGCATGGTATGGAGTTTAATTTGGAATTTATGTTTATTGTACAGTAAATAATTTTGATTGGAATTTTGGTTGATCAAGGATATGTATAACTGTTGTTGTTGATGAAATTTTATTTTATTATATTATTTTATTTTTTTCCCTTAAATTTGTTAAACGAACATCAACAGAGGTTATCTGTTCGATACGAAATGTATATTAAATTAAAAAATATACCTACATAATAACAAAATCGAAATAAAATAAAAAATATACATTTTGAAAAAAATCAAAAAAAAAAAACAAAAGAAAATCAAATAAAATTTAATACATCCAAATCCAAACATATGTACGTAAATGAATAAATACTTACACGGGTAGAAATGAACAAAATTTCGATTATTGAATTGTGGTAGCTCTGTGTTTAAACTTTTTGATTTGCCGCTCATTAGCGCATTCCAAATAATCCGGTTAGTGAATCCACGTAACTATGTGTGTACATTACATATATTATGTATACATAATGTTTATAGTTTTATACAAAATAATATTATGTAGAATTTTTCCAACATACAAAATACTATTTAACCTTCATCAGTTCTGCACCTTGTTATTTCCTTTGTAATGTGTAAGATATACAATCCTCATATATACGAGTATATTCTAGCTAGATGTAGATATGTATATGTATTCGTATACATCTAAACTCAAATAACGTAGTCGTACATTTATGTGAAAACGATACATATGTATAAACCTGTCTGATTTCTGTATAAAATACCTGATTCAATCAAATTGAATTTATGTTCTACAGTAATAAATTTTGTTGAAGTTCGATCTTTAAGAATACACTTAGGTATATCATCAATTGTAATAATAAGAACGAAAATAATATAAAAATGAAAACAGCAATAATAATAATAATACGTAAGTTAAGTGAGTATATAAATAAATATACACGGATATTCGATTGGGGTATGTATTTTTGGGCGTGAGAAAAGTGTGTATCAAATTAAAAACGCTGACTAATTTTCTGGAAAAAAAAATCAATGAATTGTTGTTTTTCACATCTGACATTAATAATTACGAGTAGGTACATAGAATATTCTGAATAATAATTCATTAATAATTATGTTTGCAATATACTGTTTAAAAAATCCTGATAGACAATAATGCAAGTAATGTAAGTCAGCAAATCTTCATGAATACGTACGCTAACATAGTTTAATATGAATATTGTAAGTCACAAAGTTTTTGGTATACAAACAGATTCAATTACTTGATAGATTTATTTAGAGAGGTGATGCTCACAACTTTACATATAAATCAACTGCAGTCAAATAATGTAACTAAATGTATTTTTATCAGATACGAAAAATTGTCGGCTCCCTCTTCTACCATATACCTTTCAAACTGTAAAAAAAGAAAAGAAAAGTAATATTTTTATTTTATTTTTATTATTTTTTAAATAGGGAGCAAATTTTCATATTATATCTCATGCATAATATACTGATTACAGATCATTAATTTTGTTTTTATTACTTTAAAATGAATGCTTTTGCTTGTACATAATTTTGAACACAAATGTAAAGTTGGTAATTGACAATAAAATTTTTATAATTTATTAAAGTATACCTGAAATTATCATAGTGGGAAGAATTTAAATTTGTAATAATTTTTATTGTCATCAACTAAAAGAAATATCTAGCTACTAGATATTGTATATACTTAGTTACATATGAATTTAGTTTTGCATAAAATTATTTCTAATGTGTGGCACATTTGTAAATGGTTACATAAAAATGTTAATAAAAATTTAGATCAAATAAAACCGATAAATTTCAATATTAAATTTAACCTCTGCTCAAATCAAAAATAATATAATCACATAAATTCATTTTTAATTAATAAAATCGAATAAAATTTAATTGAGTATGCGGTAGGCATTGCAGACTCTTTTATGTGTAATATAAAAAAAAAAAACAAAATATTCAACAATTGATAAAATTTATGAATCTTCTCTTTTATTTTTATTTAATTTTTCAATTTTATCTATAGTGACATTTTTTATATATTTTTTGAAGCTTTCACAAAATTCATTTCAATTATAACAGCCTTATTTTTGAATAGTTTTTCGTACAAAATTTTCAATTAAAAAATAAATCCGTTTTATTGAAATATTTTATTTTGAATTATTACATCATAAAAGTCAAGTTCATTTTTATATTCACATTTTTGTTGGTGTTATAGCTTCTTTAAAATTTTCACCTAATAATGCATCATTTAAATAACAATAATTGGAGAATATTTGAGTTATAGTATATCGACGAAGACGACCTATCTACTTTATTAGAGGTTTACATAAAAAACTTCCTGGTCTACGACTGAATTTTGGACAATGAATAAAAGAATGTAATAAAATTTAATAAATGCAAAAAAAATATCTATTCTATTGAAATCATCAGTCAGCTATAAATATAATAAAGAATTTGGAAGGCAACATAACATATTTTACATAAAACAGATAAACTCACCAAAAAAATTACACAAAATACATATCAGTATTACTGCAAGAGCTGAAATTATTGATAAAAAAAAATATTTTTAGACTGTGATTGTCAATAATTTAAATATAAAAGCAAAAAATATATGTAGCTAAATATTTATAATATGCTTCCGTAAAAAAAAAAAACGTACACTTACAGCCGCCGCATCGCGTACAACAAGTAAACTGTTTTTAATTAACTCATTGAACAAAAATTATTATAGCATGTTCATAGTTACAAATGATAATACATTAAATGGAGATAATATCGTTTTACTTTATATATATATACATATGAATATGTATGTATTTACATAGTCAAGAGCAATAACTCTTAAAAAATTTACACAAGTAACTAGTGTAAACGTTAACGTACACAATTAACGTACGTATATGTACGTCTGCATTACATACAGAACAAGAAATTATATGTATATCATTGACTAATACATGTAATTACAACAAATATACAAAACAACATTATGTGTGGGTATATTTATGAGAGATTCGATGCAAGATACTAGTAGTATTTTTTTTTTTTTTTTTTTTTGAATGGAGTTTTGTCTTTCTTGTGTTTTTTGTCTGTACATAAATGAATTCGATGTAATATATAGAAAAAAAAAAGTAATTTCTTAAAATAATTCTTAACATTCTTTTTCTTATTGTTTCTTGATTTTACATCTTTCAAACTTTTATTTTTTGTTGATTTCTTACAAAAACTAGAATGAAATAATAGTAAAATGGCTACTACTGAGACTAGACAAAAAAATAATAAAACTCACAAAATGTTAAAAGTAACATAAGAAAAAGAATGCTACTCGTTGAAAACAAAAAAAATACAAAATAAAAACAAAACAGATCAAAAAGTAAAAGAAGAAGAAACATAATTTATTTTAGATACAAGCACGATTTGTCGTATAGCAAATAATAAAATTTCAATGTAAACTCCAAAATTGCATGTCAACTAAACATTTCGAAAAACAAAAAAAATGTTTTTTCTTTTACACGAAGCGTAATGAAAATGGATTATAAACTAAAGAAATATTTATCCAATGTCCTGTTTATTTAGATAAAATAAAAATAAGTATATTGAACAATTTTATTCTTTTTATACCGGTAAACAATAATAAACAATATTACAAAATGGTGTATCGTATCGTAAAAAAAGCTAAAGATTTTCTTACCTTTTTTTAATAAATTAATTATTTGCTCAAATATAACTACGATTATACCTATACATATGTATTGTTTAATGTTGTCACAACTTAAAAATATTTTTACGATCATAATGCAGGTGACTTTTAATAAATTTCCTAATCTAAAATTTTAAAATTTTAATTAACATGTAATGTGTATGTAACATAATCCATTTATGTACATCGCGATTCTGTATAATGTAATATCAACTTTTTACCCACGAAATCAGTTTTTTTTTTTGTTTTTCGTTTTTATTTGAATGATAAACTGTAACAGAATTTTTTATTTATTTTATTAATTAAAAAATTATCTACTACATAGACAAAATTTATTTATTAGCATGTTTTAATTGAAAAAAATATAAAATTTATTTTATTAGTTAGTTCGATATATTGCGAATAACACTCAATTATCATAATTCAATTCATTTTGCTATACAAGAAAAAAAAGTAAAAATATAACTGGTTTATTGCAGAGATGTTAGATGTAGAGATATTAATATCTAAAAACAAACATTATCAATCACAAACATATTTTTCTGTATTAAAAGCAAACATTCAAATTTGGTAAATGACACCCCCACAAAAATATCCATACCAGATACATACTTTTGCTTAAAATAAAAACCTAGTGATCGATATAATAATGACAATACGTCTCTCTTTATACTTAATGTACGTTATTCCGTTTGTATTTCTTGTTTTGTAGGTTCGAATTTAAATTCAAATTTATTCAAGTTCATTTTACATTCATTCCCAACATATCATTGATTTATTACATAAAATTACAGATTTATATTTATACCACTACACCTACCTAAACCAATTCTTATATTAACAACTACCTTGACTTGTATTTTCATCAAAATGATTATATATTAATTATAATTATTTAAACGAAACGAATTATTTTTAACTTTTAAAAGCATTTTCAAGCTCAAAATTCATACTGAAATAAATTACTATTTTTTCATATTCACATTTCAGATATTTTTCGATTTACTGAATGACTGCTTCATATGTAGCTATACTCATATTTTTGTTAATAAATTGACATATTAATTTTAAATTTAAATTTAAAGTACGTAAAAAATGTATGATGATATATCTTTTAATTCTAAACATTTGTTTTTTGCAATTTTTTTTTCTGCTCATATGTTGTGGGTAATACATGGTAATACTATCAAGAATTCTAGTTTAAAATTAACGATTGATCTTTATACGAAGACTACTAGTTGTTTTGAAATAATAATGATAAATATTTGCTCCATTTTATCAAGTAGTAAAAGATCAATAAACTACTGTTTTTTTTTTTTTAAATAAGAAAACTAGTGTTGTACGTGTACACATGTGTGTACGTACATTGTACAAACAATTTACCTTGTTTGTGCATATTACACGTTGGTACATTAAATGTATAGTCGTATATAACACCTGAATATGACAAGATCTAATAGATTGTATTAAACGTGTCTCATATAATTTATCAGAATGATTTGCTATTTTTTATATACAATATGATTTACAAAAATTGAATGTGTAAAGATAAATTCGCAATCTTAAGATGATTTGTGAAATCGTTAAAAAGAAAAGTAAAAAAAAAAAAATATAAATGAAAAATGGAAAAAAAAGAACTTTAAAATGATTTATATAATCATGAATTTTTTATCATCTGATTATATGATTTCGATGATGTGAGAATATGATGAGAATGAAAGGTAAAAATTTAAAAATAAATTCAAATATTTTTGAATTGCGGAATGAAATTTTATGAACTAAATAAAATTTCATATAAGCACATACGAGTATATGAACAAATGAGAAACTAAAATAGAACTGAAGAAAGTACTTTTCAATCGTAGAATGAAAGAATCTTCCATAACCGAATTTCATTGTATGAACAAGATCGATCGAATGATTTTAAAAAACGATTAAATACGATGGTAAATTTTTATTATTTTTGTTTTTAATTTTTCACTTATGTTCGCTCATTCACATAATGCAAAATATTGAAAATGAAAAAAAAAAAAATTACAAACACACAAAACACAAAAATAAAACGAAATGAAACAAAACTCATTGTTTAATGAATAGAGAGACGCATCAAGTATCTTCATCATGTGAAACAATGTTTCTAATTAACTTATTAAGCAAACGCTTTACAACGAAGAACAGGTGCTCGTTTTATGTTTATTATTCTGGTATCTGATATGTATAAAAACTTAGACGCCATAAGTACAATAAAACTGAAAAAAAAATGTAAACAAAAATAAAATAAAAATGTACATTTATGCATCAAATATACATACGCATGCTATATACGAACGAGTACATACGGTTGACTAGAGAAGACAAATAAACATATGTATAGCTATATACATTGTGTGTATTTTTCGCGAATAATAAAACACGTACATTTAAGTATTCTGTACATTGATTACATTATAAATGTACAAATCGAGAGTACATTTTTGTATTACTGTTAAATTGCATCTACATTTTTATTTGTATGTAATTTATGTATGTAAACATATATTTGTATGATATCTAATACATAGTATATATGTATATATGTGCATATGGAGTAAATGCTTTATAAAATCTCGTACATCATACATTTTGTATATAAAACGTAAATGTATAGATAATAGAAAAATTCACAAGATACTGGAGGACATTGAAATGCCTTAGTCACGTATCATCATCCGTTTTTATTTTTATTTATTTTTTTTTTCGTTTTCCTTTTGCAGTTTTTTTTTTTTTTAGAAACTAGAAACGTTGGGTTGATACTCGTATAATATAAAATGTAGAATATCTTCAACTCTTTTATTGTCCTTGTGATGTGTTGTATTTTCTTCTTTTTTTTTTCAATCTTTGAAAATGTTGCTGAAAAGTTCTTCGACTTACATATATTTACTTCTTATGTTACATACACAAGCAAATTATAAGAAATCATTGATACTACTATGGAGTATATAGAACATTTAAATGATGTCTGCACTTACGTATAAATTCTTTTGCTTCATTCTGAATACACTTAAAGCATATTTCGTCTATACATATTCGAGTGAACATGAGTGCGAACGCTGTAACATATTTACATGAAAATTATACAGAAAATTCATAATAATTATCAAAAATTAATCAATAGTTTTTCGAATTTATCGATTTGATTTTATTAATTTTTTTATTTTTTTCATAATATATCATATGTATAAACGCATATTTACACATCTTTTAAATTTTGCATGCAAGAATTCATTTCTCACCTTGAACATGAAAATTATGACCATTCAAAGTTTTATTCTAAAATAAAATTAAAAATAAAACAAGAACACATAAAGAAGATTCATATACATATGTATGTATACAAGATACATATTCACATAAAGATACATAGATTCACATCAGATTTCGTGTTTGGTTTTAATTAAATGTTATCAGATTTCATTTAAACGATTCATTTAAATCAGGAAATATTAAATTTCACATCACGCATTTCATATCTTTTGTGTGTAGGTATACTAATAAACACAATTTAAAAATAAAAATAGAAAAAAAAAACAATTGTAAATAAAAAAAATGAAAATTTATGTTTGTATCATGAGATATGTAGTACAAAAATATAAAAGATACAAAATATTTTAATCTAATAAATAATCTATTCCTTAGATATGTATGTACGTAGATATATATTTATATATGTGTATAGATATATATAGAGTTTACTTTTCTATCTCCTATTACGTCTGAACATACATTTTTGTAGAATACATTCACAATATAGAAAAGGAAATTTTTTTCTAAATGAATGAATTATTATTTATTTTTCTTTTTTTTGAAAAACTTTGTTGCAAATATAGAAAAGCAATTCACTTTTAAAAATGTTTGTATGTGTAATTAATTTTATAGTATGTAAGTGAGTAATTAATTAATTGAAAATTCTTACACTTGTTAAATTGTGTGAAATGAACAATTATTAGTGTAGGAATGGGCTATAGTAATGTGTGCAAATTTACATGAACAAATGTACGGATTATAAAGAAAATAAAAATAAAATTGACTTACTATAAAATAATGCAATAATGCTTACTAGCAATGCATCTGTTAATGTGTCAAACAGTCGAACTTTATTGATTATTATAAGAAGGATTCATACCAGTTATATGCAAGAATAATCAATGGATGAATATATGTGTCAAACATTTCATATAATTCCAGAAGATTATTTATTGAATTTGATTACCCAGAAAAATCAATAAATAATAATTTAAGATAAATTTTTAACAGAAAATTAAAGTCCCCAATGAATTTAAAACAAGAAGTCTCTATCTGATAATTTAGATTACAATAAAATGTTAAATATAACTCAAATCTTTAAAAATTTTGAAGCGTGTTTTCGATTTTTTCCACTGACATACATAATTCTATGTGCTCTAGTAAATTTACAAATCATTACGAATGCTAACATTTTGAATCACTCATATCCCTCATTTTTTTCATTTTGAACGTTTAATTTTTCCTCCAATAGGAACATATCGCATTCTCATTGATCAAATTCACGTAACCCTTCTTACATGAAAATTATCAGTTGAAGTTGAGGGGTGATAATTATCACTGATTTGTATTCATGTGTTTATTATCATACTATAAGGCGTTTTGTTGTTGAAGTAGTTTATATATTTTTTTCTTGGTCAAAATATAACCAAATTCAAAGCCAAGGATATTATAAAAGTGGATTATCTATTTCGTAACGCATATGACGAATCACATGGGAGATTAAATTAAAAAAAAAGGTAATTTTCGACGTTGATTAACAAAAATTGAATTAAGTCCATCGTATAATTCAATAAGATAATTTCTTACGTTGAACAGTTCAAACACACGCACAACTAATTTATTCATCAATTTAAAAATTTGATGATTTGCCATACAAAAGTAATTCAAAAATAAGTTAAATTTTGTTGTAAAAACAAATTTTATATTTTATTTTCCTTACGTCAATTTCAAGGCAAAATTTCTATATATCACTATCTTTAAAATAGAAACAAAAACAATAAAAAAAAAAATTTAAAAACCAAAAGGCCAAAAAGAAAATTAAGTCAATTTTCATGAATTTTTTTTTATGTTATTATTTTTATCATTTATTTTGAAAATGCAATTGAAAATCATCAATGGTTCTACGATTATTATTGGATGATTATTGTTTACAATGGTAAACAAACTATCGTACTATTAATTCTAGTCCAAGTGTACACTATAATAGCAAAAATGATTATATTAAAACGAAAAATACACAAATCTGTGGATATATGTGTACTGTGTAATGATGCAGTTTAAAGTAAACAGAGGAAATGGATTTTTATTTTATATTATTTGTTTTTTTTTTGTTTTCTATTTATCATGTACAAAAGAATTGCATATTATTACATTCATTGCGAACATGTCTAACAAGACCTCCTCTTTTCTTGTTTTCATTTCGTTTCTTAGATGTTGCCTACATTATACTACTGTACATATACATAATATATGTATATATCGATTGCATTGCTATTACTTTAATAAAAATAAGCATCTACTCTACTTTACTTTAATTTAAAAATTACACGGTATCTGTATTGGTGGATGTGTGTAGACAATTTTTTTTTCTCTCTCATATGAATGAAAATGTTAAATGAAATTATTGCAATTGAAATATTTTCTTCCTTTGTGGTTTGTTATATTTTTTTTGTAGATTTTTCATGTATTATTTGTACGTACATATTTATTTTTAATGATTGAATTAGTTTCAATCATGAGAATTGTATGAAAAATAAAATATTTTTTATTAAAATGGAGACGATTTTTAAAAAAAAAAAATTGATATAATGTGTAGATTGAAAAATAAAAATCTAAAAATACATGGTAAATATAAGAGGTAAATTAAATTCTTTAGTAGAAATCTTAATCTTAAAATTTGTAAGTAAAACAAATTTTAAAAATAAATTACTTTTTGCAGGATAAAATACGTAAAATATATCAGTAGAATATGCTACTGAGATTACATGTGTTGAAAATTGATAATACTTACATATCATATAAAAGTATTTATTGCATTATTTAAACGTAAATTAGATCAATTATTAATTTTATTACGATCAATTTTTTGTACGAAGAAGAATCAAATGTATGCGATAATTGCTATTATTTATTATGCATGATGCAAGTCTTATTACATCTACTCTTGGGTATTTTATTTGCATTAATTTTATATAAAAGAGATTCAATTGATGTAGAAGTATAGTAATGTCACATTTGACTAGAAACTACAGATTTTTTGTACACATATTGGTTTTATTTCCTATCAAATATGTAAAATGTAAGTCAGATATCATCTTCAAAAGTCGTTTTCTTTAATAGATCCCTGATGTAACTATTAATCTTTCAACGATTAAGACATATTCAAGGTTTTATAATTTTTTTTGAAAATATGTAAAAGAATTGAAGTGAATTTCATGAACGATGAGTTTCGAATTTTTGAAAAATTCTTACCACAATTTTTTTTTATTTTAGCATATGTAGTCTTTATCTTAAAATATCTACTACAGTTGTGCTTTTATATGGATATGTACGATTATTACAACTTTTATTGTATCATCAAATGTAATTAATTTTATTGATAAAATAATATTCAAATAATTTCCAGAAACAAACCGCATTAAACGACTTTTCTTATTATTCCATGTGACTTATTAAATGAAGAGTTCATGCCAACAAAATAAAAAAAATGTATTTATATATAAGCACGCAGACAGAACACACATTTTATTCTACACCATAAAGTACAGTTATTATATTCAATTAATAATTCTTATTATATAGTGGTCAAATAAAATAATTCAAGTATACATAATATACGAAAATACACATATACACAAAGAAGCAATCAAATGTCTTTAAGATATTTTATTGATCGATATAAAAGGATTTTATTAGTTCATATATTCTCATTAAATCAAAAACATATTTTATTGTGTGCAAATGTATTACAATTCAAATATATATACGTACATATACACATATTATGTATGTACATAATTTTTGACTTTCATATTTTTTATCACTGTTTGAATTTTCTTTTTTTTTTTGTTTTCTGTGATTCTTCAATAAAAAAAAAATGATTATTTCTTCAATACTTGTATGTGTATTTTAAGTACATTACACAACAAACATTATTCAAAATAAAAACAAAACAAGAAAAAGAAAAATTATGTCAGCAGAAAGAAGACGCCTTTTAAAAAATCTCATACTACATTTACTCTTCTTTTTTCTTTACAAACATATTTTTTTTTAATCGTAATCCGTGTAAGGTAAATAACATAAAATACGTGATCAATGAAAACATTGACATCTTGTGGTGTTCATTTTTATACTTGCTCTCTCTTTTTCTCTAGTTCTTTGTTTTTCTTCCTTTTTTGCTTTGTTTTTATACGAGATGCGATGTGATGCGAGTAGTATAATAAATGTAGTTTGAGAAATCGAATTGTATTACGGAAATACTGATTTGAATCTGCATGAATAAATATCCTTCTTCTCTTTTGTAGATAGTTATCAATGCGACAGTTACAATAAAGTAAAAAACAAATAAAAACAAAAATTTTTTAATTCGAAACGGTGTCATTGAACTGAACTAAATAAAGCGATCACAGAAAAAACAAAATTCTGAAAAAGAACAATCCAGTATTGCATTGCTACAGCACGACAAACAAACATGGCAATACAATATAATGTTGAACTAAAAAAAAAATTTTTTTTGCACTAATTTCATGTGGAATTTGAACTAGTCTTTAATTAATTTGAATACGAGTACAGCGAGTACAGAAAATTTCAATGATTTTCCAATAATTATGCAGAGTATTGAAATTTTCTATTGCCAAACTTGAAGATTAAGGTCAAAGATTAAGTAATGTTTCTAATTCATGAAATTCATTCAGAAAAAAAAATTATAGAAAAGTAATTAAATGGAAAAAAAGGATTCTTATTTGATGAAACTCCTTTTAAATAAAATTAAAAAAAATATGTATATAAATTCAAATGGAATATCTGAACAATTTTTCTTAAAAACTATATAATTAGCACTATGTATGTATTCCGTTTGAACAGAACTTCTGGTAAAATAAAAAACAAAAATTAATATATACCGCATTTGTAAAATTTAACCTTAAATTATTTTTCCTTAGAAGGTAATAAATTTTAATTGAAATTCGAGATGGGCAGTAACTTTAATGTGCGTCTTATATTTTTCAAATGAACTTTTTCCAATAAACTTATAAGAGAAAAAATAAGTTTCTGATTTACTGCTCATTAGTACATTCCGAATGATAATTTATTTAACCATATTCTCGCAGTCATACATACAGGTGTTCGTGAAATGTTTAAAATCTTCAGACAATCTATATTATCTCTTCTTATTTTTTTTGAGAAAAAATCAAATTCATTTTTCGATATTGGATTTTTCAGTAGAAAAATCTAATGTCCACTAATAAAAGTTTATTGTACAGAGCAGAGTGTGTTAAAGAAACATAGTCATAAACATAATCGTATGTGTGGTAAGCTGGTTACTATAGAAAATTATTCTGTTTCTGGTGGGCGGATGAAAATTGTATTTCGAATGCAGGTACTTGTATTAATTATTATAGTTTGTATGGTATTTGTTCGTTTTTTCACGATAAAAATTAAATTCAATATGAAAATTGTCTGTTGTTTGGAAAGTCGATATTCCCTTTTCAAATTCAAAATAATCTAAAAAGTAAGAAAATTTAAATTTAATAAACATTTTACAATTACCTATATCGTTTATTTGTAGCAGTATTCATGTTAATTCTGATTAATTTCTTTACAGGAAAATACCTGGTAATTTAAATATTACAACAGAAAATTCAATGTTGCAGTTACTCAAATGTGGTACTGAGACTAGATAATTTTCTAGATTATGGTATGCTGTTGAATAAATTGCAACAAATGTATATAATTTAACCACATATCAACTACATTTTATGCCTCACATAATGACGAAAAGATAAATACAGTATGAAGACAGTTTGAATGAAAACTAGAAATTTAAAATGAAAATTGAGATCATTAAAATGATTTATTAAATCATTATCATAAGGTAAACTAGTCAATTCTTAATTATTATTCTGATAAAGAAAAAATAAAGAATAAAAATTATTATAATTTTTTAAATGATGACATTTGTTATTGAAAAGTTTCAGGTTGAAATAAAAACAGGAAAATGTATAGAGTAATTCAATAATAATAATCAGGCAGTATACTATAAAGGCTGAAAAATATTTTGAAATTAATGATCATGATTAACACCAAAAATTTCCTTTGTTTATTGTTCTTATTGTAGCTAATTAAATCTGGTGCAAATTTAACATGTAATTGTAGCACATTTAATATTTTGTCATGCTAAGGATAAAACGTGAATAATGTACAAGTTTACTTTGTTGTTCATTTCGTAATATATTTTTCACACATTCATCACAGTAGTAGTAGCAGTAATAACAGTAGTATTAAACGCATAAAATTTTTATTTCCTTAAAAAGATCGAGCGTGAATAACTTTGACCATTGTCAAGGGTAAATTTAATTTTCAATGCACCAGGTTCAGCATTCAAGTATACACATATTCAAATTAAAACGAGACTTAATTTACTCTAAAACATAAAAGATATTCAACATATAAATGCGTGTCCGAGTGTGTATGCGTAAAAACACGTACCATTAAGGATTTTTTTTTAAATATTTTTTTTTATATTTTAGTGATGAAAAGAAAAAATGAATGAATTTAGTGCCAGATGCAACATGGTAACCTGATCATTTGGTATGCACTAATGAGCGGCAAATCAAAAGTTTACACACAATTACCAATTCTAGTACTCGAATTTTCTGATTGTAAATAATAATTATTTTTATTTTTTCGAATTTTACTCATATATGTACTTCATTCTGGTCTTAAATGTAGCTGCATTCTAAAAATGCATATACGAATTATTCAAAATGTACTTTACGAATAGTCAAAAGTCTCTATAAAATTATATGTATGTATGTATATATGCATAGTATTTAAGATATCAAGAAAATGTGCTAATTACAATACAAAATTTTAATTAAAAATAATTGCCATTTAAGGAACAAAAAATATTTAATTAAAGAATTTTGTGCGTTACTTTTATTTTGAATAGAATTTTTTTCATCATCAGCATCATAGACTGACTTTGAAATCGTTGGTTATTTTTCGCTTCTATTGTTGTTGTTGTTGTTGTAAAATTTTCATTAGGTTGAATATAGCTCTTGCAGTTGTAAATGATTCTAAAGATATTAAAATCAAAAAACAATAAAAATATAAAAAGTTATATTATACACATATCATTTTTTTTTTTTTTTTTTTGAAAATCAGATTTAGTAATAAAGATTTCGAAATTTTTTTTTTATATTTTGTATTATGAAAAATATTTGACTTGTCATTACTTTTTATGTGAATTTTATTGATGAAACTAATTGACTTTACATACCACTGTGTTATTATATCGATTGTTTGCGTAGAAAAGTAGGCAGAGGTAGTGTCGATCATTTTCCGGGAGAATACAAAAATTGGAAAAAAAAAGTTACGTAGATAGATGCGTACATATATAGTAATCACAATGACGAATAAAAAAATCGAATACCGTTACAGCTTAAATAATGACATTATAGCTTTTGACTATTGTAAAAAATAATACCATGTAATACCTTTGAATTACTATAAATGTATTTGTTGCATGTAAATATATATGTATAAGGTATATTCATAGGTATATTTAATTCACATTAAGCATCAAGGATCAATGAATAAAACTTTTGCATATTTTTATTATAAGATTTATTATTACGAGTATTATTTCATACATCCTGTGTACTCGTATTTTCATTTTTCAGAAAAAGTTGATTTTCTCTCGAATACGGTACATGACAAACACGAAAAATCAACTAACCACATTTGATACTCACTCCTCTATATATAAATATTTTTATCCAGATACAACTAAGTATATGTTTATATGATTGTAATTAACATTTGTACATATACATATATACGAAAATGTGGATAATTTAAAATTTTGATATTTTGTTTCCTGATAAGATCTATATTTTTTATAATTTCGATATTTCACATTTTAATCAAATCGCCCTGTATAATTTTTATACCACGATAAATTCAGCTACATAAATAACTCTTTGCTTTCTAATAATAATAATTTTCATTGACTTTCAACGATATTTTTTTTCTTCCTCCTCTATTTGTAATGTTACTCGTATCAACATGTGTATGTATATAACTCCTTCCATATATCATACACTACATCTATTATTTACTTTTCAAATTATGGTCGGTGTATACAAAACATTTTTACGCTAAATCATCAAACTAATTTAACGTAACAATGAAGAAAGAAAAAAAATCAAAAGTGTTTTAATAATTGGATTATGAATGACGGAATCTGTACACAAAAATAGTGTATTTGAAATGAGTAAATACCGCCTAAAAATAATGTAAAACAGCAATTCATTCTTAGGTTATTGGTTTTTTTTTCTTTTTGTACAATTTCAAACGTTGCGGAGTTTAAAAAATTTTAACTTCTAATAATTTCTAATAATCTCGGATAATGATTGAAATTATTATTAATTCAAGACGAAGACGGGACTAAATAATATCAGATTATAATTTTGTCTGAAATGAGAATAATCAGAATTTTTTTTTCCTTATGCAATTAGTATTGAAATAATTTGAATAATTTCGATTTTCTGTAATCGTGTACAATTTTTAAATATTTTTTTCAAATCAAATTAATTGCGGGTATATATGAGAATTCGATTTCGTTCATTAAGCAAGTCAAAAATTAAATTCCTGATTCACATCAAATCGAATAGTTCATCAAATGTGAATATTTTATTTATTATGTATATAGCTGGTTATTTTAGAAAATTATGAAAAAATAATATAATCGGAATTTGTCGGAGAGTTTGAGATTTCTTTCGAAAATGATGAATTCCTTTAAGTTTTACATATAACCAGTACCAGTCATAAAATCGTAAATTCAAAATTATATTTCTTTAATTTCTTTTCATTTTTTCTATTATAGGTACTATTATTTTTATTTTAGTTTTTCAATTTTTTCAGAACGTATAACCTTTGTCTAAATATCCCACGATATTAGACAAAGTATATGATATTAGACAAAGTATATAACCGTATAATGATCCGTATAATTTATGTTATTTGTGTCAAACATAGATGTGTGTAATCAATCACTGAAATAATTTACTAGAGCACATTAGTAGTATACTAAAATTAAAACTAGAAAATAAGAAGTGTATAGCATAAGTAACCTTAAAAAAGGTTTATAAAACGTGTATGAGACAAAAAACTGGTTACGTTACGATTAATTTTTGTAAAATTAACTAAAAGAGAAAAGATTGGTAAAAACAACAGCTACATATAGGTACCCAAATAAAGTACAAAAAACAATCTAAAAAAAGTAAATTAAAAGAATTCCCATATTTACATACATGCGTCTTTCATTTTTTTTTTTTTTTTTTTTTGTTTTTGCTAACTTAACCGCATTGTTTTAATTGGATTTTTTTTCTATATGTTACACATGTGCAACATTTAAATTTTTTAACAATGACAACGATTAAAAAGAAATGGTTTAGTTTAACGTTCAAAGTTTAACATGGTTTAACGTTAGAAATGAAAGGGTATCTGAAGTACATATTAGGTTAGTATAGTGGTAATTTATTATACACTCTTGTGTTATTAAAAATAATGGTCTCTGAAGAAAGTGAAATGCGCTCAAAATCGTATATACAGTGTGCAAATTCTTCTAGAAAATAGATAAAATTAAATTACCACATAGATATCCTTAAATTTATTTCGATCGTATTTATTTCTTTTGTCATGCAATAGTTTACATACAGAGATATATACACATACAGGAATTTTTTAATATCTAATAAAGGTAATTGGGTAATTTAAATGGAATATTGCATGATAACTACATAGATAAATTAAAACAAAAAACCGATCAAAATCATAATTATTGTATGTCAATCAAAAATGAATTCATTATAAAGGACATAAGATTTTTGATTAAAAATATGTGATAGTAAAAAAAAATGTGAATTTACAACCATAAACCAAAATGAATCAATTGTTCAATATTTGAATATTACATAAAACTCCTACCAAAATTTTAAATTTGAATTCTTTGTCTATTATTATTTACCATACTCGATGATTGGTTAACATTTTCACGAATACACAAATTTTGCAATTTTTTTAATTGATTAATCAGAGGAGAAACACATTTTTTTTTACCATTGATAATTTGCATATGTAGGTACACAAAAAGTATGAATATGATCGGTGAATATCCTGAGAAAACTACGCCTACAATAAAAATATATTTGAAGCATACGTACTAAGTATAATACCATATACTGCATGTACTATTAGATAGATGCCTATAGTTTTTAAAATAAAATGATCAGCATGCACATACCGCCAATTTAATAATTCAATAGAGGCTTTAGAAAATACCATTTCAGTTTTAGGTTTTAGTTTATTTGTATGCTCAAGAATTCATACAAATACCTCTATGATACAATTTGAAACATATTGATGATATACAAATACACGTATATATTTGTTCAGTTTTCCTATTTTTATATGACAATGGCAATAGTAGTTGCGGTATTGGTAGTTATTTTAATCGATCATATTTACAATTATGTAAAGTTTCTGTTATTATAATAGCAATTATTATTACTATTATTATTATTATTGATCGAACTAGTACTAGTACTATAGTATTCTCGTATATAAGACTAGTATTTTATACTACTACTAGATTTGGTTACAAAAGTTCATTATTTGATGACAATTATTACATTATCATTATTTTTTATATTATTTTTGCGATTTGTATAGAGATGTATACAAACGACATGGACAATGAAATGTTGTAATATTTATATAATTTTAATGCAGAACACGACAACAACAAGTACAGGAAAAACTATACTATTCGCGTATATGTAGTACAAAATTTGTTTCTTAAAAAAAATTACTTGAACCTCGAACAAAGCAAAAGAGTTTCTTCTTCATTCTGTTTTGATACATATTTACTCTTGCTCTGTTTTTTTTTTTTATTTTTGCTACTAAACTTTTTATTTATTTATTTATTTAAGGTTATATTTTTTGCTTTACATATTTTATAATAATTTCAATTGTTCACATTTTTGATTTTTGGATTTATGAAATGTGACAATACCATACGAGAAAATCGTGATTATATCTATTTGTTATTGTGTAATATATATTTTTTTTTTACTTTATTCAATATATTTAAAGACATTTCCTTATATTGTACATTTTAAAAAAAAACAAAAGAAACCGAGACGAAACAATACACCATATAGTCATAGTTAATATGTTATATAAAGTATATATGTTATATGTCTTGTCTATCAGTATATTCCATAGATAGAACAAGAAAAATCCTTTAAATTTTGTATATCTATAGCATACATATTATAAATTCAAAGAATTTCAATATTCATATTTACAATTTACATTACATATAATACACGATGACATTCCAATCACATGAATCCTAAATTGCACGATTTTACGATTCTCTAAAATAAATAAATAAGAATAATTTTTAATTATATAAATTTACCTATCCATAGAATTTAAAATATTTGATGTTGATAGTATGTATATGTATGTATGTACGTATAAGACCGTATATGGAAAATGTTTGTACAAAATTAAATTTAAATAAAAAATGTATTTTTAATGAAAACTCTAGGAGTATGACTATACATAAGTTCTCTCATTAATTGTATCAAACCGTGTATCATTTTCATATTTCATTACAATATTGGAATACCATTTGTTACGCAGTACTTATTGAACATCAATTCATCATAAATGGAATTTAATTGTACTCTAGACCTACTATAATACTATCATGATACCTGGTTAAACATAATGAATAGGAAGAAAAATAAAACTAATCAAAAACTTATTAGTATCACTTTAAAGATCTACTTAAAGATGAAGATGAAATCAAGCTTAAAACGCGTATACACGATATTATAAGTACTACACAAAATATGTATGTTGGTTTACCATAATCTTTTATTATTCATTTATTTTTATATTATTGAAATAGGTGTCAATTATTTTCATATTTTATGGTCATAAATCAAAATATTACCTTCTCAATTGTTTACGATTAACAATACAAATTGAATTCAACCTACAATGTTACTACTGCGTGTATTGTATTTTCAATAAGTACGTGTTCAATACATAGATACATATATGTAGTATAATATGTGGTATTAAAAGTGTATAGCAATGTATGTACTACTATATATACATTTATAAATATTACAAAAGGAATGAAACATTATTATAAACACTGAATCTTATGCATTTTAGATAAGAATATGTCAATTGATTTTGCTATTATTATTCCTTGTTTTGTATAATTTTGTTTTTATTTCCTTAGAAACTTCATCCTGTAAATAGTTACTTCAATTCGTTTTATTGAAAGGAAATTTGTGTGTGTATATATTTATACTACTCATAATAGCCAGAGGAAGAAAAATAAACGAAAGTGATTTTGTACGTTTAAAATCAATTGATGGGAAAAATATTACTAAAAACATAGTAGATATTGGTAGTTTATTGGTACTAAATACTGTATAGAATAGAATATAGATAGACATAGAATGTTCTAAACTTTCTTATCTTAATAATATTTTCTCAACAGGAAAAGCATCCTGTTCGTTCTAATCATTATATACAAAAATTTCCATTAAATATTATAATATATCGGTATTATTCGATTAGAAATCTTATCTTTATCAGGCATTTACGCAAGTATTACATTAGTATACGAAATCATTAGAATATGAAGTGAACGATCATTAATTTCAAATTCGCCAGGTACACAATGAATGTGTATATCCACATAGATACTTACAACAATATTCCCACTTTAATACGTACACATACTTACATTGGTAGATGCATTTTATTTATCAATCGTTTAAATATTTTTCATATTCACATACTTTTTTTTTCTCTCCTGAACGTTTCGAATCAAAATATGTACGATATCAATTCAGTTATTGAACAGTAAAGGTATTAAAATTTAGTCTTCTTAAAACAAACGTAAAATATTTTTTGTTTGAAAATATTTCGAATTAAATCTCATTTTTAAATAAATATACATTTAATCATTAAAATCATAATTTTTTCACATTTGAATTTTGTAAAATCGATTATTAATTCAATAAAATCACTCAAATGTAGCCATTTCATTTTGACTCCGATGTAAATTCATCATTTTGAATTCATGCAAAAGTAATCTTAATGTGCGAAAATTTCTTCAAATATGTACTTATACTTTAGAAGATATCAGGCTACAAAAGAATGAATGCCTTGCATATGCATTTGTACATAATAATAACATATAGAGATGTGGTACAGTACACGTAGAGTATAAAATTTACGATTTTATACTAGTACATCATAAATGTACATACGACCATAAAAGAGTATGAATACGTAACGTGTAATGTCAATTTTTAAATGATCTCCTCCAATCGTGTTATACACTGTGAGTAGTTACATTCTTGCAAGGTCTGAGGTTTCATCACATCATAAATAATCTTTAAAGAAAATTTACTGCATATTAACATTTTTACTTCAAATAAATTAAATTTATCGTGCCTTTAAAAGTACAAATAAATCTTTGAATACTGACGTCGGATAAATGATATGACATTCTTTAGACTTTATTTTTTTTTATTACATATGTATATTTTTAGAATGCAGAGTGCTCATGTACATTGTCTATACAATTTAATCGTAATATATATGTAACTATGTTTCTTTAAACGAAACAAAACAAAAATTTGAAGTTAAATATTTAATACAAAAAAAAGTAAGTAACTAATAGCTAAGAGAACATTTTTTCATATTTTTTAAATACAAAAAATTATTCTTAGTTTTAGTTATGACTTACCAGTAAAATGTCTTTTATAATCCTACACAAAATAGTTTTTTGTTTCTAAATCAAAAAAAATATCAATATTTCATTTTAGAACCCACTACGGATTAATCATATCTCAAATTTAAATAATGATTACAATGCAAATAAATAAGTTTACAAGAGATCAAAATTTGATTTGTAAAATTACAAATGTTCAATATGAAATACATAATAAAGTACATAGGTATGTACCTGTACCATATCGTATATTTTTTAAATCCTTTACTACTGTTATTTTTCCAAATTCAAAATGTGAGAAGAATATTCCAAAAAGAAAAATTAGGTAAAGCCGACAAAAGTCTATATGTATATACATTTTTAAATTTCGCATGAAATACGAAACACGAGTGTAAGTACGAGTGTATATTTTCTTTAATTTCATATGCACGTACATTACTGATGAAGATTACATGACATTATCAGAAATCAGATAAATTGGTTTATGCTTTCTTTCAGTTTTATTCATTTCGGACAAATTCAAAATAAGCAGCTACATACTTTTACAACTACGCAATGAACATATACATACTCGTTTATAAGAACATATAAGATGACACGAAAATTTCTTTTTTTTAAAGGTAAACATACAGTTGTTTCGATATACAGTTTTACAGTATATTATATACACTAACGAATCAAATGAAATAAACAAATAAACAAAAATTGATTACAATTTATTGTCCTTTAAACCTTGATTAGCGAAAAAGATTGACTGACACTCAACAAATAACCCTACATGTACAGGTTGACAGTTGACAGATGATTTGCATGGTCATTTCTTCGTTTGCAAATATGATGACAGTTTCAGATATAAATAAAGAAATGCGTTATTTGTAATTTTAATACTCGTACTGTACATGCAAGAGGATGAATGACACAAAAAATGATTTCATCTTTTCTTGATTTTATTTTTATATTTATTTTTTTTTTTTTTTTTTGGAAAATCCAAGTCATTAGTTACACTCTCGTTTTGGAAGACGCATTAAAAATGTGAGTATTTACAGAAAAGAATTTGTTTTAGACATCTCTTGTAATATTTTTATTTTCATTAAATTAATTTTTGTTTAAATATGGGAATTAAATTTCAATAATATTTTTTTAAAAATCCAAAAATGTGCTGATTTTTGAAACATACGTATAATTTTGAATTTCTTACAATGGAATAAAATTTAATTTTAATATGAAATTAAATTAAATCAATTCGATCTCACTAAATAAAGAAATTTCAGTGATGAAAATAGCAGATTTATTTTGTTTTTATGTATATGCAGACTTGTAATATGTATGTATACATTTTACCATAAATCACTTTTTGTATAGCAATCGATTACTGTAACGTGAAAAGCATTAAAATTGAAAAATAATACGTTTTTACTAAGTTTTAATTTGAAATTTTGCAGTAGCAATTGCAACTGCATAAGTTTTAAAAGTCTCTAAAATAATTTATTGCACCTAACCATAAACCAAACTTAAGAGTATCAAATTTCATTATAATCCTGTTAACAGTATTAATAATCTTAAAATTACATTTTACGTTTTTATTTCATTTTTTTTTATTTTTTTTTTTCTATAATTGAAAATGAAATAAATTTTTCATTATATCGATGCTATCATAGACTATTCATATACGCGAGTAGTAAGTTATTTAGCATTCCAGTTTATGCATATTTACATAATAACGTTGAAGATGTCTTGTAAATCTCTGTAAGATTTTTAATAATTTTTATATTCTTATAGTTTCCAACGAATTTATTTTGATTTGAACTTTATACTTTTTTTCTTTTCGTTTTATTTTATTTTTCGCTATTTTAATTTATGCAACTAATTTAAAATTATTTTGTACAACATACGCAAATAAATTACCTACTAAAATTGTATTTGTAGTATAAAAAGTAGTAAAAAAAATCAAGAATGTCGTGTGGAAAATTGTCTGAAAACATACATGCCTACATATATTTATATACTGACTGAGAATTGTATGATTATTCCATGGTAGTACATATAGTACTATATGGTATGGAAGAACCTTCTAATCCTTGATGACCTGGTTGTCATTAATTAATTTGATAGCTTCATTCATTTTGCATACGAGTGTATTTTCATAAGTGAATCCAATCCAACTTGAGTGTGTGATCAAGTCAAGTACCTACATATTATTACTCTTTCCCGAGAAATAATGATAATTTTTTTATTTTGTGGTTTTTTAGCATACATCAAAAAAATAAAAGATATAAGAGCCAAATGAAATTTAGAATAAAAAATTACAGTAAGATTTACTGTAAAAAAAAATAATGTGAAAGAAATGATTGGGAACTTTTTTATTATTTTAATTATTAATTTATTTTTGTTCACGTAAGTTACATACTCGCACTTATCTACGAGTATTTACTTATATTACAAGTATCGTAGTCATGTTTGTAGTAATTTAAGTATGCAATAGCATAACTAACCTTGAGTTTTTATATTACCGCAATTCTTGTATGTTATGTACATTACCTCTTGATATATTACTCAGATGTTTATGTCAAGATTTTGTTCAAGTAATAGTTATTAATCAATTTTATACTGTGTTTTGATTGTGACTTTTTTATATTTGCTTCAAGTATTCACACTTGTGTGTAAAAATTATTAATTAGTTCTTATATACTTTCACAATCACATAATTGAACATAAAATATTCAAAATTTCTTCAATCATTCGACCAGTATGAGATGCTAAGCATAGACATTACTGAATAACTACTTACCTTTGTATAATCTAAAAATTTTAATTACTTACTTTGTTTCATTTTAGAGATAGTTCGAATCATAAAATCTGCTGTTTACGACGCACTTTTTTCTAAAATTATCAAAATAAAGTGTGTAAAACAATCAATGCAAGCAAGCATTTCTAGGAATTCCTAGTAACTTAGTTGCCTTTTCGGCTAAAATATATTATAAAATTTTTTAGTAATAAAAATCAACTTTCTCCAGAAAAAGATCAAAATCATTCACATAATAATATCTTTGTATAAGCTTACAGCATTGATTACATTTATATTTGATAGTCATCTTTATTAATTTTAAATTGCAGTATAATATTAATTTTTTCTATATAAAGAAAATCTTTTATATGTGTCTCGTTGGAATATACATAAGAGAGAATTTGAATATGATTTGAACTAAAAAATATGAATATTAATGTTCATGTCAACTATTATCAGTTTCATATTGCATCATAGCAATATATCACAACAGTTTGAGTTTTATTTATGTAGTGAATATCAAAAAATCTTTTACTATCAAACGATTTATAAAATACTGAAATATTATAAAACGTAAAGATACTATTTTAAAATATAAATATTCATATTATACTAAGAACTATCTGTATTTTTAAATTTTTTCAAGAAAAAAAAAATATTTCACTTTATATCATGCTGAAATCAGATTTATATTCATTTTATTGATACTTACATTTTGCAGAGAAATTCATAGTTTTTCGTAATACAGATTATATATGTATCTAGCTACAATGTTATGTATCTATACAAAAGTTGTTACATTACAAGAATCATATAAAATTATAGATGTACATTTATTTATAAAAATTGTAATATATGTTGAGTACATATTCCCTTATGTTTATGTATGGATGTATGTAAAAATTTTTTCAGTATCTACTTATATACCATGTAAATATTGGTTACCTGTACAATAAAATATCGCTTGCAGAGCTCCTGTTATAAATTCATATCGATATGACATTTACATGCCTTTAGCGGCGGCTAACTACACTTTATAATACCTGTAATATGAATAATAGAATATGATTTTCCTTCTTGATAGCGTTGTTCTTCTTGTAATATTGCGTTTTCATGAACTGTTGACTACACAGTTGATTTATAATAACAAACTCTCTATGTACTCGTATAATCTTTTACAGATATGAAAGTGCATATAGTACACACTTAAATTTTTATATCTTTATATATACGTTCATGTATGTACATTTGAACATAGTAAACTTATATACATATACATATGTATACTATATATACATATGTGTGAGTTAGGTAGGTAATCTAAGATTTTTGTATGGTATAAAATTGCGGAAAGATATAAAAATGATACAGAGATTTCATTTACTTATTTTATTTAATTTTTTTTTTTTTGATTTTTGTCTGATTTGTTTTTGTGTTAATCTTGTTGCGCAAAACACAGTATGCTAAATATCTAAGCAGTAAAAAATACAGAACTAGGAGAACAAATATTTTTTTTTCTTTTTCCGAGAAAACAAAAAATATATTTTCAAAATTCGATAAAAATTATCTAAGGGAAAAAGATCAACTTAAAAAACGAAAAAAAATTAATTGATAAAAGAACAAGAGATAAGAAATAGAAAAAAAAAATTAGTATACGGTTTCCAAGAAAATTATTTGGAAAATTTCTGAAAAACACTATAAGAACTTTTTGTGATAGTTTTGAAAAAATACAATTTATATCTTGCGTTATAAAATAAAATATGTTCATGAAATGTATAGAAGGTACATTGATGATAAACCAAATTGTCTTTTAAAAAGTAAGCCACCACAACAAGTTACTAAAATGTATTTTTTAACATTTCATTTAAATTTATGTATGACCTAAACGTGATCCATTAAATTCAAAGTTTATAGTAAAAATTTTATAAAAAAATAAAATCAATCTTAAATATTTTATCTTAATTTCTTTTATCAATTTCCTTTATACAAATGACCAATTCATTTACATGATAAAGAAAACTTAATGTTCGATCGAAAAATACAAAAAGGTCATACACATGATAAATAAAAAATAATATATAGTATATATAGTTCATGTTTTTATTTTACATTTTATTTAATACTTACTTACTCTGAAACACACTTTAAAAAGAATCGTATTTTATAGTTTGATCATAAATGCAGATATATATCTATCTTATTCTGCGTGGGTTAACTTAAATAAGAAGTCATTTTAAGTATGGATATTTACATTTTTTTTATCACATTCATATCAAAAAAATGTCTCAATTGTTATACGTAAGTAAAATGAAAATAACACAAAAACAAATATAAATTTATGTCATCACTTACAAACTGCTATACATTTTATGTCAATACGATCAGGTGTAAAATTATTGATTCCTGATCTGTTTCGACTGCATTTAAAGTAGACAATTTATTCTAGAATTTATGTCCATTACATTTTTTCTCCAGTATGTTCAAGATAACTAAAGATAAGAAAATGATTAGAAATATCATAAAGTATATATTTTAGATAAACTACCTCCATATCTTTTAAATTCTCCTTCATGTTGTTCCATTTATTTTTTTCTTTCATCTCAGATTGTGTCTTAATTTTGTGTTCAATTATACACTTGCAGTCTTGAAAAAATTTTCTTCACAACAACTGACTCATCGAAGATTTTTATTTATTCCATTTTACACTTTTTGAATATTTGCAACATTTCAATGCATAAAAATATCCCCTACAAATGTATCTGTTATATGTTATGAAATCAAACTTGTAAATAAATCATTTAGGCAAAAAAAAATTATAAATTAAATTGTAATACAGAAATATGTTAACTATATACATATATATATATACATATATACATATATCTAATCTAAAAATCTAATTAACTTAATAGTCAAATCGTGATTATAATCATCGTAAAACTATGACGCTATGACATTATTATTATATTGAAAATAATATAAAAAACAATGTTTATTATATTAATTCGCTGTATACAGACAGAACATTTTATTTTAGTTCAGTTTTAATTAAAATTCGATCGAGTACAGTTAAATAAATTATCATTGATTTATAGATCAAAGTTTGAACTGAATTTTTTTTTAAAATGATCACACTGTATTAGTTAGTATCCAATTTCACAGAAATTAAACATGTTGCGAAATTCATGTTGCTGAACAAATCTTTTATGTTTTAGAATCATGAAATTTTATTATGTAAGTTTACAAATACTCCAAGAAATAATATAATATCTATAAATTGAAAATATATTATAATCTGACATTTTCATCATTATTTCAATTTTCAATTAATACTTAAAAAAAAAAAGGTAAAATCATATACGAGTGAAGTGATTATAATTAAGACGATTAAGTTCCAATTTTTTGCTAGATGATGATAACTTAAAGAGAAAATCATTTTTTCAATATTTCAGTTATTTTATCCACTTATCTTTCAACAGTCATCACCATATAGTCAAACAGGAAGGCTTAAAATAAATCTTTTTTTCATGAATGCTAAAAATCTATGCTGTTGTCAAAATGTTTATTAATCTGATTTCACATATTTAACTGAGTAATTGTTTGTTTCATCTACCAATATAAAGTATAACATAAAAAATAGATGAATACCATAATGTGGGAAATCTACGCATCATAATAATATTAATGTATACATTAAAAAAATAAAATCGCAAAGAATATTTTTAAGTACCTTACTGTCGATCATCATCATCACTCTAAATAAAATTATAACACATTTTTAATAAAAATTTGAAGATTTTGTTGAAAGATGTTGAAAGATATTACTACCCATTTTAATTAAACGCACAGTAGCTAAAAGCTATAAATAAAAATTTGGCAATTTTCCATAGTCCAAGAGTCCATTTTTTGATTTAATAAGATTAAGAATACAAACTGATAAATCATTGTTTAATTTTGAATAGCAACAAGAAAAGATAAATTGCTTTTTAATAAACTTCATTTTAACCTTGACAATAAACGGTTTGAAGTACAATTAAAGTCGTCGCATTAGCTAAAACCACCAAAAATATTGAAATGTATTTAAAAAATATTCGGGTAGAGTTTTTGCAATTCAAGGAAGAGAAGTATTTTTGATAAGCTGATAATAAATTTTAAAGAATTTATTGGCAGTTACTAAATTCAATTTCTCTTAACTGGATATCAAAAATAAAAAGCAGAGGAATTTCTTAAACATTAATAACCGCAAAACCTTACATATTACGTATATTAATTATTCCATACCAAGCATCTATCTGAAAACTCATTACCAATTACAAAGCTAGGACATTACTACAAAAGCATTCAGTGTTTTAGCTCAGATTAATAGAGATTTCAAAATTCTTTTTACAATTTTCCTCTTCCAAATCGTCTATAACTAAATACAAATTATAAGTAATTGCAAAATAAAAAGAATCATTGTTGTGGGTGGGTGGGAACCATAATATGAATGAATGTAAATTCTTTTATCCATACCGTGGCAAATGATCAGATTGCTATATGATATAATATTCGTTAAGTCATTTTAAACTAGTTTTGAACTTTTAACATTGATTGGATACAAGAAATTTTATTTTGTATTGTTTTGTTTCCACAATGATCATATACATATATAATATCTGTTGAGTATACAGGAAACTGAATTACACACGTAAAAACATTGTTAATACTCGTACATAAATTACATTATTGCTTAGTTTGGTTTTAATTATATAGTAGTGAAGCAGAGTAATAATAAGTTGTATATTTTTATTAAATTATTCACATCAAGAAAAAAGTTACTTACGGATTCTGTCATAAATGAAAAACTGCAATGAATCTAAAATGCTAACAAAACGCTTACAGATTTTAATAACATAACAAAATCAGATAATTAAACATAAAATTTTATAATTTTTTAAAATGCGTATTAACAGACAATATTTTCATTTTATTTCATTTCTGATCCTTACGATATACATATAATATAGAAAAGTTTTCTTTGAGTTTTAAATTAAAATAAAACTTTAAATCTCATAATAGTGTAATTACAAGTTTTTTTCTTAATGTTTTCATATAGTCTTATGGGATTTATCATATGGCTAAGAAAATGCGATTTAATTGTTGATGTTGTTGATATCGCATAAATGACCAAAAAATAGATTTTTTTTTTTATGAAATATGTATTTCGAATATGAAATATACTACTACACCCTTTAGCTATACGAGTATATTCGTGAATATGAAAGAAAAAATTTTCATAATCTCTCAAATGATGTCAATTGTATTTATTTTTTATAACAATTTTATCTTGTATAGAGCGAGACTATCATATCATAAAAATATAGGGTTAAAAATACATTTACGTACATAAGTATATCAAACAATGAACAGTTAATCTTTGGTAAGAGGTTTGATTATTGTGTACCCACCCCAAAATACAAATCTATATAAAACCATAAAAGGACTGATAAGTGTTCATAGAATGTTTTCGAAAACTATGGAAGGGAAAATATTCCTTTGGGAGTAATTCATATAATCAAAGAAAAAAACTACTTCCGCATATGATATGATATCAAAAATTTGTGGTGTATACATATAGTATGTTATGTATGTTTATGTTGTTTTTTTGTCGTTTATAAAGAAAATCTCGTATGAGAATGCTATCCGAAATATTATTTTTTATAAGTTTGCTGTTGTAAAGTGAACAGATGCAAAGTATTTGCCTCTAAACACTTGTTCACATGACTTGTAAATTTTGTTTTTATGAACTAGTTTTTTTTTTTTTTGTTTTTTTTATAATAAGAAACTAAAAACAAGGATTAAAAGAAATGTATGTTCAAAAAAATTAAATCAATTCAAATAAAATATAAATAAAATGCAACAATTTAAAATAAAACGAAAAAAAATTTAAACATTTTCACATTAATTAATTTAAACATTAAATCACATTGAATAGTAAACTATAAATTTAAATAAAAATTAAAAACCAGATAAACTGCCTACGTTATATACGTTACTTATTAGAAATAACAAAATTCCTGTTCATACAATTTTTTTTTTCTACTTTCTTTCTGAAGAAATTTTATTTTTCTGGTCAGTCATTTGCTCGTAAATGTTGTCGTTAATTATGGCGTTTGTTACCCAAATAAAAGTAGATACGTATACGCACAGCTATCAAATAAAAATATAAATTCAGTACTTACTTAAGTATTCGTCTACATATAATCAATTTCAGTTTCCCATATTAGATGGAATTTTATAGGTTTTTAATCTTATTTTAAAATGGAAAGTGAAATTAAATCTATTTAAGACTGAAGTCTAAAATAATTAAATTCAAGGAATAAGAAATCATTTAAAGTAATTAAATGCACAACTTTAATATTTTCTGGGAAAATAAATTTTTTTAAATTTCACTTAAAATTGTGTGTATATCTTAAAAATAATTTCAGGAACTTTTATTTTAGGTACAAATTTTATTTAAATAAAATAATTCAATAATTATAATACTTGAACTTATATTTAATACAGATTAGCTTCGTTCGGGTATTTCTTCTTGTATACGTATGTGTATATAGAAAAAAGCAGGAGAAGCACAGAAAAATAGACACAAAAGTACATTATTTACATAAATACACTCATATGTATGTACATACTCACAATTTATTTAATATACATTACATATATGTATGTTATTCTTTGATAATTTGCATATATCTTTACAAATATACATAATATCTTCAATAATAATTTATATACACACAAACGTTTAAATTTATTTTTGTTAAAAAGATTTTTATCTGAATATATTGCAACGATCTTCTTGGCATTGCTTCATTCCAAATAATCCATACATACATTTTTATTTCGATTGCAATTGCAGATATAAAAGTTCATAATTGCATTACACTATACGTATGTATGTATATACAGAGTATTTATTGGTTATAGATGTTTTTCACTTTATCACAAAATGCATATGGTGTGGGAAATAAAGATGCTAAAAAATATCCATACATATTCATATTTTTGTTTTTTATCTTCGTTTTTCATTTTTCAATAACTAATATACACAAATATGCATACTAAATTTTATAGATATCTACATACCTGTACTGTATATTATCATGTAAATATATGTAATATTAATAAATGTATGTGTGTATATTAATGAACCATAAAAAAGGCTTAATAGTTACATTAAAGATCCATTAAGGCAAATGACTTTTAAAAAAGATGAACACTGATTTACATTTTGAATAGCTAGTTGACAGAATATCAATAGCTTCTGATCGAGTAGCTAACTATTTAGCTACCATTACAGTTGTATAAAACATATGTTTAAGATGCTTCTTCAGTTGTTAAATACATAAAATTAAATGATATATTTTATGAAAAATATCTATTGATGTTTGATATTCAGATTAAATTTAAATAAATGCATATATACTTAGTTTGATACAGATGTCACAAGTCGAATGTGGGTATAGATAGACGTGTATTTAGATATATTCGATATGATAGTGTATCAAAACAATTAAAACTATGTATGATTTTGATTGAAAGACATGATCTTTAAAATATTTCACCTTGTTTAAGGTGAAGTTTTAATAATTAAATTCATTAGAAGATTTTTCAATTGAATGTTACACCAAGATCTTAATGAATGGCAGATTTCTAAAATTCTAACCGCTCTAGAAATCTTAATAAAACTTCAATATTTTTAATCGTACATTAAATTTATGTATTTTCTAATTGATGCGACAATCATAATTTGTAAATTCTGCATTTTATGTAAAAAAAAAAATTACATTTTCATTTCTGAACTCACAAAAATGTTCATTCATTCATAAATTTTTAAAGATTATTCAGTATTTTTACAACCGATATTCTCCTGCACGCACGAAAAAAAAAATAATAAAGGGCGGAAAAATGCAAATTTTTTTACAAACATACAATAAACTGAATTTCCAAACAATACATACTTTGTAATTTTTATGTTGAACATTAAACTGATTTCACTTACACAATTACTTACCTTTTGTATATTCAATGATTCTTGGAAACTGTAAACTATAGAATACAAACATTCAAATATCATTTAGATAAATTTAAATTACTACCTATTTACTACTAGTGTAATATCGTATTTTTTTTTTTTAAATCAAGTGAGAATATTGTTAAATTTCTTCAATGAGTTGGTTAGTAAAAAATATTATTTTCATATTGTATCCAGACCCACCCAACTAAGAGAATGAGTATTCATTCAATCAATATGAAATGAGGAAAAATGAAATTGTTATAAGGATTAAATGAACGGAAAATGAAGAAAATGAAAAAATCAAAAAATAGGCAGAGTATGATTTTTACAAAAAAATTTCATTCACGCACATGTACTACTACTAGACGATACACGTACTCCAAACAAAATTTACTAGAAGTATCTATGTATTCATTTTGTGTTTCTGTGTTCTAAACATTAAAATACATACTGTCTCTATTAATTTCATAAGGTGATATGCCTATAATAAAATTTCATTTCTTATTTTATGTATAAATTTTTTTTTTTTGTTTTAGCAATAAACCAGAAATAATTTTAAATTAATTGAAAAAATTATTTGTGGTTGTGGTCAGTGATCAACAAACAAGAAAATTTATTTCAAAAATAGGGAAAAAAAATATTCTTTTTTTATTTACTTTTTTTTTTCAAATAATTTAATATGTAGTTTCATTCTAAAATTTTTTATATTTTATTTTTTGTGTATGTACCTATATACAAAATAATCTACATAATAATATATACAAAATATATGTGAAAATATCGACATTTTTATTGTTTCCATCGATCGGTAGATATATGAACATGTGAAAATTTATGAAGTGATGAAAACGATTTGCATATTATGCATAAAATGTTATTGATGAGAAATTATTATCTTCATACAAGTTTTACTGCATAGCTATATCGTTTTTAGAATATTAAAACTATACATATACTTATATACAAATATTTATATGTGCATATATAATAGCTATGTGGGTATGTATTCAAACAGCAATAAATTACAATTTGTACGTTATTCATTATATGTACAATGCAGAATTTTTATTTTCATTTTAAATACAAGGAAATTGGAATTTTGAAAATGTTTTGCAAATATTTGTTTTTACACATGTTAGTTCCAAAACAAATTTTAAAAATTTTTTTTTTCTAAATTTATTTTTTCTGTTGAATTTAATTTTTTTTGTATTACAGTCACTTATAGGTACTACAACATTTATTTGTATAGAAATTCCTAAATTTTTGTTTTGTGTTGTTGTTTTTTATTATCTCATTACAAGCTAAATTTATTTTTCTTACGCAAAATTTACAATGGTAGGTAGCTATATGTATATGGATAATGTTTAGAAAAATGAAAAAGTTAAATAAAAAATGCTTTAAATAGAAAACTTCTCATAAAAGTAAATTTTTTTTCACGTTAAGTTTTTCTTTCTATGTATATTTTATTTTCTTTTCTATTCTATTTTTTTTTTTATATCTACGAGTATATTTTTGTTGCTTCGTCTGCAAAAATCATTTCATAAAGTCACAAAAGGTCAAAGAAAAAGATGAAAGGCGTGAAACGAAATACAATATTTCCTGATTCCGATGAATAGTTTAAATGAAATCTGATATTATTTAATTAAAATAGATCACGAGTTTTTATATTTAAGTATAAAATTATGTAAATATACACACATACATACATACGTATAAATACAGATGTGTGTATACATAAATATAGTTCATTGAATCTTCATTTCTATTGTGAATCTTTATAGCCAAAAAAATTATATATATGTCTAACCACACAGGAGTAAATGGGGAATAATTAGGAAGTTAGGAATATACATTTTACCATATGCATACAAACATAAATGTATGTGTAAGAAACCATCATAATTACGAGGTACTGTATACACTTTTATAAATACTATTCAATTTAAAATTTAAAGATGAGTATTTTTTTCTTTAATTTGACTAATTATTTTTAGGTATTTTCTTATCAAAATAGTTTCTCACGTCAACATTATTATCTGGTACGTGAATTTACTTGTATATTATGTAAGTAAATATATGTAATAAGAGAAATACTATCTAATAATGTTTAAAATGGTTTAAAGTTGTTATATTACATTTAAAAAAAATACTCGTGGTAGGTACATTTTCTTTTGTCTTCTATCGAATCAAATAGAAATTTTAATGTGTTTTCTATTCTTTTTTGCATTTAGTAGGAATAGGACTTTACTTCGAATGAAAAGTTTTTATTTTTTTCTTCTGTTTTTACACAAAATACAATACAGAATAATATGCAAATTTCATCACCTTTAATCTTTTAAATGCATATATTTGTTTGACAATATTCAGTACTTAAGTATGTGTATAAGAAACACAAATCTAATGTATGTATGTATATAAATGTACACATATACGATATACATATTTATATAATCATATTGTCGTATAGTACTTAAATTTTTCATTCTATTTGCAGTTAGAACATGAGTTTTAAATCACAACATTTCTAGTTTCTAGATACAATATGTCACGTTTATGCAATAAAATCAACGTAATTCTACATATTTGTACGTATATGTATGTACATATATGTTTCGAACAGTTTATCTTCGAGTTGAAAACTTTTGAAAAATTTTTTAAATTTTCAAATTTTCTTATTCTGTTTCTGTTATTTCAGAGTGTATAAAATATTCGTATTTTGTTATGTATGCATACTGTGTATGTACAATAAAGGATTTTTTTTCAGTTGTTGCTGTTGTTGCAGATAAGAACATGTGAATTCATTTAAATAAAATTGTCACCTAATTAGCTCTATGTAGTTGACATATTTCGATTCAAACTATCCAATTTGTAAAAATAAGAAAATATGCAAAACAGGAAAATAATAAACATTTTTTTTATATAAATTGATATTTATTTATAGCTTAACTCCTATATCCTATATTGTATGTAAATTCATTTTAAAAATAAATTCTATAGTTTTAATATGTTTTGCATATACTATATACCACATAAATACAAATTTAAAGATGTAGGAAATGAATTTTTGTTCTCTTCTTGTACTGTATACTCATATATGGTAATACTCGTATGGTATTGAGATAAATTATCAGAACTATGTAATTTTAAACTGTATAAATTGAAGTTTATATTTACAAATCCTTGACAATACGAGAGAGATATTTTCAATCTTTTAATTTAAATCTTTATAGGAATTAAAAAATTGCATGCACCTTCATATTTGTATAAACATTTAACATTCAAAATTTATCGATTAAATAAACAAATAGAATTTAAATCATTATGAGAATTACTGTGTAAGAATTAAAGTGTGAACGTTCATAGATTTATAGGAAAAAACTAGCTAGCAATACAAATACAATTCTTCAATAAATTTACTTCAAATAAATTTTGGTATCATTTTTTAAATGAAATAAAAAAAAAAATATTCACCTTTCACATGTAAAACTATAAACTGTTATTTTTATGTGAATTTTAAATTGAAAAAATCAAAATGAAATAAATTAAGTAATATAAATAGCATATGAATCTACATAAAATATTGTTACGAAATATCTTATCAATTCTAAAAAGACAGTCAGTTATATTCAATTATGAACTAATTTTAAGACATATATTTTATCTAGATTGTATTTCAAATTGATTTACGTATATCTAATTTGATATTTATGATCATATACATACAGAAATATGTATTTATATACATGTATATATTCTTGACTTGTACATTATATAGATTATTGTACATACGCTGCCTTGTTATATGTAGACTAAAACATGTATCATAACAAGTGCATTAGTTAAATCAATTTGTGTTTATTGTGCCAATTTTTAACGATTTATTTATATAAAGTGGTGGTATACAACATGTGTACGTATTTATTCTGTACATGGGTTACATGTTATTTTTCTTAGTTTGGAAAATTAAATATTATCGATTTATCTGAAACGAATTATAAAACATAATAAAGTAATTTAGGTAAAAATTATTAGTTTATATATGTAGGTATAGGTACGATATATATGTGATCATGAATTTTATTAAGTATACGAGCATATACAAATATTATATATTTACCTGTATAGGATGTTGAAGTTTCACGTTTTGAATTAGTTGTCCATAAGCCAGTTTTTCTGGAAAAAAATAATTTTTTGTAAACATTTTATATAATTGCAATTTGCAATACTGTAAAGAAAAAGAAAAACAATAAAAAACATAAATGTTAATAAATAGTGTAAATGTATATGTATTTCTAGGATTTTGGTAATTTTTTTGTGCCAGAAATAAATTGAAATGTCATTGAAAGCAGCATTTTTGAAAGTAGGTACATATGTATGTATGTATTTTTGAAAAAAATAAATAAATAAATAACAAAAAAATAAAAAATTATATTTGATTACGTATTTTCAAAATTATAATTATTTCAGTATGATTAAAATTTTGGCATTATAGATATTAAGATTTTTAAGTTTTTACAATGCTCGTACAATTTAGTATAGGTAGGTAGTCTAAACGTTTGCGATTCGTAAGGTGATAAAATCATACAAATCATGCTGTTGAGATAGGTGTAGAGAGGCTATTATTTATAATTTGAAAGATAAGAAAAAGTATTTTGCAAAGCAAAAATATTGAACTCAACACCTAATCATATTTGAAAATTAATAATAAACCAAAAACAATATTATAAAAAAATAAAAATGTCAAGTCATTTAATTCAAAAACTAACAATATCCTTGTATAAATGTTTATAAGGTGCTCATGAATAACAAAGCACATAACGAATAAAATAATAAAAAGCTTCTTTAGTTATTGAATTTTTTTTTCTTTTGTTTTGTTCATAGAATCCAGACTGAAAAAAAATATGCCATATCATTGATATTAATGATTTTAAATACAAATTAAATACACCTCTTATTATTTATCTTCGGACATAAACATATTTCTGATTTCTCACGTATAAATTTTAGTCTTGAATTATTACACTTTTAATTTAAATAAACTCTTTAATTTACTTGTCTAAAATTATACTTTTATTGTTATGATTTCAGATAATTTTCGCTTTTTTTAAGTTATGAACGTATGATGTATTGTATATTGAAGAATTATACGTATAAAATTCTTTTCGAATATATAACACAATACACAGCGTCGGTTTTGTCCTCTTGAGTGCCCGGTACACTTCTAAACTTTTCGCTTTCTAGGTTGAAACTTTACTGTTTAAACTTTATTTTGATTTTTTATATTCTAAAAAAACAAAATTCCAATTTCTATATTTTTTGAGTGCAATACATATTTACTCAAAAAAAGGAGAAGAGAAGGTAATATTCGCATAACTTTTTACTTTTCAAATACTGAAGAGTTGAATGACCATGTTTGTTTACAAACGAAGATATAGGTCAAAACATTTTAAGTTTTTCTTGCATGCAGGGATCTTGTTTCAAACTAAAATTCTTCTCCGTACTCGTTTACTACAGTGCAATACATTATATAGACAAGAAAATAAGAAAAAAAATTGGTATTCGCTTATATTTCTACTTTTCCTTCTGCTTCTCCTTCTTCTATAACTCAAATACTCAAGAGTTAAATGACCATGTTTGTTTAAACATGAAAATATAGTTGAAAACATTTATCGGTTTTTGTTGTTTACACGGATCTAGTTTCAATCTGAAATTCTTTTTCGTACACGCCCCCTACAGTGTAGTACATAATTTAAACAAGCAAACGAGAGGAGAAACTACTATTCGCGTATCTTTTTATTTTTCTTCCTACTTGTCTTTCTACTTTTTTTCTCCATCCATTTCTATTTCTATTTCTCCATATCAAATAGACAATAGTAAAATGACCATGTTTGTTTACACATGAAAATATAGGTCAAAACAAATTATCGGTTTTTCTTTATATATGAATCTTGTTTCAATTTCAAATTCTACTTCGCACACGGCTACTATGCAGTATAGTAAATAAATTAAGCAAGAAAAGGAGAATAGAAACTACTATTCGTGTATCTTTTTACTTCTTCTTCTAGATTTGTCTATGTAAGAAAAACCAACAAATGTTTTGACCTATGTATATTTTCGTTTGTAAACAAACATGGTCATTGAACTGTTTAATATTTGAGAAATATAAACAAAAGTAAAAAGATAAGCGAATTGTAGTTTTTCTTCTTCTTGTCTTGTTTAAATTATGTACTAGATACTATGAAGTAGCTGTGCACGAAGAAAAATATTATTTAAAATCATTATTTTATAGTCATATAGACAGATCATGTAAGGTACACTTTTCAAATTGTGAACCATAAAATTTTTCTTTATTACATTTTTACCACGTGAAAATTTTCACAGACAATATTTTTTTACTGTGATTTCTGAAATTATTTTTCTAAATACTGATATCTGACTTTCATTCTGTATATATTCGCACCCTCGAAATTGCCCCCAGGTTTTAGTGAACCAATTCAACTTATAAAAGAACCGTGTATGCCAATATATTATAATTTTATAAAGTGCGTATATACTATATAATCGTATAGAGTTGTTCATACACAATAATTGTCGTTAATATGAGTATGAGAGCTTGGTATAAAAGAAAAAGAATGTCTGCGCTTGATACGATGATAACATATTCTACGAGTGAATAAATAAAATACCGATCAAATTATAAATTCTGAATGGAAATTCAAACGATTTGAGAAAAAGAAAAACTTAAATAATAAAAATAAAAAAATTGATATGTTATAATTAGACCATAATTATATTTAATTTTCATTTATTTTAATAAATCTTCAATATAATTTTTCATAGTATAATTTCAAATATATGTATATTCACATAAAGTATATACAATGAAATATCAAATGTTCATCTATATCGTATCGTATCGTTTAAAATCAATGTGAGAATTTTTATATTTAGTCTTTTTATTTTCTCAAATTTTATTGCGTACATGATTCGATAATAATAATTATTTCACTTTGTTTACCACACTGAATTATTTTTCAATTTTTCTTTGTATTTGTAGAAAAAATATGATGTTTTAACATAAAATAACAGTCATTAATCAAAAATTTCTTTATATAAGTATTTCTAATTTTTTTTTTTATTTTGTTCTTGTATCTAATATAAAATTAAATCAAATATAAATAAATTAGTTCCAGTTTGAAATCATATCAAAAATGGAATTTAGTATATATGTAGTTTTAAAAAATATGGTATACGCAAGTAATTCACTTTTCTTCTGTGTATTATAGAGACGAAAGACATGCGTGTATACTATATATTCAGAAACAGGTGTGTAACAAAAATCCATAATCGAATTAATTCAATTTAATTGGATTTTATCTTAATTTGTATCTATATTATATGAATTTTTATCAATAATTCGTTATATAATTTGTTTTCAATTGTGCATCATATTCAGTATACGCGTTCATTATGTATACACGTTATGTTATGTCTAATTAAAGTAGTTGAATACAGTTGGAAATGTAAAGTAAGAAAATGAAATCTTCATTCAAAGAAAAATAAATAAAAAATAATTTTTTTCAATACTCTTGGGTGTTGTTATAGTTGTTAAATGTAATATCGCTTATTATATGAATGGTTCATTGATCATTTGCGATGTCTTAGATGTTAAATATCAATGTACATACATACTTTTACGCATTAATCTTTATATGTATATATGTATACGTGCATTTATGTAATAATATTCATCATCAAAAATAAATTAAATTAATGTTACCGAAGCCAATTACATTTATTTTCCATTTTAATGAAAATTTTTTTGTAAATTTGTGGAAAATGTCACCGAATAAATTGTTAATTTGAACATATTACAAACTATCTAACCGTTGAAAATTTTTCACAGACATAAATTAAAAAAATAAATAAGTAAATGCATATACATGTACCTACATAGGTATGTATGTTTTAATGTATAATTTTGTAAGATAATCTGTAAATGTTTTTTTTTTCTCATACCATATAACAAGCTTTTAATGGATATACGTGACTATATAAGAGTATAATCGTATAATTCTTTTTGGATTATTTCAAAAATCCAAAATTTAATTTAATTTTTTCATAATATCTATGTACATCAGATATGTACAAGTTTATAATCCAAGAATTTATCACCTTTTTAAATTTCAGCTTTTCACGTGTCCAACAAAATAGAAAATGAAAAATTTTTGTTAATTATTTGTTGATGTTTTGCTGGTTTAGTTTAATGCACATGTGAATCAAAATCTATAGAGGATAAATCATTCGCATAAATATGATAATAAAAGTAATAAAAATTTATACAAAATGTAAATTTTTTACCACGTATGTATAAACTAGTACCACAGAGCATGTGGTTAAAAAACTAGTCTGAAACACTTACGGCTACTACATATTTTTTTTTTTATTATTTTGGCTTCTAATATTGCATGTATATACATTTTGACGAATATGTAACTTTGTGTAGACATACCTGCATAACAAACTTGTTAGTTATAGAGTTATTTATGCACACATATAAATATTGTACATTATTAATTTATTATTCGTATTATATGTATATATGTATTTATTATAAATATTATATGTATACTCGTAACGTAAGTCTACATTGGTATGTATTTTATTGAATTTGGGTCAAAATATTTAGTAGAATAATTATTACAATATTTTATAAGCGAAATTGAATTTTTTTTTTTCTTCATAATACACTCATATAATGCAGTATGCATATACATACATGTTCATAAATATATATTACATTTCATTACATTGAAATCGTATACTTGAGACAAGTACTTTATTTACTTATGTTTGGTTTATTTTGAACGAGTTCTTCAAAAATTTTGAGAACTTGTTTTAATTTACATTTTAATATTTTAATATTCATTTAATTTGTAAATAATATATAGTTACATTTGTGTTAATGTAAGATTTTATGTTGAAAAAATTTTTTTATCTCGCAATAATTAAAATAAAATTAAAATATTATTTATATAAATGTACTGTCCTTCTTATATGGGAAACTTTTTTATCATTTAGGAAAATTGAAAGTATTTAAAAAAGAAAATTATAAGATATACATTGCGATTTAGGCTAATTTTTGTCTGTAAAATTCATCAAATAAAAATAAATTTAAATTTCCAGAGACATTTTTTGTCCAAATACGACAATATGCAACCTCATATGTATCCTTATTAAATTCTGCTAATAATTTGGAAAATATTGAGTACAAATTCTTCCGTTCAACTTTTCATTTATAGGTACATTGTATTTTCTATGACGTAGATGTATAGTATATTCTTGTGATCGCATCAACGTTACGATAAATCGAGAATGTAATAGATAATAGTTTAAACAAATTGCACTAATTAATACTGAAAATAATTTGACAATTAAAATTTAAATTTGCAAATTAATCAATGTATGATACAATATAACCTGCATGTAAGTAACATTTCCCTACCATTTGAAATTTATTTCCTATACGACTAATAGCTCTATACTATTACGCTACGCAATTTGTATTAACATCTTTAACAAATAAATATATGCATGAATATAATCATAGTTTTCCTTTTTTCGTATTTTAATTGAATCTATAAAATATTTGATTATGACTAATTCAATAAATAAAACGATATACTCTAATATAAAACATTAACATTATCATTATTGATAAAATTGTAATTACTCAACAGGAAATGAATATACAAATACCTATGTGTATTTGCATACAGGTAGGTATTATATACCTACTCATATCCACACAAATTTATATATATATATATATTTTCCTTTACAATTACAAATTCAATCAATGTTCTATGTATGTTAAGCAGAAAATTAAATATTTTTCATTTATGCTAGACTACTGGCTGTTATAAACAAAAGCAATATTCCGTGAATTCACAAAAGAAATGATTCGTTGAATTTTGCAAAAAAAAAAAAATAAGAAAAATAAAAATAACGAAAACATTAAATTCAATAAGAACAACAACAACAACACAACTCAAACTGAAAGAATACAAAACAAAAATAAAAATAAAATTATACTTTAGCCATCATCATAATACGTTTGCAATATAACTATACCACTACTACTGATACATTCAATAATTTACCTACGTGAGATTTGTTATTTATGACTTCGATCTGGATATTATCAAATAAAATACCTGCCCGCCATAAGATAAGCGGAAGATTTAATCGCAACATGAAGAAGATTTTAATAACAAATAGTAAATTCTTGTGTGATCGTAAGACAGAAAAATATACATGTAATGTTTTATTTTTATTATATCTGCATACGTTAATTTATATATATAATATTATACATTAATATTGTATTTACATATGTACATATATGCATAAAATACATAAATATTATAGGCATGTATGTATATGAACAAAGTTTGCATAAAAATGCTACCATCAGATTTGTTTTTGCATTAAAGCCACGATGTTTACAAATACATATATTAGCTAAAAAATATGTTTAAAAACTGTTTCACGCAGAATTGCATCTCATCATCTACATACATACGTATATAAATATTTGCATGATATTGAGAGTACATATAGTTCGTTCAAGAAAAGAATCAATATGCATATCTACTATTATATGTCTGTATGGATATGACTTGAAAGTTTTGCTGTGAATAATCAAAAGATCTATGTGTGTATTTGTAATGTAATACATAGATATATGAGCGACTATATTTATATATTTTTAAGATTTTATATATTTATTATATATATAAACATAATGTACTTATTTGTTGGTGATGCATAATATAGAACTTTGTCTGGTTTATGATACCTCAACGTCTTATGAATTCGGTAAGTTATGATTTTCTGTACTTCGTTTTCATTCTAAAGGTATAATTTAAACTCATAATTTATTATTACCGATTTAATTTTGTTTAATTTTTGTTAATTTTTGTAACTTCTTTCATATACATACATATATTATATAGAATCACGTCAGAATATCAATGACCTTCATTGTAAGTCAAGGATAAAATAAAATTTAATCAAAATATAGAATTTTGCCTTAAAGAGAGGATATCTTCAAAACATTATGCAATTATAAACATATATGCCAACATACTTAATATATCGCATACAGTTATTTGTGTTATACTGTGCGAAAAACTGAATAAATCCTACAAAATTTTCACACTGTGTAGCAGTTGTATTTTTCTGTTAGGATTTTCTGGTTTTTCTAAACAATTTCTATAAATATTTTTTTAATCTATAGACTCTTATGGTCAAAAAATTATCAAAAATGGCACGTTCCAAATTGATATCACAATCAAAAATTATTTTATTTTAAAAAATTATTTTAAATGAAAAATTATTATCAGCTACTTAAAAGGCGTGAATACATCAATTTTTGTCAAATAATTTTTTCTACTGATAAATATAAGATTTTTTTGTTTTTTAGACGAATATGATGTCAACCTCTCATTCGATTTGCTTATAGTCCTAAAAATAAAATATATTTAAAATAGCATGTATATTTGTTTCAGAAAAATTTTTAAAAATTTAAATTAAAAAATATTTTTAAAGAATATTATTATCATTTGGTCGCAGTCGTATACATTATGTAGTTGTAGATTGATGTAGTATAATCGAATCAACAGAAAGATATATGAAATCGAATAAAACATCATGGGATATACAGTAAAATCAATTTAATGGTAATTAAAATTTATTCATAAAATTAATATTTAGGTATACATTATGCATATTCGATATAGGGAATAGAGAAAAATTAAATTAAAAAACGAATGAAAAATATTAAAAGAAAAAAACAAAACAATACAGAAAAAATACTTTTCAGTCAACTAAAAATATTTAAAAAAAAATGTATTATACATATACGTACTATATAAGTGCAAACTGCAAACTTACCTATAGCGTCAAGCAGAAAATAGCTTAACAAATTGTTGCAATTTTCTTTGCAGATTTCTCTTCTGTATATGATGATATGATCGAATGAATTTCTTAAATAGTCATATTATAAAAGAAAGAACGTTATATTGCACAGTATAAAGTTAACGTATATTCATGTAGGTACATACATATATATGTATCTATTGAATACGGAATATACGAGTATGTATGTATATGCATTTATATGAACACAAGAAATCATAAAAAAAAATTGTTGTGATGTCCATCCATATAATTTCACGGTAAATCGTTCACAGATTCTACAGTAACTTTTGCTTATTACATGCCAGATTTTATTCATTTATATCATACATATAGATACGTATATGTACCAACTACCAACGGTATACTCGTACATAGTAACTTTAGAATATTCATCTCCATTTTCAAATTTTTACTTTATACTTTATTCAATTTTATATGGCGGAATGTAAAGGTAAATATAAAGACTTTTGATGTTATACTTTAAGAAGTTTAAAAAAGGAAGAAAAAAAAAGCGAGGAAAAAAAATACCGTATAAAACATATAGGAAGTATATGTACACCTGACAATATTGAATTTTAATAGTTGCTAGCAAAAAATGAATCTCCTGGGTCAACTAAAATAGATGAATAATGCAATAAAAAGTGAATCGAAATAAAATGTTTATGGTATATAGCACCATGAATATTGCCATTCATAAAAATACATATATATGTGCATACATATAGATATGTACATATGACTGTATATGATATCAAACAATTTAAAGTATTAATTGCAATTTTATGGTAAATAAAATTGTATGACACGGTAATTATAAAAAAAAAAAAATTTCTGCAAATGTATACAATTATTGTTTAAATTTATACATACATACATACATATACATCATGCATATGTACATATGTGATGAAAAAAAGCCACATTATATATAAACTATAAAAACAATTTGCAAAAAAAAAAATTAACAATATTTTCAATTTTAGACTTGATGTTATAGACATAGATCCGGATGAAGAAAAATGAAAGCTTATGATGTGTTTTACCTTTCTATTTTTATTATTTTTATATTATAAATTTGAATTCAAATTTTAACTGAAATTAAATTGAAAATTAAAATCTTGTATAGCTAGATGTTTTGAAAAATCTGCACCTTCTTACCTGATCATCTGCAAATCATTATACTTTAGTTGGTTTAGTTACTACATTAATTCAATGATTTTAATCAACATCTCACTATAATTATTTTAAAATTCATACTTTTAAAATAAATAATCATTGTCAAAAATACAATATAAAACTATATTTTCTTTATTATATGTTTTTTTTTAAAAACATCACTAATTTTCTTTTTCTTGAAATTTCAAATTATTATTTTTATTGTCAGATCTGCAGTTATAATTAAAATGTCATAATAATCACTTCACAAATTAATAAAAAATTTCAAAAAAAAAAACTACAGAAAAGTAAATTTCTATTCGTGGATATATAGCTACATATAAAAATAACGTAAAACACTTATGCCACAATATCACATGAATCCGACTTGTTTAATATAAAAATCAGCTAAATTGATGAAGTTATTTTATGGGTAAACTTAACAAAAATAATAAAAAAAAAAGTATTTATATTTTCATAAATAATGCGGTTTCCCATTTCTCATAAAGTATCAGACAGTGATGGCTGTATACTTTTCTACGATTTCGAGTACTCGTACACATAAAAGTTTTCTTTTATATTCATCTGAAAGAGCTACAATTACTATGTTTTTTCGTATCGTACACGTACACATACTTGTTTTGATATAAAGATATTTATTTCATTCATAAGAGAACTTGTATGAAGAGTAAAAATGTATGAAAGAGAAATTTTTTTGAAAATTTCAGTATTTAGCGTTTATCAAATAATATACATTGGATTTTGGATGATACATACGAGAACTTTCAATATATTGAAAGATGATGAAAAATATACATATCTATTTATGTCTTTTAGAGGAATATTTCGATTATCAGGAAAATAAAAAGGAGAACGAAAGGATTATACTCGTAGGTTATTATTAAAAAATTAATTATATCAATTTTTACTTATTTCATATCATTATTTTGTATTATGAAGTATACATGTCATATTTTTCTTAAGTTGAGTAACTATAAAGAAACTATAATTGGAAACTATAATACCATTCTTAATGGTATCCTCACGTATGCATTCTTGTATATACAGAATAATTTTATTAATTTCAAATTTTATCTTCAAATTCCATATTTGTGTTCTTATTCCATTTTTATACGTTTGCATCTAAAACTTTAAATTTGCCGGTTAATGCTATGATGTGTGCAATCTATCGATGAATATTTTTTTTTTTCAAATGTATAAAAAGCAAATTAAATATAAAAACCGAAACTGAAATGCTAATTAAAATTTTTAAAGTATGCATGCATGCGCATGTAGGTATGAACATGAACCTATATGAGTGTTTTATTTTTAAATATATATTTTATCACTTTTAAATCTCTTGTAAATTTTCCTTATGTTTGTAAATATATGTATATATACATGGATAAACAAATGTTTTATGTTTTATCATAAAACGTAAATGTTCGATGAAGCACATACACATCTCTTATACTTATATTCGCACTCAAGAATTAGCATCATATTACTTGAAATGTATTAGGTATCGGTGACGCCTGATGATCATCAATTACGATTTTCATGGTTGTCAATTCGAATATAAATCGAAAACGTAATGAATGCGTTTCAATATTTATTTAAATAAATATCATATTGTGTACATATATACATTACATGCTGAAAATTTTATTTTTTAGTTTTATTTATTTATTTTTTATTTTCTTTCTTGTTTTCTTTTTGTAAACTATATTCTTGTAATTATATGTGGGTACAGTAATAATTGCATATAGGTTTGTTTGTTTATTTTTATTATATACCAACATAAGAAATTTCATTGATATTTCCTTTTCAAAATATCATTCAACATTAAAACTGGATATATCCGTATGCACATGTATTTTATACTTTAGGTATTTTATTATATCATATTTTTGTGCATTAATGTAAAAAATTTGATTGCATCATAAATCAATTTCGAAAATGATTCTTTAATGATCATGAATTGATTTAATAAAAAAAAATTTATAAATGAATTGATAAAAAATGTTTTAAAAAAATTATTTTTACAAATCAGAATTTATTAAATAATTTATTATCATATTATTTTCACTTAATTGACATACTAAACTACACTTTAATGAGATAAAATTTAATTAAGTCTCATATCAATTTTTTTGTTTTTTTCTGTTACATAATTACTTTACCCGAAATTCTAAATTTTCAGTTGTAAATGCGCGCACAATCAATTTACATACTACAAATAATTCATTACTACTTCTATATACATATATATAAATGTTCAAAAAGTTCAATTCAAAGAATATTTAAAATCCTTCATTTTTCAATCACAAATTACATGAAAATTATTTTTGAAAAAATTTTATAATTCAATATTGAAAAAGAAAATTCGTAAATGATTATTTTCAATTTCCTCCAATACATATCATCACATTCGTAAATTCATCTACAGCTATACAAATATAATTTCCAATCATCGCATTGCTTCATTCATAAATGTTGCTATGCACAATCGTATATAAATACGAGTACATGCGTATCTATCTTATAAAAAGAATTCAACTCAAAAATACGTACAAAATACGTACAAAAACTTGAAATCTTCTAAAACAAAAACGAAAAATTCACTTCTACATAGTACACGTAAACATTAATTAATGATTAAGTTGAATTCTGTTTTAATGAAATTAAAACGAAAAGAATTTTCATTTAACTTTGTTGCATGTGAAATAAAAATATGTATATTATAAAATATACCTATATATAAAGGATTAAAAACAATTTTAATTAACGCACCTTCCGTTTTCACCCAAATTCGTTAAAAAATAAAAACAAAAATAACATATTAAAAAATCAAATGATTAAATGTAGGTATAAGTGGTATAAGGTAACTGAAAGAATTCCAATAAAAGGTTCAAAATGCCGATAAACAGAAGCATTTATTGTATATATACGTATATACAATAATAAAAATATATCTGTGTATTCATGTACGTAAAACTATTTAACACAAACAGATTTTATTCTTTTTGATTTTCTTTACATTTTATCCATATACATTTTTACACATTTTGTAATATTCTCGTACATTTTTGTATAAAGATTTCGAATTGAATAAAATATTTTTTCTAAAATTATTTAAATATTCTTTGAAACTTTATAGTTTTCTTTATTTTTATCCAAAAAAAAAAAAAATTTATTTATAATGTTCATTTTTTTTTTTTTGGGTTCATTTTAATTATACAAATTCTTCAATAACACAATATTTCTAAAATTTTTTTGCTTTTTCATATAAATACGTACCTACAGATCTTGCGAAAAATTATACACGCGCAAACATGATCATACATATTTTCCTTTTTCTTCTTCTAAATCGCGGTATAAAAAATATAAAAAATTAATTATGAGTATAATCCAAAAATAACGATATGAATAACAACAAGATTTCTGATATTTTTTTCAGTTTGATTTGATGACGATTGATATAACCAAACTAATTTAGAGAATACTGATTTTGACAAGGATAGATATCAAGTCAAAATGTTAATGATCATATTGTATACATATTATCATATTATTACCATTTAGTTTTGCGTTAAAAAGCTTTGCGTCAAAAATGTTTGAAACGATTTATGTTCCAGTAGTTTTCGGTTAACACAAAACATATTTTAATATAATTTTTTTTTCCAAATTATATGTATTTTACAGATCTGGGTAAAATTCATTTAGTTTTTAATTAGATTTTAGATTTTAGATTAATATAGTTTTGCTAAAAATGTATTTAAATAATGTTATGAATATAATGAATATTCATAAGATCCTTAATTTATTTTAATTTGAATATTATGTGGACCATAAACAGAAATGCAGAAAATAAAAACTTTCAAATTGAGTATTTTCTATATGAGTGTAATAAATTTTAATTAAAAGACCGAAAAATGTTACCTATCATTCTTTTTAAAGATTTTTGTGTAATCATCGATCTGGGGAAAAAAGAAAGTTTTATGAAATATAAAAAAAAGCCATAAGGAAAAAACTACACACTCTTTTGATTTGCATTGTGTCTAGCCAAAAAATGTATGGGATCTTTGAAGATTGAAATACCAATTTTTATAAACGATCAATATTAAATTTTGAAGATCGTTTATTTTCTACAGCTACAGCTTTAAGTTACATTTTCATTCTAAATTCTTATAATGAGTGCAGTCCAAATTGATATATAGATCATTCACACCAGTCACGTATAATAATTTATTTAAATCGAAACAAAGAAAAAATATTCTTCACATCCACCCACTTATTGTTGAATATCAAATTCCCAATTCGTTTCTCAAGATTCGAATTCCATTCAATTTATGAATGAATATGAAAATATTTTCTACTCATCTAATATACAACATGCTTATCAAATTTTACTCTTTCCAGTGGTTTCATTAATTAATTAACATTTAATTTATTATTGCGAGCAATATGAACAAAAACAAAATTATTTTTTTGTAATGAATTATGATAAAAGCAAATTTATATTTTAAATTTATTAATTATGTGATTGTAATTCACACCTTTTGATGTGTTTCACAAGTGAGTTTATATCTAAATATATGCTAATCAATAATATGAACACACTTTATCTAAAGTATACTTTATCTTCACGCTTTTTTTTTGTTTGTCAGATAGCGTTATTTTCTTTTTATTTTTTTTCCTGCATTAATATTAATCAAATATAATATACAAAATTGTATTTTATCAAATTAATTGACTCAGCATGATTTCTTGGCTAATTAAATTCAACAGTTTTAACATAAAAAATTTCAAGTTATACAAATTTATGATTTTCTTCCTCTATTATACATTTGGATCGGAATTTTTTTAGTTCTATTTCGAAATGATGATCAGTGACAAAAATTGAAAAAAAATTTGTGTCAAATTTTTATTAATGATAATTTATAAATTGATATACGAGTAAGTATTTACTGATTTATAATTCAGTTTACACTTTTATAAGTATTGTATTTCTCATAAACAGGATTAAGATAGGAAAAGTTAAAAAATAAATAATTTATATACGTAATTATATTTTAATGAAGGTATAAACTGTACAAGATAAAGTATATTTACCTAGTTTTAAAAATCATGAAAACAGATCCAATAAGATTCTTAGAATCTCATATATGAAGATCTTCATTTTCGTAACCATAAAAAACGTGAAATATGTATTGAGCTAAAAAACTTTATACATACATATCGGACAAATGTTCAAATTCTAAATTAAAAAAATATTTATATATACTCGTACTTATTTCATATACAAACATGATAATCGCAGATTTACTCTTTTCCTTTGCATTTTAAGTACATAAACATCCCATATAATTTTTATTACTTACAACTGAATTGAACTTGGGTTACATTGATATTGTTGCACTTGTCGCATAGTATATACACACTTTATCAAAAAGGTGCTACATATACACAAAATAACAAAACTATATCCCTTTGAATGAATTGATTTCACCCCAATAAATTTTCAATTAATGTATTATTACTGCATTTTTTCCCTTCCATTTATTTTCATTCTTCCATGAAAATTCTCAAATCATACATATATTAGGCACATACGATTATACGAGTATACATATATGATAAGGGTGCAATATTATACCACAGACATATCTTCCTTAAATAATAATATCACAGATTATTAACAATCTATTGTTATACATTTTTTTTTTTTTCAAAATATCTTTTCCTTTTCACATAAATGTTTGTAAAAATATTTTAAGTAGATTTGTAACATTTAATATGTGGTTCAATATTAATTCAATTTAACATAAGTAGTTCAACTTCAACTTTATAACACACATCCAGGTTCATAATATGAGCACATAAGTCAACATTTGAATTGCCTATTTTATGCCATCTGACAAATCTCATAAAATTTCAAAAATCGAAATAAATATAAATACTCCTGAGGGAAGTATGTCTCTGATTTGACTACAAAAAAAAAAAAAATAAAGAAAAAAAAAAACATTTAAATGAAAAAAAAAGGAAGAAATTGAATCTACATATCTACATATACAGAGACCCTTTTTCCATTGAATATACAAGTTACAACGAGTATAGTTTAAGAATGCATCAAATGTTTCTAACATTTTGATAGTTGATAGTTTACACGACAATATGAAATTTAATAAAATTCTACCTGTAAAAGTTTTTGAATAAATCTCGATTTGATTTACATAAATTGTTTTTCTCGTGTGGTACTATGTAGTATGTACCATGTTTAAATTATTCATTCTATTGAAAACAATGAATACTAAATTCCTTATTGGGATTTTATTGAATGATATGATGATGTAGTAAAATAATCTTTCGATGATGATGACCTTATTTAAACACAACAAACAAAATTCATATCTGATCGAATAAAAATGAATATAAATAAATATGTAAATATAATACGAGTATGTATATACATACATTATATGTACTTACAAATTTTATTCTGTATAATAAATAAAATAATAAATATTGTTATGACCTTTACATGTATTATAAATATCACTGATGCAAAGAAGGAGTAAAAAAAAAAAACAAAAAACAAATCTGAAAACTGGATTATAAATTATGATTTATCTTGATTATGCATAAATATATTAAAAAGAAAAAAAAATTATTTTTGACCTAATAATATAATGTTGGAAAATACATAAATGAAGAAATACTTGTAATGAATGCACAACTGAAATATTTTAAGGTGAAAAAAATTGATATAAATAATATATAACTACCCTTTAATTTAATTTTTCTTGATTTTTTTATTTTATTTTTTCACTTTTTTAATAATTAAATATTTATATACATAAATTTATGTATATATGAAAATGAAATTTAATTTTATATTTTCTTAGATTTTGTAAATGTTTTTATACCAAAGCACAGACTTTTTTAAAAGTAAGTAAATTGGTGAATATCATTTTGTAAGACATTGTGGTACCTACTTCTTCTTCAATCTTCACAAGCATATCATTTTATAAAAAATAACCTTTCATTACAACATAATTATGGCAAATAATTTTATAACAGAATAACCGTATTAAATGCATTGCATATTATTTTGAAATGCATGCATATTATTTTTTCTATATTGTATATATGGGTGCATGTTGCAAATAAAAATAGGACTTACAAATTGTACAGAAGATTAAAAAACAACTGAATATTTGTAACACAAGAGAATATTATATGTACGTACTCTAAGTACATACATTTACATACTCTTATATACTCATAGATAAGTGAGTATGTATAATGTATGTAGTACTGTATATCTTTCTATACTATCGCATCAATTTTTTTCCATAACTATATAAAATTACTTGTATATTAATGTGTTGAAGAAAAAACAAACGCAGAAATATCAGAGAAGATCTAGCTATAGTTAATCTACTTTAATTCTATATGTACATACATATGTATACTTACATACATACTCGTATAGGTATACTCCTTGTGAATAGTTTTTTGATCTGAACATGATGCAGATGTTTCATCAACAAACTCTATATCTAAACTTTTTTTTCTCTTTTTTTTTTATTTTGCAAAAAATAAAATATGCACTTATTTATAATGATTAAATTAGTTGAAATCGTGAGAACTTGATCAAAAAAAAAAAAAAAAACAAACAGAAGAAAAAAATATTTGAAAATTCTTTAAAAATGAGGTTAAGGTTTATTTTTAGTTTTGCAGCCATAATTTTTATTTATTTATTATTTTATATTTTTGAAATTATAATTTTTATGATTTTTAATTAAATAAGATCAAATTCATATGATATATCGAAATTATATTCAATTAATTAAATTATAAGTACACATATGGAATGGATAGATTAAATTATTCATATACATAGTATATATTCGAGAATGCATACGAGTATTTAAAAAGAAAAAAAAAACAAATCCAATTTTTTTTTTTAATGAAAAATTTTTTTACGTTTCTCGATTCCAATCTTCCTGTATACATATGTATGTAGATACATATATATACGATATAGCGTAACATCCAAGCACATTCATCAAAATCAAATCAAGATATAATATAGGTACTACATTATCATATTAATAAAAATCAAAGTAATTTAGATTATTTCCAGGTATCTCAGCAATGTTATATGCATGTAAATATATGTATGTATAGGTACATATGATTGCGAATATTTACAAATGTATGTATGTATTTCCACATTCTATATTATGATTACAAAACTATACAAATGATCAAAAGGAAAGTGAAGTAACGATGTTGTAAATTTATAACTCGTTCAATTCACTATAAGAAGTAGATACATATGTATATGCATGCGTATCTTGTTCAGTAACCAAAGTAAAATAAAAAATATGAATAAAAATATATAAAAAATAAAACAAAAACAACTATTACATTTATTACTATAATATAATATAATAATAATGAGTATATATGTATGTATAATGGTAAAAAAGTTTGATCAGATTTTTCTTGTTATTTATTACTTTTATTTTAGATACATATTTTTTCTCAATATCATGTTTTTGATCAAATGTTAGTTATTCGCTAATTACGATACAAAAATCTCAATATAACTTTTTATTTTGTATATTGTAGATAATAGAAAAATATAAATGAAGAAAAAAAAGTATAACTAACGTACTACATACATAATATAATATCTCATTATATTATCTTGCTTGAATAAAATATATGATAAGATCATAGTTTACCTACATACTTATTATATAGCACAATATAATGCGTTGTTGTTACATAAAAAAGAAGATCGTTTAATGTATAACAACGTATAAATTTTTTTTTTTCATTTTTCGTTTCTCCTCTTTAAATAACTACATACATTTATATACAATAATATTATTGATTCGGTATGTATTTAGAAAGCAACATCATATGAGTATACATAATTGTTGCTTACATAAATTCCTTTTTTTTATGTCTCTTTTATATAAAAATTCTTTATACAAAAAAGACTGAAAAAAAAATTTCTAAAAAATATTGAATTCAATGTTAATAAATATAAATCGAATTTTTTAAAATACAACATTTTAGATAAAACATACATCAAATATACTCGTACATAGATAAAAACAATTTTATTTTTTACTAAAGATAAATGAATGTAGGCTTGTAAATATGTTACATGTAAAATCTAAACTGAATGTAACGTCAAATGATTACGTTCATGAGTACATCTACATACATATAATATACTTGCATATACCCACACGAATGCATATTATAGAGACTATAAAGACTACACTTTCCCTTTTTTAAAAATATTTTTCTTTTTTACTTTTCTTAGAATTATTTAATAATTCTACATAATACGTACTATTTATAAATGTAATGTGATTTGAATTTAAATTAGATTTCATTCATCATTTTCTCTAAAGCAAAAACAAAATATCCAATTGTAGAATCAAGCGTAGTAAGAATGTCATATATGCAACGTTCCTATGAACAAAAAAAAAAAAAATATCTAGTAATGTGGGTAAGTATTACCTTATTCAACATTTATGTAAGTCTGTACAATTGTGTTAACCTTGTACTTAATATAATAATGAAAATGTATTGAAAAATTTAATTCATAGCCAATTCGAGAGATTTACTTCAATTTAATTGCTATAAATGTTATTATTGCATAGTAGACAATATAAACATGTAGGTATGTCATGCAGTAAATCCATATCAAGTATAAATAAACAAAACTTTTGTACATTTCTTTCTATTGATGTGTACAGTGTGTATCACGGTGTGTAATTGATTTATTAATTGCTCTGCACATACTAATAGCAGTGCAGGCAATTGAGCTTTACAATACTTATAGCTTACAGTATACGCTACGATAGTACGACTGGTATTCTACACATGATGTGTACTCGTATTTTAAGTATTTATTCAAAGCTGATTTTCTACTGAGAGAGAATGCGAATATAGTACATAACAAACACGGAAAATAAACTAACAACATTTAATACTTGTAGAGTTGTACCTCCCCTTTATGTATATACTCTCGAGAAGTAGTCATAATTGAATCTACTTATAGTATACACTACGATAATACGAGTAGTATTTCACGTATTTTCATTCTTCAGAAAAAGTTGATTTTCTCTCTGTTACGAATATGGTAGAAGACAAACACGGAAAAACAAGTAACAACATTTGATACTTACACCTCCCCTTCGCATATTCTTTCGAGCAATAAAGGTAATTAACTCTATACCTATCCTACACTACCACATTAAAGGTAGTATTCTACACATCATGATGTCCACTCGTATTTACAATCTTCACAATAAGTTGATTTTCTCTCTCTCTAGAATTCATTGCAATATACATATATTTATTTTGTGCTTTTCTGAATGGGTAAAAAATATTTTAATATTCTTTCAAAATTATTATGTTTTCAGATTATATTTATTGCGAAGAAAAGAACTTGAATATTAATAAAAATGAATTTTAATTTGGATTTTTAAAAATTTCTAATTTATATTCGAAATAATAAAAACCATCAAAATTGAAGAAACTTTATTTATAAAATATTCTTTTTTTTTGTGCAAAATATCTGAATGATTTATTTTAAATGAGATGCATGAATGAGGTGCAATATGATTTTTATATTATTTTTGCAAAATATCATATTACAGACTCATTTTAAAAATACGAATCGAAAATATTCATAAATATATACAAAAATGATCACATATGTACATATAAATTCCATCGTATTATATGATATTTTGACTGAATTTTGTCACTCTATCATTAATTTTTTCACATTATCATAAATTTTCAAAGATAAAAATTCAAATTCGATATTCAAATATCGATCTGATTATTATTTTGTTAACTTCATTTTCAACTAAAATATTCAAAATTAAGATTAAATTTCAATTTGTTTTTTTTTCTTCTCATTTCATCAAGTTTAAATTGCGTGGGTTTAATTATAAACGAATGTTACTTTTTTTTTATACACACACAATAATGTTGTTTATACACAAACATTTGAAATGAATAATTATACAAAAAAAAAAAAAAATCACAATCTTGATTAAATAAACTAGAATTAAGAATAATTGAATCACCTATTTTAGATATGACAATAAGATATCATATTTCCTTTAATTTTTATTCCAAATCAAATTATTATAGAAAATAAAACTAAGTTAGAAATTTTGATTTTTTTTCCTTCCATATACTTACATACTTAAGTATGTGTATAATTTATTTTTTTAGATATCTGATTTTTATCTTGTTTATTTGTTTTCAACTATGAATTTATAATATCTAATTTACATATTTTTCAAGGATATGATTTCATTTCAATCGTCTCAAAGTATATAAACTGAGCTAATTAAAATTAAATTTATCATTATATATCAAATATATAAATCAAATCCAAAAAAAAATAATAAGTATTTGAAACAATAAAAAATAATAACCTTGTAAGTTTTGCGAACAAATTTTTCTACTACAAAACTGTTCAACCTTCAAATAAATTTTATATTAAAAGAAAATTTTTCCAATTTTTTTCTTAGTCTACAAAATTCATATGCTCCACCTATTAGATGAGAATAAAATTAATTAAATTTCAATTTCAATACAATTCGTACTATTTCATCTAGACTTACAGAGATTTTTTTTTTTAAGAAAATAAATAAATGGATAAAAATCTTGATTTGTACAGAATAATAGATCATTTCTCAGTAGGTAATTTCTATAGAAACGATACATGTCCACTCTATATATTCCATTCCTTTTATCATTCGACTGTTTTTAATGTCAGAAAGCCACTGTGGAGAACTGTTTTTTCATCTTGTACGTGTGAATAATATAAATGATGTTCACCACCATTATAGATAAAGGGAAGTATATGTAATTTATGAAGATAGTAACAATAAAAGATAAATTCAATTTGTACTCTTTAATATTATAAATAAATAAATAAAAATGGTTAAAAATAAGAAAATAAAAATATATATATATATATATTTTGATTTATGAGTATAGTTAAAAGAAAATTAAATTAAATAAATGACACAAATTTGAAATAATGAAAAAAAAAGAAAAAGAAAACTATAGGGAACAGCAGAAGATATCAGAAATAATCAATTAAGTATAAAAATATAATATAAAAATGCGTATACAAAAAGATTCATATACATTATGTACATACATATATACGAGATATTTTATTGTAATCGCACATATAAAGATTTTAAAAATATAGGTACTACGTGAATAACATAAAATATAAATTGATAATAATAATATTTTTTTTTATTGAATTTCAGTAAAATAACTATAACTCGTACTGAAGTATTTTTACTTAAATATAAAATTCATTTACTTGTTAAAAGAACATGACATCAATAGCTGTGACATAATTGAATCGGCTACTTTTACTATCAAAATAAACTTAATATTTATGAGTGAGTAGAAATATATAGAAATCGATAAAATTATTGAGAAAAAAATATTATGTATATACTGGAGCTCATTTGCAAAACGGGATAAGTCCTCATAGATTAGTTTTTCAGAAAAGGAGAAAAATCATTTTGATGCTTGTTTTCAATATTTTCATTATTTTTTTTTTTAATTTTGTTAATTCAGAAGGTACATATTTCTATGTGAAAGTCATTTCAAATCTAAAAACTGTAATTTGGACTTATAATATAATAATAATTTGGACTTATAATAATTTGGACTTGAAATAATTTGGACTTATCCCCTTTTGAAACCAATTGTGGGACATATCCCATTTTGAAACTTTTTCCATTGCAAACAAACGCTACAAACGCCAACTCGAAAATGACAAAATTTTAGTTAAAAAAAAATGTAAGAATAAAATCAGCAAAAACGATTTTTACCGTTAATTTTATTTGAATTTAGCGCAAAAGAAATATATATAAGAATTGATATATCCCAAATTGCAACTCACCAATCACTGGACATATCCCAATTTGCAACATACAACGATTTTTACAGTGAAATTATAATACATTTTGATACATATTATCTAATTTCGAAAATAACAAATGAAAGAGCATTTTAAAAGCTAGGAAATGGCATCTCTAACTTAAAAAATATGTGTATTGGACATATCCCCTTTTGCAAATGAGCTACAGAAGGTAATAAATATTAAATTTATAATTGTTTAACGAAACTAAAATCATATATATATGTATGTATGTAGGTACTAATTGAATTCAATAATCATAAAATTTTGAAGACATTTTCATTTTATGAGATGTTTTCTTTTATACATCAGAAGATATTTTATATGTTGAAAATATAATTGATAAAATAAAAAATATTATACACCTTCTAATTTTATTATCTAACATTTTTTTTTTATTTTTGTCTCCATCTCAAATTGTTTATAATCATAAATTTAGTAAGACATTTTCTTTTTTTAGTGTTATACATTCATTGGAAGGCTATAATAATTTTAAAACTAAATTTCTTATCGTCTGAAAAATAAATTTGTATGGTAATTGTTAATCATTTGTTATTTATTTACAGTACAACATATACATATCTGAACAATTAGGTATATATTAAATTAAATGTTTTAAGTGTGAAAAATTTTAAAAAAAAATTCAAAAACACTAAAATAAAAATCGAAAATATTTTAAAAAAATATAATTCATTATACTTGGTCTTACATACAGTACACAGATAGTGGTTTTGAATGATCCACATTTTATATCACATTTTCGTTATTCGATATTTTATTTGAGATAAATTATAATAATATTACCTTCCTTAGCATATAATATAAGTAAATATGTACACAGAAACATGAATTCAATGTATAAACATAAATAAATTGTAAACAAAAATTTGTGATAAACAAAAATTTTTGCTACCTCAGTATATACATAAACGTATCAAGCTCAATTATTTGATATTACATGACCAGATACCAATCTAATTCATTGCATTGATATAAAATCTCAGTTGTACGAGTACTATAAATATACAATCGCAAATAATTTTTTATTCATTTATGTATACGTATACACACACTGTGTAGGTGCATATAATGGGCATAATGGGCATAATACGTTTCGTAATAAAAAAAAATTTTATGTGAAAATTAAACTTTCGTTTCTCGCATAAAAAATGAAATTCTTTTTGTTTTGATTTTATGCGTGCACAGATTATTTGGTGCACATATACATACATACATATATTCATAATTATACACATATTCAAACATGTATATTAAATTATTGTCGGCAATAAATTTCAATGCAATTTAACGTATTCAAAATAAATAAAATGAAATCCAAAGGAAATTCGTACAGGTATTTAATTTTATTTTCGAAATTCATTATATGTACTTGATTATATAAATATATACGTACACGCGTATAGATGGATGCCTAAAAAAATGGTGATAGAAATTTATGAACTATTGTTCTTTGTCATTTCTCGAAAAAATTATCTTTATCTTCAATGTTGAATTTTATATATACATGTATATGTTTATAAAATATTCTACATGTGTTTTCGTTCTTTTTATAAATTATTTTATATATTAAATTGATAAATTTTGATGTGACATAAATGGATTATAATTAATTAAATCAAGATTTAAAAGAAATGATAATAAACGCAACAAGTGATTTTCGGAGAAAGTAAATCAAATTAACCACCAACGCCAACAACACTGCAATCATTATCAATATCTCATCTATGTATAAGACTACATAATTTATATAAAATATTTCAGATACATTTTTTCTCATTTATGTACATATGAAGTTTGTACATATATTATAATGCATCTATATCTATTTACATGTATTGTCATATGATCTTTTCATTAATAATAAATTCGTGTAATAATAAATTTAACTGAGTTACATAAATTACTGAATTACTTACAAATGAAAAAAAAATGAAAAAAAAAAGTAAAATAAAAGATATAGGTACATACTTTTTATAAGAAAATAAAAACAAAGCGAAAAAAAATAACAACAAATATAATAAACAGATATTTTTCTCCAAACAAAAAATGAAGAAAAAAAAGGAAATTAATTTCATTTGACCTTAGTTGTATATTAAACACATGTAATAAATAATAATTAATGATTGAATGTCATTATAATAAATAGCTTCCATTAATATTTATATAAACATACATAATGCATACATATGTATACATATATAAGTACCGTTCAATTTTTACTTAAGGTAAATAATATTTTATGCGCTTAAATAAATATCAATCGTTCATTTTAATTGAGATATTTGTGTCCATTATGATACAAAATAACCATAAGTCTTAGTTATGACTCTTTTTTTATTCATAAATCATTCGTATATGTTGTACAACATTAAAATCTGAAGAATCTTTATTTTAAATAGACAGTCAATGAATGTATCTACATAGCCTGTAGTTTCAATGTACATATTATGTACATAATGTTAGTTACATATTTACATTATATTTTAGTTAACTAGATTCAAAAACTTTTATATCAATGTTTAAATATAATGATATATATACATATGTATATGAGTACCTATATATTAGAGAATATTAAATTTTATGTGTACACTTTAATTTTAAAATATGAGATTTAAACATTACGATAAAAATATACGTTTATTTAAGTATTATACCTCAGCTTTGTTTTGTATCGTTCTTTTTAACTCAACATATGTACCAATATACATTTTTTTTTTGTTCCTACCACAATCTAACACAAAGATTTCATTTCATATTCCATATTAAGATTTTGTTTGAAAAAATTTTCTCATAAAAAATTTTTTTCTGTCAATTATTTATTATTATTTGAATGAGAAAAAACTTTTTGAAAAAAAAAATTCAAAGTCTATTTTTCTACCTGATCATTTTATTAATTTGGCAAACAATTTCCGTTCAAAAATGTACAAATATTTACTTAAACTGATTTTCAAAATTTAAACAATATAAATATATAATACTGAAGCTTTATTAAAATCATTAAAAATTTATCTTCATCTATATTGTAGATTCATGATTTTTTATTATTATCTTTGCATATATGTACATAAGACAAAACAACAACATCAGGTAAAAATTCTTTAGAAATTATTAATGTGTTGATTTTTCGTTACCGCACTTAATTGATTAATTAAAAATTAAAAACTTCTATTAATTCTAATTTATGTTCATCTGTGGTCGATGATTTTTTTTTTATTTGTTTTTCCTTGTTTCATTTGTAAAATTTGTTGGTTTTTATTTTATATTTTTTTATTTTTTGTTGTCAGACCAAAAGTATATCATGAAACAAACATAAAAAATTGAAGCAGCATATATAACGAATACATATAATAAAACGTAAAAATATAAATTGTAGTGAACCAAAAAAAAAAAAAAATAATATATAAAAAAAAACCAATAAATCGTATTTAAATATGGCATCTGAATCATACAAGTTTTATGCGTATAGCTTTGAATTATTCGCCGTTTATTATTTAATAATTTTGAATACTTAGAAATACATTCAATTAAATTGTTGAATTTTCAGTAATTAAATGAATCAGAAGGCAATAAAGAAAATTGGGGTATTGAATCTTAAGATATTCGTCTTAATGTCTATAGTATATCTATTCCAAATAAATTTATTACATATCTTTTTCTTTGTGTATGTATCAGATTTTAATTTTCATTAGTTATTCGGGAAAAAAATTTCAATGTCACACAATTTTAGTGCTACCACAACTATTACAATAAAATAAAAATAAATATTTTCTTATTATTTTTATGAAATCGATCGAGAAATTTGGTCACAATTACATTTTCATAAATGTGTATTTTACTTTATTATTTTAGTTACATATATAAATATTATAAAAAAAAATTTTTTTTGTTAGATTTACTCGTACATTACAAAAATCAAATAACACAGCATGTGGTCAATATTACCTACATATACATTTAGGAAATCATGCTGAGTTGTCGACCACAAAATTGATTTTGTTCAGAAGTCAACTAAAAAATTCACACATTTTAATTTACGAATATTTGGAAAGAGAAAATATGTGTGAACTCCGAAACAAACAAAAAATTATAAAAAATGAAAAATTAAAAACCTATAATTTTAATAATTTATGTTTTTTATATCATATTTAACACCTAATCTAATATTATTTATTTGGACAATATTTTACATTTTTCATTGTGATGTGTTGCTGATGTAATAATTAAAATGAATTTGTTGTGTATTTGGATTATGTTTGATAATTTGTTTTAATTTTAAAAACTATAATAATAATCGCACACACCAATCAATAAAATTTTGTATCAATATAGGTGTAGGTATACTTGTAAAAATATAAAAACGACCAAATATCAAGTTCAAATAAAACATGTGTATAGACAGACAGACTGGAAAAAAAAAATAAATAATTTTCATGCTTAAGAAATTTTTTTTCAAATACATATTTGAAATTTTGTTGTTTCTGATAACCGTATATGTGAATATACAGATTCCTTGGAATCATTATAAGTTTTTTCTATACGTTTTACATTTTTCTGTATATGAGTATTTTCAATACACACCATATACTCGTACATATTCGTTAAAACTTTTTTCAATAACAAAATTTTTAATTTTTATCAAATTTTTATTTTTCAGTTTACGAATTTGATACGAAAAGGGAATAAACGTTAATTAAAATTGTTTTGAAAAAATATTTGTGTTTATTCTCAATTTTATTTTTTTCGAAAAACAATTTTCTCCTTATAATTTTGTAAAGAGAATATATACAAAGACATCCTATGCATCCTATCGAAAGGAATCCATGTAATCTCTGCTTATACATTAAAAAAAAAATTATTGTTTAATTTTTATTTCAATTCAAGGTCTATAGTAAATTATCTTTTGTTGTTTTGTGAACGAAATAAATATGTAGAGGATTTTAGAAAATTGCAGTTGCACTCATACAATTTAAAAATTAATTTTTGAAAATTACATTATAAATTCGTTCAACATTTTCTCAGTTATATGTGGTTATATTCTTTTAATTAAATTATAATGAATTTTTTCTTTACAATTATTGTCTCTTATGCACTAATCCGTATTTATTAATTATAATATTATATAGTTATAAATTTTATATGTATTATAGACAGTAATAATAATTTAATATTCAATAAATTGTAGTACTTAAATCGACTTTCTGCTGCTATAATCGTCAGATATGTATATCTTTAAGAGAGATAACCATGAAACATGTGTGAAAATAATTTTCCATCAACAGTAGTGTACTTTATGTACAAATATATGTATTTAATGTATATAACATGCATATATAGATATGCAAATAATTTTCATCACATCATAAATTTTCACATGTCCACATTTTAAATGATGGGAACAGTAAATGTCAGTGTCAATCATTTCTAAGGCTACATCCAATATACATAATTATTTATATATGAGTATACACTTGCTATTTTCTTACTTGTATTCCTTCTATGTTACGTGTGTTGTATGTTGTATGTATATATACAAAATTACGAGTAAATATGTAAAATATGTACGATTATACATATAGATAATGTTTTTGCAATTATTTTGCAATATCTATCTATCCGTGTATCGTATAATTGAATTTACTTTTGAAGACAAGGTTTTCATTTTAGAAAGCTCTTTATATGATAAGAGCACTCTTGAACTATTATAATAATCGACACAAAGTAACAGCAGATATAAGTACATATATAAACATTTAATTTGAGTCATTTTAAAACTAAATTTATATAATATTGTAACCAAAGTTTTTACACTTTCTTTCTTTTTTTAATTCATATTCTCTTTTATTTTAATCCTGAAAAATAATACATTATATACCTATTCATTTTTATATATGTACATACTTTTCGATTTCATCAATAAATTTTTATAATCACAAATCACGTTAAAAATAATGTTTACGTTTTCCATATCAAGACATTATAAAAATAAATGTATTCACAAACTTCAAAAATGTCCATGGTTTTTTTTTTCTCCTATTATATGAATGCAGTCAATACAAATCAATCATATGTACATAAAATAAAAAAATAAAAAAATGAAAAATCTTACCAGATCATAGTATCATATAATCGCATGATCTAAAATAAATTTTGATCAGATAATCATCATCATGACTATGTATAATGCCAAAAACGATTATTTCATTTCAACACAAAATCGATCATATAACAATAACAACAACAACAACAACAACAAAATAATAATAATAACGATAACAATAATAATTACAATTTAATCATGTCATTGATGAAGTGAAATGAAACTAATTTTCTGTCATCAATAAACTTATTATTTATTATTGTTATATTTGAAACGATCAAACAAGTATATAATAATTCGATTGTAAGTTGTAGAACAACAACATAGCAACAACAAAATATCACTTTCTAATCTATCTAATCTAAAGATTAAAGAAAATTTAGATAATTTTAATATCAATTCGTGAATAAATTTTTATTTTATTTAAATCAATCAAAAAGTTGACGTTCAAATTCTTACCGAAAAATATTCTACAAAATTTCTCCCTAATATTAAATGAATACAAAAGGATATTACCATTACAATATTATATTACTATGCTTATGCATCGCGAAAATGCATTTTGCAATTATCATCAAGCACGCGCATGTGTGTACCTTCACTTTATAGTTAGATGAAATTTACCAATGTATTATCTTCTAGAAGTAATTTCAGAATATGTGACATGTAGGTACATACATATTTACATACACATAAAAATAAACAAACAATATTTATGTAATGTATGAATATATTTTTGAACCCTCAAAATTTGTTACACATTTTAATAAGTACCATGCAACACACAGTATGAATGAATTCAATAACCCCAATTCATGCTTTAAACAATCATGGATATACAGTACATCTACTACTACTACTCTACTGTATCTACTCCATATATAACTATACACCAATACCAATACCATGTTTTACATTACGTTTCTCTTCCATGTTCCATATCATTTAGAATATTTACCTCTTATATTTCAATTCTCTTCAACTACATTTTTTACTTTTATTATTCAGTCAGTCTTCTGATTCTCCACAAATATCACTCTTTTGAACCGATTCCGATTGAATGAAATCATCTTTTTAGCCAATCAAGTTATTAATGAAATTTTATAACTATCTTACTCTAACGCTTTGCCGGAAGCAAGAAATTATCAAAACTAGTGGTTATCGCGCTCCGCCCAAAGCCTGAGGTCTTGCCGGAGGACCTAATCGGACAGTTTTTCGTTGCCACTGGTTGGGTTTATATCATATTAAATCGCGCGCGCATAAATTTCACCTGCTGCTTCAGATAGCACCTTTTATATCATTGTAGTATAATTTTTTTTTCTTTATTGTGTGTTTTTTTTTCTTCATATTTTTATTTGTCTACTGTTTTATGCTTATATTTTATAATATACAATTAAATCGTGACTCGTCCTTATGGGTAAATTATACGATAATCCTGAAGGTATATCATTACAAATTCGACTTCCGTTTTTAAGTTGAACTCTAAATTAAAGAATTTATTATTTCATTGATAAAAAAAATATTTTATTTTTGCCAATACTGATGTGTATGTGTTTTTTGTTTGTTTTTCAATTATGTAACTTTTTTTCAATGGTTCGTGTATCCTGATAAAAATGAAACTAAAATACTAAATATTTTTTTTTTTTTGTAAAATTGTATTAAAAGATTTTTTTTGTTTAATTATGTTAAAAATCTGGAATATTTGCATGTAGCGCAAAAAAATGTTTACAGTCAGTGTTTAAAACAAGAAAAGTTAATTGTAAAAAAAAAATTTTTTTTCAATGAATATAATGTACTATTATACATTACGTACGATGTATAATAAAAATCATTCAGTGTAAAACAAAATAAAAAGTGAAAATAATAATAATTATCTGTTACTAAAGGAAATAATGCACATATACAAAAATATATAAATTATGTGCTGTAAAAATGTAAAGTGAAACCCTAATTGATGTTTATATTGTGTTTATTATTATTTTTTTTCCACCTGCTTTACACAAAAGGATTACCTGACCTAACACAATAAACAATTGAAGAATATTGTGAATTGTTTGGATTACAGTGACAAAATAGGATGTGGTTTATACAAATGGTAGTGAAGTGAAATACGAGAATTTCAGTTGTTATAATTACACGTATAATATGTAGGTATACCGTATACGTGAATGTTATACTTATATGTATGTTCTGTATTTTAAATAGAATCAATTAAAAAAGTAAAATAAAAGAAATAATAATTGTATGGGGGAGAAATAAGGGAATGTTTAAAAATAAATTATATACATATTTTATTTGTATAATAATTTATAAAAATGAAAAATCGTGAAAAGTGCAAAAATTTTAATTTCAGTTTTAATGTTTGTAAATTTTATAATCGAATTAGTTTACTTACTACTACATGCTAATTTACTTTAATACACAATTTACCTACCTATTACAATAAATCTGAAAATTTGATAAAATGTGCACACAATAAAATAAACAAATAAACAAAAAAATTCAATTAATTGTACGAAATAATATTTTACGAATATAGCCTTATGTTTTCAAAACGGATTATAAGCTTTTTAGAACTTTTACTATTTGTGGAGTACTTAAATGTTGGGTAATCGTTCACGAAGGAATATAATGGGACAAAGCGACTATATATATTTGGTCGTTTTTGTCCTGATCAATTTAGTTAATAAGGTGAGAGCAATTAAAATATCCTATATAATGGAAAATTATTTTATAGAATCAAAAATAAACAAAATAAATGTTCATAATATATAAAATAAGTTTTTAAATAAAATTCAAAATTCTATTTACTAATACACAAACACAATCAACCAATAAAATGAAATCTAAGTATTCGCTACAATTATATTTTTTGATCAGAATTGAAATAAAAAACAAAATCACATTCAACATTAAAATTTTTTTTAAAACCTTTTCCTTTAAATTTATACTATATTTTTGATCATCCACCTCCTTATTATTTATTTACTTAAATACAAGATAACTCAAAATAATTTTCACAAAAGAATACCTATGAATTCGTCAATAATAAAATATTGAAATTATATAACGTATGTCTGTAGGTAATTTGCAAATTGTAAGCAAACGTCTGCATATGAATAATCACTGCGCGTATATGGACATATGTATATGTATATAATATTACATATTAGTATACATATTTGTATATTTATGGTTTCATAAATGAGAAAATTAAAATTTCTCAAAAAATACAAATGGAACAGAGTCAATCAGAAGTGTTATTAAAACCACAAATCATGTTGTATGTACATACATCAACAGATATAGATACACTGATACACATAATGTACAGAAAAATATTAAAGAAAAATTATAAATATTAACAGAACCAAAAATCAAAAAAATAAAAAGTAAACAAAAAAAAAACAGATTTTCCTTTTTTTTCCAACAACAAACAAAAATATAAAATAAAAAAAATACATTTTTTTTTCTGTTGTGTTACTTTTATACTAACCGAATCGTTATAAGTATGGGTTGTGCCGTAAAAATTTAATCAAGAGTCAAAAAAAAAAAACAACATAATGAAGAAAAAAATCTTTTTGACAGGCCCTTTTCTTCATTAAGTATTTTTTTTTTCAGTTTGATGTATGTATACATAACAAAAATATTACAAAATGAACAAAAAAAAATTGAAACATAAATGAAAAACTAAAGAAAATGAATGATTAGAAATATTTGTAATATACACTGTATTTTTCGTATACATAGGTGCATTTCTACAAGCGTATGTACATATGTACATAGGTACGTATATATGTACGAAAATATACAAACAGGTAAACATTTATTATAAATATGTTTCTGTTTTAGTTGTTTTTCTTTTTTATTTATTTTGTTTTTTTTTTTTTTTGGGGGCCGTGTATATAAACATGAGATGAAGATGATAATAATCTTTGGTAGTGAATTAATCAAACGAGTTGAGTTAATCTATACGCGCATGTACATACATGTATACATATGTACGTATTATGTATGTTTGTACAATTTTAGAATGTTGTTTTTAGATATATGTGAACGTTTAATTTATTTTTCTTTCTTTTTTTTTTCTGAACAAATATGTATTAAATGTTACTATATTTGTATATTAATACACTAAGAACCTAACAACCTAAAGAAGCTATAGATCGTTTATTAATATGAATGAACTAAAAGAAGCATAGATGTATGTATAGGCAAAAAGTTTAGTTTTGATTCTCAGGCATAAACGGTGAAATTTCGGTCTAAAATTATTATCGTTAAAATCACAGAGTTTGTGTGTATCCTTTTAATACGGCTATTAATTCAGATTCTGAATATAATAATTTTGACTGTTGCTTTTCATTTATTTGATATATAAACGATGGATTTAGTCATTATATTTTGGCATTAAAAAAAAATACAAAAAAACCTAATTCATTTTTACGTTTATTTCATAAAATAAAATTTGCTTGGATTATTGACCTACTACCTTTAGTATAGGTACTTCAAGTTGTTCAGCTTTAAATTTTATACTCAATCCAAAATAATGTAAACTTTTTTTTCTTCATAGAACGCGAACTTAATTATATGCGTTTATTAAATTTATTACATATACCAGGATTTTTGAGAATGAATTTTTTTCTTCATTGCTATTCAGCTCAATTATCAGGCACATGATGTTTGTAAGAGAAAAATCGCATTCGCTATAGTATCATCATCAGCATCACAGCAAGACATCCGACTGTTTAACCTATTTGTAATAATCAATACAAAAAAAATATTGAATCACATGTAGGTATATATGTATATCCGCAGTGTTGATCGTATGTTGTATGTAACTTCAATATTTCCCACATATAAAATTACATTTATGTAGGTACATTACATATAGTACGTACTTGATTCTAATATTAATGCACATTCATTTTATTGAAAAGTTTTTTAGTTTGTCCTCTTTTTTTTAACTTTAAGAAACTTATTCATTATAAACTCATATGAAATATCTCTTTTTATTTATTTATTTATTTTATTTATTTTTTTTGTACTAAATAATATTACCATTCCCATTATTTACTCATCTTTTATACATAAACTGATATTACTACATAATGTGTATTTATTGTCATGATCATTTTAATTTATTTTTTTTTTTTCTTAATTTTATTCTTCATTATTTAATATATTTTATACACAGATAGGTATGTAGATATTTTCTTGATACAATATTCGTGGTTAATAATACACCTTATACACCAATATATGCATACATGTACTTATAAGTAGTTTTTGCTCATTTTCCATATTTCATGCATAACGTTTACGGTTTTGCCGACAGCCAACAAAAACAACATTTTACTATACTACTATATATACCAACTATGACTATGCGCGAGTAATGTAGATGTACACACATTTATGTATGTGTACAGAAGAAAATTTCGAAGTCATTCAAGTTCTGCGTGAAGTCGTGAAATGCACCTGAGTTTCTCATGTACTATATATGTATAAATCATTATGTTTTTCGTTTTTAATGCATTTTCATTTTATTTTTTTTTTTTCATATTAGCTTTTATGCTTTTATTTTATTTAGTTTTTCATCTTCTATTTTATCGTTTTTGTGTTTTGTTTTTTTTTTTTGCCTATTTGTTAGTTTGTTTGGATTCTTGTTCTGTTGCTAATTTCTCAATGGTCAAGCAAATAAATGTGTTAGTACGTACATGCATACAGACAGGTATATAATACGCGTATTACAAGAGATTGTTTTTATATTGATGTGGATTTTAGTTTTTCTTATACACACACGTAGATATATATGTATTTCAATCATATTACATCGCAACGTGTTAAACAGACTCTTAAATGTTGTTTTATGCTCGTTTGCAGAATGATGATGGTATTATATATACATACATAGTGTAATATAGAAATGGTATGGTTTAGTATGATGATGGTGAATTTTGTTTTAATAATCTTTTTTGTATAATGTACATACATAATACAGAATTCGATTAACTTAACACCGACTCAATTACTTACGTTAAAACGTTAAAACGATGATGATAATGACATGATGATGGTATTCTCAATATAGTAATATGTATAGATACATATTTTCACATACAGATTCACTTTATATTAGATACAAATATCTACATATATGAAATGCAAATTATATTTTTCAAATTCAAAAATAGATAAGCAGAATCAGCAATCAGGATTATAAATTTCTAGTGTCTGCATGAGTTTTATACACATTATGTATATGAATATGTAGCGTGTATTTTTAAATTGTGAAAATATTTAAATGCAAGTAAATAAATATAATTATAAATTCGAATAACACTATAAATGTAAATATATTTAATTAGCAATATAATTAAATAATAAATTTCAGATTAAAATAAAACAGGAGTATATAGTAATGAAAAATTCTTGAAGAACTTTAACATAATACGAGAAGGTATACATATACATATCTGATTATTTCTATAAACACACAAATCCGTGTTGCTTTATTCAAAATTATACGAGGTTTAATAAAGTTCAAAAACATACATACATAAACATTCTATATATGGTATATAATATACAACATGCTTGATTATGTATATAATATATACACTGTACACATATGCCATATAAAAACAATCTACTGAAAAACTGACTATTAAATATAAGAAGAGAAAATTTTTAACTTCTTCAATACTCCATTTCACACACACGAAAAAATAAAAAATAAACCAAAAAAAAAAAAAACAACAAGAACAAAATTAAAAACTTAAAGTCAGAACAGAATAATTTTTGTATATACATACATACAAATATATAATATGTATTTTTAAAATGATCAACATCAACAGCATAGAACAAAGAAAGAATTAAGATCACTAACATAGCATAAAATTCTTCTAAATTCAAGAAACCAGTTTTTATGTTTATAGCTTCGTCCATCAATTTTGATCTTCGATTTTACAAGTGATGTTAAGAAGACTGCTGACTGGTTTTATTGCAACGAAAATAAAAATTTTTTATTTTCATATTTTTTTTTTCAATTCAATATCAAAAAAAAAAAAAAAGTAAAATAAAAAGATTAATTCATGTTTGAATATACTATGAGAAAAATATATTAAATACACACTGAATCGGTTATTTTTTTTTTTTTATAATTCTTTGATTTTTCTTTTTTACTACATAAGCATGCACATACACATAATACATCTGGTCATCTATATGACTTTAAATTTTCATATATGCGTATGTAGACATTTTCAAATAGAAAATTTGTATAATTAATAAAAATTAAAACAATTTCTATGTTAAAAATTTAATGTAGATCCAGTTCAATCTAAAGATTTTATGAAGATCATTAGTAATAAATCCTGCAACAAACATGTACTGGACTTAGTATAAGTATGTTATAAATATCAACAATTAAATTTCATCAGGATAATAATAATAAATTAATTTAATAATCAATGCACACAAGTAACGTATTTCTAAAAATATAATAAAAATTCAAATATCTTAACACATTAAAAGTAGTATAATCGTTTTATTTTTAATGAAAAATTAATTATTATATCTTCAAAATTGCGGTTTTATTTTAAAATATCATTAATTAAAATTTTCACAATCATCACCATCATCAGCTCTTAATAAAAATATTTAGCCATGCATGCTATGCCATACACATAGTAAAAACGTAAAGTGTATAGACGACTCTTGCATATTTTATTTTAAAGATTCTACCATTCTACATTCTACTCTACACTCTTCTATATGTACATCTGCTTTGTGTTCACAAGTTCTCACAGCAATATTCGTTTTTGCTTTTTATTTTTTATTAAACATTTTTAATGGGTTTTGTTAAACTTCATGCTTCACTTTTACTATTCAATCATTAAATTGCATTGAATAACAATTTATTCTATGTATGTATATATAATGTATATGCCGTATACATTGTATTATGTACATTCTATACTCATGATCATGTACTTTATAAAACATTATGCCATATAGAATATGTAATGTGTCATTATCAACTTAACTATATCATTGACTATATCTACAGCATTTGTATGTCTATCTATACCAATTGTATTCTGTATTGTATGATTACAAAATAACATCATATGATAGAGTTTTTATTTCACAGATCATTGTAATTACTGCCAAATACATTTCTGCAATAAATTATTTATAAGTGGAGGACAGTACGAATAATGTGCAACATTACAATTTTAATGATTTTTTCTATATAAAAATTTTATTTAATTTTTAGTTTTGATAGAATTTTATGAGTTTTCTTTAAATTTGTGACTAAAAGATTTCTTTTCTATTTCAATTCTTTTAAAAATGAAAATATTTGATAATGAATCTTTTAATCAACATATTACAGACAGATAGTAACTTTTCGATACAAAATATATGAAAAAAATATTGTTTTCCAGCGGCAACCCCGATCTTGTTTATTGCGTACAACTGGTATTACTCGTATTAATTCATATGCATATACTTATGCATACATTAAGTTGCACATTGATAAGCTGCCATTGATAGAGAAAATGCAATTATAATGTTCATCCGTCTAAATAATCGAATGCAACTATAATATTTTGGTTCAAATGATAAAATAATTTTAATCAAAAGAAAAAAGGATATAATGTATGCTAATTTTAAAAAATTATATTATAAGTATTTTATCTATTTATCAATTTATTGAAATTATGCGAATGTTTTATTTCAAAAGTTGATTTGATCAACAAAAAATTTGATATAAAGAATGCATTTTTAATATTGATCTTCAATTTTAATTTTATCTGCTCTCTCATAATATTTTTTTGTTACCCCAGATATTAAAAATTCAAAATTATATCCAGACATTTGATCAGAATAAATTTTCACTAATATAAAACATATTTTTTATTTTATTTTATATAGGTTTTTACAGCCGGAAATTTTGAATTGCAAATATTAGAAATATCAAATACAAATAGTCATTTATTGTCTGGTTATTGTTGTGGTGTTCCTTTAGAGATAAGAAGTACAAAAACTACTGGTAAGTAAAAGAAAAATATATATACAAAAAAACGAACAAAATAAAAGTTGTATATTTTTCACATCATCTATAGATTCGAATCTAAATCGCATCATTTCACATTTAATTTCATTTTTTCGCTATATTTCATACAGGTTGTCCTCCATGTTCAACTGCATTCAGGCTGTGTTTAAAAGAATATCAAAGTTCGATACCATCAGAACAAGGTACATTAACAGGATGTTCATTCGGAAATGCTAGCACTGATATACTTGGTGGATCAAGTTTTGTATTAAGTGATCCAGAAGTTGGATCAATTGTATTGCCATTTACATTTCGATGGACAGTAAGTAAACACCATTTTTTTTTTACAGTAAACAACGAGTATTTTTATATATAATAATTATTTTATAACATATCCTTTCTAAAATACTTTCTTCATAAATGTAAATATAAGCACCATCATTATATTCATAAATACATTATATGCCGTGGTGTATAGCCATACATATTTTGTTGGTATATTGAAGGTGCAATGCTAACCAATAACGTATCAATTAACGCAATAACTTGTAAAATTAGCGTAACGCGATCTAAAATATTAACATGGTGTGAAAATAAAACTAATAGTGATTTAATAATTATCACCTGTGTAATTGCATTTAATCGTATGGGAAGATAATAAAACCTGAAACAGGAATTAGAACAGACAAGATTACATTTTTAACAATAATAATAATAAAAATAATGATAATAATAATTTGAAGACAACAAGTATTTTTAGTAAAGATATTATAATAAAATAAAATATCTACGCGAGTGCAGTATTTATACTTTCGTTTACTACTCATATACACATTCGCGTTAATATACTTATCATGAAAAATTTTTTTAGAATGTATAAAAGATGGACATAGAAGAAAATACTTACAATACAAGAGCATAATAATTAATGTTAATATGCAATCAAGCATGTATTTTTTATTTTATTTCTGTCTGTCATTACCCAGTAGTATAGTATAATATAGAATGTGAAAGCAATGTCCACTTTCAAACGTGTTTTTATGTTTTCTGTTCACATCGTATATATCACAAACCTATATACTTTCATATGTACGTAAATTATTGCAAATGTATATACAGTACATTTATACGGAATATCAGAAGCGCCAGTATATTTTTATCTATTTATTTTAATATAAATATGCATACTTTTATATGTACATTTATACTCGTATATTACATTACAAACACTTATAAAATAATATATGGTGTAATTTGTTGTAAGTACATAGAGAAAAGCACCTCAATAAAATATGTATATACTATATAAAGTCTACAAACATAATCGGAGTTAAATGTCATATATGACATGTTTCTGTATATGCACATGATTCAGATATATCTATATTTTATTATAAAGATGTGTATATATTTTTTTTAATCTTCGCAACTGATAATAACAATGTCGACATTTACAGCCGGTTCCATTGCGAAATGAGCAAGCAATTGGTGACCGCTTGCATTCAGATCATATATTTAATAATTATATGTACCTACATTTATGTACATGTGTATATGTGTATAGTACGAGTATATATAAAAGTTTTATGGAAAAACTTTTAACAGTTTTCTTTAAATTTCCAGTTTTATAAATTGGACACTAATTTCTTAATCAACAGTTCAACATTTATTTTTTTTTTGGTTTATTTTGAAAATTTCTAAATATTCCCGATAAAAGCAGAAAAATAGCAACAAAAATTAAGGTGCTTTCAATTAATATGACACATACATATGTATGTATATTTTTAATTGCAGCACTTGAAATTCAAAAGTACTAGCATATATTAAATTTCGTTAAAATTCAAATATCTTGAGAGAAAATTTTATTTAAAAAAAATGTATATATAAAAATTATAAAGCATTATCTTCCTCGTATACTTCATATGTTTGACTTTTGTATACTTTTCTAACTTCTGTGCGTCTGTATAATGTACTGTTTTGAATTTTTATTTTGGAATTCCACGAATAATAATAATAATTTTTTGAAATTTTTCGTATATATTTTTATGTTTGTTTATCTAAACGTTCAAATGATTTTCGCAATTATTTTATCTCCCAATGTATATTTTATGTATGTATGTTACGTATATATGTATGTATTTATAACGCCTTCACAATTCGGAAACAACTTTAGATAAACATTGATTCTGTCTTTATTCGTCTTATGGTCTTATTACAAATTATTATTATTTAAATGTGGATTTATTGCAATATATCGTTTTTTTTATTTACATATTCTTAAAATTCTTATCATATTATGGAACGTGCTATGTTTGATTATTTTATCAGAGTCAGCTTCTAAATAATGTTTTTGTTTTTATTATTTTTAAAAATTAAAATGAAGGCTATTATAAAATATACAAAATATTGATAGCAAGCATAATGTGATTATTTTTAAAACATATTCTTCACATGTTTTTTTTTTGTTTTGTTTTCATGGAAAACTTGTATGGTTTATCATGTCTTTTTAATTTTCTGTTTAATCGAAGCGTTTGATTGAATTTATTTATTTTATTTTTTTTTCCAGATCATATACAAGATCCATATTTTTCGTCTTTATATTTCATCTAATCTAAACTATAAACTAGACTAAACTAATTTTTATCCGGTCATTGAAGAAAAAATTAACAAAATTGTATAAAACATACATCAACAAAATACATATTGTTATATATAGATACATATACTTATGTTATGGTATGGTATAGTTACATTGTGTAGATCATTTTTATGGTACTAAAGATAATGCGTGCGCATCTAATTTAATTTAAAGCAAAAAAAAAATAATAAAATACATTATATTCTCAGTTCTTACACTTTGTGTACATATACATATATGTAATATAGTCGAAAGAAAAATTGAAAAAGAAAACACGAAAAGAAAGAACATTGACTGAAACATGATCATCATGGATATAAAAACTTTTAAGTATTATTTTTAATAAAATACAAAGATAGCCACTTTTTATCTTTACAAAAAAAAAGGAAAAAAAACGAAAAAAAAACAATTTTTTTTTTATATTTCATTATACCCTTCATTACATGTTACTTGATGTTGTGTTACGGCATGCATAAAATATATTATACTGGTTAAATTTTTGTCAGCGTTAATTAAACGTGAGAAACTTATAAACTTGGAATAATTATGAGGATTTCAGTGATACTTTCCATCTTAAAATATACGATAAGTACTTATATGTATGTAAATGTATATGTACATATTTTTTGGTATTTCAAAGGTGTTAGGAAAACGTATAAAACCAGTTTATATTACTGAAAAATTTTTCGTTGATATTTACACATTAAAAATTCTGTGTACTTATATGTATATATATATATACATAATTCTAAATCTTTTTATGAATTTTTAAGAAATAAAATGTTTGTTACTTTATAATAAACGTATTTTAACGTATTTATGGATACTGATGGTTATGTATACATACATACATATACGTCTGGAATTAATCGCAAAATGTTAATTTAAATAATTTTATGAAAATTCCATAAGACTAAATACAAAATTTGTTCATAAATTAGACAAAATAAAAAGTAACTTACCTTCAATAAGGAACAAATATTATTCTTTTTAAAAAGCAAAAATGCGTACATTCCTCTACATATACACATAAACTGTGCACTTGTAAATAAATTACAATTTTTTTTTTTTTTTTCGTATTTAAAATGTGAATGATTCTTTTTCAAATGAATTCACAAAATATTATTTGAAATTTAAAAAGTATACATATTTATTTTTCATCATTTATTTTTTTTCTCCAATAAATACATAATATATACATGTATATAGTTATACTGAAAGTATATGTGTGTATGTTATATGCAGATTTAAAAGTTTAAAGTAAATATACTTAAAAACACGATGTATTATAACGAAATTTTATTTGCATCACGATCAGTAAAAGTAAAAAAAAAAAAAAAATAATATGAAAAAATGAAATTCATTCAGCGAAATATTGCTATCATATGCAATTGGAATATTAAATGAGAATATAGCATATTGGTCGTATATATACTTACATACCTACTTCTATAATAGTAGATCTATACGTACTCTTATATTATATATTATATATTTATAGTTATGTATTTATTTATGTGAATATAGAGATGTACACTCGTTACTTTTGTATACAATATATATGTATGTAGATATATGGACATGAACTATCGTGAATTGAAAAATCGAAATGCACGTTTTAGAAATCCTTAAACGGTTTTAATATAATATACCTATAATATATTATATGTACTTATGTATAAGAAATTCTCAGAATTTATATATAAAGGTATTTTCACCTGTTTTACAATATTTTTCATATTTTTTTATTTAATATACATAACTACTATAAATATAAATGTGTAAATAATATAAAATAATAATCATTTTTGTATTTATATATTTTTATTAAAATAACATATTCAAGAATGCAGTTACATAGTTATGTTATATCATGTGATGATAGATTTACCACCAACAGATATTATAAAAATTTTAATATTTTTTTTTTTTTACAAGTTTACATATGTATATTATGTATGTATACCTAGACATAATGACTTGACTTTTATTTGTCAAATTGCAGACAACAAATAATTTAATACAATATGTGTATATATATTTAAATATTTTAATTCAATTCACTATTCAAAATAAATAAAAATTATTTTTTATTATAATTGTATTATATGTCAATATGTACATACACTCATTGCGTATATAATGCATATAAGAAATACATTTAATATACAAAACATAATACTAAACTACTTTTATTCATTTATTTATATACACACACATACAATTTACAATATGTACATATTATACATACGATGTCTAACCGCACATCTAATCTAGACGATAAGTTCAATACATGCCATTTAATGTAAAAATCTTCTTTATATACAAAATAATAATAAAAAAAAAACATATATGACAACATAAAAAATGTCTATGTCGTCCACCTTCATATATACAAAAAAAAAAAAATACAAAAGCACGTTACAGTACATATGTATGTATGCATATGAACTAGCGTACATAATATTCTTATCTACATATGCACATAAATGTACATTATAATCATTCCATTTTTTTTTTTAATCATATTACATATTTATATTCATTTTATTTGATATGAATGTAATATATATAACGTATGAATGTATAATAACAAATTATTTATTATCTGAGTTGTAATGAAATCCAGTCGAGCTGCAATTAAATGCAAAAGATGTTCCGCCACTGGAAGCCAGGAAATTTTCATTAAAATATGGATCTGAAAATATATATAATATACATATATTACATAAAGCTACATATAAGCATATCATGTACATATGTATGTAGGAATATATAAATATGTATATACGCATATATATGTAATAAATTATAATAATATAATAATAACAATAATATAATGTGTAGATTATGAATATATGTACATATGTACATATATGCTGCTTATGTATACATTCATTGATATCTCATTGTTACGATGATGATTATTATGATACATATATCACATACATGCAGACATAAGTATATTGCATGTTATATACCCACCCTGACCAAGATGATATCATTCTATACTCATAGTTTTGTAGTTTCATTGTTATCAAATTATGAACGAATATCACATTACTATTTATGTACAATATTCTATTCATTCATTAAATTTCAAGAGGATTCTAAAAATTAAAAAATAAAAAAAATAGATGTACACTACATACATGATGTATGTGCAACAACAACAACATCAAATTATTATGTTTTATGGTTGTATATTCATGTACATATATGTGCTACTTTTATATTACTTTTGTATACGCAACGCATGTACATATATGAGATCGGATGTTTCCCATTCCATACAAGATCAAAAATATGTCATCAACATCAAACTATAATAATATACTATGTGATGATGTGTATGTATATACATACATTATAATGTATTACAAGTATTTTCCGTGAATTATTATATTTTTCTTTTCGTTAATTTTAATTTTAATTTTAATTTAAATAAAAATGTTTATTATTTATTTATTTATTTTTCTATAATAAATTCTATTTCCATTTTTCATTCATATTTTTTATAAGTCACAATCCTGAACAAAAACAAAAACCATTTTAATGAACTTTCTCTCAATTATTTGCATTGTCAATAAAGGAAGTAATTTTAAATTTAAATTTTTTTTTTCCTTAGCCATTTTTATAAAATTTTTGCATAAAATGTTTTACAATCATCTTGTTTTTGATATTAGTAAAACAAAATAAAAAAAGCAAATCTAAGTAAATGAAAAATAAAATAAAACAAAAATTCAGTTAAATTCAGATAGTAGTATATATGATGAAAAGAAAAAAAAATGAAACACAAGAAGAAACTAAAGAAAGACTAATTAACATTTCCATTTCCATTTACAGAAATCTTTCACGCTAATCCTACAAGCATTGGATATGTACAACACCTCCTATCCAGGTAATTATCGAGTATTATTTTTGCAAGTATATATGTACATGCAGTATATTTTTGCAGATAAAATTGAACAATGCAATTGCATTTACTGCAATATGTGTAAAGAGTAAAAAAAAAAAATAACATAGATATACATATTGACTAACAACTAACAACTCTAAACGTTTATTCAACAGAGAGAAAAAAGATCTATTTTGCATATTGCACAATTAGACTTTGCAATAGTATAAATTCTTATTTTTTTCTATGTTACTTCTTCTCTACGTTTTTTTTTTTAATTTCTTAACATTTAGTTGCAAATTTTTATCTAAACAGTGAAACACGATTAAATTAACATTTGAACCTACCTACAGTCACAGTGAGATGTTTTTTATTTTTATTTTGGCTTTCATTTGTTTATTTATTTTATTATTTTTTTTTTTTATTTTATTTCATTCTGTGCTTAATTTGAATTCTTTTGGCTATATATTATTATAGTTCGTTACGATAAACTGGTAAAAAACAAAACTAAAAAATGTTAATCAACATTGCATTTTTCGTCAGTTTCAGAACAACTAATTGAGGAGACATCGTTTTCGGGCGTTATTTTACCGTCGCCCGAATGGAAGACATTAGATCACATAGGAAAAAATGCTCGTATAACGTACAGGGTGAGAGTACAATGTGCAGCTACATATTATAATACGACATGTACCACATTTTGTCGACCAAGAAATGATCAATTCGGTCATTATACGTGCAGTAATGAAGGTAACAAAGTTTGTTTACCTGGCTGGCAAGGTGCTAATTGTGAGAAAGCAATATGTAAACCAGGATGTGATCCAGTACATGGAAAATGTGATCAACCTGGTGAATGCGAGTAAGTATTCAAATTTTAAATAAAAATATATATGAAAATTCTAATTATAAGTAAAGCACTCGCAAATGTGGTTAACTATCTGTAATCAAAATTTTTCCAAAAGCAAAAGTATTATCTATTCTTTGATTATTTTCACAAAAGTCTAACAGATTAAGTTTTGTGTGTAATATTTATTTGCAATACAGTTTGCATTTCATGGAAAGCAAACAGTGAAGATGTACATTAGAATAGACTGTCTATAGGCATTTAACTGCACTATTGTTCGATATTATTTTTTTTTTTCGAAAATACACTAACAGATTACGAATTCTAAATTCTCAAACATGACGTTTTAAAATCAATAAACAAAAAACAAAAAGTAAAGAAGAAGAAAATGTGAAAAACAACTGCGGAAACAAATCAATTTTTTCACGATGTAAGACTGTCTTGTAAAATGTAAACGGTAACTTCTATCTTTTCATGTACACACATATTTACAGACGCCAACTGTGTCTTATATGTTATCTTTTTTATTTCTCCTTTATACATATTCCCTAGAAAACAAAAAAATGCAATTCTGCGAAAATTCTATAAAACTAGATATCGAACAAAATCGACCTGTTGATTTTATTTCTACATACTTGCATATATACTATATGTATTATGTAAGTACTCGTACACATTATGTATATATGTAACTATGTAAGTACTCTATCTTATTCGTATACCATGACCATCCATGAAAGATAAACGTATGTGTATGTATATGAATTTCTTCAAAGGATTTTAATTACCTCAGTTATCTTTTAGTATTGATAGATAGGTAGATATAGAAGATATCCAGGAATATGTTAGATTGGTTTGTCTCTGTATGTATGTGTATATTTTGTATTATATAGTTTCAATTTGACGCCATTTGCATAACATAATCAACTTTTAAAAGCGTTCATGTTGAAAAGAGTAATTGGACAAGAACTACACTTAAAGATTAATCCGCAACACATTTCAACTTGAAAAAATAAAAAAATAAAAACAAAAAAAATTTAAAAAAATAAATAAATAAAAATAGCAGAAAAAAAAATAAAAAGAATACAGAATCAGAAAAAGTAACATTTGGTTGATGATTACTATACGAACCTATCTTTCTTGTTTCTGGTCTTCAATTACTTTAATTGCTTGCGCATGTTATGTTTGTGAATTGTGAAATAAAAAAAAACAAAAAACTAAAAATTTTCACAAACAAATATATATATCTAACAGGCATTACAGGAAAATACAAAAAGGAAAAAGAGGGCGCTTTTATTAAATTTATATAAGACTATCTATATATAGTATATTGGCAATATCAATCGAAACAAGAAATAATTCTATTTACTTGAAAGTAATTACATTTGAGAAAAACGGTTTTATTTCTAAATCAATTAAGTAATTTGAAATTAATTCTTATAATATTTATTTTTATTTTACATACACAAACCTATAATTTCATTTGTATTTGTTCTTGCGCATAGATTTTAAATTGTTTACTATAATAAGTAATTTTCGATTAGAATCACCTCCAACAATTCATTTGAGAAAAAAACTCAAACTCAACAATATTTATGTGTTATGTACTTTTACAGGTGGAAACCGATATAAATATTTTTACAGAACCACAAGACCACACAATGAAATGCCTAAAATAAAAGCCTTTTAATTAAAATTATTCATTTGTTTTAAGTTATATTCTTAAACAGAGGTTACCTATTTGTAAATTAATTTGATATCCATAATATAAATTATACGTAAAAAAAAATTACCAACATTAAAATATCATACCTGTATGCTGTATAAGTTCATTATTGTACAACTAGCTACTTGATTTCAAACAAAATTAAATAGTTCATTTGAAAGAAGGAAAAAAGAATGCAATGTGCAGTGAGCAGTGGTATAACCAAACTTCCAAAAACTTTAATACTTTGCTATACTGTATATCTTACGTAAATATATTTTCAAAAGAACGTTGCTGGTTATACAAAATTTGTAAAATATATATATATATAATATACATAAATTTTTAACCAGTTCTTGTTCTCAGACCATCTGCAATGTTGTTCTTGACTGACTACTTTCTTGTTTCTTGTAAACATTCTGAACAGTAGGTTTATAACCTAAGCAATTAACAATTCTTCCGGCGACATTTATGCACAATAATATACTCAATAATCGTCTACGTACGTACGTACGTATACATTAGAAACAACTAAGTATTTTTTATGTTTTTTATGTGTATAAATGTTTACATATTATATAAGTTTATGAAGACATTTTTTTTTTCTATAATTTTAAATTCTTATCAAAAATAAACAAACATAAAAAAAAAATAAAATAAAACAAATAATAATGATAATAATATGTAATATAAAAGACAACTAGAAAAAAAAGTAAAAAAAAAAAATGAAAATAAATTCAATACCTGTTCAATGATGGATGATGGTGACTTTTGATTTAATGTCTATACACAATATCATCATATATAATACTTACATTTTACATAGTAGACTATAAAGACCAAACATATACACATATAAGAATCAACAACACTCATGGGTATTGAATTGGATTATAACATATTTATAGTTTTTTTATAACATACATATGTTTATAGATACTCAACTCATACACGATTATATGTATTTTCCATCAACAAATCTTTATAATAATTTTTAAATCATCTTTCTATATATTCTTCCCTAAGATCACTGATTATTATAAACATTCTGTTATATGTATATATTTGTATATGTACCTATATCAATTAAATTTAAAACGCATTTACAATATTACCACATATTACATTAGATGAACGCACAAAAATACTCTATTTATACTCGTGTATTAATACAAATCTTCACATAACAAAATATTGATTGGATAAGGAAACAAAAATAAAATAAAAAACGAAATTGTAACAGAAGAAAAATATATAAAGGAAAATAAAATTTATCAAGATCATTGGATATCAACATATGTATACATATGTATAATGATTTTTAGATCAGGTTCAATTATAAATGAAATCAGCTCAATCACACATTTCGTTACACACCTGTGTAATTCACTGGCAATGATAATCTGGTCTGTTTAATTTCAAATTGATTGTATATTATCTATCTATATATGTACATAATTTGTATGAGAATGTACATTTTATTTTTTTACAATGTATGTACGAGCGTACGAGTATGGTATCTTCTTATACACTCTTTATATGATTAAGAATAAATTCAAAAATAATACATTAGAATATTACACATTTTTGATTTCAGATCATTTTTAACCGGAACCAATTCGATTATAATTTCTTTAACTTTCAAAATTTATAATCGTAAATATAAAAATATGAATATGACTAAAGAAATATAAATTGTATTTATATATGTATGCGTATATATATATTTTTAAAACATGAATTTGTTACTTTCATTCAAGAAAAACATCAATAAAAATATAAAAAAGTATATAAAATTTTTATTTTTATTTTTTGGTATACATACGAGTATCTAATAAGTAATAATTATTAATCCTCGAAGTAAAATTTCACTGATTTCAAAATCATATTGTAATGTATGTATATGATGTTACATAATCCAATTACATATAAACGAAAATTCTTTGATTTTCAAAACATAAAATTTGATAATGTAGTAAAATGGTTTAAAAGGAAAATAATCTGTGACTTTGAAATTTTTAAAGCATTTCTAATTACTTACGTGCATATATGTATAAAGAATATATTTTGTATTTTCAACGGATATTTTCTAATGAGAAAAAAAAATTTATGTATGTATATACATTTTTTTCTGTTATAATAAGTTTATAAACAAGAAATTCTTCCTGGATTCATTATCGATTTTTGTCAAACAAACAGAAAAGTAATGTATAAAAATCTGCTGTATACTTATACATTTCATCTCATAACTTTGTACGTACCTGTATATAAGTATATGTAAAGGAATTTGAATTTATGCAATCAGCCATATAATGTAGGTATTATTTCTGTTAAACACATTGAACTCAACTGATCATATTTACATAAATATAAACATTCATTTATTAAACGATTTCATATAATAAATTTATTCAAGAAAATTTTCATTTCAGTTTTTACTTATTCAAATATTTTTTTTCTTAATACACATTATATTGCATATGACCAACATATAAAATATACATATATTTACATACCTTCATGTCTTTACATACATCGTTGTTCTATAAAAATGTGCTATTTATTATTCAATATAATATTATACAAATAATACAAATATGTACATACATATTATAGAGCTGACATAAGCATTATAGCATTATGTATATAAAGAAAACAAAACTAAATAAAAAAAATTAAAAAAAACACACACATACAAATAGGTATACATCTTCATCTTCATATGCATATAAATATTGATAATGTGTAGGTAAATAATATTTTCTATTGACAATTTATTAACATTGACAATATTAGCTCCGCACTCAATTTATTTCTATCTTTGCATTATTACGATCATATTTGTTTAAATGATCAAAAGATCCGTTAGCAAAATTGTGTTTTTTTTTTTCTTTTTACAAAAATAAAGCAAAAGTCTATTTAATGAATAAGTAATATATCGAACGAATCATTTAATTCAATCAACATTTAATTTTTATGTAAATAATATTGAGTAAAGTGATACAACAAAAAATGAAAATGAGAAAAACTGTATGTATTGTGTAGAAAAATTCACATAATGTGTTTCATATCTTTTGCATTTAACACATATACATACATATTTATAAATCATTTATTATGAATGCTAAATCATTTATTAATTGCTATAAATGTATTTATGGCATAGGCAATATAGATACGCTACGATACTGCAAGTAGTATTCTATACACACATGTATGCTCGCATTTTCAATCTTCAGAAAAAGTTGATTTTGTACTGAGAGAGAATGCGAATATGGGACATAACAAACACGAAAAAATAACCAACAACATTTCATACTTTCTTCTCCTCTTCATACATACTATCAATCAAGCAGTAGAGTAGAGATCATTGACCAAATAACAGTACCTGTAATATACACTATGATAATACGAGTGTATTCTAACATCATGCGTGTTCGTATTTTCAATCTTCAGAAAAAATTGAGTTTTTAACGAGAGAGAGAATACGAATATGGTGCTTGATAAACACGGGAAATCAGCTAACAACATTTAATACTTGCTCATCTACTCTATACATACACTTCAACATTGGAGCATGTTATTATTATAGTTATAAAATGTTATGAAAGAAAAATTCAAGAATTACACACGTTCTTAAGACTGTTAGTTTTGCGGAAATAACATTGAATTATGGAAAATGTTTGTATTAATTGATTCAATTTAATTTTTGGATTTTTTTTAATATTTTAGATGTCGACCTGGATGGCGTGGACCATTATGTAATGAATGTATGGTGTATCCTGGATGTAAACATGGATCGTGTAATGGTAGTGCCTGGCAATGTTTATGTGACACAAATTGGGGTGGTATATTATGTGATCAAGGTAAAATATTTAAGATTATATCATTTTATTTATAACTGCGGTTAAATATAAAATATTTTCTTCTTCTAAACTAATTAATAATTTATTTAGTAAATTAAAACATAATGAACATACATATATATGTGTATATTTTGTATCATAATAAAGCATTACATACTTACATACAAACAGTTATAAACTAATTAAAATGAAAATAAGTAAATGAAAAATCTGTAATCCATTTAATAGATCTAAATTACTGTGGGACTCATGAACCATGTATGCATGGTGGGACGTGCGAAAATACAGCACCTGATCAATATCGTTGCACCTGTGCTGAAGGTTTATCTGGTGTTCGTTGTGAAATCGTTGAACATCCGTGTGCAACTCAACCATGTAAAAGTGGTGGCACGTGTACCTTAAAGGTATGCACGATCTTTCAATCAGTTTATAGACTTTTATTTGGTTTTTTGGTTTTGGTTTTTTTCTGCTTTCTAAAGTTTTTAATTTCATTAAAAATCTATTTACGAAAAGAACAAACATATTTGTAACATAAATACACATGTAACTTTTACAAATTACATATTATCAAAAATTTTCATCTTTATAAATACAGGAACTTGATCTAAACGAATCTACTGGCTCAACATCAGTCACATCTATTCTTGTACGAGGTATGAGGGGAATGAGTTCAATGGGTAGACCAGTTAGTTCTTCTAGATTATCTGATATTCGAGGTACATCTAACAATAATCTAGCATCAAAAAGTGTTACAATGCCAGCATTAACTGAATTTATTTGTACCTGTGCACCTGGTTGGACGGGACCCACATGTGAAGTTAGTAAGTAACTTTTATGTTTGTAATTATGATTATCAACAATACACAGATTCATCTTTGAGAATTTTAAGAAAAAAATTAAGAAAAAAACAATTTTGTATTATATTAATGCGATCAATTTATTAACAGTATTAATAATTCAATTAAATCACATTCATATGTAAATGAAACGTTTATTCACATTCTCATATAAATAGGTAATATAATTATCATCATTAAATAATTTGTAATTGGTTTTCGATAATTATTTATTCTTCGATCTTTTAATTTCATAGTCTGATAGCTTATTTTGAAATAAAATCGCATTTGTGATTATAATTCACTTCTAATTAATGTCCTATATATTTAAATTATCGATGACTAAAGATCGAAATAATTTTTCATATTACGCGAGTATATCCGGCAAAACAAAATTGCATTAGTCACTTTAATCTCAATTATTAATAATTTTTTAACACATCTGAAAAAAACAAATGTACATAATATTATTTCTATGGTTTACTACATGAATAGGAATTAAAAAAAAAATTTATTCTTCAGGATAATCAACACTCCTTATCATTTCATCTCATTTCTCATTCGATATTTTATATTTATTCGTCATATCAAAGATACAAATCATTCATAAATATTTACAAATGTATGTATAGATATATAGATAATTTCAAATAAATGAACTACGTACGAGCCAACTTCAAAATACGTGAGTACACATGTATGTAAGTATATGTAATTTCAAAATTCATTTATAAATAGGCGATCGGCTTCTGCTTCATCACACCTTTTATTTATATTTTCAATCTGAATATGACTATGAATTTATTTTTATCGTTGATAAAGAGATCTTCTCATCAAGATCTTGAATCTTGTTATTATGTTTGTTATATTAGATCCACCACAGGGATTCAAATCTTATGTCCAATATTGTATATATGTATGTACTTACATTACATCGTTCGTATAGAAATGATTGACTGACATAACTTTATATAGTTTGTTATTTAGACTTTTTTTTTTATTTAACTTTTGAATCGTTTATTTCTTCTTCTTCTTATTCTTAATTTTTCTTATTTATTGCATACTTTTTTCTTTATATGTATTTGTGTACATGTACGATTTTTTATATGTTTTTGATTGCTTGATCTTTTGATTTAACTATAAAAATATGCATTCGTATGTATGATACAGAATGAATGTAAATCATCTGCGTGTACAATATATGTATAACATAACATACAACATATAGATATACAACATATGTATATCTATAACTTTTAAAACATCATTAATCTCTCATCGATGTTAGACATGTCCGTTCTCATTTTAAAAAAAATTTTTTTTTAAAAATTCATTTTAAAAGTATAATTTCAGATAACGATATTTATTACAAACGAAAAAAAAATGTGTACATACACGAGTACATACATATGTGAAATTATTTAGAAAAAAAGGAATTTAAAATGAAGTGAAATATTAAGAGTATTAATAATTGTGTAAGATGCATAGCTACATATTAATATATTTGTATTATTTTTGTATTATGGCTTACTGCATTTTATTTGATTATTTTTTTATGATGAATTTTTCAAATATTTATTTTATTTTAATTTCTAACATTATAGATAAAGAGATTTTTATTTCACGATTTCGATAATATCAGCGATAAATAATTTCTAACATCTGGAGATTTTTTCAATATGTATGCCTAGAATATGACCAGATTACACTCAAATACCTATAGATAGAAGTAATAGCTTTCAATTTTTTTTAAATGAAAAATTTTTTAAATCTGAAAAATTACAATTACACTATTTAGCAATTGGATATTTTGAAATATTTACCACCGCCTCAAATTTTTTTTTCTTTTTCAACTATTACAGGGGTGAAATTTAATTAAATAAAAAGACAAAAAATAATTGATTCAGAAAAAGAGATCAAAAACTTGAAATTTAAAATCATTTACATATCATAATCGTAAATTATTTCTTTTAAATTAACTGTAAACAAGTTAAAATAATGTTAAACAATTTATATAGCTTGTAGAGTACATTTTAATAATTTTAAAAAAGATGTTTTCATTCATATACGTACATGTGTGCATACATGAGTATATTCCATGATTTCATATATGTAATTTGTTCACCCACGTACAATTTTATCGATACTTCAAATACATTTTCTTTACTCATAAATATTCGTGATCTATAAGTGTTATACGTAGGATGCTTAAATAACCAACAGAAGCAATCTTACAAGTAATTAACGGATTATAAGTGCACTAAAAGTGTTGACTATTTTGTACATTTACATAAAATATACAAGAATATACAAGTACATACATATATTGTAATTTTTTTAGATTTGTATATAAACTCAAAAAAAAAAATATACATATAATAAGGATGACGATGACGATGATGATGATGATCATAATTCTGAATATGATTTCTTTTTAAATTGAATTGTGAACATCATTTTTTTTTTATCTCTTATTTTCTTGTACAATATTATGCATACTCATTCATATAAACAAAAGAATGCAATGTGATTTGATAATGAAATGAAATTTAAATGTTTTATATAATGCTATTGCTATACATACTATGAACATATAAAATATATTTAAATGCTTTCAAGTGTTATGTGTATACACTTGAAGAAACTAACCACTTGATGTTCGGTTACGTATTAAATCAAAAAGACAAGTCAAATAATTTCAATATATAATACAAAACATTTTTCTTTTTTTCTTTATAATCGTTCATTTAAATTCTGAAGTATTTATGTAGGTATACATATGAGTTGATTTTTAAATGCGTACGTGTACGTGTATTTACGTATACGTATACATATATATTCGTGATAAATATTATAGATGATTCAATTGCTTTCAGATATAGATGAATGTGCTGGAGGTCCATGTGAGCATGGTGGCACTTGTATAGATCTGATCGGTGGATTCCGGTGTGAATGCCCACCTGAATGGACTGGAGATGTATGCCAAATGGATGTAGATGAATGTGATTCAAATCCTGCATCAAATTTGGGACCTTGTATTAATGCACAGGCATGTCATAATATGCCCGGAGCATTTTCATGTTCATGTCTAGAAGGTTGGGGTGGTGCTACATGTGCTAAAGATTTAGATGATTGCATTGGACAATGTAAAAATGGAGCTACTTGCATTGATTTGGTTAACGATTATCATTGCGCATGTTCAACAGGATATACAGGTAAATAATGAATGGATAATTTTGTGAATTTTTTTTTAAATAATATTTTTTATATCTACCTATATCTACTACTATCATATTTACACAGGACGTGATTGTGAAACAGATATAAATGAATGTGAGAATACACCTTGCCGAAATGGTGGAGAATGTGTAGATTTGGTAGGAAATTTTAAATGTATATGCCCTGTTGGATATTCTGGAACATTATGCGAGGTAAGTAAAAATGTTTTGTTCAAACATTCATGTAAATCTTAGATTTTTAGTACACAAAATTTGTATATTCATAACTCATATAATATAATATTTATATTGTATATGTACAGTGATATAACAAAACACCTGAAACTGTTTAAAAATCTGTTCAACATACTTGTATAAACAATTTGTATAAACAATTTGTAAATAACAAACTTTTGTATAGCTAATTTCATTCAAAATTTTGTCAAAAGAATGGTTGACGTGGGCGGTAAACAAATAATTTAAAATTCTCCATTCTTGGTTGTATATTGTATAGCATGCGAATGACTATTAACTTTTTCATTTTTTATCTTTTTTTCGTGTATGTACTTGTTGCATGAAAATTTGTTAGTGAAAAGATTACTTAAAAAACGTTTTTTTCTCGTGAATAAAGATCGCTTTTCATTTTAAAATTTATATGCTCGAACTGTCGTACACTATCCATTATTCTCTGTCAGTAAAGCTTTGTTTTGTAAAATATTAAATATCGCAATAACGTTAAATATCTAGATATAAAAATCTATGAGAGAAAAATCATTAATCTATCTTAAACTAGTTTCCATAGATGTACTTATTTAAATAAACAAAAACTAGTGTGTAGGCTATTTCACTTGATTTTATGACATCCGCAATGATGGAAACTTTTATATGTATAAGATTCAAGTCACGTCCTAAAATAATTTTCTAAACGTTGTAGACACCCTTTTGTTCCATTAGAGGGTGAACAATATATTTTTCATATATATAATTCATTCGCGTAACCTCATGTACCGTATACGTGCATTTACTCGTATACTAAATAAAGAATTCAACTGTCACTTCAATTGTCCGATTCTGGAATTCTTTCACATTTACAACACACACATAATCCAGAGTTTGTATATAAATATGGTATGAATGTAAATTTTTAGTATGCTTGACGTTTTATAAGGCGATTACAGTATCCATTAGTATAATATGAATTTTCAATTTAAACCTCTTTTAGCTCGTTGTTATTCTACACCTTAAAAAAAGTATCAAATATCGTGTACATAAGTAAAGGTGTAAATATGACATGCGTTGATATATAAAATAAAATAAAAAATTTGAAAATTAAAATAAAAATATGAAATGCATACATTCGAGTATATCGATGAATTTTACCTTATAGGAGCGATCACATCGTTGTAATTTTAATGTAATTTTTTGTATTTTTTTATGACTAAACAAATAACGAAATAATAAAAAGTGAATTAAAATTTTAAAAAAAAAATGTTTTTTTGATTTTTCTCATCATTCACGTATTCTTAGGAAGCGAAAGATCATTGCACTCCATCACCTTGTATACAAGGAAGTTGTCTTAATACACCAGGAGGATATTACTGTCATTGTCCACCCGGACGATCAGGAAAACATTGTGAATTGGCACGTGCTCCATGTTCGAATCCTCCATGTAATGGTACGTATAACGATGTATAACTAATATTTATATGTTTTTCTTTTAAAATTTTCCTACTTTCTTCTTGTGTTTTTATTTTTCTTTATTTTTTATTTATTTTCATCATTTCTAATTTAATAACAAATAAGTGATCCATATACTACATACCTATGTATACGAGTATGTAATATAGTACGTAATTTATTTATAATGTTAAAGTAGAATCTACAAAAAAATGTTCAGAATTTATTTTCACGACCTCATGAATTAAAGTATATATATGTACATATGTACAACTAGATGTATGATGAAACTGATGATGAGCGTGATCTATAAATTTTGAAGACCTGGCTATGATATGTCGTTATAGTTGGAATATCGTGGCTAGTCAATTAAACGTGCGCCCTCTAAATCTGATATTCAACTTTCAAAAATTATCATTAGATTACCTTTACACATATTCGTATTCGTATAGAACTACTATTAGTACCGCATATTTTAGCTTACCATCCATAGATAAGAATGATTATACTCTCATCAAAATGCAATACAAATGTTTTGTATAGTTACAGGACACTGACAAATTTCTTTAGAAAAAAAAAGGCAAGAAATCGAGTGCTTAAAAATCAAAGTAAACATTCGTCGTATTCTGAATTATTTATTTCCGTTGATTTTTAATGGTGAAAATTTCCAATACATAACTTAAAAGCGAATTTTTTATTTACTTCTGAACATTTTTTATCCTCATATCGTTCTTTTAAAACATTACAAAAAAAAGTATTTAAGAATTAAATTTAGATGCTAAAATCAAACTAAAAAAATTTCCATTGATACTATATTATAAAAGAAACAAAAAAATTTTTTCACCTCATTGCATGTTTAACCTGACTCGACTATAATATATCAGACATTTAATTAAAAATTACCGTAGACAAAATATACATTATATGCATATATTCGAGTATATATCTGATGATAAGTAAAGAAGAAAATAAAATAAAACAAAAATAAAATTGTATAAGATTTCTCTCTCAACATCTTTAGTCTCATCAGCATCATCATCATCATCATCTTCATTCTTGCACATGAAAATTTCATTGTATCGAATGTTAGTCAGTTTTCTAAAATACTATATATGTACATTATACGAGTATGATGATCTTCAAAGTAAAATAACATACAATATAAACGTAAATATGTAGTGTAATATATGGATGCTGTATATACATATGCAAAAGTTTACATATTATATATGTAGAACATTATGTACATACATATACATGCAATTTGGCGATATATTCGCACAGGTAAACATAAAGATTTTCAATAGTTTTTGTTTTCTTCATAAATAAACACTTTAATAGTTTTTTTTTTTCGTGAATTTTTGTTTTTCAAAAAAATAAAATTTTTTTTCCCATTTTATTTAATTTGGTGTTGCTTGAATTGAATTGACTTTGCTAAACATATAATGTACATACATAGGTATGGATATTAGTATACAAATAATTTTGTAAACATGTATATGTGAGTAAACTTTCTATTAACTCTAAAAAACAAAAATAATAATAATAATAATAATAAAATCGGCAAAATGTATATGTACGAAAATCTAAAAAACAGAATAAAAAGAAAATATTGAATTTTTATTTTTTGCTTCTCGCCATATAATATATATGCATAATGTAAATGCAATTTTGTATATTTTATGTATGTATATATGTATCTGTGTTTGTGTATATTCATTAAAAGTTTACATATTTTACATGCATATACGAAAATATATGTATTTTACAAAATATATTTATATATATATATGTATATAAATATGTATTTTACAAAATATACCAAGTAAAAATGCAATGATATATGCATGCATAATATACTCGCGTACATTATTGCATGCAATCTGAGAACTTGAAACAGGTTAAAACACGCAAAATAATCTATCGATATGAATGTTTATTATTATTTTTTTTTTAATTTTATTTATTTATTTTTATTTTTACTTTTTTTTAATATTTATATGGTATGCGTACATATATACCATATTTTAGATCTCTAGCTGTGCTGATCATTCCAAATGGATAAATGAGTTTTCTGACGCTGGTCAATTCATTAATTTATTCATTGTAAGGAGTCGCCAATAAATTTGTTCAAATTGATGTTTTCTGTTGATACTATAGCACAGCACATATACATATATATATATACACACACGTATATGATTACATATACATGTATGTATTCATGCATAATAAACAAACAAAAATCTACCTACACTTTCATTATAAAACAGATTAATTTCTTTTGCACGATTAGTGTTAAATATGTATACTCGTATGTATGAATGCATACACATACATATACGTATAATGTACATATATGAAAATTTAAAACATACAAAATTCATTATATGTATGATTGTAAATATGTACATTACATATTCGCGTAATCATCGTTTATATATTCCATTCATTTATGTAATAATTTTCAATATATAGGTACATAATTTAAATATGTAAAAATTCTAGAATACATGATTTAAATTTATGAAAAACATGTGTTCTAATTATACAAATTATTACATGTATTTTCTTTTTATTTTTTATTACTTTTGAATTTTCTTAGTTTATAAAAAATACAAGTGTACTCATTTTCATTCATGTGTACTCGTATTTTTAGTCTTCAGAAAAAATTGATTATTTCTCTCCGTACGAATATTGTACATGAGAAGCACAGAAAATCAACTAATAACATTTTATACTTGCTCCTTCCCTTTATACATACTATCGAGCAGTAGAGATCATTGCCTCTAACAGTATCTATAGTATACACTACGATAGTACGAATAGTATATTCTACACATCATGTGTAAAGCGTAACTCGTATTTTAATTTTTGAGAAAAAAGTTGATTTTCTACTGAGAGAGAATGCGAAAATGGGGCATAACAAACACAGAAAATCAACTAAAACTAACAACATTTAATGCTTCTTCCTTCACTTTTAACCATACTCTGAAGTCTGAAGCAGTGAAGTTACCTATAGTATACACCAACACCACCATAATCTGTAATTCGCGGGTAGTATTATACACATCACGTGTACATGTATTTTCAGTATTCAGAAAAAGTTGATTTTCTACTGAGAGAGAATGCGAATAATGGTGCACGGTAAACACGAAAAATCAATAAACAATATTTAGTGCTTGCTCCTCCCCTTTATGCATGCTATCGAGTGGTAGAGATCATTGACTCCAACAGTATCTACGCTACGATACGATACGATTAATGTTCTACACATCATATGTGTAACTCGTATTTTCATTTTTGAGAAAAAGTTGATATTTTCTCGAATGCGATAATATTGTACGTAAGAAAACACTGAAAATCAACTAATAACATTTTAATTATATGATCGTTTTTTTTTTGTTCCCTTTTAATTATTTTTTAATACAAAAATCCAAAACGAAGGTGAAAATATTTTTATGATCATCATTATCATAATTTTGTACACATTTTATATAGTGTGCAGTACATACATAAATACAAAAAGAAATTAAATTAATAATTTGTGAAAACAATTTTTTTATCAAATTTTTATCATTTGCATATCATAATTAAATGACAATTTATATTTTTTCAAAAATAAAAAAACAAAAAAGGTTTTCTTTTAATTCTTTTATACCTACTTTAAAAATTTGTTGTGTTTTTATTAACTTTATTTTGCACTCAAAATACAAAAAAAAAAGTAAGAAATGTTTCTCTTACTTCCTTAATTTTTGATCTTAATTTTCAATTCATTTTTTAATGTGAAAACATTAAATAAAATATAAAAAAACATAAATGGATCATGCATACATACTACCACTACTACTCATGTGAATATTGTCATTATTAAATTTTTAATCCAAAAAAGTAATTTCACTGATTCAAAATAATAAAAAAACAGATACATACACACACAATTAAGTGTTTGGTAATAAAGGAAGATATGAATATCTTCATTAACTGTAGATATTTTTTACTGATTTTTTTAGATACACTCCCATATACATACTAAGTGCATGTATAAAAAAAATTTGTTCGTTTATTTATTCATTTTTTTTTCCAATAAATTTTTGCAATGCCATAAAAATATAAACCTTATTAACTTTTTTTTTTCAGATAATTTTCTTATGATGATGATAATCATATATTTAAAGAGTAGATATACAATAAATTAATTTTTTTTAAAATGCAAAAATGAAATTTTTTATTTCAAAATTGTTTCGTATTTCGTTGTTTGTTATACATCGTTATATACTTTTTGCTTTCAACGAAAATATTACGTACCTATATAATAAAATAATAAAAGATTTTAATACCAAAGAAATAAAGATACATGTGAATATTCATTCAAATTTGATCGATAAAAATTAAAACTTCTTTGTCTACAATTAAAATGAAAGCAAATAAACGTAACGTTTAAAATAATGAAGAATATTATTTCAAACATTGTTTTAAACATTGTGAACAAAAAATCAAAAAAAAAAAAATAAAAAATAAATATTCAAATTATAGTTTAAACTTTTTTTTGTGTATACCACATAACATTAAAAACAGTATCATTCATTCATAATTAAATTCTTATGACATATCAAATACATGACGTATTCATGTATATTTAATAATGTATATACCTACCTACATACTATACCTATCTAAGAAATGAATTTTTTTTTTTGTTTGGAATTTAATTTGAAATTAATACGTTCACGAATGAATAATCTTTTTCCTGAAGGAATGATTTTAAAGTTTTTTTTGAAAAAAATTTAATCAGACAATTTAAGAAGAGACGTACAATATTAATCATAAAAAGTGTACAAAGTATACATACATACTTAGATACAATATATAGTGAATAAAATAAATAAATAAAAAAGAATTAAAATTTTAAGAAAAAAATTGATCACACGAAAAAACTTTTATACAATGTTTTTTAGTTTTGTTTTTGATTTTTATATACATTTTCGCTACTACATAATCTTAACATGATTGTTGCATGTTATACTTATTGGTATAAAAAGAGAAGAAAAAATTAAAATTAAAACAAAAAACAAAATACCTAAAATGTCCATCCTTTTTATATGAACGATCAAATTTCAACAAGTTAGAATTGATTACATTTAAGCAAAGTTTAGAATAGATGTTATAAGATAAGACAAAATTTTTGATATAAAATTGTATTTAAAATGTACCTATAGTTGATATAGAATAGAATGAATATTGAAATATATACATATATAGATACATTAATTAATCAAAATTAAATATAAGACACATTAATATTTATGAATATTGGTATGTATAGTATATATACAATTATACAAAGTGCATCTATATTTTTTATATTCTATATTTTATATGATATCCATAAATACAATACAATATCATATAGTACCTATTACGTTTACATACATATGTGTATCGTTTTGTATCTTAATATCTGAATCTGATCCAATATAAAATAAAATTATATTGAATTTGACCCATATCAAAAACAATTTCACACGATTTTATTTTAAAAATAAATAAATAAAAAAGATATACATAAGTATATCTGAGTATATGTATATAAAATCAAATAAAATTATTTATCAAAAGTGATGTCGGTTATTTAGATTTTTATTTTTTCACCGCCTTAAAAATTTTTAAAGGAAAAAAAAAAATCTGAAAATGAAAAATAAAAATTTAAATGAATAACAAAATGATATAAAAAGGGATATATGATATTAAAGTTTATACGTATATATATAATATGATATAATGATCTATATATTACTACATATATATATATATATGTATTCTTATATGTATGTACATGTACATTATGTATATGGATGTGATGTATACACGTTTTTATATATACGATATAACACTCTACAATTTCATTTTATTTCTCAGCGGGTGGTAAATACTGAAATATTTAACTAATTTATATCAATATACGAACGAGTATTATGTACAATACATTACATGTTATGCGTATAAAGAAGTTTGAAAAAGGTTTAATTTTGTTTGTAATTTTTATTTCATTTATTCAAATTCCATTAATGATGCATTTTATAATATAGTATATGGTTCAATTTAACTAAATTTTATTTTATTTATTTTTTTTTTTATTTTATGATATTTTATGTATGCATATGACATTTTAATATAAAACACACACATTATACGCATATTTTTAGACATACTTACATACTTATTTTAGAAAAAATCATCCTTATTGCGTATCCTATAAACACATTTCTATATGTATTGTGATTTGTATGTAGTACCACAGACAATATTGTCTGTGGTAGTACCTATATTGTAAATGATATACTCTATCATATATATACTCGTACATATATAATAAAAGATATAAAGTTTTCTACATAAAACTTCGTGTACATACATATACTAGTATGTAATTTTGTATTTATGTAGAACGGTAGAACATAAAATTGTTAAATGTATATGAAAAACATTTTATTTTTAATTTTATTCATATAATTGTGTGTTATAAATGTTCATTTTATTTTATTTTATTTATTATTTTTTTCTTTTTGGTCATTTGATTTTTATTTTTGTCATTTAAAAAATTCTTTCATTATTATTATACAGATGGATGTTCACCACCAACAAATGAAACAACAAAATCACAATCAAAACCTTGTAATGGACATGGTAAATGTGAAAAAATTGAAACTGGACTTCGTTGCAACTGTCATTCTGGTTATACAGGATTATATTGTGAACACAGTAAGTTTTATTATTTTATCTTATGTTTATTTCAATTTATATATTTATTTTTTATTTTGTTTTAATCATATTTTATAAGAAATTAATAAAATTATTTAAAGAAAAAGAAGATAAAAATAATAAATAACTAGAAAGAAACAAAAGTTCATAACAAAACTATATAAAATAAAAATAAAATCGAAATTATTTTTAATTTTTTTTTACTTATAAACTCATATACATATACTCTTTTAATATACTTACTTCGTATTTTATATAAATATATTCGTGCACAACTTATGTACATACATACATATATAATTTCTACACTACATTTCTATAACATAATACTTACATACCTACATATAAATATTTATTTATGTATATATAGACTTGAATGAATGTTCACCAAATCCTTGTAAGAATGGCGGTATTTGTCTTGATGGCGACGGTGATTTCACCTGTGAATGCATCTCCGGTTGGACAGGTAAACTAACTACTTAAGTCTTTCTTTTAATAAAAACAACAACAAAAAACAAGAAAAAATAAAAGAGGAAAAAAAGATAATAATAAACCTCATCATTGATTCATTTTTGCAAAATATTCTTTTTTTTATTATTCTTATTTTCTGCTACAGTATGTTTTTGTTTTTTGCTTTTTATTTTGTTTATAGTGCATGCATCGTTTAGACTTTATATATTTTATATTTTTTCATTATCATCAATTTATTCTTATTTCTCTGGATTCTATATACATAGTGGGTACCTTACTATATTTTTGGTTTTTTATTTCAATTTTCCCATAGCTATACTATTTTGATAGTAAAAAGGGTAACGTGTGTGTTAATCGAATTCTCTCCTTTCCTCTTTCTATCTATTTCTATCTGTATTATATCCATACCCTGCTCTAACTTAATACTTTGAAATGTTTTAAAATTATTGCAAAAACAACAAATAAACTGAAATCAAAAAATAAATAACATAAAAAACAAAAAGAAACGAAACGCAAAAAAAAAAAAATTAATTAAAAATTCTTAATCGTGTGTATGGATTTATCTGATCCTTTTTCTTTTTTTTTTCTTTCTGATTCTTTTGGAAAAATATAAAGTTTATAATACAAGAACGACTTTAATGTTTGTTCCTCGTGTTACAAGAGAAGAAGTATAATATAGAAGACAGTAAAATAAAAACAAAAAAAAAAAAATGCCCAACAAAATTTTAAATTTTCTTCGAAACGATCTGCAGTTGTAATATGTGATAAAAGATTTACAGATTTTAATTTTTATTATTTTAGTTATGTTTTTGCTTTTATTTCGGTTTTATCTTTCTCGCACTATTTTCATTATTTTCGTTTCTGTTTTAAGCAGATACATACATACACACACACATATGCACACATATATGCATGCAGAACGGATATTTACGGTTGTCGTTTCAATATCGTATTCCATATTACTATATTTTTTACACATTTCGATAATCGTTTAATTATTTCCATCGATATGCGAATTTAATATCCTTTAATACTCGTATGTACCTTGAACGTTAAAAATATGTATAAGATTTTTCAATATAATATGCAATCATTACTGATAATTATTATTACATTTTCTACTTAAGGTAAAATTTGCACAGAACGAGCAACTCAATGCTATTCTGGACAGTGTCTAAATGGTGGATCATGCATTCCAATTAATGGTGTATCGCAGTGTCGTTGTACGTCCGGATGGGGCGGACAATTTTGTGGAGAACCAATTGATCAGTGTCAAGGGCAACCATGTCATAATGGTGGTACATGTGAATCTGGACAAGGTTGGTTTCGATGTGTTTGTGCTCAAGGATTTTCTGGTCCCGATTGCAGAATAAATGTGAATGAATGTTCACCACAACCTTGTCTAGGAGGTGCTACTTGTCAAGATGGTATTGGAGGTTTTACATGTATTTGTCCTCCTGGAAGACGTGGTTCAAGATGTGAAATTTGTAAGAATCTTTTAAATTTTGTAATAGATAAGAAATTTTTTTAATTAATTTTTAACGAAATACATTTTCTTTTCTAATCAGTGCTCTCAGATCCAGGTTCTGTTTGTCTTAATACATCAACACTTTCGCCATACAATCCATTGGGAGGAGACGAAAAAAGAAGCAATAAAACCAGTGATCATCCTGAACATGAAAGTTGTAATGCTTGCGTCTGTGAGAATGGAAGACCGAAATGTACAAATCTATGGTGTGGACTTCCCAACTGTTTAGGAAATTCAAAGAAAAGCAATCTTACGGGATCATGTCATGGCCATGAGGTAACCTATTACCTACAAAATAGAAGCTTGTAATTGTTTTTGACACTATATAAATTGAAATAATTAAAATTTTTAGGTTTGTGTTCCCTCACTTCGAGAATCTTGTCTTTCGCCTCCCTGTGGTCCAAGAGGAGATTGCAGAGCTCTAGAACCATCCAAACGAGTCGCTCCTCCGAAATTACCAGTTGATCCAGAATGCTGGCCAAATCAAGCAAATCTAGATGAGAATTGTGCTCGGATAACAGTTCTTCTTGAATTGAATCGAATACCAGTAGGAACATCGGTCGAAGGAGTTTGTTCCATTTTAAGATCTTTATTGGCAGCTCAACTTGTTAAGCATCCAAGTACCGAAGCACAACTTATAGTCATTTGTGACATAAAAACTGGTAGCAATGATACAATTGAAGTAACTATGGTAAGATATTTGAAAAAAATCTATCCAATTACCAATGAATAATGCTTATCGAAAATTTTCTGTTTCAGTCATCTTCAAAAAAGAAAGGATCTCAATTATCTCTTGCAGTTAAGTTGATGAGTGAATTATTATCACGTCATAATACAGCAGCTTCAAGTATTTTTCAAGGTGAACTTTCTCAGCTCGGTTCAATTCTAGAAGTTAAAGTCGAAACGGCTCTAATATCAAACGAAGGAAATAATTCTGGTCTGTTTGTTGGAATTTTTTGCGGAATAGGAATTGTTATAATTGGATTCGGAATATTATTTGCATTGTTTTGGCGACAAAGAATATCGTTACGATCTGGATCTGGTGTTAATCTATCACCATCTATTGATACATCCAGACATGAAGAGGAAAAATCAAATAATTTACAAAACGAAGAAAATCTACGAAGGTATGCGAATCCATTAAAAGGTAGTTCAAGTTCATTACGTGGTGCTATGGAATTAAGTATGTCACCAGCACCAGAAGTATCATCTGTATCAACGTTAGCTGGACCAAGTGCATTACATCGATCTCAACCTCTGTATCCATCATGTGATACAGATTTCGATAAAGATTTAGAGAATCCAAAAGCACCGCAAAAACGTAGTTCACAAATTCTTTTACATAAAACACAAAATTCCGATGTTCGAAAGAATACAGTTGGTTCAATTGATAGTCCACAAAAAGATTTTGGTAAACGTTCGATCAATTGTAAATCAATGCCACCAGCTTTAGATTCCGATATACTGACGGTGCATGTATAGGAAATTTTTTTCGTTTTCCTTTTTTCGTTTCTCGTTTTCGTTAAATTTATTTTTTTCAAATAATTTTAAAATCGCTTAAAATTATCAATTCATTTGCGTAGTGAGTGAGAAAACATTCATTAATCATATAAATGTAAAAAATTTTATTTTTGTTTTTTTTTTTTCTTTGTTAATTTATTATCAAAAAATAGGTAAAACAAATGTTTGTAAAAAAAAAATTGAACAAAAATAAAATAATGAAAAAGCCTATTAGTATTAAAAATGAATTTTATAGATATGTAGCTATAATATTGTACTACTGTATATCGAAGTGAATCTAAGGAGAAAACTATTTAACTAAAAAAAAATGAAATACAAAAATAAATTTAAAGTGCTTTAAGCCATTTAAATACTATAGGTACTACATGCTACCCTATGGGTGTTACGTATTTAATTTTATTTTATTTTTATTTTTATTAATTTCTAATTACTTTTCATCAAATATATAGAGTCTTGCCGAAAGTGTGTATTTCATAGGAAATCGTATTAAAAAAATATGAATAATGAATTTATGTATGTATGTGTGTAGTATGTCAACTATTTTGTATCAATTTTAAAGTGAATTTTTCCATAAATAATAATTATTATTATATTATTTCCATTCTAATAATTAGTTTCTGTTATTATAGTAAAATTTTATTTTATTTAATTTTATGTGCAATTTTAGTTCATTTTGTTCTTCTTGAATTAAAACTTTCTTCCTTTTTTGTTTTTAGTGTAAATAAAAATTCCTCGCATCTGCACACAATTTTTAACTTATCCATTGATTCAATCATTTACTTTAATATGTATAATTCATTATTATTATTATTATTATTAAATTTAGATTTCAATATTTAATTAAAATCAAAATCAAGATTAAGAATTTCATATCTCTTACATATACATTTTTCACAAAAAAGAAAATAAATAAATAAATGAATTTTGATCAAAAAACTTCTATTACATTATGGCAATAAAAATTTATTTTTATTTTTTCATCTGTTCATAATTTCAGTCACTGCTAAAATCTAATGAATCATGAAAAACGTTACATAAAAATATAATTAAAATTTTAAAACTAAAAAATACGAAAAAAAAAGAATATATACATATATTATATGAAAAATACGAACTTAAAAATAAAAATTTTGTGTAAAAAAAATTATAAAATAAATATGAAAATAAATTTGATGGCAGAGTGTGATATTAACTAATTAGCTTATTATGTAATTATGATTATTTATTAATTTCATGTTTTTATTTTTTTTTATAATAATTATAATTGTAAGTATACATAAATTAGTTATTTGAGCATCTACATATATGTATGTATAAGCAATATAAATAAGTAAAATTTTTATATAAAATAAAAAATAAAATCATATCTTTCGAAACAAAAAAAAAAAATTCCTTAAAAATTATCTTATAAAAAATGAAGAATAAAATTCTGGAAAAAAAAAGTAATTTAAAAACAAAATGAAATAAAAAAAATATAAAACATGTAAACGATTAGAAATTTAATTATAATTAATTTAAAAAAAAAAAAAATAAGTCTTAAACAACATTTTTGTAAATAATAAATGTAAATAGATGAAGCAAATAATGATGGATGATCAAAAATGAAAACAAGAAAGAAAATAATCATATTTAGCCATTAAAAATTATTATTTTGTATTTTCTCTACGATAAATATTCATTCCCAATCCAATCGGTTTTCATTTTTAATAATGTGTAATTTGTAAATCTTGAATGAATTATAATATGTAATTAATTTTAATCTAATTAGGAAATTGTAAAATAAAATTAAAAAAAAAAAAAAATTCTAGATGTTATAATTTAGAAGACTTGATAGAATTAAATGTAAAACAAAAATAAATAAATAAATAAATAAAGTTGAAAAAGTACTAAGTACTTAAATAATATCTAATAAAAATTTTGAAAAAAAAAAAAAACGAAAAAGTAAATTAATTAAGTAAATAAATGAAAATCATTTAAATAAAAATATTAATAATTATACATATTTAATTCTATGAGATGTTACATTTATGAGAAAAAAAAAACCTATTACATAAATAGAAATTTGTTAATTTAAAGCAATAAATTGCCTTTAATAATTTTCTTTAAATAGTTGAAAAACAAATAAAATAATGACAATAAAATAAAAGTATGTACATGTGTCTACGTGTCTACGATTATTTATATAATAATTAAAACATTGTACACATACGATAATTGTACGATAAAATTAATGTTAAAATATTCAAAAATTATAAAACAAAATATTATAAAAAAAAAGTCTGAAGAAGAAAAAGCAAAACCAGATAATTTTAAACAGATTATTATTTTTGTTCTTTTATTATGTGTATGTACTTTCTTTTAATACTCATCATTTAATTGAATAAATAAAATAATTTAGTTTAAAATGTAAATTTTATTTTATATATTAAACAAAAAAAAGAAAAAAAAACATAGAATAATAAAATAAAAATTAAAAAAAAATAGAAAATTTTTTATGTGAAAAAAAAATTTTTTTTTTTTTTAAATATAAGAAAGAATAAAAAAAATAGATATTTTTGTAATAAAATAAAAATAATTTAAAAATTATATCTTAGAAATTTCATTTTATATTTTCTGTTTCATTCAAATATATTGATTTTTATTTTCTTTTTTCTTGTTTTTGAGTTCTTAGATCTAAAATGTCTCTGGAAAATTTTGAATAAGAACATTTTTACCGTTCGCACATTGTATCATATTTCGTGTAAAATCTTTTAATAAAAGAATCGATCTTGATGAGATTTTGTAATACGAATTATTGTTACAGTTAAATTTGAAATACAAATTTTTCAAGAATAGAAGATCTTCGTTCATTTAAACGATTTTATCCGACTGGAATGTACTTTTTTTTTTTTTTTTTTGATGAAATGTGAGAACAACTTTAAGATATCTTCTATAAAAATTGAAAAAAAAAAAAATAATCAATTTAAAAATCACGAAGAAAAATTTCTAAATTTATTTATTTGACTAACTAATATTAAATAATTTATAAATTGATTAACATTTTTAAAATTTAAAAAAATATACATAGATTTACATTTTTATAAATACGTTTTTTCTAAAGAAGAAAAAGAAAATATTTTTAATTTTAAATTGTACATTTCAATTAGCCGCATTATCCGCATATCTTATGATAACATTACATTTTTTTCTTATTTTCCTTTCTAGATCGTAAAATTATACAATATAATTTTTTTTTTTTTTACATATTCCTTAAGTAATTACAGACAATATTATTTTAATTTATTAATTATCGTTTATAATAAAATTATGAATTACAAAAAAATTAAAATTGTTTTACATACTCAATTACATTTCACATTTATAGCAATATTACCCACCAATTTATGTCGTCTGTTTTTTATTTATTGATGATTTTTCAATTAAAAACTTTAATGATTTTAAGAAATAAAATAAATTTACATTCAACTAACTGGAATTACTTGTGGCTGTTGAACATGTACATCTAGAACTCTTGGTGTAGGCGAAAGAAATTGCAGTAGAGTTTCAGTATATTTTGGTAAATAAACGTAACTTGAAAATGTTATTAAACCTATAATGAACAGGACTATACCATCTGTAATAAAATATAAATTATATTTTTTATTTATTCTTAAATAAAACTACTACCAATATTTCACATTATATGCATGAAAATTATTTAATTTACTTATTAATTTTCGTTCCCAAGGCTCAAACATATAAATGCAAGTAATTAGTTCATAATGTAAATACAAATATGCCAGCCACTTTTTCAATAATTGAAACATTTTTTATGTTAACTAATGCAATATGTAATATTGTTTTTAAATTTGAACAAATTAAAATAAATTATAAATAACAAATTTGTTGAGCACCTATTTTTCAAAATTAATTTTTCCTTTGTTTTGTCAAAAATGTTTAAAATTTGAATGGTAAAAATAAATGATAATTTATTGACAAATTACAAAACAGAACAGAAGACAACTGATGATGATGTGACACTGACAGCTGTACAACTCGACACTATACATAAAAGATACGGCTGAATAGCTGAATATATAAAAATCATGCATATGGCATTCCTATTCCACAGAACAGGGTGATATTATTTTGAGTGCTTATTTAGAGCAGCAGAAGGTATAACAAATAACGATTTTGACCGCTAACGTTTTTAAAATACGTTATAATAAAATAAAATTATTTGAAATTAATTTTTTTCTTACAATTATCATTTTTGTTTTTTTTGTATTTTTTTCTTCTTTTTATCTTTTTTTATTTTTGGTGGAGGTGGTGGCTCTGTAGGATATTTCTGTAGATAGTACGTTGACATTTCTTTAATTTGAACTTTTTGCTCAACTTTCTTTTTACCTACATGATGTGAGAATTCATCAATTAAATGTTTAATTAAATCATCATCTAATTTTATTTTTGAATCTTTTATTAACTGAATGAAATCATCTTTTTTCATATCATCATTAGGATTTTCCTGTAATTTCAACATGAAATGTCCTAAATCCTTTTTCAATTTTTTCTTTTTCGGTTTCATTGCCACATATTTAGCTCTGTCAATAACAATTGCTTTAAAATCGACCGGTTCAGGAGGATTTGGATAAAGTTTATCTTTAAAAATTATTTGAAGATTTGCATTTTTGCTCATCACATCTTGAGCTAAATTGTACACATTAGTTTCGATCCATGTATTATTTCCTAATGATAAAATTTTTAAATTTTTACTTTTATCTGCTGATTTAATTAAATCTAATTGCATTTCAGGAGTTATATAATTATTTCCAATATAAATTTCTTCCAGTGCTTTTGCATTTTTTATACCTAATGATATGAATTGAAAATTTTCTGGCTGCAAATAATTGTTTTCAAGATTAATTTTCTTTAAATATGCATTGTGACGAAACACTTTTGCTAAAGATTTTGCAAATAGATTTCCAATAATACCGTTCCATGATAAATCTAATTCTTTAAGTGATTTATTTTTTTCTAAACCGTTCAATAATTTTACAGATGACTCTGTTTCCAGATATAGATCGTTCCATTTTAAATTCAATATTTCTAATGTGATATTTTGTTTTAAAGCGTTGCTCAGTTCTGCCGCAGTAACTGCATGCAATTGATTTCGACTTAGATCAATAGATTTGCATACATCATTTTTTGCCAACATTTTGGCTACTACTACACCGCCATCATCTTTCAAATTACAATTTGAAAGATTTAAATACGTAATTCCTTGAGAAAGATAAATACCATCCTTTAAAATTTCTATTCCTATTTTTCCAATCCTAAAAATTGAAGAATATTTTTTATCTAAAATGAAAAATAGTTAAATGAATAAATTATGAGTATATACTTGCAATTTTCTAGATTCAAACTTTCTAACTGATAATTTAATTCCAATAGTTCTGAAATAGCCGAATATCCTTTTTCACTCAGTTTTGCATTCCGTAAATTTAAATGCCGTATTTTAACTGCTGGTGGACCAATTAAAGTTTGACATATTAAAAATAAATTTTCATCATCTATTTTATAATTCTAAAATAAAAAGAAATTTGTTTTTCAATACCTACATATTTCAGGAAATGTTCAATAAAAATTCCACTCTTTCATACCTGTAAATCGAGTACATCATATCCCTTTATTAAAACATTTTTGAAAGCTCTAATCGGAGGAGTATTCAATTCAAAACATTTTTCTTCATATTTGTCGTAAGCATTTAATTCTACTTCTGTTACAATGAAATTCAAAATAAATAATATATATATATAATCACTCGAAGTTTCAAAAAAACATATCTACTTTTAGAAAAAAAAATTTATAAATGAAAGTAAAAATAAGTAATTTTCTTTTCAATATTTATCGCTTTTCCTTGTATACACACAGATCAAGTTTCAATCTGAAATTCTTCTTCGTACTCGCTTACTACAGTGCAGTATCTAGTATACACAAGAAAATAAGAAGAGATACTACTATTCGCTTAACTTTCGGTTTCGACTTTTATTTCTACTTCTCCTTGTATGTAAATACTCAAGAGTTGAATGACCATGTTTGTTTACAAATGAAAATATAGGTCAAAACATTTATCGGTTTTTCTTGTACAAAACGGATCTTGTTTCAATTTGAAATTTTTCTTCGAACACGCCCACTACACTGTAGTACATAGTTTAAAAAAGAAAATAAGAAGAGAAACAATTATTCCAGTATCTTTCTATTTTTCTTTCTACTTCCCCTCCCACATCTCATGTATTAAGAGTACAATGAACATGTTTGTTTACAAATGAAAATGTAAACATCTAAAAAATCTAAACAAGATAATGTAAAATATAAGAATAGTTGTTTCTCTTCTAATATTCTTGTGTGTAATAAGTACTTTACGTTACTACAGTGTATAGTGTGCGTGTACGAAGGAGAATTTCAAATTAAAACAAGATTCGTGTAAACAAGAAAAACCCATAAATGTGTTAACCTATATTTTTATTTGTAAACAAACATGGTTTTTTAAATCTCTAGTATGTATTTGAGAAATAGTAAAAGAGAAAAAGAAGTAGAATTAGAGAGATACGCGAGTCGCGAATAGTAATTTTTCTTCCCCTTTTCTTGTTTAAACTATGTACTGCACTGTAGTAGGAATTTTCGAAGAAGACTGCGGTATAAACAAGAAAAACCGATAAATGTTTTGACCTATATTTTCATTTATAAATAAACATGGTCATTGAACTCAACTAAAGTACCAAATAAAGAAAATCAAATTTTTTTCAAGAATGAAAATACGAATACGTACTGGCATAAAAATGTCCAATCTTATTCATCCTTGATATGTATTTTCTGTGCGATATACCTACCCTACATATCTACCTATATTGCTTATGCTATAAATAGATTAATAGTATAACGTAAATAAAATATCAACCTGAGTTTTCTATGTTTAAATCTTCTGATTTTATAGAATTCGCTTCATCAAAAAATGCTCTTATCTGGTCAATTGCATTTTGATCTTCATCAAATTCAACAGTAATTTCTTCTTCGGTCTCTTCAAAAAGTGTTAGAACAGACGAACTATCATCAACATTTTCATTTTCACTATTTTCTTGATTTAATAATGAACGATCGTCATTGTAAATTATCTCTATAATTTCTTCATCGTCTTGGGATTTTAGACTTGGTGATTCCATTACAAATTACAAAAAATTATATTTTTTTAAATACTGCTAATGACATAAAATAAAATGCCTATTTGAAATTATTTCGTGTCTTCTTTATTTGTGTTTTAAAAATCTATACATCTAAATACATAATATGCAAATGAAGTCCTGTTTTAACTTTTCAATGAATATTTTTCTCTGGAATTCATAAAATTAGTGATCAATACTTATGAGAATTTTTTGTGTCAGATATTATCCTGCGTTTTTTAATTAATTGTAAATATTCCATATTTATTTTTTTTAACTTAATTTTACGTTTTGATATTGCTCCAATTAAGAAAAATAAAAATTTATAAATCAATTCCAAAACACTTAAAAAGGATGCTCCAAAAAATAATCCAGCTATTCCTCCAATTGATACTTTAAAATAAATTTGAAAATTTTTATCATTATTTAAAAATCATGTATAGATATATGAGATCGGTATGTGTTACTTATTAAATCTAAATTTGTTTTTACAACATTTCTAACATAACGTTGTGTTGGTAATTGAATCATTGAAACGATAATTGAACTTGAATTCATCAACTGAACGAAACTGAAATTTTTGAAAATTCTTTAAAATCTGTTAGCGCATAAAATATAAATAAATTTATAAAATCAAATATGTAGGTAGATACTCTGTGGATGCATAAATCAAATTATATTCTGGCTCTTCACATGATGAAAGACATTTGCATTCATTTTCTCTATATAAAATTAATTTATCATAATTTTCTGTTAAGCATTTTAGTCCATCAATGTCACAAATTGAATAATATAATTCTATAAAATTACAAGCAAATATGTTAATTTTTAATTTTTTTTTTTTTTTGTTTAGAAACAATTTCAAATATTCAAAAATACCATTTCCATTACGTTGCGTAAAATGACTAGTACATTGGCAAAATATTAATTGTGCATTTTTAATGCATTCAATAATGCAAGTTGAATAACTATAGTATTTGTATAAATGATTATCTTAAATTTAAAAAATACATAAATATGAGTAGAACTATATACATAATTTGATTTGAAATAATTTAGAAATAAATTATTTTTTTTTTAATTAATATGTACCAATAAGACCGTTTGAACCTATTTGCGGTAATTCATTCATAAATCGACATTTTCTATGTTCTGGTGAAAATAATTCAACATTTGGATCATTTACAATTTCAATAATATCGAAAACGATTTCTTTCAAGCCACCCCATAGTACTGTTTCTTTAATGACACCGTCAGAAAATAGATACGGAATTTCATTTGATGGATGCATATGCACTTGAACGTCTTCATGTACTGAAAAACTTAATTGTCCTGGTCCTGTTTCTCGATTATTTATAAATTTTGCTTCTGTAAATGGTCTTTATTTTTATTTTTTATTTATTAAATTATCTACAGATTTATTTCATTAATTATCTCATTAAATAATATCTTACTCAGTTTGAATGGAATTGAATGAATAACATAAACCATATTCAGTATGTAAAGGACGAAATTCATCACAGCATTTAAATGATGTTCCTAGCCATGAACAGTTCGTTATAAGTTGATCACATGATGTACGAAACTAATTTTTTTTTTTTGTTTTGTCGAATGTTAAATCAAGAATTACAAAAAAAAAAACAACAAAAAATAAACGTAATACTTATACCATTTCAGTTAATTCATAAAAATCTTCAGGACAATCTATATCACCACAATGATAACATGCATCACATTTACCAGCAAAAAATGTAATATCAGTCATTAAATCATCGATACGTTGATCACGATCATCACCAAAATATTGTTCACTAATATCCCAACTTTTTTCACCATTATAAATTTCACAAACTGTTATCGACGGAAATGTTGTATTCCAATTTAGGCTTTTTATGATAAAATGAAGTTTGATTTTTTTTTTTTTTTTTTCATTAAAACAATTACAATTATGTATTATAAATAAATATTAAAATTATTATTTTGTAGGTACATATTTTCTTACTATGAGGTATCCAATGTAAATGAAATTGCTGATTCATGAAATGTATGGTAAAGTTTTAAAATGATCCTTGAAAATACTGGCATTACAGTTAAAGCAGCACCTAACCAATAACAACTACAAGATTTTAGGTTTTAATTTTTATTTTTATTTTTTGTTTTAATGTTGATAAAATTTTACTTACATTCTTATGAAAATTTCTAATTTTTTCATTTTGCTGATTCTTTCGATATTTTTGACCAAATAAAGAGGAGTAACAAAATAAACTGTGTATATATGTACATATATGATAAATGATTTATGAATATGACACAAAATAATCAAACGAATTAATCTCTGATTAAAATCTAAATGCATTTTCGTTTCTATTGTTAAAGGTTCTATTATGATGAACAAATTGATGATCTAGTTCTAGAACATTAATTCGTCATGTATGACCATTATTATTGTTGGATATTGATTTTTAGTAAAGGTTCAGAAAAAAAAAAAATAAATTAAATTCATTTATAATTATCATTTTACTATCGTTTATTATATAATAAATTTTCTTAATTTAAGACACTATTCATATGCATATATTTTTTGCTTTTAGTCTTTTTCAATCAATATATTTAATAATTTATTACAATCTAGATTGTATAGAATTCTTATTATAATTTATAATCTCATTTGATCAAGTATCCAATTTAAGTGATGTGATACTCTTGTATATAAACTTGGTAAACTAACACCGCATAATGTACTACCGGCTGCTATAACTCCATGCTGAATATAACGTACAGATATAGTCTTTGAAACATATCTAGCAGTATTAAATAATGGTCCACCAGAATCCCCTTTGCAACTATCAACTCCGTCTTTACCACCAGCACATAAATGCGATGGTAATAATCTAACAGATCGCCTAAAAACATTCTGACATTGGCTATTATCAATTACCTCAATATTCGCTTTTAAAAGTTCATTTGATTTAACTCCTATATTAGATAATGATATATTAAAAGAATAATTAACGTAAATAATGTTTCAATTTCAAATATTTGTGAAAATAATTCTAACTATATAGACCCAAAAATACGAGCATATAAAAATACCTGTTTCAGTTATTCCCCATCCACTAATTATTACACTTTCTAATCGTTGACTTTGTAATTCTGGCATTATAGGTAAACAAATTGGTTCGACATTTTCTAAATGAAAAGAAAAAAGGAAAAACATTTTTTTTTAATTTTCCATTGAATGATTAATCAAAATTTCATTTAATTAATCCAATTTTTTTAATTTCCTAATGGAATTTTTATTGTAATCACTGGACAAAAATACCAACATTTTACATTTTATACTAAATCAAATTATAATTACAGCGATTAGAAAAATTGTAGCAGTGATAAAAAAAAATTTTTTTTTTGTTTCGATTTAACATTAAAAAAAAAAATAGTAATAATTATAAAACTGGAAAAGATACGAACATGTGACTGAAAGATATAACAAAAATGTGAAATATTATTAATTATGTATTAACAACATAATACGATTATAATGAAATACAATAATTGAGTAATTAACTACTTATGTGTGATTCATTAGCATCATTTTGGAAGTATACATGTTTCCATTAAAAACAAAAAATAAATAATGAATAAAGCCTGTTCGATTAAGACTTTATGTAAATAAATACATATATAGTGTAGTGTTATTCACATTCGACATAACACATACATATGTACACTCAATGAATAAATAAAAAAGCTAATGCCATACACCTTAATTAAAAGATAAACGATCACAATAGTAAGGTATGGTATTATAACCGTGTATAAGTAAGTTATGTTACATTAATTTATGCATATGCTCATCATTCATTATAAAATGTAATGGACATTTTCCAAAATTTATATATCCAAAAACAAAAATCCCCCAAATTTTTAGTGAAAAATAGAAAAAGAAATTAAATAAAGAAATAAATTATAATACAAAAATTTTCTTATAGAACTTGGAATTTTTAAATAACCAACGACTTTCTTATTCTTTTACATACATACAACATACCTATATTAGTTTCTAAAATAAATTTACATAATTATACGCGTATACGAGTATCATGTATGTATGTATGTATTTATAAAATTTGAATTAAGTATATGAATTGCTAATTGCTATTTAAAGCTCGCATGTTTAAAGATAATTAAATTTGTCTATAAAATAACTATAACTATAATAATATTTTTTTTGTAATCAGAGCAGAGTAATTATAGTAATGAATGTTGGCTTTAATTTTTTATTATTTTTTTTAAATAAAGTAGTAATGATTTTATTACATTATATGTTTTTTCTTAATATTTACCTTCAAAACGAGCATTTCTTGATAAACGTATCACAGCAATATCATTTGCATATCTTGTTGGTCTATTGAAATTTGGATGAGATCGTATTTCTTCAATACCAATATCTTGTACTGGAGGTTGACAAAATGATTCATCACCAAAAATTTCGCAATCTTGTTCTTTGCTGATATCGTGTTCACCCAATCTTATCGAAATTCTGTAATACAAAATTTTGTTTTACATAAATACTCGTATATATATGTAATATAGTTTTATTATTTGAAAAATATTCATAAAAAGTGAAAATATTGTAATAAATTTTTTAAGTTATACGTACAATGGATCTCTAACGCCGCTTACACAATGTGCTGCCGTGAGTACATAACGTTTTGATATTAATGTTCCACCGCATAGAAATTTTGGACCTTCAGTTGTTTCATATTGTAATAATGCCATAAATGGAAATTCACCAAGACTTGTAATATTTCCATTTGAAATTTTATCACTTAGTGAACGACCACATCTTTCATGTGAGAGAAGTCTTAAATTTGGATGTTTTTGTACATCAACAACATTATTGCTTAGAACTCCAAAATCAATATTGCTATTTGGTGTTGACGGATTTATTGTCGGCGGAGGACGTCTTGTTGTTGATGCTGTAGGTTGTTGTATTGCATGTCTTGCTGCACAACAAACATAATGCTATTAAAACAAAATAATAATAATAAAAAAAAAATTTTAACAAAAAAAAAGATAAAGTACAAATTGTTTAGTAGTTAATAATAATAATTAATTATACCACATCTCATATTATAGATTTATTAAATAATTATGTAAATTGAATGTTTAGATCATTTTTCAATCAAGAAACTATTAATTAATTTCTTATTAGTCATACAAAGTGACAGTATATACAAAAAGTTTATATTTATACATACATATATGAAATGAGTGAAATACTTATTTTAATTTTATTAATTTCATATGTATAGAAAATTTGTATTTGAATAAAAATAAAATTAAAAAGAATTCAACTTTTTACAATTTCAATTGTTACACACACAAAAAAATAAAAATAAATATATAATTAATGTTCATTACAAATAATTACATATATGTAATTCTAATTTGTTTATTTATTTAACAATATCCGACGTAAATATTTTTTATTTTTTCAAATATTAAAATGATTATATTTTTTATTTACTACACATTTGAATAAAATTTAAATTAGAATTTTAAAACTATGAATAATTATACCATTTTGACCGGTTTTATGTGTATAAAAAATATCATAAAATGTGTATAAATGTAATTATGTACATACGTATAAGTACGGATGTGATATACACGTATACTCGTTTTATTAAACTGTTTTTTAGAAACTTTAAAATTATGTTTTGAACATTTTATTTATTTCTCCTGCTACAAAAAAAACAAAAACTAAAAAACAAAAAAAAGATAAATAATTATTTATTTTTATTTTTAATAGGTACATCGATTTTTTATTAATTTTTTTATTATGATTATTTCCTAGAATTTAATTACATAATTTAATTTATATGCGAACGTGCGTATATGTTACACATGATATCCTTGTTTTCATGAACACTTAAAATATTGTTCAAAACATTTAAAGAGAAACTACACATTTCACAATTATAAGACTCATAATTAATATTGTTAATAATATATACTTTTCATTCAGTTCTTATTTTTATTTTATTTTTTATTTATTTATTTATTTATGTATTTATTTCAAAATTTACCTCATTATTTACAGTTCGACAATGACTATTTCGTACATATTCTACAACTTTAGCCGGTAATGGTTTTGGTGCATTTTGCAATACATCAACTATTAATGAACATGATCGAATCGGTATACACAAACCAGATTCACCAATTGGAGTTCTACAAACATCAGTATTTTCTATATACCATAAAAATTTTAAAAAAATTAAAATTATAAAAAATATGAGAAAAAAAAAAAACTATAATTACAATTTAAAGATTTTAATTTTGAAAAGTTATATTTTTTTTTTTTTTTAATTTTATCATCACACTATACATTATACTACTTATTATTATATTTATATTACATTTAATATACAAAAATATACTTACGAGAATTTACATATGCATTTACAAAAAACACAAATAAAATAATTGAACGCATATTTCTACTTAATTTAATTGAAAAAAAAATGTACATATGTATACTAATTTAAATTGAATCGAATAAATTTTTTAGTTAAAAAAAAAAAAACAAAAACTTTAAATATCTATAAAATAAATTTATTTAATAAGAAACAAAAATAGCCGATAAATAAATATTATTTACAAAAAATAAATAAATGTTTCTATAAAATAATATCACAATTACACACAAAGAATACAGCAGTAATATCTTTTTTATTTTTTCTTTTACTAATTATTATATTCTAAAAACTACAAATGAACGAGTATATTTAATTAAATATGAATGAAAATTTCAAAAAGTTCTATTTTCTCTCGGTTCAATATTTAAAGATCAAATACTAAACTCGAACTGAAATCGAATCTGTTCAAATCACAACTTTTTATATTTCAAAAATGTAATACTACAATCGATGATTATACAGAAATCACCTGAATTCAACAAGTGTATATAAATACATATAAGTATAATATACTCGTCCATAATGAATATATCATAGCCATGTATACATATCAAAATAAACGTATGTATTTATTTAGGTATGTATATATATATATATACAATAATTAATTATATAGATAGTAAAGCCATTATCGTTATTTTAAATTGTATGTTATATTTTTCTTAAGAAAAAAACGGGCAACTTTTTGATAGTAGTTTTGACCGAACAAGATTCATATCATTCAATAAGATGATGATGATGATGAGTAATATCAAAGATACTATATATAAATATATATATAATATATATAAATACATTTTATAAATGTATTTTGTATAGTATCTTTGGTAATATATATAGATATGTATGTACATAAGTTTATAGATTTATATACGTATTGCATATGTATATATGTAATTTATAATATACATTGTACACAGTATACTCGTATATGCTAGAAGTTGTCTTTTCAACATTAAAAGAAAAATCTGAATTTAATATTTTAAATGAAATACATAATGTACAATTATAATATGCATATACATGATGATAATTGTAAATTTTCATTCTTTACATGAATAACCATAATGAAATGATATTTCTAAGTGATAATTTTACTATGAAATTCAATATTTAAATTATTTTACAAGAATGTGAAATTGACTACAGTTTTTTAAATTACTGAATAAAAGGCACATAGAATGTAAAATGTATGTAAGTGAAAGTAATATAGTATCGATGATAATTAATTTATTAGATTCTTATCTGAAAGTATAATAATTTATTATGAATGAAAAACAAGAAAAAAACAAAATAAAAAACTTATATATGTGTAGTAAATCAAGTAGTTGTGTGTCTAAAGTTTTTCCTTAATGATAAAAAATAGATGTATTGAATTTTAATTCATCCTTTGGGAATCACCTGTAACGAAGTATCTGTTTAGATCATACGATGATATAAATAAAAATGTTACATATACATATGTTAATTTAAATTGAATAAATAAATGTTAAAAATATTCAAATAAAATTTTATATTTTATTGCATTATGAATAATAATTTCATAATTTTGATTCAGTCTGTATAGAATGTAAATTCATTTTTATGATTTTATTATAATTTTTTTAAACTTATAAGAACAAATACATAGTTTAAAATTATATTATGTAACTTACTTATATATATATTAACAATCCATTTTGAAAATTCGCAACAAATTAAAAAAATTTTTATGAATTGATATAAAATGAAAAGGTAAATATTGTATGAATTATTAAATGTTACGAAATAAATTAATATTAGGAAAACTACTACACAAATTAATAATTATTATTCGACGTGAAATAGCAGTGCAGTTATCTGTAAATGTATTATATATTGTAAACGTTTATCTATTGAATGATTTTTAATTTATTTATTATTTGAAAATTCTTAAATAAATTAAAACTGTATATAGAAAAGAATAACACAAACCTTTTGTTATATATAATAATGTATGTAAATGAATATATATTTTTGATTATATTTAAAATTTCACAAATTAATAATTTTGATACTAAGTTGAATGAAATTAAAAATCATAAATAAATTAATATAAAGCGCCGCTTTTAAATTTCCAAAAATTTTATCCGGCTTATTAACGTTTGTTATCATTAACCTCCTTACTTACTTACAATACAATAAGCTACATATAATACACAAAAAATGATTAAAAAATTAAATTTAGAATTTATAAAGATAATTTTAAAGTGGAAAAAATGATAATACATATATAAAAATACTACTTCATATTAAAATATTTGTATGTACACATTATAATCAAAAAGTAAAAGGGTGTACAAGAATGATTATAAAATAAAAGTAAATTAAATGTTATTTTCAATTTACAAAAAATTATTAATTAAAAATAAATTAAAATACATTTTTAATGGGAAAATTTCACTGCAAATCATCATAATAACATAAAATGAGGACCATTAATCCTTGAATTGAATTTTTAATTTTAAATTACATTACCTGAAAAATTACTTTTTTTTTTCTTTTTTTTTTTTTGAATTTGAATTTTTAAATTTGGAAAGTGACATCTACATTAAATATGATGTACATATATGACGAAGATTTTTTGAAAAACCGCAACACTAATACTTTTTACTAGGACTGTACGTTCGAGTATAAATTTCCATCTACTACTTTCCTTTCCAAATGTCAATAAATCAATCTCCACTTACTCAAAAATTATAATTATTTAATTAAATAAATTCCAAAAGGTAAAACGTAAAACAACAAATCAACAAATTAAAAATAAAAATTTATATTCACGCAGTGTCTGTGTCTGATTCTGATGTCTCTGTCAAGTTAATTCGAGTCTACAAAAAATTCACAACGACCTCCAATCATCCTTTCTTTTGGTATTGGTATGTCAATTCGATCATTTCGGTACTCGCTAATAATATAGCTAATTAATTTTCAGTTGTTCATTAATTAATTGATTTGATAAAAAATTTTATAGTAAAAAAATTCGTTTTAAGGCAAGTGGTTACAGTAACGGAACGGGTACAACAATACAATAAATTAAAATTTTCTTTGACGACGGTTTCGTAAATATATCCCATCTCACGAACTGTGGTTATTGTAGTTACGACGAAATTTATTCAAATTCATTCTTTAAAGCATCTTGAAAATTTAGTTTTAAGAAACGAATAATTTCAACTGTGATTGTGATACTTATACGGTTTTTATTATTTTTTAAACGAAATTTAAATCAAAAATGATTTCAAGTTTACGTATAGTTGCCCGTAGGACATTCTCTACAAGTCCAAAAAATTTTGCTGCAACACATATGACCGTTCGAGATGCCCTTAATTCTGCCATGGATGAAGAAATGGCAAAGGATGAAAGGGTGTTTATTCTTGGTGAAGAAGTTGCTCAATACGATGGTGCATATAAGGTACAAAAATTAAATAAATGAATAAAAGCGTTGTAATGTATGATAATTGGTTACGTAAACAAAAAAAAAATCATTATTTTGAGGTTATCTAATTACGTTATAATTACAACTATAATGATGTGAATGCAATGCAATATAATTTATTATCTATTTAAACTAAAATAGTGGTGGAAATGGAAGCATGTCCATGTATATTATATAAATATAATGTTATATTATAATATCATGTCATGTCATACGCATACGTTCGTCGAGTGTTTACATTGTAATTGATCACGTTATCTCTAAACAAAAATTTATTTATAAAGTTTATTTAAATAGTTTAGTAATTTTTTTATGCATTTATCTATTTGACTACATTGAAATTGAACGTGATTTTAATGAGCTATTTTGAATGAATGTCATGTAATTATATACATTTTAAAATAACTGCTTTTAGGTTAGTAGAGGATTATGGAAAAAGTACGGTGATAAACGAGTTATTGATACACCAATCACGGAAATGGGTTTCGCTGGTATTGCTGTAGGTGCTGCTATGGCTGGTCTTAAACCAATCTGTGAATTTATGACATTCAATTTTGCCATGCAAGCAATTGATCAGGTAATACAATTTACATTTACAATAATCATATATCTAAATCATTGTCCTGAAGAGAATGATGCATTTTGTTTTTCATTTTATAGATTATTAATTCGGCTGGAAAAACTTACTATATGTCAGGGGGTAAAATTAATGTGCCAATTGTATTCCGTGGACCAAATGGTGCTGCTGCTGGTGTTGCAGCACAACATTCTCAATGTTATGCTGCATGGTATTCTCACTGTCCTGGACTTAAAGTAATATCACCGTACGATGTAGAAGATTGTCGTGGTCTATTAAAATCTGCCATACGGGATCCAGATCCTGTAGTATTTTTAGAAAATGAAATTATGTATGGTGTATCATTCCCAGTTAATGAACAAATTTTAAGTAAAGATTTTGTAATACCGATCGGTAAAGCAAAAATAATGAAACCTGGAAAACATGTAACATTAGTTGGTCATTCGAAAGCAGTTGAAATTTGTTTGAATGCAGCCACTGAATTAGCAAAAAAAGGTATTTTTATGGTAAAAAATGAATACATAAAAATCTTTAATTAATTATTGTTTCTATTGCTTTTGTTATTATTAGGAATTGACGCTGAAGTAATTAATTTAAGATCGGTACGTCCAATGGATACAGATTTAATATTTAAATCAGTCCAAAAAACACATCATTTAGTAACTGTAGAACAAGGATGGCCACAAAGTGGTAAATATTTTACCTAGAACTATCATAAAATATTTTATAAGACAACAGATAAACACTTATGAAAATATATTAAATTTTAGGTGTTGGAGCTGAAATCTGTGCCAGAATAATGGAAGATGAAACATTTTTCCATTTAGATGCACCTGTATGGAGAGTAGCAGGTATTTATAAATGAAATTTATAGCAAAATTTTAATTTAAATAAAACAAAAAAAAAATTTTTAATTTTTAGGTGTTGATGTACCAATGCCATATGCAAAAACATTAGAAATAAATGCTCTTCCACAGCCAGCTGATGTTGTTCAAGCTGTAGAAAAAATTTTAGGAAAAAAATGAAATATGGATAAAATTGAATTATTAAATTATTTAAATTATTAACATTTACGAAATTAAAAACAAAAGAATACCTGCCGAACTCCACCTTATACCGTATACGTTTTTTTTTCGTTCCTGTTTATAGTCTTTAAACAAAGTTTAATTTGAATTGTTTAAAACATTATATTTGTACAGTAGCTAAATTGTTAAATCTTAAAATCTCTCAATTCCCATTAACTAATATTTTAATTTATAATAGAAATTCAATTTATTATGTAAAAATTATGTGACGCAATTAATTGGCTGTAATTTATTATGGACATTATTATTATTGTAATTGGCATATTAAGCTTTTCATTTAAGAGAAATATAGAGAGGAGAACAAAAAAAAAAGATATTTGTATATTTTTGTTGGTTTCTAATGATGTAGAAGTTTAGAAATTGAAAGAGAATTTATTAATTCTACTATCAATTACGATAGAAAATGTAATAAAACATATTTTTTTCCGACTGATTGATTAAGATTCTGTTTTAATTACTCATTTCGAATATACTGTATATAATATTTTTGTTTAAAGAAAAATTTCATTTTACGAATTGGTATAAGAAAAACTGTGAAAAAATAAAATTTGATACAATAATTATGTATTTGATAAGGAAAAAAGAACAATAATAAATTAAAAATCAATTTTATTATGTAAAAAAAAAAAAAAAAAAATTAACTTGTAAGTGTACCATAAAAAGAAAAAAAATTATTATAATGTCCTGTTAATACAAAATTAAAATGCCATTAAAAAGAAACTGTTTTCTTTTAGTTTGTAAGTCACTGCGATCTGTGCGCCTTTGGAAATATTCGAAAATTCACAAAAATGGCCCCCAACCAATGTACATGGCCGCCAAATTATCAATATCAGTTGCTTGTGAAATTAAGTAATTCACTTGTCCTTCGGTCGATAATGGCATATTAGAAGTTTTCCCTTTTATTTTTACCTTAAAATAAATCACAATGTAACAATGTAAACATTTTTTATAATTTTTATCACTACTTACATATCCTTTTAGACGTTCTTCAATTGCTTTCACATTGATAATAGCTTGTGGATCGATTCTCTCAATATTTCCTGCCTCTGGCTTATAGGTTCGATTCCAATTAACTACCGAATCGTATACGAACGGTCTTAAAACAGACATTAAAGTTGGTGTTTGTGATTGTAATACTCTCATAGTAATTTCACAGCATTTTCTATATGCACCTTCGATTCCAAGCGGTCCCATAGCATGTACCATATTATGAGTAAGTCTGAATGGTATATTTTCTGGATAATCGAATGTTTCACCTTTATTGAATAGACAATTAAAATCTACATGTACTATGTCACCAGTCATTCCATCAAATAGTATATTTTCGCCGTGACGGTCACCTAATCCAAGAATATAACCAACAATCGACATCACAGCCGTTGTTCGAATATATGATGTTCTCGCTTGATACCAATTATGAGGATTTGTAAAACGTAATTTAAACCATTCACCAAATATTGTTGGATGTCGTGGTAAATACACTTTTAAAAATACTTCACGTTTTTTGTCGATTGGATCATTTGGTTTACAGGCATACGCTTTCAATTCTCTGCCGTTCATTCCTAATTGTTTTTGCTTATAAAATTTGATCAATATTTGCCGAAACGAATGTAAATTTTGCACCCATTCAATTAGACCACATTCTTCATTTAACGGTAGAACTGCGTATGTTCGAATTCTCAAACGTCTTTGCCGTGCTTCTGGATCCTGATGAAGATATTGTTTAACAACTGCATTGAATTCCATCAAACGAAAATCTTTTCTCAGATCATCTTTTGGTTTCATCATAACCGTATACTCTTTTCCATCAGATCCTATTAATGCTACTTTTCGTGGTCTTTGTAATGATATAAGAATAGTTACTTCGTCCTTTATGCCCTTGATATAAACGTATTTATTTGGGAATGCATTGAAGTTTTTCGCTGGAAGGCTACGCTCATCGATTGGTGGTATTGTTGGTTGCATAAATTGCTGGAATGGCATTATAATTTGCGAGAATTTCGAATCATTCAACAATTTTTGTAATTTGGGTACCAAAGAACTGACTGTTGGATGTTTTTCAGACGGTGGAATTTCCTTATTCGTTAATTCGATTAAACGTTCTGCCAACGAATTAAAATCATTAATTAACATTTGCATTTGTGTATCATTTAAACGACGATCATTAAATATTTCTGTACAACGTTTTACACGATTCGCATATGATGATTTGAATGCAGGCAATATCATCCATAAAGATTGTTGCGGAAATTTTTTTATCAGACATATTATGATTGTTTTCAGGACGTTATAAACATCTAATGATGGATGACATATACGACTGATCAATTGTGAAAATGTTGTATAAAATATGAATGACGGTAGACATTGTGATAATTTTTCAACAAATTCGTTCATTTTCGTAGTGCATTTTTTGAATGAATCATCTCGTTTCATTTGTGCAGTAAAATCTAGCCATATACTCAATAATCTTGGCATTGACTGGTATATAAATTCACATCCGTAATACATAGATCTACCGTAGTAATTCATAACTTCAAATAATACATCTCGTCCTATACTACTTTCTTGTTGTTCATCGGACATTGATGCGTAAATTTTATCCAAATACTGTGCTAAATGTACCAAACATTTTTCTGATTTTTGATTGTGCTGCAATGATTGCTTGAAGTAACGTATGTTCATTTCCGCACTAATGTTCATTGATTCGGTATTGTATGATGCCTGTAGAAATTTTGCTTCAGCATATAACAGTTTTACTGATTCCGTTACACTTTGAGTTGAATTTTGATTTGAACTAGAACTTGAATTCGAATTCGAATTCGAATTTAAAATTTCTTCAATATCTTTAATTTTTTGTTCGATTACTTTGAAACAATTCGTTTGATCACCTTTTTTCCATAATAATTTTGCTTTTTCCAAAAATAAATTTTCCGGTTCATATTCTTCAGCATTCATAATGCATAATTGCGCCTGTTGATACCATCCAGCTTTTCGCGTCAGTTCTGTACTTTGTATCCAGATTTTACCAATTTCTGTATCGATTATTTTATTCAGTGTATCACAAACTGATTGATTTTTATTCGTTTTACGTATTAATGCTTTCGTTTCTTTTAAGAGTATTCGACGAAGACATAAAAGTGGTTCCGTTATTCTAGGTGTAGGCTGAAGTAATGATAAACGATTTTTCCAATCTTTTAGAAATTCATTCAATTGATTAATGCAATTCTTTTCCGAATTATTTTCGTTTGCCAATAAATTGGATAATTTTTTGATTTTTTCAATTTCAGATAATGTATGCAATTCCATTACTTGTGGATAACCCTTTTGATAGGCATTCAGCTCAGCCACACCATTAGTTCGAAGCATTGTCAAAATATTAAAACGTATTTCTTCGATTTTTCGTTCAAATTCAGTTTGATTATCGTTACGAAATGAAATCAGTGCTTTACCACAGTGTATACCCCAATTTGAATTGTTTTGGATCGATGACTTATTTATTAGTTCTTCGAGATCTTCGAAACGCCCTAGACGCCATAATGGTTCTGCCTGAATTTCTTTTAAATCATTTGTATATTTTTTACCCAACTGATTAAATAATCCTTCGGATACCAATAATGCTGTTTCTGGAGTGTCTAAGTTTAAATAACATTGAACGATATCACGTACATGTATTGAATCAATTTGATTTGTTTGCATTAATTTCTCAAAACAAGTTATCGATTCTGAATGCCGATCAGTCATATTATTGACGAGTATTTGTTCTGAAATTGTTAAATCATCTTTTTTAAGGCCGATAGCACCTTCTAATGAGTCTGGATCCATTAATTTCGCGTAGATTTTAGCTAAAAATGAAAGATTATCTTGCAAATATAGTTTTGAATTTCCTTCAATATACGATTCAATGTACATCAGAGCTCTAAAATATTCAGAACAATTAAAATTTGCCACAGCTATCATTTTTTTATTGAATCTATTCAAAAATTCAAAAGTTTTTGTGTAGTTACTATCTGATATATTACGTGAACATGTCTGATTCCATTCTCGTAACCAACGTCCCAGAAAATCTAGTTGTTCAAATGCAATTTTTGCACATTTTATCTCCAAATATTCAGCTGGTTCTGATTCATGTTTATCTAAATTTTTATTCGAAAGGAAATTTAACGTTTTCAGACCTCTCATACGTGTTTTATTAAATTCCAGCAATCGACTACTGTCATTCGTTTGTTCATCATCCAATACAGATTTGAAAACGCATTCGAATTCCTCGTAAATTTTTTCAATAAATTCATCATTACTTGACTGTATGACATGCAGAATGATATACGGCAAAAATAAAGATAAAATGTTTGTATCCCTTTTAATACTTGGCTTAAAGGAATTCAGTAGATCTTGTGTTTTTTTGTTCTGGACTTCTGTGATCATTTTTGATGCCCATAAAAATGCCCATTCTTCATAAGTTTGACATTTCGAACTACCAAATATTGGATGTACATTGATATTTGAATTCATTGTTAGACTAGTATAACATGATGTTAATAATGGTTGCATTAGTTGTCGCATACGTTCTGGTATCGCTTCCCATACATCCATTTTCTTTTTTGATTCTGGACAAACACCACGTTCTGCTAAAATTTCTTGTATAGCTAATGAAAAACTGTCAACGTACTTTGTGTCCTTTTGAAATTGATATGCCTTGCACAATTCTTTTAGTGCCATTATTGCAAAATCATCCTGATGAATGCTTAATGAAAAATTTTTCTGCGGCGAATAGTTGGGTGGTAAATGACTCGGTTCAATGGCGCCTAATTCCCCTAAACATTTACCAGATGCTAATTGCAAATTTTTATCAATGTGACGACAATTTATCATCAGAATTGTTAAAATATCTTCAATAATTGGATCAATGTTATTTTTTCCAAGCATTAAATTATTCAGCGCATTACGATTATCGATAAATAATTTCGTTAAATATTTTAAACCGTACTGTCTTACGACAATATTTTCATGTTTTATTTGTTCCAAGAAAAATTTTAACTTATCAATAAAATTGTTACCGTTTAGAATTTTATCTGTTTTATCTTTAACAAATATTTTAATGTCGTCCGTTACATTTAATGTTTCAATGAAATATAAATCCGGTATGTATCGACTTAACAGACTACCATTCGAAATTATTAGAAATTTATAAATTGAATGTATTTCATTCTGATTTGTGTCCAATAATGATTCTAACGATACAATAATTGTACTTAAAAGTGGTCCTAATGCTTGTATATCGACGGTATGTATAAAAATATTCCATACATTTATGCAAATATCTTTCAATTTTAACGATGTCGAATCTTTTGTATCTTTTATCGTTAGTGCTGTACGTAACATTGCCAAAATTTTAAAACGAAACGGTGTTATATGTTTGGTACCAATGAAACGCATTATTTCACCAAGACTCAATAAAATATCGAATTTTAAAATTTTCTCAAAATCTGGATCGATTAGACATGACTCAAAATATGTTATAACACCCAAAAATCTTGTTGTTATATACTCAGCAATTTTCAAACGTGAAATTTCATTTAATTCTGTTTGATTATCTTTTAAAAGTAGATAACGGAATGCATTCATAACACTTTTCGGTGCTTTATGATAATAAATTAAAATCTCTGGTATTGTACGCTAAATCATTTACGATAAGGATAACGATACAAAAAATAAAGAAAACATATGTTAAATTATAATTTAAAATGTCGTTTAATATTTTTATTTTTCTTTATACCTTGACGTCTGAATACAGTAAAGTGTAAAGAGTTTTTCCAGTATTTTGTATTATGAATTCTAAGCATTGACCATTTATTTCGTCCGTTTCATTTATGAAAAGATACGGATAAGTGGTCAAAAATGAAAGCGCTAAAATTCTTGATAAATCTTCTTGAATTAAATTTGCTAATTCATTCAGTAGATCCTTACATTTTGGATTCTTGACGACACAAAAAAAAAAAAAAAAAAACAAAATGTAAACATGGAATACAATGTAAATATAAATATTTTTGAATATACAGCACTTACCTTTATACACCATGGAAGTAGCATAGCTACAAATAATTTATAATATTCAGCGATAAAATGTTTTGATCCAGTAAATCCTAACATTTTCGATATCTGAAAATGAAATTTTTTGCAAAATTAAAAGAAATATCCTTATACTGAAATATCGTATTTCATTGAAAATTTTTAAAACATACATTACTCAAAGATTTATTTAATCCAATGCCGTTTCTTAAAAAGATACTAACACATAAGGTGATTATCAATTTCAATACATTATGCTTATGCCAATTCAATAAATTATTTGGTGTAACATTGTGTTTCGAACATATTTCCAATGCACATAAAATTGCTTCGTGCGATACACATGATTCGTAACGTATCAAATATAAAAATGTCATACGAAATGAATTTATTAAAATTTTTTCTGGTAAATTTGATAATGTAGAAAATTTCAATAATAAATTTATAATTGAACTTTGAAATGATTGATCAGTTGTATTCAATGATAAATCAATTATTTGTAAAAGATTTTTTATGAATTTTTCGAAAATTTTTATTACAATATCTTCAGATTGAATTTTTTTCATAATTAATTTTTGTATTATTTGTATATAATTGCTAAATATTAAACGTATATCATTATTATTGTGTAATATCAATTTTAACCATTTATCCTGTATTAATTCATTATCAATTAAATTTAAATGATTTAATAATGATGGTATGCTAGATATTAGATCACTGAATAATTCATTATCTTTTGTTGTGAAAAAATTAAATATACATTCAAATTCTTTAGAATTCAATAATAGAAATTTTGTAAATTTATTTTTTTCAATTGAAATTCCTTTAATATCTGTTAAATTTTTTAATTGATCGTTTTTCATTTTTTCTAAATATTGTTTCTGCTCATTTTGAATTTCTGATGTTGACATTGTTATCGATTCATTCTCAAATTCTGAACAATTCAAACATAATATCTTATATTCAATTGATGATTTTTCATATACTTTAAATATTTTCACGTTTCCATACATCAGACAAATTAAATTTTTCATATTTTCACCGTAACCGTGAACTTTTTGTAAATCTCTTAATGATGGACGTATAATTTTTTCTTCTAAAAAATTTAATGATACCGTTTCATTAATTATCAAACTAATGATTGAATGTAATATGAAATTTTGAATTTTCTTAGAATTTTCATTATTATTTTCGTTAAATAATTTTTGAATGATATCTTTCATTAATGTTTGAAAATGTTTTTTACCATCCAATTTTAAATGATTCGCATTTATGTTTATTAGATGCATAATGAATTTCATTTGATAATCATTATTCGTGTTCTGTTGAAAGTTTTGAATAATTGAATTGATCAATGCCATTTGTTGATTTAATTTTAAATTTAAACAGAAATTACTTTGTAATAGATTTCCAGATATTTCTGTTATTATTACTTTTATGTGACTGTTAGATTCATCGATTAAATTTTGAATTTTTTCTAAAATAATTACGATATCTTCAATGCAGTTCAATTGAAAATATTTTAATTCAATTATTTTCATTAATATTCCATCAATTTTTACAGCATTATTACTACTAATCTTCGGTGATGTACAAACATTACACTCACCATCACCATCTTTCTGTTCGATATGTTGTTTTTGATGCCATACCGTAATTTCATAGTCAATTTTATTCATCAATTTAATTACTTCATTTATAAATTTCAATTTAATTTGTTCATTTTCGAATTTATTTCGATCGTGATGAACAGTTTTTAATTCTGATAAATTATCTAAAAATTTTTCATAAATTTTATTCCATGTCCTACTGATTGTATGAAGATCAGAATCAATATTTTCTGAATTATTTATAATTTCGATAACAATAACATTCAAAAATATGTGTACTATTTTCGGTGTACGATTTATCAGATCCAACAAATCATCAATATTATCGTTTAGCATTAATTGTAAATCTTTACTACTATTACCGTTCTCTAATGATAAATATTTGATTATATTGTATTCGATATTATCAAAATGTTCAATATATTTATCATTTATTTTATGTAAATTTATCAGAATTTCAATTATTAACTTCTGTATAGCCAATTTATCTTCATAAAATTTATTTGTTTCAAATTTAATTGAAAATATACTTTTTAGTAAATTCATAAGATGTTTACTAAATGCAATTACTTCATCTATTTTGATTGTTTTATTTGTTAGCCAGACATTTAAATTTTTCACAATAATTAGACAACCTTTTATAATTGTAATGATATATAAAAATATTTCTTTATCGAATTTATATGCTTGAAATAAAGACATCTGAAAAAATTCAATACAATCGAATTTTATTGTGAATGATGATGATGAATTATAAGCATTCAGGATAGAAATTAAACATTTCTTATATAAGCTGTTGTATGAGTCCAAATCTAAACTGATTGTATGCTTAAGAATTTCAATACAACATTCTAGTAGTAAATTTAATTTTTTATCATTATCAATACGAAATTTATGATAGACAGCTTCAGGATATATTTGTTCGATTTGATATGAATCAATATGGAATGCTTTAATTTCAACAAACGATGATGATTTATCTTTAAATAATGTATCATTTTGTGAATGTTTTATTAATAAGTCGATGAATTTTATGTACTCTTCAATGATTATTTTAAAAAGCCATGATTGTTTTAAAATGCAAGCTGAAAGTATTTCTTTTTGTAGCGATATATTATTACGAAGATTATCACGAAGTACTCTGCAACAAATAGAGATAATTGAATTGAATTTAAATTCATGTTCAAAATTAAATTTAATTAAACGAATAGTTTAAAATATTTTTTAATAAATAAAATGTGTTACAAAAAATCCAAACTTACTTGGTGTTGTTGATGTTATCCGTCTTGACTTTCGTGATACTATAAATCAATTGATTCAAAAGCCATATGTTAACTGATTTTTCTTTTAATTGCTCTTCAGAATCAATTATTAAATTTGATGAAAATAACCCAGGATTATCAAATGTTAAATTCTTATTAATCATATCCAGAATATGTTTAAGACTAACACTTTGCGTATTTTCAATATTTTCAATAATTGTACGAAATAATAATGGCCACATTTTATTTCTAGGCGATTCTCTTTGTTCTGACATTTTTTTTTTTTTCAAGTTTATTATTTAATTTTTAAAATGGAAATTATTAATAAAAATTTTTACTTAAAAATTCTAAAATTCTATCAATCACTTGTTTTGGTTATGATTTGCATTTTGTTTAGTGTTTATATTTTTTATTTATAATGTTTTGCCGCTTCTCAAAAATTCACCATAATCAGCTGCTTATCATCATATGATGGATCAATATCTGAATAGCAGAGATATCTATCGTGATTTTTGCTTTTCAGTTTTCAGAAAATTATTGCTATACTCTTTTGAAATTTTGAAATTATTCAAGTATACGAAGGTTTACAACACTTTACAATTTTTACATTTACATTATATTTTATATCCAAGCAAAGATAATATAGTTCTTCGTCTCAATAGATGTTCTTTTTAGTGTAAGTGGTAATTTTTCCAAAAACGACACACTTACATATATGATAAAGATCGAAAAAGCTTCATCAAAATCAAAAAAGTTTTTCAAAATTTTTCGAATTGCTTTTAGTTATGTACCCTGTACACAATTATAATCATTTCAATAAATTTGTATGACAGTCTGTGATATAATGGAATTGTTTTTGTAAATCGAGTTATCAAAACTAATTGTGTAGACGGACCATAGTGTTTCGAATTTGTTCTCATTTATTATAAATGTTTGCTCTCACAAATGAAATGAACACCTGTCAATGTTTTGCAGCACTAAACAATACACAATGCTATTTAAAATGTACATTTAATTCATATGATATTCCACACATATAAGTGTTATTTATATGTATTTGTATATTTTGAGTATTGAAAATAGAATAAATGAATATCATTGGCTGGAACATATAAATATAAATTTGAACATTTTTGAGAGATTTTGATCAAATATATTTATTTTCCATGTATGGTTTATTCTCGTGCATAAGGATATATAAAGATCCATATTGAATTGAAGACGATCTCGTACACATACATACATAAAGCATATAACATGAATAAACAAGTTTGATATAACCAAAGACCGATATATAAAATATATTATATCATGGTATATTATATTGGTCTTTGGTATAACATTGAATGCGATGTAAAAACTAATTCTAATACATACATAATAGACATGACATAGTAGACATTAATAACAACATGCTGCTTGCTTATGCAGAATAGATAATAGTAAATACTATATGCAATGAATGTGCTGTTTATGCGATATACATGATTGTATGTAATATGTATACATCGTTTATATGGTATTTTATACACATACATACAAGTGTAATTATAAAAATAGATTGTTCAATGATGTATATCAGGATCTATAATGTATATAGTATCAATGACCTTTCTTAACATATTTCTTTATGAAAATATTTGTGTGTAATGTTAAATATGAACCTTTTTGTTATTCATAGATATATGAATACAGTATTTGGTAATTACATATACACTTTCGCTATCAGCTGGTTTTTTACTCATAAAAAATTGAAAAGTCAACCTTTTTGCTTTTTTTTCAACTTTGGTTTGATTTCGGATTTATGAATAGAATATAATAGTGGCTGTTTGTTGCGGGGAGTGGTGTGGGGGGTGGTGGGTGGTGATTACTCATGAGTAATTTTTCATTAGTAAGATTGAAAAATTTTATAGAATGAAAAATAAAATATAAATGAAAAAAAGAGAATTTTGGCAAGTGGGTGCGGGGATGCTAAAAGAGTATGAAAAGTGCTGTATAATTAGCGTCATTCGTTAACACTGATCAACATTTTTGAACTGAATTAAACTGATTTTTTCATATGCTCTTTTAACTATCTACCCACACTCTCCTACGCATCAAACTTTAACTATTATACTTTTTTCATAAATCCGAAGTTAAATGGAACATTTTGAGACTAGAATCATGAAGATTCATATATTTTTCGATTTTTAATGTTTAAAGAAAACTAGCTGACAGCGAAAGTTTATAATTACCGAATATTTATCAATTACACTGCACTCTGATGGTTTTCCTCTGAAAAGAATTAAATAACAATTTTGATAGGTAACAGGCCTCAAGCAAATATCCTTTTAAGATACCACAATATCTATATTTGAAGAATATATCATTCATTTACTACGTTACCACTATTATAAGTGCAAAATCCACTTTGATCGTGATCAAAATTTTTCTTCTGCTTTGCTATGACTTTCTTAGATATTTTTATACATAATTTGCATATTAATATTATACTTTATAAATCATATATAGTAATATATTTAATTTTAAAGTTTTTAAATTTGAAAACCGTCTTCCAACTATAGTTAAACTAAAACTGGATGTACAGTATTGTTCACAACTACTTTTACACGGCATTTAATTTCTAATCAATTAATAATGGGAAATGCATCCTCGAAACATTATAAATCCATAAATTTGTTTAGTGTATACATATATAATTATAATAATAAATAATTAAATATAATATCAACTATTAAAATATTAAAATATTGTATAATTTCAACTGTATTAAAAGACGATTGATAATTCATCGCTTTTTTGTCCGAATTCATTAGGTTCATTTAAGTTCAAAACAAAGTTACATATATTTTATAGAAAAAAACAGAGTTAAAAATACATGCAATTTTAAAACTTTTGTTCAAAAAAAATGCTGTATAAAAATATTTATTACTATAATAATGCTAATACTAAATGTCAGAGGCTATTCAAATTTCTGATAATATATTCTAAAGTATAGGCAGGTCAGATTAACTTCCTATTTTTTGCCAACTCCATGACCGCACCATGCAGAACTGACCAGTTCTTGCACTTTTTAAATGAATGGTTTAAGTTTTAAAATTTGGTTTGAGAATGATATTAAATAGTTGAGCTATCAATTTAATAGAAATGTTAAAATACAAAGGTAAATTTTGAATTCAAAAATCAAATAAGCAATTATAATTTACTATACGTAAACCTATTCCACGTTATTTTCAAACATAATTTTTTGAATCACTACTGAAGATATTTTGATAATACGGATCTCCAAAATATTTCTAGGACTAGAATTATAGGCCCATTCTACTTAATAATTTATTTTCAAACAAACATAGATGAAAAAAATTTGATTGCATTCAATCATAAAAATCCATAAATTTACAAATAATTTATTTTCGACTTCATGACATGTTGTTTATTATATATACCTATATATATATAATATTTTTCAAGCTACAAATAATTATCAATTTTCATTGAATCTAATTAAATGTTCATCAGCGCTAGTATTTAGAATTTTTTGAGTATATACTTTATACCACTCACAAAAAACATCAACGAAATAAAATTTAAAAATTTTGAAATAAATATTTTTAAGTTTTCTGTTTTTAAAAAATATTGTATATAATTTAAAATTCATTATCCTCAAGATTTAGAAAAATATATATATTTGTAAATTATGTTCCATATTAATTTGAAAATATCAATTTTTATCTATATAGTTAGAAAAAAAATTGACTCAGTCTATAAAAAAATTTGGTTAATTCACAAAACACCTGATTTTTCAATTTCTATATTATGATCATAAATCAGAATAATACTTTATTTTTTCAGAAGTCCTAAGGCCTAAACATTAAAAAAGACATTCTTCAAAAATTTCAAGAAGAAATTCAATTCACGGGATATGATAATATATAATCGTATCTTGCATTCATAAGTCAATGAACTCAAAAACATAACAAAATAAAACCATAATATATCCATATGTATACATATATTATGTATAATCAAAGATACTATATACTATCACAGATAAGTGTATCTGATCTGTGATACTATGTAAAAACATATTTATATGTAGTTATATAGTATCTCTGGTATAATGCTACAGCAGTTATAATGTACGCATACGTAAAAACCTCTGTTGCCAAATATTCTACAATGCAACATCAGAAAATAATGTAAACCTATACAAGTAATACATATAATCAAAGACCATATAAATGTATAGAGTACAGTACAAATGCTACAGTAATTATAATGTATGCATACGTAAAAACATCTGTTGCCAAATATTCTACAATGCTACATCAGAAAATAATGTAAACCTATACAAGTAATACATATAATCAAAGACCATATAAATGTATAGAGTGCAGTACAAATGCTACAGTAATTATAATGTATGCATACGTAAAAACCTCTGTTGCTAAATATTCTACAATCCTACATCAGAAAATAATGTAAACCTATACAGGTAATACATATAACCAAAGACCATAATTGTATATATTTATATGGTCTTTGATATAAATACAATTCTATATATGTATTTCAATAATAGTAGTAGTAGTAATTTATGTCAGATCACATAGCACGCGACAAGGCATATTAACATAACAACACATACATACATATATAAAAATACATGAAATATGAAATACCTCCTTTCTCAAGTCATTCATATATTAAATACGACGATCAACTCAATACAATAAAAAAAAAATTTGAAACAACCCTATTGTCAATTGTTGTATTCTAAAGCATTTGCGTACAAAATATCCATTTATTTTTACTTATTCAAGTATAATATCATATCAAGGGTGCGTTCATAAACGTTACTATAGTTAACTATAGTTATCATTTGTCGTTCAAAATGGTGGTGGCATAGTAAAACATAACTACCAACATGAATTTTTAGCGTTCATAAACATCTGTAGTAAAGTAAATTTTTAACTATTTGATGTCAAAAATTAACCCTGCTCGAGAGCATGGTTAACGATAGTAACGATAGTAAGCCCTTAAGTGGTAATGACATTGACAATAAAAAATCGTTTGTCATTTAATTTTTTGTTGTGAATTGTGAAAATTTCAATTTAATTTATTTGAAATTTATTAATTTTGCTTTAAACTTCATTTTTAAAAAATAATTAATTTTTGACAAACAAAAAATATAATAATTATAATATGTAAAAATTTTTTAAACTTGACTTGACAGCTGAATGATAATTTATTGCTACTACTATGGTAAAAATCGCGTTCAAAAACCACTTGAAGTTAACATAACTATGGCTGTGGTATAACATAACTTTGCTTAAACTATACTACACCATGACTATGGTTAAAGTAATATTCATGAACGCACCCCAAATAAGTGATGGTACCACTCAAAACCATATAAAATTTAGTAAACCAGTCATGCAACTCACAAACTAATTCTTCTATATAAATATTCTTATTTTTCTCTCATATTTACATCCCTCCTGAATTATAAACTTTCGCTCTTTTTCGATATTGTTTCGAAAAACTTTTTCGATCTTTATTTTTGGCAAACATACAAACATTTAAATAAAAAAAATGAAATGGTTCATCTAGTAGGACTGTATTATCTTTGATCCAAGTAATCTGTGGAAATCTTTGAATGACTGATGAAAACTTGATATTTTTTATTGAATTGTCTGAAGTTCAAATATTCGACATGATAACATTAACATTGACTTTTATGACAGAAACAGTACGAGTTCTTTTAATAAATGAACACAGCACACTGCCAGTTTGATTTGAAATCTACATTATCTTTAAAAAACGGTTTGGTTAAGTGTTAACGTTTAAAATAGATAATTATTTTTATTTTAAATTTTACAGCACTGAAGACTGAAGTGCTGCAGAACTTGTTCTGTAAGTTAATTATTTGTTTCCGGAGTTATTCACAACGGTTTTATTTTTTAAATTAATTTAAAGTAATTATTTTATTTTTTTTGATTGTGCAATGGTTACAATGTAGGAATAAATAATATATGCAGGTATTTTAAATTAAACTATGTATTTCTTTTTTAATTTATTTTTATTTGAATTTTATTATTTATTTTATTTGTATGTATACATTTTTCCATAAATTTCTTTATTTTACTTCTAATTTTTCTTTTTTTTTTATATTTTTTTAGAAACTAAAATTAAAATTTTCATTTTCATTTTTGTTGTTTTTCATAATAATTTTATTCAAATTTAGATTTTATTTTTTTCTTTGTTTAATTTTATCTTTATATAATTTTCTTTTTAAATTTCATTTAAAAAGTTTCATTTTCGTAAATTGTATTTATCTTTTTCATTAAAATAAAGTACAAATAATATTATGTAATTATGTTTTTCTTTTCTTTTTATATAAAAGATAAAATAAATGAATATAATGCATTCCAGTTACATATATACATATGTATGTATATGTAATATTTAAAGCGTACATTATGTATATGTATAAAATAATAACTAAAAAATATACATTATTTATGTATATGTAAATGTATGTATAGTGGTATAATTTATATACTCTTTTTGTATACGTATTTTATGATTAAATGTTCAGATTTGTTTGTTTTGTTTTTCAGAAATTTTTAATTTTTTATTTATTTTTATTTATTTATTTATTTTTCTTTTTTTTTGATAGTGAATTTATTCTTCTTACATACTTTTTAATAGTGATTTAATTTAATTTGTTTCTATTTTTGCTTCTGTGTATAATGTAAATACAGTATGTAATCTGTAAGTAAGTATATGTATGTATATCTATGTGGATTATGTATATAATATTTCTTTTATTTATTATAATATCTATATGAGTATATGTATTTATAACTATGTATACAATTTTTTTATTTTCATTCCTACTGTATATGATTTTGTAATTTATTACTGTATTTAATTTTTATTTGATTAATTTTTTTTTTCTTCATAAAATATTCTTGATTTATTTGTGTATTTCTTTTATCTAAAAATAATATAATATTTATTTATTTAATGTGTATATAGGTATTATACGTATATTTTATTATTCTTTATAAATACATCGTGTGTGTATTTGTTTCTTCCTTTATTTGTAAGTATATACATACATATGTATATCTTTCATTTGTATGCATTCTAAAAATACTTACTATACAATTGGTTTTATACAACTAAATCTGTAGGTGTATTTTAAATTTATTTTTATTATTTTAACTGTTTAATATACTATGTATATTTTTTTGTAATTTTTCTTTTGTTTTTTTTTTGAGTAATTTTTTTTTTTTTTTTTTTTGTGTTTCGTGTTGTATTGTGTTGATTAAAACATAAACATTTCTAATTATTTTTTATAATAAATTTTATAATATCTTATAATGTAATATTTATTTATATGTACCTCAAGAACACCATTTATACATTATTATAACTACAACTATATATTATATAATTATCCTTATCATTAGGTATACATATAATTATTAATACATTTAATTCTTTTTTGTGTTTTTTTTTTTATATTTTTTTTCTTTTAATTTATTTTACTTTTACTCTATGTTACTTATACTACATATTTTTTTTAAAATTATTCTATTTTTTTTTTTCAAATATATGTATATAATTTTTTTTTATCTTAATTCTCATATACAAATATTTATATATACATATATATATATTATATGTGTATTTTTTATGTAAATTTCTTTTTTTTCTTCTTTTTTAAATTTATTTATTCATTCATTTTTATTTGTTTTCCATCAATTTGTGCTGATTGCAGCGCCATGTGTGTAATAAAGTAAAATAAAATTTCATAATAATTTAAATAAAATACATTTGCCATTTATACATTTATGATATATTTAGTTAATTTTTTTTTTGTTTTTAATTTTTATTTTTTATATTTGAAATTATATTTTTTTTTTTTTTTTTTTTTTAATTTAATTCTTTTTTTAATTATTAATTATTACATACATATAAACTTATCATTTTTAGTAGTACCATATGTATAGTACGTATACACATATACTTATACTATATTAAATCAATACAATTATTATTATGTACTTAATACTTAAATATATATTTTATTATGTTTATATTATTAAGCTTATTATATACTTTATTTTTAAACTTATATTATTGTTTTTGTTACATTTATGTATGTAATCGCACACCATTAAGATTCTTAATAATATGTTATAAATATTTAAATGTTTGTTGTATATGTTTTAATGTGTACCAGATATTATGTACTTTTATACTTATATACCTTTATGTATATGTATATGTCTGGAAATATGCATGCACACACATAGTATAGTATTCAATTTTGCTGTATGCTTTTCTTATTTTTTTCATTTCAATTATACAATATTACAGATTATAGCTGTGTACACATATATTATATATGTATATAGACCACTATTTTTTTGTAATATTTAATTTCTTTGTTCTCAATTCAAATTATATATTTTTTTTATATTTAATTTGTGCTTCAGTTATTTTTGTTTTTTATTTTTTTCATTTTTTGGAATCTTTGTAAAGATTTAAGAATTTTATTATTAAAATTATTATATACTTTTTTAATTTTAATTTTGTTTTTATTATTATTTATTTTATTTATTTCTGTACTATACTGTATAATATTTTATTTAATGCTACATTTAAATACATTATGATGTAATCCGTAATGTATATAATTCTGTAATTTTGTTGTTGTTGTAATTTAATTGTTAGTTTTCTTTTTTTTTTTAGTTTTTATTGCAAATATGATGTGTAGATTGTTACTATGGTATTTATTATTATTATTAGAATTTTGTTTTTTTTTTTTATATAAATGTTGTAATCTAAATTAATAATATAGTAGTAGGTGTGTATCTAATATAAATAAATTTCTTTGGTTTCGTTTTCCTTGTTCTGTATTTCGTATATAGTATACTCTCATATTGTGTGTATAGTTTTGGTATGATGAATGCGATGATGATCTTAAATATAATAAAATCTATATATGTTATATTATAAACTATTATATCTATTATATTATTATTGATGTTTTATTCTCATGTTTTATTTTTATAAAATATATATATTTTTTTTATGAATCTGAATGTCATTTGGTTGATATAATTTGTTTTTATTTTTCATAGAAAATTCTTAAAATTATACTATGTATTGTATACTTCTATATACTTATTCATTACATATTCTGTTTGTTTCATTCGTTTATAATATTCAAAAACATCTACATACATTATTTAATATAATGTATACATGGTTATGGTATGTATATTTTATGTATGTATATATTTATATGATATATAAGATATAATTGTATATATATATAAATATAATTATAATTATAATTATATATATATATATTTTTATATGTTATGTATGCATTCAAATATATAATATTTAAATATATGTAATGTTATGTATACGTATAATATAATATTTTTGTTGTATTTAGTTTTTTTTTTTTAATCTCTCATACCTACACACAAAATTTCCTTATTATATTTTTAATATTATATCCTTAGACTTATACCCTTAGACTTAATCGTTTCAAAATCTATGTATATTTTAAGCGTTTTTGGTTTCTTATACTCGTACATAATACAAGTTACATACTATATAAAGTGATACATTTTTAATAAAATTTTATACTTTAACCTTTAACTAAATACACCAGAACATAAAAAATGAATAATATAAGTAAAAATAATCTCATATATAGGTTATAATCAAATGATAATATATACTCACATAAAGTTTCATAAAAGGATATTATAAATAAAAAATAAAAAAAGCAAAAATCAAATTCGATTAAAATGTGTATGCGTTTTAAATAAAATAAAAATACAAGATATATACACATATTCCATATACAGTATATAATATACAGACAAGGCAACTTTTGTATAGCGTTTTTATTTATTTATAGATCATTCGTTTCTGTAATATATTTTTGTTTTTGTATATAATAATTTTAGGTTTAGTTATTTTTTTAATTATTAATTGCAACAAAATATCTGCGTATACTTACAAAAATACATTCAAATAAAAACTATATGCATAGAAGTTTTGAGAACGTTTGTAGGCAGGACTAAATTAAACAGTGAATTACATTAAGGGCATTAAAAGAAAATGCGAGTCTCAATATTTTTACAAATCAGATCAGAAAAATGATACACGAATGTCATTTAGCGCAATTATATTGTCTCACAATAAAATTATCATTGGATGACAATTGAATGATGACATATGTAACAAAATATCCAGAATTGTATCATAATTTTTCTATCGAAAACGTAGGTATAATATTGTTGGATTTATATATCATATAGAAATAGATCTTTTACAGAAGATAAAATTCTAAAGAATATAAATAAAAGATTTTTTATTATAATAAAAATTTGAAGAGAATATTTAAAGCATAAATTATAATTTTAATTAGTAATTAAATATTTTTCTTTTCAAAGTTCATATTTAATGTTAGAATATTTGAATATGTATTCATATATAGAAGACATTAAAATATTTTAATCCGTTCCTGAAAATGGTAAATTTTTTAAATTGAAAATAAAATATTCTATACTCGTATATGTTAATAAAATGTACCATAATCTAAATAAAAAATTATAAAAATTTTGTGAAATAATTTTTGTATCTTTGAATGAAATTCGAAATAAATTAAAACTTACTATCATTAATAATACCCATATGTACACATATATGCGTTATATAACATGGGTGTAGGACTATATATAATATATGAAAAATATACAAATATCAAATTTTTTATTCATTCACATAACATCATATTCATCTCTAATCATATCATTGTAAATATTCTTTCTTCACATTTACATATATATGCATAAACGTATAAATATCTAACGCAAACATACATTAATATGTTGTGTATGTAAATTATTGAATTATAATTCTTACATTCTGATATGGATTATAAAAATTATGCATATTCATGTTAAATGTTATGTAATTATACTTAATGTAATATTACATAATATATGTATTTTTATTTATTTTTATGTATTATCATTTCCAGCATATATATATTCATATAAATGTGTAATTTTCTTCTTCTTCTTCTTATTCACAAAATATGAGTATATATATTTATTTATATATTTTTTTCCTTATCATCTATATATAATTATATATTTTCCATATAAAATTTATTTATTTATAGTTTCTTACTTATTTCAACTGTAGTTTTTATAAAAAAATTTATTTATTTATTTTTGTTGTTGTTGCTGTTGTTGTGTAAGGGAAAGAAAATTTTTATTTTTCGAAATGCTACTGACATTATACCTTTGATATAATGTATAGAAAAATGATATATTTAGGTACATAAATATATGTATAGTAATATAAAGAAAAAAAATGAATTTTTGAATTTATGGTAAGGTAGATACTATACGTACTATTAGCGTACTAGTATATTGTACCATAGTAAGCTATCAATAATCTGATTGCTTCTACTTACTGTCTTTTCCTTTTTCTCGTATACTTCTTGTTATGGTGTGTAGTATAGTACAGAGCAAATAATAAAGGTAGGCGGATAATGATGACAGTCTATAGTCTATACTATTTCGTATGGATAGAAGAAATAAATAAAGAGAGAAAATTAATTTTTCTCATGAATGAAAATACGATTACATGGTATGTAAAGTACTACCAGCGTAAGCGTGCTCATATATCGTACTATTTAGTTAAATAGTAGCTACCAGCTACCAGCAGTAACCTCGTCCTCATTGCTTTGGCTACTACTTGCTCTCTCTTCTTGTTTTTCGTATACTTCTTATAGTTTGTAATGCAAAGCAAGTATATAGTTTGCTACTTGCTATGTTTCTACTATTTACTGTCTCCTTCTATTTCTCCTACACTTCTTATGTTATGTATGTAGTAGCTAGGTAGCTCACAGCAAGTATAAAAAGAAAATGAAATTTCTTATGAATTAAAATACGAGTACATGATTATTAATTGTCTCTTCCTTTTCTCGTATACTTATTCTTCTACCACAAGAACTGCAGAGCAAGTATAAACAGAAAATGAATTATTATTCTACATGTCACGGCATGGTGTATACAGACAGACAGAGTGATGTGATATGATGCAATGAAATATGTTTCTTTTTCTCTTCATGCCATGTGATGTCAGATTGTAGTCTATTAATGACTCTCAAATATATGGTTGCAGTTTGATTTTCATTTTCGATTTTGAAAAATAATAATAAAAAAAATTACAATTAATATAAATTCATATTGAATTTTCTAATGCATATTTCAAACAAGATACATATTAAATGAAAGTGTAATTGTTTATATGGGTAACTAAAAAATGATTTATACCAACATTATAAAAGTTATAGATTTCATTATTGATAAACATTTTTTAGAATTTTTTTTTTTTCTTTAACTATAAATTAACATGTGTATATAATGTAAAATGGATGTATTTCAATGTGCACTAAATCCTTAATATTATTTATATTATCTAAAGTTTTATATATTTAAATATCTATATTTATATATATATATATATGGTGTATGGTGTCTGACATAAAATTTGATTTTCAGATATGTGAAAATTTTCAAAAATCATTCTGTTTTTTTGCTTAATTTTTCCTTCATTCTATTTTTTCATTATTTCATTTTTGCAGTATAAAAAACATTATTTTTATACAAATTTTTTTTGTTTTTACATTTTACATTTTACAATCTATATAAATATATACATATAATATCTCTTAATATTATATGCACATATATGTATAATGTAACATATATATAATTTCAAGCGTAATATTTTATATTTGTCATTATTCATAACACACATAATGTACGAATATACCATATCTATGTGTAAAATTTTTTTATTTTTTTATTATAAAAATGTTTAAAATGATTTTTTTTCTTTTTATATTTTTATCTTTAAATATATAATATTATGTTATTTATGTATCTATATGTCATTTAGATTTGATTGTGAAAATAAAAAAATATATGGATATTTAAAAAAAATTTGTATGTTGTTTATTTTCGTATATTAAATTTTTCATGATTTTTCGAAAATTATTTTGAGTGATGTGTGAGTTTTTTTCTTTTAAAAATCTATTACAATTATCTATTTTACTATACATATTCCATTTTCATTTTCTCATACAAAACTCTATTACTTACATACATAGTATATTACATACATATATGAATATGTATGTATTATATCTGAAATTACTATTTGTATTACAAATATAATGTCATATAAATTAAATACTTAAAAAATTAGATTATTATTTACTTATTATGTAGAAAAAGCTTTATGTATTTTTTTCTTTGGTTTGTGTGGTGATATCTAAAAAAAAATTATGTTTATATGTCTGTAATCATTTTTGCTTAATTTAATTTAGTTATATTAATTTTATTTAATTAACCTTTATATTTATACTAATATTTATATAAGTAAGTATTACAGATTTTATGTTATTTTATTATGCATACATATATAAGTATAATATATATATATATATACTATTTATGTATACATATGTATATACCACATGACGGTATTTGATGAGCTGTATAAATTTATATAATATACTCTATCGAAATTATTATTATTATATAATTTTTAAAATAAAAAATATATTACTATTTTTATTTCAGTTTTTAGAATTAAATAAAATAAATAAAAAAAGTGAAAATTCCGTTAACTTTATATCTAAAATTTCCATTGAAAATTTATTCGATCTATAAATTTTAATTCATTTCAAGTATGTATATAATCTGTTCTTTATTCCTGAACAAAAAATAATAAAACAATAATAATTTTAAATTTATGATTATGGCTTCTTATACATATACATTTACCATTACTTTAAGGGACACAGTTATATGGGAATAATGTACTACAAGGTGCAAATAAAATTAAATTGTATTAAATAAAACAGAGATTTATTGGGAATGATATTGTACAGTGTATATTGATCATTTTGAAGTAGAGGAGCAATTCATTATGGTGTGATTAAAAAAATTGAATTTTTCATCATGCAAAAATTTATCAATTAATTTCTTTTTCTCTTCTTCTTTTAAATTCAAAATTTTCATTTTTATTTTTTTCAAAAGGATATTTTTTTTAAATATTTTTCTTTAAATTTTCAATTAGGTATTATCAATTTTTTATATCAATTATCAATTTAATTACATATTGAATTTGAATTGTAAAATATTTAAAATTTTATTCATAACATACTACATAGTATAATAATAATGATACAAATAAATAAATAATTATACAGACATATTTTAATAATATTGATCGTTATAATATATATTTAAAAATATTTATTGCATAATTTCAATTTTCAAAACGATTTATACTCGTACATTCATTTTTGTTTATTTTATAACTATATTTATATAATAATTTTATTTTTAGAGAACACAAGGAAACAACGTTTATATAATTACAACATGTTTTATATAATTAATATAAATATAATATGCATATTTTACTAGCAAAATTTTTATATTATTACACATGCATTTATGTATAATATGAGTCAGTATATTTTTATACTGCAAATTCTATATGCTCGTACTCGTAATTCGTAGTCGTACATTTAATTAAATTTTAACATAAAATATTTTTAACCATCAATATACGTTTTTCATGCCTTTCTGCATATTTAATTTTTAAATTATTTTTTTTTCCATTTTGGAGAAAATATAGAATTTAAGTAAATTCTAATTTTTATTATATAAATTTTTGCATATGCATTTTTTTATGATTTAACATTTTAAATATTCATTTTGAATATTAATATAATATGTATATATATGTATAGTATATAATGTACTATATAATTTTTCTCAATAATTATTATTGCTCATTTAAATACCTAGGTATTGTATTTAATTCAAATTATTATTGTTATTTATTATTAATTATTTCGATCGAATATTTTTAAAAATATTTTTTTTTTCTTATTAATGGATGGCAGTTATTTTTCCAATTTATTAATACATATTTAATGATAATAATAAATATAGTAATAATTATTAATCTATAATAATAATGATTAGGTACTTAAAACATTTTCATTTTTTAAATATGATACGATTATTGTAATGCAACTGCAATTAAAATGTCAAAATTCTTGAGTATTTAACAACACTTAATCATAATAACTAATAACTATCATCATGAAACTGAAGACATTTGAATCTTCAATCTTTACAGTTCAGTAGTCTCATTAGAACTGACTGAACACAGAACACTGAACATGGCAATGGGAATGGCAACTGGCAAGGCAATAAATAGCAAGCAATGTGATGGGAATGGGAACATGACAATGGCAATGGCGGGGAATGCATTTCATTTACTGTTGTGTTTCATTTCCAAGTTTTATGCGTTTGCTTTTGCTTGCTTGCAAGTTACAAGTTTCATGTATACACCATATACACTGGGTATACCGAATACCGGATATAGCATCACAGAATGGTGTGGTGAAGAATTTCTTATTACTTTTTACGATGGATATACGGATATACTTTAGTCGTGTTTCGTGTTGTATTTGAAGAAAAAAAAGGCGAATAGATGAAGTTATATTTTCGTTTTTATAATATATGCATTAAACATGCAGTATTGCAGTACACAGATGAATGTGTTACATTTAAATAGAATGATAACGATAAATGAAAAATAAATTAAAAATATATGGTAATATTTATACTTAATATACGAGTATACGTACTTAATATTTTAAATATTTATTTCATTTTTATACATACATACTACATATGTACTACACATAATTCTAAGGACAGAATCTGCTTAAAACAAATATGTAATTTTTTTCCTACATTATGCAGTTTGAACATTTTTTTTTTTCAATAGTCAACTATAACCAAATAAAAAAATTATATAAAATGTATTTTTCAAAATTATACTAAGTAGTATTATTAAGGACGTTTGTAGTTATTTATTTATTTTTTTTTTTAAATTAATTTTAATTTTTTATTATCAAATTTATTGTTGCTTTATAATTTTATATTTGCATTTTACTATATTTATATTTATTTTCTTTTAAATGTACATTTATATACTTACATGACAGGTAATATATATTTATTTGTTACATGTATTATGGTTTGTATGTAAGCACAAATTTATTTTTTTTTTTTCAAAATCTATTCTTACATTTATATGAATCTTATCATTTAAATTTATTTTTACACATACATACACTATAATATAATGTTTATTTATTTTTTAGGTTTTTTTTTTTAATTTGTTTTTTATTTTATCGTTTTTAGTTGAATATAATGTATATATTAAATTCTATTTTATTTTTTTTTAATTTATTCAAGATATTACATACACATATTATACTCGTACATATTAACTTATTTTATAATTTCCAAATATAATAATTTTTATTTGTTTGTTTGTTTGTTATATGTATGTATTTTTAAATTTAATAAATTTTCATGCTATATAAAAATATATATTTTTCAATTTATTTCATTCATATGTATAATATTAATTTTATAATTTTTCACTGATTTTTAACTTTTTGTCATTTGTGCTATAGTTTTATTATATTTAGTATATAAAGTATTTATAGTATTGCATACATATTCATCAATAAAAAAAGGAGTATGTAAGTACATAATAATAATTTTGTATTACTATTATTTCAATTTGTTATATTTTGTTACTTTTTATTTGTAATTATAATTACAATATTTATAATTTTATATAATAACAAATAATTATTCATACATATTTATTTGTAAATAAGTATGTACGTCAATAAGTATATAGGTATATATTCAACATAAATAATGTATTACATATTTTATATTGTATATTTTTAATTAAATTTAATTCAATTTTATTTTGTTAATTTACTTATTGATGTTATCTTGTTCTTATTTATATTATTATTATTATTATTCTTTTTGTAATTCATATTTGTAGTATTTATTATCATGAATTTATTCATAAATAATCATCTTCATTACTTTTAATTAATTCTGATAATGATAACTCTTTTTTGTAGTTGTAAAATTTGAGTAGAGCCTCAAATTAAATCAATTTAGTTTTTCGGAACTAAATAAAAAATAAATAGATAAAAATGAAACTGTCTTTTCTGGAGGACAATAATCGATATAGAACATAGCGTTCTGTAGCAATAAGAGAGTCTCCTATTGTGCAGTATACACGTAGATATTATATACTATGTTTTCATAAATACGTAAGTTGCATGCAACAAATGACTTGTATAACCATGTAACAGCCATCGCACAATTCGGGCGACAGTGACAGCGTATCGCCGAAAGTTCGCACAATTCGGGCGCAACTGCAGCGTAAAATATATATGAATTTTACATTTCTTCTTCTTGCGAATAGATTACTACTACTGTAAAATCTAGGTCGGGATGGCTCGTTCTCGCTGAAAAATAGAATATAATCTATTTGGGCGACAGCGACAGCGTAAAGTTCAGCGTAAAAAGTCCCATTTAATTACTGTATACGCTGTCACTGTCGCCCCAATTGTGCGATGGCTGTAACACTCTACGATGTACCTACGTATACATTAAGTCATCAAACTCAAAAAGTGAATAGCTATAATTTTCATTACATGTGAAGTTGAAATCATTATTTGCTCTGTAAGTTTCATTTCATAGTCAAGTCAAGTAAATACTTTTGCATGTTGGTTGATATTAAATTTCAAGTATGTTATGAAGTACATACATGCAAAATGGAGGTTGTGCAATTTACCTATATTCATGAAAACACATTATATTGCGATGTGATTTCGATTATATGAATGTGGAGATTTGTTTAAAGTTTAAATGTTTTTTTTTCGTAAAAAATTATATTCATTTTCCAAAAATTATTTTTTTAATTATTTAATATAATTATTATTAATAAATATTTCCTTTCAATTTTCATTTTAATTTTCAACTCGTATTACTATATATAATAGATATAATTATTATTATTACATAAATGTAACTCATACCTTAAATGTGTGTAGACATATTTCATATACATATCCACAAATTATGTGTATTTTTATCATTTTATTCAGTTTTAAACTAAAATTACAATTTTTTTTATATTGTTTTATATACTTTAAATTTATATATATATATATATATGTAATATATAATATATTTTTTAAAATATAATTCTGTAATAATACATATACAGAGATTAAAATTTATTTTTAATTATCAGCAATTCATATAATATATGTATGTATATGTATAATTCGTTATTTTTTTAAACTTTTAAATACATATTACACTATTATTATTATTATTGTTGTTGTTGTTGTTGTTGGTATTTTTTTTTTTGTTTTACTAATTTTTCGTAGCGATTTGTGCTTAAATGTGCGTAATCAGGCTAAAAAATTCATTCTAATTCGTTATATTATTTTTTTTTAATCAATTTCTTCTTCTTCTTTTATTCTTCTTTCTTTTTCTAAATTATGTATAATAAAGGAATTCACTTCAAATTTTATTATAATGAAAATTATATTAAAAATCAATTATTTTAATTAAAATGTAAATTTAATTTATTATATATTTTGTTCACATTTTTTTTTCAAACACCAAAAATATGTAAGTAATAATTTTTCTTAATCAACTGAAATATTATTTTTAATTTTAATGTACTTAGTACATATGGTACATATATATTTATATATATGTATTACGATTTGATCTTATTCAAATTTTTTTTTGTTTTTTATTTATTTATTTATTTATTTATTGGCAGTTAAAGTGCTATTTGTGTTATAACACTATCAAATTAATATATTTTGTATTATAATCGCGATTAATATTATTTAGATAAGAAATTAATAATAGATATTATAATTTATAATTTTTTTTTTTTTTTTGTTTGTGATAGGTAATTATTTAATTTCAAACACTATAGACATATATAGTAAATAGTACGTACATCAAAACATAAACTATGAATTACATGACTTCTATATATAATTTTCATTTATATGGTATTAATATTTTTATAATAAAACTGAAAATCAAAATTAATTAAAAATTTACATATTCATTATTCATTTAATTTTGTTGTTTTAAAAATGTTCTTTTAAAATGTACAAAAATAAAGTTTCATTTTTATTTATTTTTTTTTTTTCAATAAATTTTTCTTCAAAAATTTTATAAATAAATTCCTTTGGAATTTTTTTTTTTATTTTCAAATTACATACATTACATACATATATTCATGTAATACGACATACATAATGTATGTACATACTCGTACTATAAAGTTTATAACTTATTAATTTATTATTATGTATTAATAATTTTTGTTTTTTATATTCATATTTTCATCATTTTTATTTCACCATTCCAGCACCATATTCCATTTTAAATTACAATTCAGGTACAAATAAATACCAAATTCTGATATTACAATTTATTAGATATTAATATTATTATTACAAATTTTTAATTATTATTTAAATTCATTTAAAAAAATATTACTTTAAGAAAATTTTTAATTTCATTTTAAGTAACAATTTAATACCACAGATAAGAGTTATATCTTTATCTGTGGCTATACTCATTTTTAGATCTACATAATGAATTATTTTTCTAGATGAAAAATATACAGAGAATGAAGAAGAAAATCAATTAGTATTTCAAATCTATTAGCTCATACATTATTGAAGATATACTTAAAATGAGCAAGAATCAAATAAATTGAAGCTGAATTTGAATTGAAAGTAGTTTTGAAATTTTACTGAAATTTATTTTTTTTTAAAGAATTTATTTTTTATATGTTTATTATTAAATTTGTTTTTTTTTTTTTTAAATTTTCTTCATTATACAATTTCTTTCTAATATATATATATTTTTCAATTTAATTTTTTTAAATTTTTTTTTTCTCTATTCATTTTGTTTTTTTTTTATAAATAAACGAATTTCATTCCAGGTCCATCCATCATTTTTATTCAGTCCATTCAATCAATATATGTACTTCATGCATATACATACATATATTTTTGTATATTTTTATATTTTTATATGTATTATTATTTAATTTGTGCAAATACAAAAATATATATATTATATGAATGTATATGTTATTATTTTCAATTTTATTTAATTCTCAAAAAAAAAAATTATATTTTTGTCTAACTTTATTTTTTCTTGACTATAAAAATAAAATTTTATATAAACAAAAATAGACAAAAAGGAAAAAAATAATAAAATAAAAAATTAAAGTTTTATAAAATTCAAATATGGTAGATATATGGTACATACATAGTGTACCCAAATATTTGTATTTCACATTGATTTTGTGTAATAGGATATTTTTAAATAATTTTTATCTATAGAATTTATAAAAAAAAAAACCAAACGTTTATTTTGCAATGGTCTCTGCATTTTAACAAATTTTAAATCTAGCCAAGACATTCATCGCCGCCGCAGTAATTTCAGTAATTTTACAGTGTGTAATTTGTGTTGGGAATTAAGGTACATTTACAATCTAATCCAGATCACTTGCAAGATTATAATGGTATAAGCTTAGTAACAATTTACAATGTATAAGCTTTTAATATACTTAATTTCCTCTATTGCCAGCGTGAGATTAGAAATACAACATAATCCCATTCTCATTCTATAGATTAATCTGGACTCGATGGAAAAAAGATAGCACTATAGAAATTTTGTAGATGTGAGAAATCTAATGTGGAACGTATTCTGGGCTAGATTTTAAATGTACCTTTACAGTATTATTGGAGTTTGAGTAAGAAATTTAATTTTATACTCGATAGGATTTCATGTTGTCTGGAGTGTCTATTGGTAAATAATTTTTTTTTTAATTTTTCTATAAGAAATATTTTTTTAAATAATAATTTTTATTTTGTTTAATTTTACTAAATTTTTGAAGTATCAATTCCAACAATTTAAGAACGATGAAGAGAAAGGAAACTATTTTTAAAGTACTTATTTACTTCAAGCAGAGACCAATATAACTAAGTTATATTTACTTCAAAAATCAAAATTATCTATCACAAATATTTTTATAAATATCAAACTATATATATTACGAAGTGTTCATTTGTAATGAATATTACATATAAGCGTCGTCATTTATGTATTTTTATTTTTATTTTTTTCCCAAAAAATAAAGAAAGAATTTATTTATTTATTCTTTTACGCAATAATTATTACTTATACTTGTAGTACAATATTATGTAATATTATTTTATAATGTAAATATAATATGTACTCAAGTATATAATATAATATGTACTAAGTATTATATATGTACATATGTACGTATGTTTATTTAGATAAAATATTTATTTTCAAATTGTGTTAATTTTTTTTTTGTCAATTTTATTATCCAATTATTATTTTGTTTATTGTTTTATTTAAATACATTAAGTACATTTAAGTATTAAGTACATTTATCTTCAGCTTTTCATATTCATTTTTATAATTTAATATGTACTAATTAATTATTATTATTTTTCATTTTTTTTTTAACAAAAAAAAAACACCCAATTTCATATATATATATATATATATTTTTTTTTTGTATTTTCTAATTTATGGGGGTTGCACATAATATTTTTAAGATTTACTTACTTTTCAAATATTTAATTTCATTTAAATAACAAAATTATTGTAGTTAAATTAAAAATAATTTTTTTCTTTTATATTTTAAATTGATTACTATTTTATTTCATTTTATTTTTTGAAATTGTTACATTTTCTTTTATATTCATTGTTAAAACCATTTGTATGTGTGTATATTTAAAATTATTTTCTCTACACATTTTTAATATTTAACTTCATTTGTATCATTTTATTTTGTTTTATATTATTTTTATTTTTGTTTTTTTTTTGTTATTTTTAATGTTTTATGTTTTAATTTGTTATTTTTAAAATACAAATGTATGAGTATATAAGTAATTATTATGTATGTAGCCAATATTAAGCTCGGACAGAATTATGTAATGCATATACATATACGTTATGTTGCAACTGTTATAATGTAAGTAGTTTTATATTTTATTTATTTATAATTTTTTTTTTTTTTTTAGATTTTCAATTTAATTCATTTTTTTTTTTAAATATACGTATTTTTGTCAATAAAGCTTTCAATAATATATAACTTTTTTTATTGTTTATTTTTTTGCTGCTGCTGTTTTTGTGTTGTTTGTTGCTTTTTTCATAATGCAGTTTTATGGTATAATCTTTGAATATAAATTTTCTAGTGTTTTCATTCATTCATTTCATTTTTTGTTTTATAACGAATACAAATACAATGTTGTAAGTATATGTAAGTATAATTTTACAATTTATATTATTGAATTACCTACTATATTTTTGTATTTGTATGTTGTTATGTTATGGTAGTAGTATGCCAGAAGTTTTATATGTATGTAGTATAGTATAATATTGTAAATATTTTAATGCTATGATAATTCATTCATTTATGTACTATAATATGAATTATGATATTACATGCAATTTGTACATATATGCATGTAATTTAGATTTTTTGGTATAAAATGTGAATACAATACTATATAATATGTATTTTAGATCATGTTCAAGACAAATACAGTAATACAAATTTATGCAATTTATTTATGTATGTATAGTACATTATACATTTAATATATTCAGTATTATAGTATATTTTATTATAATGTAGAACAGTGTATATATATAATACTTATTAACAAAATTATCTTTATATATATATTTTTACATTTATAATGTATTGATTATACAAACATTTAATACTTCTTATATATTCATTTATCCTTATACATATTACAATAATTTTTGCATATTATTTATTTATTTATTTAAATTATTATAAATTTTTGGACTCTTTTTATTGATTACATATTGTTGTTTGTTTGTTTGTTTGTTTTATTTCTTATTCATATTTTTTAAATTCTGTGACAAAATTTTTATTTATTACCATAACATTTTTCTAAATTATTTTGTTCTGTTTTAATCTGTATAATGTAAAATTTCTATTTTATTTTAAACTATAATAATTTCTATTTCATTTTTATATGCAAATTCAATATGAATAATATGTTTTTATGTAAATGTTATGTGATGTTTTTTTTTTTTTTTGAATATGCGATAAATATTATATTATATGTTAGTAATAAGCAGTTTTTATGTAATATGTCTGTATTAATTATTCGGCAAATTCAATATTTCTACGTGGTGAACTTTCAGAGCTACTCTGTGAATGGGTTTTCTTCAATATTGATACATGATGACCTTCACCATTACGATACGGATACGCTATCACAGAATCTTGTTTTGTTAATAATCCACGACGTTGATCGGCAAATGATATAATTGAATCTTGTTTAACTAATTGATGTCGTCGTGGCTCTAGAGGAGGAGGAATAAGAAAAATTATATTACTCGTTAATCTGATGCTATCCTTTAATATATGCATTAAGACCCACAAAGTCCATGTTGTCTCTTTTTGGTATTCATAATTTTATTATTGTTTTTTGGTTATTATTTTTTTTTTTTTTTCAATTAAAAAAATGAAGCAGATACATATATATATAATAGTTATAGAGTGCAGAAAAGCAGTAAAATTTAGAAAAAAAGAATTTTAATAATTAAATTAAATTAAATAAACAATTAGAGAAAGACAAAAAAAACATAATTTATTTATACATTTTTATTATTTATATGTATTTGTTTTTTAAATAGTTTTCTTTTATTAAATTCATTTAAATCAATTAAATTATGATTTAAGTGTAAAAATTTAAAGAAAATGTGATTTTGTGCAAACATATACACATAAATTGATTGAATTAAATGATATAATTTACCTGGTTTTTGATCGGCAAATGATATAACAGAATCCTGTTTAACGAGCTGATGTCGTTTATGTTCAATATATGAAATTATACTGTCCTGACTGGATAAACAATTTCTTCGGTTCTCAATGTATGAAATTTGTGTGTCTTGTTTGCATAGGATACCACGTCTTGAATCAATTGAAACGGTATCTGGTGTTGATATCGAATCTTTTTTAGATAAATCAGAATCCTGTCGAAGTAATTGATTACGTTTCGTTTCAATATATGATATTTGTGAATCTTGTTTTGCCAATGAAGTACGAGAACCATCACTGTCCTGATGCTTTAATAGCAATTGTCTCGATGCGTTACTGTCCTGTCTGGAGACGGTGCTTCCGCTCTCTTGTTTGATAAGCATTTGCCTAGAACCATGAGAATCCTGTTTCAGGAGGGATTGTCTTGACACATTACTATCTTGCTTAAGAAGCATCTGTCGGGATAGACTACTATCCTGTTTGGCGATAATATTATGCTTACGACTTGTATTATTGTGCTCGTATATATAGGAGACGGCATCAGATTTAACTGATGGGCTGCATGGACCCTTTTTTGTGCTATTCTGGTAATGTGATGATTTTCTTGTACTGGTAGATGAAGATGCAATTGCAACATTGTCATAATATCTGAAACGAAAATTGTATAGAAAAAATTAGACAATTTATGAAACAAACAATTTGAATGACCGCGAAAAATGTACCTTAAACGTCCGCAACAAGTTCTTGACTTGACGATAGCAGCAAAACCTCGTCTGTATTTCTTATTAAAGAATGCATATAAAATTGGATTTATGCATGAATTCGATGATCCCAACCACTGTGCTATCGGTGTAACAGTATTAATGATTTCATCTTCTTCAACACTTCTAGCTCCACCTGAAAAAAAAAATTCAATTTTCCTTTTTAGTTAAAACAAATACATGTACATGTAAATTTCTTATTCATTTTACCTAATTTGATTCTTGCAAAAATCACATATAATGGTAACCATGACAAAACGAATAGAATAACAACAGCAACTAACATTTTAACAACTTTAACTTTGGATTTTTGTTGCATACGATCCATTTGTGCATCCTTCGAATCACCAGGAATGGATCTTGTCCAAACTTTTATCCAAATCAATACATAACAAAGTGTTATAAGTGCCATCGGTAACAGGTAACATGCAACTAAATTAGCTAAAAGAAAATATAAATTTCCATCGGTTCCGGGCGGCCAAACTTCAATGCATAATATTAAGCCGGGCGCATTAGGTACATCGGTAACTAAATCAAAAAATAATGCCCATGGTAATGTTGAACCCAAAGCAATTATCCAGATGCATAGAATCATAATACGTGCTCTTCGTTTTGTCATTTGTTTTAATGGCCACCATATTGCAAGGAATCTGAAATAATATAGAAAAAGGAATTAGAATTGTAAATATGTTATTCATATAATTTTATTTATGTTCTATATTGAATATTTGTTATATCAGTTCACCTTGAAATGGCAACTGTTGTTGTTTTCTTTTTACTTTTCGTTATACATACTTTAGATAGTATATATTTTTTAAAAAATTCATACCAAAGAATTACTAAAGAATTCATTCAATTTGAATTATTAAAATTATTTACTTTGAATTTTATTTTAATATTGTTTTTCATTTTCGGTTTTGGTAAATATTTTATACATTCACATATACATATTCGTAATTTTTTTTTTTATTTTAGTAGAGAACAAAGAGAAAAAATTAAGGAGAACATTTTTTTCTTATCAAAAATACCATAGTATAACAAATTTTTATATAATAAATTCATAAAATTATACAAATCGAATATGTGTGCGTTACATTCTTGTATGTGTACGTATTCAAAATAATATATTTTTTATTATATCTGCCTACATTATAATATAGTAGATATGTTTGTACAGTAATGTATGTACACATATGTATGTACCTAACTTTAAAATAAGAAAATATTTTGAGGAAACAAAAATTTCTGGAATTTAATCAACGTACATACATAAAATTTTTTAGTACTTAACTACTTACTACTCCTATGCGTATGAACAGAATACAACTATCTATATACTGTATATACATTTTTATAATTTGTGTTTGTATCTATAATACAAATTCTAAAATAATTTATATTTATTTTTATAGATTCTCTTGTATTGTTCATCTTTAAATACATATAGAAGTATATTCGATGATTTCTTTGAAATCTGATACACACACTTTCTTTTTATTAGTTTAGTACACATATTTGTTTTTATAATATTAAATTTAATGTGTTTGAGTATACAAAAAAAGAAATGTTTTCCATTTGAATTAAGTTTCTTATTTTCTTTTGTTTTCGTTTTCATTTTCGTTTTCTCACAGTCATTCTACAAACGGAAATGTTGTACGTTAATTGCTATTTTATTTTGCTGGGATTTAAAGCTTTATATCACAGTAATAAAATGCTCTTGTATATTGTAAATTATATATTTCGTATTATAATTTTATCATTTTCCTCCTTCTGTTTTTTGAATTATTTGAAATTTATTATCGTTTTTAAATTTCACAAAAAAAAAAAAAAAAAAAAAATTCATCATTTTCAATTCTACGCTGAAAATAAATATAAATATACACCCTAATAAATATAATACACCCTATATACAGGATACAGCGCCATTTTCTTATACGATTTCCTTTCACTAGTCCTTTTCTTTAAATGGAGTTTATGCAGGCGTACGGGTACAAGTGTACAAACTAATGAAAGAAGAAAATTCTCGATTTCATTATAAATTTTTCTGTTTAGATTTGATGTGTGGTTCTATTGTTGTTTAGATATTTCCGTTAAATTTTTATAAAAATTATCTTTAATTTACGAATTTATTTTTTTCATTTTCAAAAATTAATGCTAGCTTTCTCATTGATTAAATATTAGATCAGAAATGAAAATGAATTAGAATATTAGTCTCTTTTCTTTTGAAAAAATATTTCATACCGCAACACTATTCGCAATCGCAATACTTGCCATTGCAAACGTTAAAATTTTCTTGTAAAAATATTTAATTTAAAGAAGAAATCAATTTAAGCAAATGTAGACTTCCAAAACGGAAAATGTTTGCCTAATTTTTTTTTTCATTTTTTATATCTTTGTATATCATACATGATGCATACATACGTATAGGTATTTTTTCACATACATTATAATATGATATTTGTTGCTGTGAACTAATAAAAACTTATTTTTTACATGTGCAAGAATATTGTACATTGTACGACTAAAAGTCGCATTATAAAAAGTATTTTAAAATAATTTATAACATGAAATACTATTTATCATTATATATTAAAACAGATGTTTTAAACATTTTCAAAAAATATTTTTTTTTTTTTACTTTGAAACATTTCAAAACGTGTACATATGTATATGTGATACGTAATATATACTCATAAACAGATTAAATAGAAAAGAAAGCAACTTCATGCATAAATTTTTATTAGCCGAAGGGTATTGAAAAAGAACAAGATAATTTTTTTATTTTGCAATGTTTCAGTACAGTGAAATGATGTTAATGTGAATCATATTCTCACTATGGTCTATCAAATAATTGAATATTTACGGAAATAATAATAATAAAAATAAAATGTTGAATTATTTTTTATATTTTTCGGAAATGATTTTAAAAAAAATTTATTTGTAACGTGGAATATTTTTTTTTTTGCAAAAGAAATGAAATATTATAATAATCATCAATTTTAAAATATATATTCCTATCATCGCTACGTGTATATATACGAGTATATATACCTCTATAATATTTAAAATCAAAATTTTGTTTTTTGTTATGAAAAAGGCCTAAGGGTTATAGTACATTTTTTTACGTATTTCAATTTTTTTTTAAAAAGACATTAAGAAATTTAAAACATTTTTCAATTGAACTGATGTATAACAAGGGGATTTGAAAAGAATCGGACTAAGGAATTGGGGATCGCTAGCCAGAGACAGGACAGAGTGGAAGCGCACACTGGAGGAAGACAAGGCCAATAGAAGGCTGTAGAGCTAATGATGATGATGATGATGTATAAACCACAAAAATATTTTTTATTGTGGTTTTAGCGAAATTTAATTTTTCTTTCTTTGCAAACAAATCAATAAATTATTTATTCCGTCTAAATTTGGCAGTTCAATTGTAAAAAAATTTTATAGAGAAAACTTTGAGACAGCCTTGTATTATTCCAATTTCAAATTAAAAATACATTTTTCATGTTATTATTTATTTAATATTTAACTTTTAAAAACTTTTCCAAATATTTACGTACAATGAACTCTCCTCTTATTGTGTATAATACTCCATTGAATTTTTTATTTACTTTTCTTAATAAAGGTAATATTAGGTGTATAAAGTATAGCAGTCATATATGAATAAGATCTAAATAGAAATTTAATACTCATACATGTACGTTTCACGTTTCATTTTTTCTTGATTTTTATTTTCACTTTTATTTATTTTCTTTTCAGTTTTATTTATTTTTATTATTTTGAAAAATTTTATCAAGTTAAATGTGAAGTAAACAATTCGAATCATTTTTTTTTTCTTACTTTATAATCCTATTTCTAAGAGGAAAATAACACCTACACAGCACATTAACCTTTTATGGATAAATAAACACGTAAAATATTATCTGTATAAATGCAAGGTGATATTAGTACAATAATTCAAGAGAAATGTGTTTTCTCTTCTCAGTAATAAAGGTATTCTATTGAAGTCTCAAATAAAAAATAAAATGCTATACTGATTTACTTTAATGTTTAACGGAAATATTAAAACAAAAATCTTAAACCAACAAAATCAAGGCAAAAATTATGCTATAATAAAAACACATATTTATAATATACAATTCTTTACACAAATACAAACATATAAAATTTAATTCATTTAAATATACATTAAAATATTACGCATTCAATTCATAAAATGTTATGCATTATAATTTATGTATGTAAAAAAAAAAATAGATAAATAAAAATAACTCCGCATGCTTTTGTCTTATTATCCTTATCGTTTTTAAATGTGTCCACGAGCTGTCCGCAACAAATATTTGCTTAATTTTATAAATCAAATCAAACTGTCATTGTCGTCTACTGGTCTTGTAATTTATGCGGGTAATGAAAAATGTGAGATAAAAGAAAATTAAAACAATCCAAAAATTGTGTATGTATAAATTTAATGCACACTTATATTAATTCGTATGTATGTTAAAATGCGTGTATATGTACAACAACGAATTCAGAATTATTCTAAAACATAAAAAAATATAAGTTAGGGAAGGATAATAGAACGAAAAACAATAAACATTAAAATTATTTTTTGTTTGTTTATTTAATTTTTTCAAGAAAATTTTTTGTGATTAATTCAAAAAATTAACAAAAAAATAATAATAATATTGTCCAAGGTCGAATGCAAGAAACAGACATAAGAACTGAATATGTAATTTTTTATCATAGTTTTTATTTATTTCTCTTTTATTAGGAAAGCAATAATAATTTCGGTATGATGATAAGTGAAAAATATATTTCGAAAAATCAACAAGAATAATTGTGTTCTTCATCATAACCTTGAACTACACATTCTTTGGCATACAAGGAATTTTTTTTATATTTGGCAAATTTGGTTTCTTTTTCTTCTGCACATCTTGTAATTATTTTAATTATTTCTGATGGTAAATGTGTGTCTGCAAAATTAATTATAAAAAAAAAAATATGAGTATGAAAAATAGAAAATGAAATATTCATTATTCATGAAAATATAAGAGTATTTTTACACTTATTGTATTTCTAAAACTTCTTCAAAAAGTACTGGTAGCAGAAACCGAAAAACTTGAATATTTTAGAATAAAATGAAAGAAGAAATGCTCGAGAGTATGTATAAACGGGAGGAGCAAATATTAAATGTTTTTATTTGATTTTCCGTGTTTGTCATGTACCATATTCGTAACACAGAGAGAAGATCAAATTTTTTAGAAGGCTGAAAATACGACTACACATGATGAGTAGAATACTGTTCTTACTATCGTAGCGTATACTATGAGTACTGTTGTTATAGTCATTGATCTCTACTGCTCGATAGTATGTATAAACGGGAAGAGCAAATATTAAATGTTGTTATAGTTGATTTTCTCGTTTTGTTATGTATCATATTCGCATTCTCTCTTCGTAGAAAATAAATTTTTTGGAAGACTGAAAATACAAGTACATATGATATGTAGAATAATATTTTCTCATTTCTCCAATAAATATTTCCTTTTTCTGTCGATTGTATAAATCATTATTTAAATCATTTTATCTGGCTTATTTTTAATAATCTGAAAATACAAATATACATTATATTCGACTTATATGCATACGTAGCTATAAATCTAGTTACTCATATACATATTTAGCTACATGCTATTTGTGTGTTATTCAATATATGTGTATACAATAGTAATTAATTTTTTAAAATAAATTAATTAATCACATCTCGTATATATGGATTGTATGAAATTGATTAATTATTATTTGGTAATTTTTTTTAAAAAAAAAAAAATCATATACATACATATAAATCTTAATATTTTATATACATGTTTGAATTATTTATTAATGGTTGTCTGGACAATATTATTAATTTAAATTTTATTTTATTATTTTATTTTTTTTTTCATTGTTATCATATGTACATATCTGTGTTTGTGTATTGACTTATTATGAAAAAAAAAAGAAGAAGTGAAATTTAAAATAAGTAAGTGGGTCATTTATTAACATAAAAAACATTTTCATACTTTTTTCAATATGTGTATGCTGTATGGGATTCAATTCAATATTCAAATAAATGTGAAAAACAAAAGTTTTTTTGCGAATTTTATGTTAGATTATCTTGTTAATAATATGGAAAGCAAATTTTTTAGGTTGTTCAAATATTCTGCTTAAATGTACAAAAGTGTATGTATTTATATAAATATCCACATGCAATATCCACTTATATACTCGCGTATATGTAAATTACATATAAATTTGAAAATTTATTATTTTTCAAGTGAATTTTTTTTTCATTTAAACATCAAGTGCGTATATGATTGTATGTAAATTATGTTTTTTGTACACAATTATACATAAAGTACATATGAGTATGTAGTATATGTGTATTATATGAAAAAGTATAAAATTATGCTATGTTTTGATGAACTGCTCTTCTTGAAGATTTTCAATGTCAAGCTCAATTTAACAAAACTATATAAACTTTATATGCGTATAATAAGAGTATAATATAAGTGATGAAGATTATTATATAAAATCATGAATATTTTGTGTGTGCAACATACACGAGTTTGTATAAAGAAATTATACATATGTACATAACATATACATATATTGTTTTGTTTATATTATTTTGTTATTATTAATTTTTTTTTTCTTTCTTTTTGAAAAGAAACATATGGGGCAAGGATACAATTTTCTGGTTCTGTTTTTGTTATTCGTCTTGATTTTTTTTTCTTTTTTTTTGCACACGATTTTGATTTGTAGTAAACTCTGTTTTTATAATATATGCATTTATTATTGCGTATTGCTATACAAACATAGCGCACATTCATTATACATATGTATGTATGTATGTACATATCTACCGTACATGTGTGCGTATATTAAACAAAATAATAATTTTCACTTAGTAACAACTATAATATAAAATGTACATACATGAGTACAATATGGTTGATATATTTTTAATTTTAAAATTTCATAATATGTATACACAAATATACATATATACATATGTATGAATGCATGTGTTCACATGTGTGTGCATCACATATATGTATGAATATTTTCGCAATAGTTTTTTCTTTTTAATTTGTTTTTGTTTTATTTCATTCTTTTTTTTTTTTTTTTTTTTTGCTTATGATCTTTCGAAATTATTAATATTTTTATCATTTTTCGTACTATACCACTATACATACACTATTATTATATTCATGCACGTAGTACACTTTCAATAAAATTATTTTCAGATGATTAATGGTACTTTTATGCGTAGGTATTTATCACTTAACGAGAATCTTTAAAAGTGCGGAGAAAAAAATAATGTACACATTTTGTTTTTGTTTCGTCGTCAGTCTTAAGATTTATTGTACACGTTCAAGTTTAGGTTTTTTCATCTTGTTGTTTATTTTCTTGTCGAAATTAAAAATTTCTTTTAGCAATTTGGCTTTTATAAAAATCAAACCACAAAAAAAAAACGATATGTGAATATGTGAAGATAGTCGATATTAACATAACTAATATTGTATGTTTGTTATCTTGAAATTAATTTAAATACTATATGTACTCGTACATGCATGCATTCATGTTACTTTATGAGATGTACTCTTACTTATACGTTATGTTTCGACGTAAAAATGTCAAAAAAATATATATTTTTTTTTCTTTTCTTAGAGTATTTCTTATACTATATATGTATATAGTATATACTGATTCTTGTACAGTCGTTTGCAGACAAATAATTTAATTTTGTTTTTCATTTCGATTCTATTTATTTTTTTTACATTTATTCTCGTATTTTTACCATCAAAATATATTTTTCTTTTCGTCTTCATTTTAGTATTGTGTTGTGTTATTGATTAAAAAATATCAAACCAGACAAATTATCTAACTAAATACAGCGGGTAGGTACACAAAAAAAAAATAATATTGTGTCTGTACCATACGAAATAGATCTAACGAAAAGATATTCACATTCATCAATATTAAGAAAGTTTGATTACTTTTTAATGTACAGCTTTTTATCTAATCCTAAACCGTCGAGTAATTTATCTTTTCTTTATCTTTTTTTACTTTACTTAACTTTAATTTTAACATTCAAATTATATTATTGCTTTTTATTGTTTTCAACTGAAATCCAAATAAATCAAATTCAAATTTAAAACGAGCATTGCAGACGAATGTCTGACTATGTAAGACAATTTTTCTTTTTAGTTCATCTAAAATATTTGAATTAAATTCTTCTCGTATATAAGTAATTTATATTTATGTACAAAAATTCATTTTTCTACTGAATTGCTGATAAGATAATTTATTTCAATTGAATATTTATGGGTTTCATCGTCTTAAATCTCAACAAAAAATTAAAATTGCATGAAAACAAATTATTTAATTTTAAATTTTAATGTTCTACTGAAAGTTACTATGTAAATATTAAATCCTTTTTTATTTTAACACTTATTTAAATTACAAATATTTCATGAAAATTTTTTTTATTAATTTTTTAACACTTTACTATATATACACGATTTAATATTTTTTTAATTTTCAATTAATTTTAATAAAATTGTCTTCAATAAATTTCGAAATTTGTATATACATATGAAATTTATAGAATTGTATCATCGTTCACCAACAATAAAAACTGAAAATACTCGTATACACAAAGCTTTCGTTATATTAACACTTTTTTCTTGTCAAATATTCATTTAATTTCTTACATTTATTTTATTTTATATTATTTTTAAGATTTTTCTTAAAATATTATACAATTTTCTATCGCAATTTTAATTTAATTATTTTCGTCTATATTTTGTTTCCACCACTTTTTTTCCTTTACTCGTTTTATACACATTTAGCATTATTCAATTTCGAAAGTGAAAGCAATCTCGAATACGAGTAGATATATACTGTGTACGAGTACATACATGTTATATATACTATATGTACAGTCTTGTTCGTATACTTCTGAATTTTCATTAATGACTATAAATTCAGAACAATGCACACAGAAAAAAAACCCTTTTCCATTGTAAAATCTATGGACAAATACTGTGTATACAAAAAAAAAAAAATAATATATAAAAATTGTATGAAATAAAAGGGATTTTCTTTTTCGAGAAAAATATTCATAATTAATAATTAAAATTTTATTACCATGAGAGTATAAAAGATATTTTTAATGTTAAAATTTTTCGTATTAAAAAAATTTTTATTTCTGTAATTAATCGAAAAATAAATGAGAAATAAAGAGGATTTATGTCATTTTTCAGTTCACTATAATTTTTCAGTTTTCAAGTTTCGTAGTTCTGTTGAAATGAACGACCATATCAAATTTTTTCGTAGTTGTTTTTATTTCATCTGTTATATTTACATATTTTCTAATATTTTAATTTCTATACCAACAACTAACTAAGAACTGTCAAACATTAACTACGAAAACTACAAAATACAAAATTTAGAAACTGCAAAGCATTTTATCTTCTCAGTTTTTCAAAATTTTCGTAGTTTGTATAAATGTATGGAAATGCGAATTACGAAAATTACCAAGTTTACGATAAACTGACTAAACGTGAAATGAATCCCCTTAATGACTGGATAAATAATAGAATAAAATAAATTTTTTAAAAAAATATTTATCTAACACAAAATGTATGTGACAAATAATGAAACTTTTTAAATTGAAATCATTATTGTTTGAATTCACTAGAATAATTACAAGAAAACATTACATTATTGGATCTTTGAACTTTGTTTTAATGAGATTTCACTAAATTTCCTTATTTATTTATTTTTTTTTATTTTTTGTTAAGGAAATAGTAAGGAAAACAATTAAATAATTACGTTATGGAAATATATATATATACATATAAGTATATATTTTTTTTTGGTAGAAAATATAAATAAGTAGTATATGAGTATGATGATAATTCGAACTTGGACATAAACATCAGAATGATCATTCACATTTAAATAAATCGATGTAGACTTAGATAGACACTAACAATAATAAAATATGATATGAGATGAGCACATAGAGTATTTACATTGTGTAATTATATGGATAAATTATTTACACAATCTATGATATTATCCAAATAGTATCTTTACATATTTATAGATATTCAATGAAGTAAATCATGTATAAAATTTAATAAAGGAAAACAATATCAATTTATGATATAAAGAAAATTTATATATATGTAAATATATACGTGTGTTGTAGATAAATATACATACATATGTACTATATATACAAGTATTTATACATTTATATATGTGTATATATATATTTGCAAGGATTTTTTTTAATAATCAAAAATAATTTGCTTCTCGGAAATACTCATACTCAATTATGTTACTGATGATTTATGTTATGGATTTTACCAATCAAATTATGAGTTGTTTTGAAAAAAAAAGAATAGAGAAACGTGAACAAATTACATAATGTATAATATGAAATTTAGATTATTATGTTTCATTGATTTTTAGTATAGATTTAAAGTTCATGATAATAATATTTAATTGATGATGAGGAGATACAAATAAATTTTGATTTAAACTAAGTAATTTATCGTTAATTAAACATTATTTTCTTCTAGAATTGCTACTATTATGCAGTAACCAATGAAACAGGGAAGAAAAACAACAGATCAATAACATATGAACAAGTAAAAATGAAGTAATACAATATTAAGAATAATTTAATAATATAGAATTTCGATTTAGATTTTAACAGTAAAAAGTTGGTAATTTCCTACATTATTTTCTAAATAATTCATTGAAGTCATTCTAAAGTCTTAAATTACAATCAAGAATTAATTTATTGTAACGATGTGCTTATGTTATATATATATGGAAAAGTTCAATTATGACAAAATTTGGATGAGTATAAGTTCCGAATCGAAGTTCTATGTACGTTAAATAAATGATTTGATGATAATATGAAAAAAAAAATTAAATAAATGATGATATGAAAAACAGGGAAATTTTTAAAATGTACAAAAATATAAATGCTAAAATTGAAACGGACATTACGAAAATTTCTGTTGTTGAGATATAAAATTTTATTGTGAGAAATTTTCAAAAAAAAAAAAAATAAATTATTAGATACAGTTAATCCATGCGTATACATAGATTAAAGGACATTCATACGAAATTTATTCTGGCGCTATACCGAAATAAAAAAAAAAAAATTCCATTTGAGGTAAAATTGATAAGCTTTTAATTTATTTAAATTGCTCATTTATCTTTTATTTTATTTCATTTTATTTTGCAATTTTTTTTTTATTTTATTTCTTTTTTGTTTTAATAAAATTTATAATTTTTTTTTTATTAGGTAATAGCTACATATACGAGTATGCTGTATCGTAAAATTTTCCACATGTGCTAATTTTTATATTATTATTATACTCATCTAACTATCAGTACCTCAATTACTGCTATGCTATATGTATAATATAGATATATATGTATGTATTAATTTTTCGAATTTTTATTCAAGTATCATATTGCAGAGACTTTTGACGAAGAAACCGATTCTGCATATATGTATTTCTCACGGTTATTTCTAAATCGCGTGGGTAGGATTAAATTTTATATATATAAACATTTTTTTTTTTTGCGTTTATTTTTTTTTTTTTTTCATTATATATATTTTTATTATTGCATTACAGAAATTCAAATGTATTCCAAACAATTAATTTCTTCATTATATGATCGTCATCTTTGCTCTATCACATCATCATTGCGGATAAAATTCTTAGCATTCAATTCAATTTGGCTGCATAGAATCTGTATGTGGAGTACCTAGCGTTTTGTTTTACAATAGAAGCCATATTTTTTTTCATATTCCTCAAATCAAATAATTATAATTAACTCGTTGTATGTAAAACATCCGCATTTACTCGAACAGAATGAAAATATGAGAAATTTTTAAAATTATTCCGTAGGAAAAAAAATGAAAAAATTATAACAATGAAAATTGTTGAATTTTTTTTTTCATTCAAAAAGTTCAAAGTTAATAAGAATATTGTACGTGGAACTATTTCAAAAATCTCAAATCATATGTGTATTACAGTGTGCCTTCAGTATGTAATATATTTTTTTTTGTGTGTTACGTATGCAATTTTATATGTTCACATAATACAAACGTATACAAGAAGTATGAATGAAAATAATATATAAATGATTTCATCCTTCTTAGACCTTCTATTATTATCATCCACTATACGTTTTGTTAATCCACAAAAATATTCACTCAGTATTCATTTCATTTAAATATTAAGACGGAAAATATGTAATTTTCATGTGATAAAAATATTTTTACATTTCATACACGAATGACCATTTCATTATATGTATAAACACATACAGAGATAATGTGTGATTTATACAAATACAAAACTAATCTGTAAACTTATATATATATTTTTTTTATGAATATACCGTACTCATATGTGTACGTATACAATCAGGGTGAATATGGTAAATTCAAGCGATAGGATTTAAAAGTGAATATGAAAAATCCTTTCAGAATCATACATACATATAATGACGATAAAATATCAAATCAGTAAACTAAATACACATACATATATACGTGTATGCGAGTGTGAACATTATAAACAAATATGTTTAGTATTTACCTACATAGAAACTATATAAATGTACATGTATACATACACATATAAGGGACAAAATACTCTGTTTTGCTATATTATGTATTACACCCGCATATACACATTTTTTATAGTATTATATGTATTTTAAGTGGATTTAGAAAAAATACACACACAATGTAAATAGTATAGATTCAGTGGTTTCAGTAATATGTATGTTATGAAATAATGAAACCAACATATTTTCCTGTTTTTTATTTTTGTAATTTCCTTCGTACTCATTCAGATATGAAGGCTATATTATGTTATGTGGAAAAAAAAAATAAAGGTTATAAAAAAGAATAAAAATTGTTTTTGTTGATAAGAATAATAAAGAATGAAATCTATTAGGAATGTTTGAAATTTCATATCTAAATGAAATTCTCTTAGACAATTGATTTGAATTATATGCGAGTGTAAATATGTGGGTGGAATCTATGAAGCGTAATGTCTGACAAGCATATGAATAGAATGCCTATATTAGTTGTTTATGTGTATGTATATATAGTGGATAGTGGATACTGAAATATACAATCCCACGTAAATTTCATTCATATACATGCTACATATACGTTTGTAATTTATTTTGTTGCTTCCGTATTATATCAAAATCCATGATAATATTTTCGAAAGTCCATCGATTAATTTAATGGAAAAATGAGAATGATTTTTATTTAAGAATATTTTTCATATACATATATATATTTTTTATTTTTTTTGAAATTTTTTTATTGCATTAATTCAATTTTAATTGAATGGAGGTTATTAAAATTGGTTGATGTTTTTCCGTCAGTTTGAGAAAAATATGATCAAAAAAATTAGGTCAGTTAAATAGTGTTTTATGATTTAGGAACACATTTTATATACTGGTGTTTGTACGAGGATTAAAAAATTATATTAATAAGTAAAATTTTTATGTATATGGATGAAAGAATAATCAGTAGTGTATGTGTGTGTGTATTTAGATAAATATTAGAATATTTTGAAATTTTGTTTGAAAAATATCAAATTTCCAATATCTTAAAAGATAAAAATAAGGATATTGTTGAAGGTTTATTTGTGGTTGTATTGAAAATATGAGAAGAAATATTTAATAATCTTTCTCGTCTTCTTCTTTCTGATACGAAAAGAAAATAAATTCATACGGAAAATTTTACTTGCACTCTCAAGGATAATCACCACATTTAATTTTATATTTATTGTCAATAAATTTATATCTTAAGAGATCAGGCGCCATTTCAGCGTTATCATAATATTACAAATTTTTTTTTTTTATTTACAAAAATGTTAAAAAAATTTGCTTTCCTGTTTATTTAAAAATATGAAATTTTGTTTATTTATATTTTTTATTTCTTATTTTTTATTTATTTGATACATTATAAATATCATATATAAGAGTATTTTCAATAAAAACTTCATTTGAATAAAATACCATTTTAAAGATTTTTCTTTAAATTAAATATCGAAAAAAAAATTAAAATAAAATTCACGTAAATAATATGTGTATACGTATACATTTACATACAAACATAAATTGATTACAAAATATTTTTATTTATGGAAAATATAAATACGTGTTTATACACTCGTATTATGACAGTTTTTTGAGTATATTTTGAGAAAAGTATCTAATATTTTTTGTAAAAAACATATTTCACTCATATTCTCAGTAAATTTTTTTTGGTTTCAATCAATTATAAATTTCATTTGATACTTTAAATGGCATTTCTTGAAAAATTTTCGATTGATTCAATTCAAAAGAAAAAAAATGTATAAATATGATTATGAGACTGTCAGTTTTTTAAACAAATCACAAAAAAAATGTGAACACACAAAAAAATTATAACGAAAAAAAGATACACACTCATATGTATATGTAGAATTAAATTTAAATGGATAATGGATAATATAAGAAAGCTTAATAAGAAAATAAGTTTAGCATAATAATGTACGAGTGGACTTTTCTTTTTTTTACAAAAAATATAAAATTCTAAAAAGACATAAAAATCCAGCATTTTAGTTTTTGATAATCCGTGTAGTACTCATTTATTTGAAGAATGAAAGACAAAACATTAAAGGTCAAGTTCATTGTACTGTTTAAATTGCACATAAATTCGTATTAACTCAAATTTTCCAAAAAATAATGAAAATAACAACTAGCAAATGAAATGAGAAAGAAATCTGTAAGGTCAAAGGATTTTTTTTATATATTTTTCATATGGTTTCAAAGTAAACTAAATAAAAGAAATATAAAATTCTTATGTATACATTTAAAATCTAGACAATATTTTAAATTTTGCTCAACTACAGAATGTTTTAAAAAATCCTGTAGATTATTTTTTATTTCTATGTCACTCAAAACATTTTTTGAATATTTACTGAAAACAGAAAAATCCCATCATAATATTTTTTTTGAACATGGAAAAATGTTGAAATATTCAAAATATTCAAAACAAAATTCAAAAATGTTTCTTTAAATATACGAGTATTTCACTGGACAAAATCTATCTACATACTACCATACTACATATTTGTACATATTTTGAAGGTGATAATTATTATTTATCATACAATGATTTTTCTTTGTCACTAGCCAAATATTAATCAGTTCAAATCTACTGCCTATCGTATGCTTTTCTTTTGTTTTTAAAAATAAATAAATAAAATTATTAAATGTGAATATATACTCAATTCAAATCATAATTTCAGTATTTATTTCGATTTATTTAAATGCTATTTTTATTATTTCAGTAATTTTACATATATTTAGAATATTTTTATAATTTTTTTTTTCATCCTTCGAATATATTTTTAAATAACATGCGAAAAACATGTTCTACATACATAGGATTATATGTGTTCATATTTTTATTCTATAGGAAGATTATGTAAATATTTAAAAAATTCAATGAATTAGAAATTCTAAACACACATTTTTTTTTTAAACCTATACAACAGAATGATGTATTCCTGTTTTGAAACGTGTGCGTAAAAAATTTTTTGTGTATGTTGCTATAAAAAATATTAACATATTAGATATTAGAGTGTATCATAATGTATCCACATAAATGTTGTCATATCACCATTCAGTTTATCTCGTTAATTTTTTCCGTTATAAACAAGTAGTAATAATAAGTAAATAACATAATGAACGTAATGTATTTAAGATTTTTCTAATATACGTATTAATCATTTTTCTTTTTTCACAAATTTATGCAATGAATAATGATATGTTATACGACACACGTTATGACACTAGTAAATGAACAATAAAAATGAAATTAATAATGACAAGAATCAAAGAATATTCTGACACGTATTGCAAACATTTTATTAAATAAATAAAATGATATAAAAACAAAAATTAAAATGAGACACAATTTTGTATTTTGGAAAAATTTGATTATATCATAATCACTTATATAACAGAAATTATCCAATATTATTTTCAATTACATAAGTATTTGGTTGTTATAATTTTATTATGATGTTGTTATTATTCTAAGAGCTGTATTGATACAATGTTCACGTGCTGGTAAATTAATTTTGTTTTCTCTAGATTGAAGAAAATATTCTTTAAAAGTAAATAAATTATAGAATAATCACACAAATAATATTTATCATATAAGTAGGTGACATGGTAATATTATAAATTAATAAAAATTTCACGTGTACCGTGAATAAAAATATACTACCACTAGCATACTCGTATGTCGTATTATATTTAGCTGCTAATAACCTCATTGCTACTAGTATTTACTGTCTCTTCCTTTTTCTCGCCTCTTTCTTATGGTGTGTAGTAAGGAAGTAGAAAGAGAAATGAATTTTTTTTATGAATCAAAATACGAGCACATGCCCTTAATACGAGCGTGCGTACTCGTATATCCTACTATAGCTGCCAATAGCCTCATTGCTACTATTAGTTACTATCTCTTCCCTTTTCTCGTGTACTTCTTACAGTGTGTAATGTAAAGCAATTATTGCTTTTACTACTTACTGCCTCTTCCTGTTTCTAGTACATTTCTCATGGTTTTTAGTGGAGAGCAAATAAGAAGAGCAAATAATTTTAAAGTTCTTGTGACATATTTTAATAAGTTTCAGTTGCAGTTCAGAACAACAACACTACAATAATTTTGTAAAAGATAATTGCTATTCAAATGAAAATTGGTTTTTTTTTCTCAGAAATTTATTAAATTTATTGCGAAATTTTTATATTTATTTTACATAATATGTATATTTTTTTCGATTTTCTTTTTAAATATTAAAAAAAAAGTTGAGCATTTTTGTATTCGTGTATGTCATGATAAATTAAATTATATATAATTTGAAGAGCCTAGTATAGATCCATTTTAATGATGATGAGCTACAACAACTGGTGCTGCTGGAACAACAGTTTTAACGACTGCAGGATGAGCAACAACATGTGGTACAACTGGTACATGATGTGCAATAACTGGAGCCGGTGCAACAACAGTTTTAACTACTGGAGCAGAATGTACAACGTGCCTATTATGTAGAATTTTTCAATAAAAATATTATTTTTCGAAATTAATAATTGTGTAATAAGTATTTAAAAATCTTACGATGATGTATGACTAACTGCAACTGGATGTGCAGCATGAATTAAAGCTGGTCCAGGATGTACTACAGCTGGTGCAACTGCAACAACTCCTGGCTGTGGAGCAGCATAGACTGTGGCTAAAAAGCAAGCAACAACAAACTGCAAATATTTTTTACATTATTATTTTATTTTTTTTTAAATAATTATATTTAATTTACAAAATAATTCGTAATTTGTAAAATTTACTTACCAATTTGAACATTTTGATAAGATTTTGGTTTTTTAAAGTTTTGGTTTAAAAATTAATAAATTTTTTTCTTTGTAGAGTGAAATGATCACAACACTAAATTATTTTAAACGTAACTGATGATTTTATTCTGTGTCCAGATGAGTTTATATATCATTTTGTTTTGTTCAAAAAGAATTGGCGATAACTTGTGTACAATAATATCAGTTATTGGTGGGATATAAGAAAGAGTTTACTTTGTAGTATAAAATATAATTACTTAGTAGGTATGTGAGTAAATATCTTGCTAGATATGTGGATATGTGTGGTTGTTGATTTATTTTCTTCTCTGTTCAATGTTAACTTTAATCTCTTAACATTACATATATATACTTCTTAGTATATAGATCGATGTATGTATGTAAGACAATGGATTTACCTTTATTAATTTTATTTTTATTCATTTATACAAGGTGGTTTAGGTGGTCAAATGGTGTATAAAATTATAAATAAAGTAGTCGGATAAACGATATGTTGTTCATACTCGTGCATTACAATTGATCATACGTTGACAACGCATCTACATACATAATAGATATATACATATGTATATGCAAAGCCAACATTTATTCATTCTTTTGATACATAGTCTTAAAATATTTCATTTGTTCATTCGATTAACAATTATTTAGTCAATAGCTGAAATCAATTTTCATTAGTAAATTTTAATATTGAATAAACACTGTAATTGCAAACATTTAACGAATTAAATTCTAAATTTTGCTTAAATTGCATCTACACAAATATCGGAAAATACAATATTTATTCATCATTAATTATTTTATTATAATTTTAAAAATATATTTTCATATTGTTATTTTGTGAAAAATTTTTAAATAAATTAGAATTAAATTAAAATTAAAATTGAATTTTTGTAGTGTTGAAATTTTATCTGCAGATTATATTTGAATTTTCGCATTTTATCATCACAAGATTTTCTAAACAAATAAAAATCCTTTTTTATTTAAAATAGAAAAATAAAAATGTCCTGATAAAATTTTTTTTGGTTTCAATTCCTTTACATTCGAATAAATTTTGAGTTTTAAGTAATTGAAAAAATCATTATGGTTTTATTGATACTTTAAGTGATATTTAAGTAGTTGAATAGTTTAAAACATTATTATTACTTATTATAGTTGTATAAAATGTGAAAAATATCACGTAGTACTATAAAAATTATACAAATAATAATTCAAGCAACTACGTAATAGAAAACATATTAATACAAATTCATTTTATTACATATCGATCGATAAAAAAGAGAAAATAATCTGATATTTTGCGACTATTTAATTTGAAAACAAATATTCAATACAAAAAAATAACGCGATTTTTCATTCACGAATACATATTAGTACATGCACAATACATGAATCGATAGATTTTATATTAAATTCTCAACTGTTTTCTGCATGTCTTAAAATGAAATCATTTAAAATCACAAAATTCTATTGGTTTTTGTTTTATTTTTTCGTTATTTTGTCGAATATTTCTATGGTGGTAATATGTAGTTCAAGAATGAAACAGTGTTAAAAAGCAAAAAGTATGAAAAAAAAAAATACATTGAAAAATACCATCACCATCGATATTAGAAATGAAAAATCAGTATTTGTGTACACATATATGCACCATGTATACGATAGAGGACATTCAGGAAATAAGAAAAATAAAAAAAGAAAATATGTAAATAAAAAATATAAATAAAATAATCGAAAAAAAAAAAATCGAAACGAAAATCTTTTAAAGAGTCCTAAGATATTTCATGGCTATAATATAAATTTTCTATATTCTTATATTAGTAGTAACAAAAATGAATATCCTTTAAATCCTTTATATTGTATTTATATTCGAATTTAGATCAGTTTTCTAACTCCTTTTATTTGGTTTTATTTGTAAATATTATAAGTACATATAATATATGTACGAGTATGTATGTACATACATATGTACACATATTATACGATTATTATTATTGTCATTCAAAATAACACAATTCGCAATAAATTTTTAAATCGAAAATAATATATACATTATATTTATGTACATAACGTATATGTAGTATTAGTATGTATTTAAATGTATCATATTCATGCATGTATATACATTATGTAAATTGTATACGCATATACTTGTATATATATGAACATTATTTGAAGGTTTAAGATTAAGCGGATATATTAGAGAGTATATTTAAATATATTTACGTAGTTATGTATATTTATATATAGGTACGTATGTGGGTGATGGTGTATATAAATATTTTTTGACAACAAACAATTTGTTTCGTATCGTATCGTATATATGAAATGACAAAAAATACAGCAACAAAAACATCAATGAAAAAAAAATATCGAAATTTATACATAATAAAAATTATTTTTATTTACTTCTTAACGCTATTTATTACATTATATAAGTATGTACATATATGACCATGTATTATAATGTAATATTCACATACAAGCATATATTAGGAGTATAATATATGAAGTTATTTTGGAATAACCCAAAATATAGTCGCATATAAATATAATAAAATGCAAGTTTGTTTCATTTTTTTCTTTTTTATTATTTTATGACTATTTTTTAATTTATTTGTACTATATATATGACGTACATACTTTTGTACATATATAATATAAAAAATATAATACATAATATAAGTAAATTTTTATAAACAGATGTGCGTATACATATACATACTTACTTATTTAGGAAAATTATATTGTCATTCTGTATAAGAAAATTTAGTTTTATGACTCTAATTTAAGGATTTTATTAGGTCAATTTTTATATAAATTTATATATTTTATGTAATAATACATGCATTCCTTATATACACATATCTACATATTATGTTCAGTATATAATTTGATTTTTCATCTTATTTAGTTATTTATTTTTTTTTAACTTCATTCATTTTATAATACGTTCTGTAACATCTTTTTTTTTTTTTCCTTTATTATTATCATTATCATTTTTTTTGTTTTTACTTCTTCTAAATGAATATACAGCGAGTGTAAATATATTTTATTTTGTGACCTAGTTTCATTTATTTTATAAAATAATATATTATATATTTGTACGAGTTTGTACATATATACGTTACGTATATACATATAAAATATATATTACTATATTAAAAAAAAAAAAAAAAAAAAAATAGATGCCTTCCCGAATTGATATTTAGCCTTGAAAACTACATAGTTATAAATATTATAAACGTAAATTTTTAGTTTTTTTCTTCCTTGTTATCTATCCTTTTTATTTTTTTTTTATTATTATTTCTTATCAACATAAATAGATTTAGTTGTACTTGAACATATAAATATAAGTGTATATATATAGTACATTATAATATAGGAAGCATATGTACATTAAATGTATATAAATTATAGTATAAAAATATATTGTAAAATTTTCTAATATATACCTAAATTTTTATACATGCAAGTATATAAGTACATAAATGTATATGCATAAAGTGTATCAATACATGCATAAAATAATATAATAGAGAGAGTGTAGGTATATTGAAAACCAAAAATGTCCTTGATTCATTCATAAATCTATACAAAGTTTAAATAAGTATATACTAGTATAGGAGAGATAATACACATCACTTTTAGATTCATGTACTTATAAATATTTATATAATGTGCGTATGTTTATATACAAATACAATGTATCTGTATTTACATTTATATGAACTGAAATTCTAAAATTATGTGTGTAAGCATATTTATTATAGTACTTAAACTGTACTGTGTATACGCATATACATATATGTAATATACATGTAGAGCACTAATGTACGTATATGAAGTGTAAGAATATTATACAGATTTATATACATATATATTTTTTTTAAATAGAAATGAACGACGTGCAATATTATATTAAAAGTTATTTTACCATGAAAACTGACAAGTTTCTCATTAATTTTACTTTCATTCATTCATTTTTTTTTTATCTATTTTAGTATCATTTTAATTACATAAAGATTTGTGGTTTTTTTTCTTTCGAATTTTATTACATAATATGTATACATAATTTTTGAAATTTTTGTTAAGTTTATAACATTATCATATGTACACACAAACACACATACCCAAGAATGTATACACATATAGTCATCATCGTATATACAAGTATGTAAATACGTACATATATTATGTGTGAAAAAAAAATTCATATGACAATCAAACTGAGTATAATATATGTGCTTAAAAATTAAATTTATTATACATATTTTTGTTTATTTTGTTCTACGTATATACATATGTGCATATGTATATTATGGTAAAAAGGTTTTTTATGTTTCGGAATTCATTAAAAATGATTGTAACAAATTTCATTTGGAATGTTAAAAATTCATTCATTCATCCTTTATTTAGATATATAAATTGTGATTGTATATAGCTAATGAAATTTAATTTAAAAGTCAATTTAGGGAGAATCAAAAGTATTACGAGATATGAAAACATACATATTACTATACTATGTATGTATGTACATTTTTGAGAATAATTTATTATAATGAATGTGAAGTTTTATAGAATGCTAAAATTTGAATTGAATTTAAAAGATTTTCTAAACTTATGAAATTGTTATTTTAAGATATGTAGATAGAATAAAATGAATGTATATACATATATGTAATGAAGATACATATTATATCTTTTCTATATTTTCAGATTTTATATTGAAAACAAATTATTTTTATTTCTTGATTTAATATTTAATCAAAAGGAAAAAATTTTTTCAATACATATAATCAACAGTAAAATTAAACATTTCAACGTTTGCGCATGAATATCTTTGTGTGCACTATACAACATTAAATTAAAATTTCATAAAAAAAAAATACACGAATTCAAATCAAAAATTTAAAAAAGAAAACAGTATTTTAGGATGTACCTAAATTGAAAAAAAAAATGCAACTTAAAATAAAATACAATTCACAAGAATATTATATACCATATACATGCTTGAATTAAATGAAAATTTATAATTTGTAACACATCTACATATATGTAAGAGTACACATATCATAAATCACATAATACGGCTTACATGTACATAAACTTTTTTTTCTTTTAAATTACTCCTATATATAAGTATGTATATTCATATGTAATCAAATATGGAAATTATTTTTTTTTTATCTGAATAGATTTTATTCAAATTTATAACAAAAAAATTTTTTTACACACATACTCATGTGATTTATATAAATACATACATATACTTCTATATAATATTTTCATTTCCTTCCATTTCTATATTCATAGAGAAATTTTTTTTTACCCATATAGCTATATGTGTATTTTTGTTTAATTAAAATCTCCTTGAAAGTAAGTACATATCATATATGTATATTGAAAGAAAAAATAATATAATAAAAATAAGGAGAAAAAAATACATACATATATAAAACTTTTGCACGTGTATGTAAAAATATTCATTTTTATTTTATGCATAAAATGTAAATACGATAACTTTTGAGCCTTTTTAAATTGCATAAAATAATAAAGTTTCATATATGTAATGTATGATGGTACGTACATATATATAAATTACTCGTGGATATGTATCACTTGCAATTATACATATATACATATATGTATGTTTACAATGAATTAATGTTTGTGTATATACTTATGTATAGAGATAAATAAAATCCCAAGATTCATGAACTGTGATTACTTTCATTTTAATTTCAAGTTCAATTTCAAACCTTGTCACTTGAAAACTTTACTCGAATACACTTTATGCATATTGTATAATGATGAATACATGCGAGTACATTACATACAAATTTGATGGAAACATACAATTATATATAGTACATATGTATGTATATATGAAAACTCTGTTGTTGTTCGAATACAAATACAATTCTATATAAAAATTCTATATAATATTATATCATATTGTTAGATATATATGTATATATTTTCATTTTCTTGAATTTGTATAATGTTCTAATGTGTTCTCATAATATTTGTGATGTATAGAATATGAAAAATAATAATAAAAACAATATCATTGTCATTGTCATTGTTACTTTAACAAGTTTAATATATAGTACGCGACAAGTATCTAAAACTAAACCATATAGTATACAGACAATGAATTGTTTCTTGCATTGTGAAATACATTACATACGAGTACGTATGGTTACATTCTATAGTTAATAATATATATTTTTTTTTGTAGAACTAAATTGAAATGAATAAAAGAATTTTCAGTCATGTAATTATCTTGAAATAATGACAGAGCATATATTGTGCAATATTTCGTAACATTAAACTTATGTGACTACTTTTAAATAATTTCATATAATTTTTATCATCTGTTCCTTTTTTTTTATATTTACTAATGTCCTTATTAAAGACCATTCTATGAAAACAAAAATACTATTACAGAATGCTAGAACAGAATGCTGTACAATAGTAGTTACTGGAAAAAAATTAGCAGAAAAAAAAATTAAAGAGGATATAAAAATCAAGTTATAGAAAAATTTCTTCAAAAAAAAATAATAAATAAATAAAAATGAAAGTAAATTTCATATTCTCACATAATTTACAACGAAGTATATAAGTATATGCATGAATATAAGATATTATTATCAATCAATTATGTAATTAAAGGAAAAGAAATCAAAATAATAAATACATTTATAAAGAAAATGTGTATATTTAATATCAGAAAAAATGTAACATTTTGAATAGAAAAGAATTATTTTTTTCTAACTCCCATTGAAATTTCCGTATTTCCTTTTCTTTATCTTTTTTAGCTTTTTTTCATTTTTCCTTTTTCCATTTCATTTTATTTTTTTCCTCTACCCATTATTATTATTTTTTCTTTTTTTTGGAATATATTTTGCTGTTGATTTTGACCTTGGAAAATAAAGAAGAACAATACAAAACAATACGTCTTTCTTTAATATTGAATCCTGAATCCCATATGACTGTCTCATTATATTATATATTATATGTATTTACATATACATACATATGTATGTATGTGTATTTGTATCTTTGCTTTCATTTTTTATTTTTATTATTCGACATTAAGATTTTTTATCATTAGTGATTAAAAAGTATAAAGAGAATAAATTCTAATTTAATGTGAATTTGTATTATTTGTAAATGAAAAAAAAAATGTATATATCAATATAATTTTATATATGTACGTATGTATATTTTATTTTTTAAAATCGAATATATTTAATAAGGATATGATTTTTAAATAAATAATTATTTGCTAGCAACAAATTTCTTGAATTTTAAATTTAAATTCTCATATAATATTTTATAATGAAAGAAAATGTACAAAATTTGTTTGTCTATTGAATGCTTTATATGCAAAATTTGTGATTAATAAAACTCGGAGATCAAAAACTATGATTAATAAAAACGAATTGATCAAGTGAATAATATTGCACTTGAAATTGTAGTAATGAAAAATTGAAGTATAGTCTGTCTGAATTTTCAAATGATTCTTGATTGCCTTTTTTTTAAATAAATGAATATAAACATACTACATGATACAATATTGTCAATGAAATCCACATTTAAAATTAATATAAAAAGATTGACACTGTACAAATACACTCGTAAAATGAATAAAAGAAAATTTATCCTTTTTCGTACAATATAATGAGTACGCATATGTAACACATACATACATATATGTACATATGTTACAAATAATCTGAATTAAGTACATATAATGTGTAATGTATGATAACAAAAAAAGGACATTAATCAAAATTTTTTCGATCTTGATTACGCCCAGCAAAAAAAGGATATTAATTGTTTTTTTCATTTATTTACACTTTTATGAATGTGTAGTAATATGGAAAAAACAACAAAATATGCCATTGTATTATTTTGTGTATATACAAATCAAAAAAAAAAAAAAAAGAAATCAAAATCAAGATTAATTTTTGTAATGTTTTTAAATACGACTTGATTAAAACACTAATTAAAAAAATGTTGTCATTAGTTACTTTGACAAAAAAAAGACAATATGAATAAATGAATGAATGGTTTTGTACAATTAAAAGTATATAAGGAACAACAAAACAGCTTGTATGAAGCTTGTATATAATTATACAAGTTGTAAATGATTATTTCATGTTTAATTGTATACGAATTTAAGTGTACGTATTTTTATATGTATGTTTTACAATTTTCAAATACCTGAATCACTTAGGTACTATTAAATGTTAACATTTATGTGTATATTAAAGTTAAATTGTCATTAAATATCAATTATATTTTAAATTATTGCAATCAAATATAAGAATCAAGAAAAAATAAAAAACAAAATTCATTTAATTTAATCTATTTATTTTTGTAAATTCTTTTAAATGAAATATGAAGACCAGAACTAAAAAATTAATGAAAAAAAAATTCATTCTAATACTATTATTGATTTAAAGCGATTTTATTTTACTCGCATTGAACTTGTCAAATATATGAGTAGAGCATGGAGAGTATAGGTATTACAATACACTTGTGTGTGCAGTTACGATTTTTTTTTTTTTTTTTTGCAAGCATTATACATTATGTTTGCTTTAGAGTTGATCGTATGAACCATATACCTATATTAATAAAAAACTATCTCATATATGTAATAATATCTTGAGGCGTTATTATTCGTCTCATAACATACATTTATATAAGAGTTAAAATCAACATTTACAATGTAAACAAATATAAGAAACTATATGTACATATTTTTGTGTATACTTAGTATCTGTTTCTTATACATATATGTATGTACAATGTATTGTAAGTATATCATTTGATTTTATAAGTATATTTTTTATATTAGTTATAGTTTTCTTTTTATCTTGAATCATTAGAGACAAAGTATATGTAAGTAATATTTTCGTTTATATGTGAATTTATATGTATGTACTATATCAATGTGTACTTTAAACCTTTTTATATATTTTATTTGTTTTCTTGTCTTTATTTCATTTTTATCTTATTTTGTCATTTTATTTATTTTTTTTTTTTTTTTTGGAACATTTACTTTAAGTTTTTCTTTTTGTTTAATTTATTTATTTTTCTTTTTCAAATTTTTTCCTTCTATTACATTGAAAAGTATATTTTTTTTATAATGTTTAAGTTATTTATTTTACGAAATTTAATCAAGTAAATTAACAAAAAATGTTGTTTATATTACGTACACACATACAATTTTATTTTGTTGCTGCAGTTTTATACCACAGTCTTTTGAAGTATCAATATACTCTCATTCACAAGTGTATATATATTTCTTTTAAAGATATTGATATTTTGCACATTAATAAAAACAAGTTTATGTCGTATTTACATAAAATTTTTACAATAATATTTTTTATATTGAACGATTTATTTATGTCTGATGGAATATGTAATCACGACGGTGACAACGGTCATATGATATCAATGTCAATATGACATTAAAAAAATACTACTTTTTTTTAATACGATTTGATGATTACTTTAAAAATAAAATTGCAAAAACTGGACCATTATTTGATTTTGAGACGACAATGAATTTTTATGCAGGCATGCAATAGAATAATGCATTCACACAATTTTATGTAACGTCCAACCACAAAGTCCAATTTTTAAAACGAAAACTCTAATAAATACATGCATATACTTACCGAGTAGAGTAATAAATTATACTCTTAAAAACATTATGATTTAGTTCACTGTACAGCACGGATTTCAAACTATTTGTAAACAACACAGATTTTATTTTTACATGTGATACTTATGCAAGTTTCATCTCTACATACAAGTACATGATAGATGATACTACTCTATACTCGTACGTGATATATGTATGTATATTGTAGACATATTTATTTGTATCTGTTCTATTTCTAATCTGAAATCCTTCAATTTTATTTTCACACACACACACACACACACACACACAAACATAAAATAAAATCATGAAAAAGTATGGGTGTATGGAATGGGTTTAATGTGATTTGATTTTCCGCATAATTAACTTTGAAATTTGTTCAAATATTAAAAAAAAAATCAAACAGCAGGAATAAATTTCAAAGTAGACATGTGGATTAATACCAGAAAATTAAATTTTAATCGAATATTAACAACAAAAATTATAATTCTAAGTTCTAAAACACTTTCAAACTAGAAAATTTTTATACGATTATGTAGGTAATATTCGAAAAGTTCAGTAAATAAATAAAGAACAAAAAAACCAAATGAATATAGTAAATGATAAACGATGGAACCAGCGTAAATAATTATGTGAATAATATTTGAAAATTTTTTATATTTTTATTTAAATATTCTTTCCTTCCAGAAATTTACATAAATATCTGTGAGCACCTATAAATACGTTAAAGTATGTGTACTGTAAGTATGTTTGACATGGAAATATTTTGTGAGAAATTTTGAATTTTGTTCTAAACGTTTTTTTTTTTTTCTTAAAGAAAATATTTCACATCTATCTAAACTTTTTATATTCATATTCTGAATGGAATATGTCTTCTCACATACATCTACATAGCACATATGTGATATATGCATGCATGTGTATGGAATAAATTTAAGAAAAATTTATACTTTTCTTATTTATAAAAATTTGAAATACGAAAATTCTTTTTCTCATCAAGGACACAATAAAGAAACGACGTGATTTGTCGCATAAAAAACAACAAAAATGTATAACAAAAAAAGTCAAAAAAAAAAAAAAAATTAAATTAAATTAAAGTTTCTTGTATTGTATAAGAAGAGTATTATTATGTATACAAAAATTGAATTGAATTTAATTTATCGCAATCTATCTACGTATGTATATAGATAATATACTACTATCGTTCTATATCCTTTCAAAATTTTATGATGACTATAGTAAGAAAATTTTTTTCGTATAATATTCAAAAGTTTCATTTAAATTTTTGACATAATTTCAACAAAGTAAACAAAAAAGTTATAGATTTTATTTTCTTGATATATTTCTTGGACAAAAAAGGATATGTACATATATTACCTCTACACTGTGTTATACATATGATGTATAGTTTTTCATTTATATTTTCCTAATAATCGTATGTGAGTATGTGGTATACTGTATGTACTAGCATATAAATGTACGTACATATGTATCCAAGTCATGAATATGAATTATAATTCGTAATTTTTGGGTCATAGCAGCTGTCAAAATGAATTTTCTTTTCTTATATATGTATTCTAATGATATGCATACTCGACATAATCTACATGCAGAATACACATATTCTTATCTTGTATGTAGGATTATTATACAAAAATATAAAATTAAACTTTTTCACTTTAAATATTTATAATTTTCATTTTTATTTTATCATTCTAGATTAAGTTTTTTTCTTATCATTTGTTCGTACATATACTAATGTGCGTCTATTTTTCTAGTGTATAGTACACTGTTTAGTCGAACATTATGGCAAAAACAATATATGGTATTTGACTGTCTAAAAAATTAAACTTATATGCGTTGTTATATATTATTATTATGTACATACGAATATTTTATAACGTAACGTTACAGTGTGTACCATAACATTAGAATATCAAATATGTAAATTATAACTTACACAAATAATGAATACTGAAAATTGTCTTATTGAAATATTGTCTGTCGAACAAAAGTCAACACAACTACGTCATTTTCTTTCTAATAAATTAACTGACATATCTTATCAATTGTATATACCATGGTATGAAGGAGGTTATAGGAAGTTAACTATATAAGTAGGATATACGAGTACGCACGCTGATAGCACCTTAGAGATAAACATGAACTCGTATTTTCATTCATGAAAAAAATTAATTTTTCCTTTATACTTGTTTTTCACTATATTCCACAAGAAGAATACGAGAAAAAGGAAAAGACAGTAACTGGCAGTAGCAATGAGGTTGTTGGCAGCTAACTATAGTACGATATACGAGTACGCTAAAGCTAAGTAGTAGGGTAGTAGTACCTTACAAACCAAAATACATAATCGTATTTTCATTCATGAGAAAAATTCATTTTATCTTTCTACTTTCTTACTGCACACTATAAGAAGCTATAAGAAGAATACGAGAAAAAGGAAGAGACAATAATTAGTATAGTAGTACGAATACGATATACCAGACCAGTACGCTGCTAGTTTCTTGCATACTATACCATTTTGAATCTATACACGCAGTGATATCATAACAGAACAAAGTGTAAAAATATTTTTTATATTTTATATGCGTAAAAGCAAAATGGCAAAACTGTAATCTAAGAGAAAACTTTTTCAAGAAACTTTTTATAATGAAATTATTTCACGAATAATAGAAAATTGTTGTCTATTAAATCGAAATTCTATGATTTACTCGTATATTCATTATTTTTATTTCTGATTTTTCTATAGTAAGAAATGAGTGTAAATTGTAATATGTGTACGTTAAAGTATGCATGTAAAATAACAATCTTACAAAAGGAAGAAAAAAAAATAACAGAATAAAAAACAAATTTGAAAGGAAAATAAATATTTTCAAATTTTTCCTTTTTATTGTTTCATACTATATTTTTTGCTTTGTAATTTTATTATTTATTTTCCGTGTTTTCATTTCATTCTCATTTCGTGTATTTTGTCTTCATATCATTTTTTGTTCTGTTTGTTTTTATTGCTTTTTCCTTTCCATATTTCCGTAAAATATGTATAGTAGTATATTCAAATAAAATTTGTACTATAGAATTGAATTTGTTAAATTTAAGAAAATAAAAATAATACCTTAAAATAAGAGTATAACAACTGAATGATATATTATAGGATTCATAAATAAATCATTGAATATAATATCATTTTGTTTATCATTTACATGCATTCATATACAAAAATATATTCGTATGATTGTAGGTTGGTATGTTTGCTTTTTTTTATTTATTTATTTATTTTTTCTTGTACAAAAATACTATTTTATTATTTCTGATATGTACATTTTGTTTTTTGCTCGTTTGATTTATTATTAACTTGACTCTAGATCTATATAGGTATCCGTATATGTATACATAGTATATAGTCATTTATAGCTAAATAAAATTTTTTGGTTGTTATCAAAATCATCATCATCATCATTATCATCATCATCATCATAGGAATAAGTGATTTTTATATTATTCTATTATTACTTTTTTTTTTATGACTGAATGTTTGTAATAATTTATCATAAATTATTTCATTTAAAAAGATGTATGATATAACATGTAGCAGAAAAATTGTTCCATAGATATTACAAAATGAACAAATTATTTATATATTAAATATACCTAGTTTAAAATAATAGTATAATAATATTAATGGTATAAATAATTTATTTGCATATTGTATACTATAGATATGTACATTTATTATGTATCTGGAACATGTTTTATGTTTTCTAAGGAAAATACATTTTTCTTATTCATTTTTTTTAAGAAACCAATCACTTAATTATTATTCATAATAATGACACGGATATTAATAAATTTCCAATGAACAGGTTGACATTTTATTGTTGATTTTTAAATGTCAATACATCATGTAACTACATATTATCATATATTAGTAAATATGTGAGGTAATTAATTTGTTATACTCACTCGTTTATTCTATTATAAGTGAATATTGCTTATATAAAATCATTTTAATGATAATATATGTATATGTATAAATATTAATTAAAAAAAAAAATGAGAAAAAAATAAATATGTACATGATGCAATTTTAAAAATTATATCAAAATAACTGTAAACATTTACTCGATATCTACTTTTCATAAAGGCAGAAAAACTATTGAAAAAGTGTAAGAAAAAAACACTTAAATAGAGTAATACGTACGATTGGTACAATTTATGTTGTCGTGTAGAGTAACACTAATTTAAATATTTTGATTAATTTTTTGATAGCAAATCATTAAAATACTCGCATTATGTAAATAAGCATATTAAAAAGAAAAGTATGTTTTACAACTTGAAAAGTATGCCTTACATGCTCTATCTATATGATTATAAGAAATTAAAATGATATACACACATAGCCACTCATATTTTATCAACATTAATCATAATGTTTTGCTTGTAACTTCTAATCAAAATGAACTAAATGAACCATTGATTTAATGTACAACAGTATAACACAAAGAATGTCAAATCAAAAGTTTATATTTTTATTAATCATATGCTTTGCGAATTGCAAAAATCTGCAATTCTTCTTCGTACTCGCCTACTGCAGTGCAGTATATAATTTACACAGAAAAAGGAGAAGAAAAAACTAATATTCCAGTATCTTTCTACTTCTTTTCCTGTTTTCGTCTAGTGAAACTTCGTCGTTGCTCTCAAGTAACGAAGAAGTTCAAATCCACATACGAGCCTGAAAGATTCGAGTCCAACAACAATAGTACCGAAAATAGTTACCTGACAGTAGTACCTGATAGTTAGTTAATACTACTTGAAAAGAAATGATTTTCCTATTCATAAAGCACATTGATATACACCACCTTCATCAAAATCTAAAGGTACAGAAAATCCTTAAATTCAGTACACAAGGTTAAATTAAAAAAAAATGCAAAACACAATTTTATTTAAGACAATTATTGACTAAAATTCTTTTAGAAATTATATACCATTTAATATTTAAATGTAAAAATAATTTTCTCTTAAGAAAAACCCTTCACTTTAACAAAAACATATAGTCTTAAATGTTATAGAGGATTTAGTGTAATCATTAATAATTCAGTTAAATTTAAGTCACCATTATGTGGTATTCGGAAATTAAAAAAATAAAAATCAATAAAAAAAAATTGTGGTAAATTCTTTTATAAATTTTTTCACTCTCTTTTTTTCCAAATTTTTTTATTTTTCTTTTCTTTGTTCAACCCTTAATAAAAGAATCTATTAAATATTTCATTCAATTTTGATGAAACGTCTACATACAAATATACATACATACTATATTCAATCGTATATTTTGAAATAGAATAGATTCAGCAGAACTGTATACAAATATTATAACGAGTGCAAATGTATTATATACACACACACATACTTATATAAATATTTTCCTTATTTTTTTTCGTGAAATAAATTTACTAAAGTATTTCTTATTTTTTTTTTCATTTCTTCCTTTTATATTTATTTTTCATTTTCAAAATAGAAATATCTACTGCATTGATCATTTTTATAAGAGCAGGAAGAAGTTCAAGAATACAAATAGAAAATTAAAAGAAATGAAGAGAAAAATAAAAAATAAATAAAAAAAATCGAATTCTTTCAATGAAAACTTATTTTATCAATTTCATATGAAAAGAAAATATTTGAAAAATGAAAAACAGAATCGTAGTTTCCTTTTTATAAATGGTTCACCACTACTTCATCGAATTGAAGAAGATATATATACATACACATGAAATTTGAAATAATTTTTAAAGAATTTCAAATACTTTTCTCGAAGATAATTTTACAAAAATTTCTTAAGTTTTTCATACATACATATGTACATAATATATGCGTACATAAATGATACACAAATCGTATATCGGTTCAAATTTTCTCATTGGTAATTTTCATTTAATTCCACAATAACATTTTAATATAATTGTTATTATATTTCAGTGAAGGTCATTGAATCTAACAGTAACTATAGTAAGTATACGCCACGATAGTACGAGTAGTATTCTACACATCATGTGTACTGGAATTTTAAATTCTTCAGAAAAAGTTGATTTTCTCTCTCAGTAGAATGCGAATATTATTCATGACAAACACGAAAAATCAACTAACAACAATTAATACTTGCTCCTCCCCCTTATACATACCCAATAGTCTATACCCTACGATAGTACGAATAAAATTTCAAATATCATGTGTGATTCACTCTTCAGGAAAAATTAATTTTCTCAGTAAAACATTAATTTTTTTAAAAAAGATTGACACGACTAGCAAATTTGAATTTCAAACGTTGGTACATACATAGTACCTTTTAAACATACTCCCACACTCATAAAATTGAAAATACATAAACTTCTTTACACATACATATTTATATTGAAAATCTATTAGTTTTGAATAGTTTTGAATGTTATCAATAAGAAATCGAAATCAAATTAAATGCACACATACGAGACAAGTAAATAAGATGAAAATTCTGCATTTAATATTTAATATACTTTGAAGTTTATTTTTCAAATTTCAATTTAATCAAATGACTAATTAAATTTATTTTTCCATAAGAACAGTATGTGCGTGTACAAACATATAAGTAGCTACTTCTACTTACTTGCATTTGTGCATAAAACTACATAACAAAAAATAACGTATTAATTTTATTTTGCAGACTATTTCTCCATTTGAAATTTTATTGCTTATATTTAATTAAAATCTAAATAAATATTAGAGATATACATATATACAGTTCATATGAACATGTAGCGTACACTTCAAATATTATCATACTGAAAGTCTCTAATCGTATGAAGACGTGTCATCACGTGAATGTAATGCTTGAAACCACCCAAACAAAATGTACTTTGACAAGTATATCTCAAATCCATATCGTCTGAACTGAATACATATGTATGAATGTAAGTAATAAGTATAAGAAAGGCAAGATTGTAAAAAGAAATTTAAGAAGTATGAAAATTATAACTTAACACAAAAGCAAAAAGAAAGGATACAAAATGAAAATCCGATAAAATTTATATTTGTTTTGAACTCGATACTTAACAATACGACAAGACAGTACTTTAGAAGCTCCTTTCTGGCGAGACAGTTCCATAAACATGTATTATATCCTTTAATTTTGTGTAGAATAAAAGAATTATATATACTCGCGTAGGTATCATTTTTGTAAAAATATCATTATTTTCCTACACACATGTATACACCAAACATACGAGCAAGATATACGTACATGCAAACTTAAATAAAAGCTCTACTATACTATAATGATAGAAATCCTTATATCTTATCATACCAACGTATAGTATAGTATGTAACATTTTTACTGGTTTGGTGGAATGGTGAAAGTTGTAAACGTTCGTCATTCATGTATTTTTTTTTTTGCTTATTTTTGTCTTTTAATTTACTTGATTTCGATTTCATTAATGAAAATACATGTGTACATATCATACGTCTATAGTACATTTATGTATATGTATGTATATGTAATGATATACTTAGATTAAAAGATGAATACATACATACACACACCATAAGAAAAAAAGAAAGAAAATGAAATCTTTTTTATCCTCATATCGTTAATAAGAGTGATCTGTTTTTGTTTTGCTATTGTATTCAAGTGACAGACATTAATATTTTCCGATATATCATTATCATCATCATTATCATCATTATCTTCCTTATTAAAAAAAATTAAAGGATAGTTCGATATTTACACATTTTTGCAGGCGATAAAATTGATTATGAAGAAGTAATTTTATTTTCTTTTTTTTTCGATTTCACAGAAAAATGAGTAAAAATATACTACGAAAATTATACTGTGCAAGGCAAATGCAAAAAAAATTGAAGTAATAATGATCTACAATATTGAATATCTCTACACATTTTTAATTCATGTACAGATATGTATATACCAAATTATATTTATTATAAATAGATTTTAATGAGACACGTTTTGAGGTTTTTATTGTATTTTTTCGGTTTGTGATGTTTTTTTTTTTTTATTACAATCAAAACTGCCATAATAAAATTATTTTACGTAACAATGACACTGGATATAATAAATACTTACATGCTGTAGAATTCATTTTGTGTAAATTAATTTGAAATGATTAATACAAGTAATGATAATGCACGTTTCGTTCACAAAAAAAAAAAAAATAAAATAAAATAAATTAAAATCCTTTATAAAAGAATGACAAAATCTCTAAATGAAATGATAAAAAAGCAGTTAAAGTAAAAAAAAAATTGTTTTTTTTTTTTTTTGAAAAGATTATCAACCATGATAACGGTAGATATACATACATGTCTGATAAATACAGATTAACTGAATTATCTAAATTAATTTTTTTTTTCACTGGAAAAAATAAAACGCAAAATGTCCTTACGAAACAGCCACAAAATATAATTGTATAATTATAAATTATTAAAGAGGATAATAGCCAATTTGATATCGTTAAAATCATTACAATATAACGCGTTGTTTTATTATCCTTTTTTTTTTCATATATGAAAACATTTTAAAAGAAAACCAAAAAAAATAAAAATTAATAAGAGTATCCTTCAAAATATAATGAGTGTCGTAAGTATTTATTGAAATTAAACAAACTGAATAAGCCATTTATATACTACTCGAGTTGGCAATAAAATAAACATTCACTGAAATTTTTTTTATTTTTGAAATAACAATGTGTTTGTGCTTGAAAATAAAATTTTTTTTTCTCGCTATACTATATATGTTATGTATATAATAACACATTATTTGATTACATATCACATGTTTAATTTATTGAAATCATTTAGGATACTTGAGTTGAGATTATATAATGATTTCGAAAATCGCATGTATGTATACATACTCTTGTACATATTATATTTTATATACTGTGAAAATCAAGTGGAAATCCTTACATTCATTTTCATGTAAATGAAAAATTGTAAATGAAAATTTTCCAAATAATAATCCTGTAATGATATTAGAAAAAAAAATGATCTCTGTATTGTCTAATATTCTTATTTATGTTTGTGTATATGAATGTATATTCATATGTATGTAAATGTTGATTTAAAATGCGTCTATAAACATGTGTACATTGAATTGAACACTATTACAGAAACTAATTTGATTAAAAATATATATAAATAGAAATATACTAAGGACATAATATATGATTGCCTTTTTATATTTAAGTATTTCATTTGTTTATTTTTATTTTTTAATTTTTTAGATTCGAATAAATGAAAATAAGAGAATTTCGTTGTCAACTATTATAGTTGTTGTTAACTATTTACAATGTGGAAATAGTGATGAGATCATAATTACATATATATCAGTAAATTTGTCTTTTCGCAAGAGAAAAATAAATGAAAAAAATTAAATTAAATGAAAAAAAGAAAATAATCTAACTTCATACAAAGAGAGTTGCAATCCAATTTATTTTTCGTGTTTGTGTATTTTTAAATGCTCTTCCAAATTATTATTTAATTTATAATAAATTAACGTAAAACGAATAATAATTAAAAGATTTTATCTTTTATTTATGTCAAAATATGTAGTTTCAATCAAAATATTCGAATATACTTATTGAGAAAAACAAAACGATATTTAAGTGAGTTGCATATCAATTCTGAAGAAAAATTCATTCATTTCGTAATTCGTTTAAGTTTTACTTCTTCAATATATAAATAAGTTACATGTTATTTCTTGTAAATTTTATCATGAAATTTTTTTTATATTTTTCACAAAGATAAAAATCTCATACCAAATATTGATATTTTCAATCGGACCATACATCAGACATTCACAAGCTGTAGTTGTTTCGTAAAAACGTGCTTTTGAATTCATTTGTGTTTAACACACACCCACACAAAAGAATGAATCAAGATTCATGGCAAATTTTCTCACAATAAGAACTGAATTATCATAGTCAAAATTTCCTGTTAACATTATTAGTCATTTGAATTAATAAAAATCTATTTAGGTTCATATTATTATTATGAAAAAAGATTATCGTCATCTTAGAGTCAAAAAATTGAGAAAAAGAGAAAATCATTTATACAAGGCACATACACATTATTTCATATACTTACAAATTATGGACACTTTTCATATGAATATGTTTTTTTGCGAAAAGAAATACATATAGTCAAAGATTTGTTCAGTCATTTCGAATACATTTTGAAAAATACTAAGCCATATATTTATATGTAAAATATATAAAATCATGACGAAAATAAAAAAAAAATATATAAGAAAACAAAAAGAAAAAGAAAAGGATATCTTGTTGATATTATGATGGGATATTTTTGTGATGGGAAATTTTTCTTATTTTTGCATGTAATAAATCAATTTGTTGTCATCGATAAAATGATATATAATTTATTTTTAGATAACAATCAGAATATTGTATAATCATTAACAATAAATTTTATTGTATCAAAAAAGAATAGAAAAGAAAATTATCATTCATAAATCAAATATTTCGTTTATTAAACACGTGTATCGTTCAATTTGATACATTGATGTACATATGTATTTATTTTCGTCATCAAAAATCATTATAAGTAAAAATTATATAACAATTTTCTATATAAAGTTTATGTATCATATTTCACTTAAAAAATGAAATTTTTTAATGTTTAAAAAAAAAATTACCAGATTTTGAATATTCATTTACATTTACGCTACGATAGTGCGAGTAGTAATTCTCACATTATGTGCACTCATATTTCCAGTTTTAAAAAAAAGTTGATTTTCTCTCTGTTACGAATATGGTATATGGCAAACACGGAAAATATATTAAAAACATTGAATACTTGCTCCTCCCCTTTTTACGTACACTCGAGCAGTCGAAGCCACTGACTCTAACAGTATCTATAGTACAAGTAGCATCGTAGTATTCTACACCTACACATCAAATGTACTCATTTATGAATTTTCAATTTGAAACTTTCAGTGATGCTTAAGGACGCTTAATCGGGAAATGTAATTCAAATTTCAAACATTCTTTCATTAAATATAATTATGGAAATAAAATAAATGCAAGGAATATATTATATAGAACACAGATTTGCATAATATTGTATGTATATAAGTGATTAATAAAAGAAAAGTAAGATACAAATATGAGAGTATAAAAATATTTCATTTTCATATACATACATAAGTGATAAATTTTATATATAAATCATATTCTATATATATGTTGCTACATGAATGTATACCATGTTTAAAATAATAATAAATGAGAGAATAACCATGATATAAGTATCCGTATAATAATATTAATATGTAGAATATATTTCATAATACAATTATTATACGTTTATGTCATACAGAAGTTACATATGCACATATTATACGAATATAGTTGTAAGGATACAATTAATTTGATATCGTTTCTTGTATTTTTCTTATGTTTGTTTTTTATATTTTATATTCTCTGTCAAGTTCAAGTATGTATGTATATATAAAACACGTTTTCTAAATCAATGTCATCATGACTTCCATTTTCAGTTTATGATAATGGACAGGAAGTTCAATTAGTTTTATATATGTTCTGATGATGATAATAACTTACTTTTGTTTGGGAAAAATATTTCCACAATAAAATCATGTGATGTACATATATGTATACATATACATTTTCGTAATTATGTCGTTACATTTTTCATCTTTTTGCTGTGTTAAGTTAAATTCGTTACATCAAATGTATCAAATCACATATCATTAATTTAATGTAATTTTTATATGAAAAGATTTCGGTTTTTATATGATATAATTATACAATAGTATACAAGCTAAGTATTATATACATTCATATAAATGTATTACGTATTTATACGTTGTATAGCTTATAAATATATATGCAATCTTGTTGTCAGGATAATTTAATTTTCTTATTCTGACAGTAATCTCTATAAATGTGATAAGTTTACATTCAGTAGATAGAGTAAGTGATAGAATTATTTTATTTTAATTTTCTTTTTTTTTTGTATATTTTTACAAATTAAACATATTTATAGTTTTGCCTGTGGGTATGTAATAATTTTTATTTATTCTGAAAGGTTCAATTTCCTTTTAAATATAAATTCTTATGAAAAAAAAAATTTATCTTGTAAAACAAAAGTTTGGATATTTGCAAATAATTTTCTTGAATATGCATAACAGAAAGATAAAATCAATTTAAATTTTTTTCTCATTTTCTTTATGGCTACCATATTTATCAACTATGTTTGTGCACATAATATACTTAATAGACCTTCTATTTTTGTAAGTAAATATTACTTTATTACATATGTACATATATGAATGTTTGTGATGAAATTATATGAAATATTGCAAAAGAATATTTTATGCACACATCGCCTCTAGCAAAAATGTATACCATTTGGACATATGAATTGCATTAAATATACTTCTTAAATGCTTTTTTTAAATGTACATACATATTTTTATTTACATTTACATACTGAAGTCCAAGTGTTCTTTATTGTTAACCATATGACCGAAATAACCTCAATGTAATATATTTTATACATACTACATTTACATTTATAAACTAAGTATTTGATGCATATATGTATATTCACTTATATTCGTATAAGTGTACTTGTAATATTTTCAAATGTAAATATAAATCTTCTGTCTGTATTAAGTATTTGATACGTATCATGTGCCACCACCAACGTTATTGTAATTTACTCTAGTTTATTTAACATAAATTATTCGATATAATCTCATGTATATTCACAATTTGAATGTATATGTATGTATATAGTTTTATGGTAATCAATGAAATGTAATAATAATATACAAAATATCTAGATTTTATTGTGATTTATTATTCATTCATTTATTTATTGTTACAGATAAAATTAAATTGCCAATGATATTATACTTATTAGTAAGTAAATATTTGTACGAATATAATGCAAATTATAATTTACTATGACTTATACATCTTACATACATGCTACAAAAAAATTGTCTTTTTTTTTAAATTGTATAGTTTTAGAGAACACAGATAGTTTATAAATCAAAATTTATTTACATAATTAAGAACAGGAAAAAAGTTGTATGCAAATGTAAATTATAATTTATCTGCATTCATATTAATTTCCGCAATTATTTAAATTCTTACACTTATCTACACATACATATGTAAATGTGTATGTATTAGAATTTAATTATAAAAGGCTAGAAAAATTAGTAAAAAATTTCTTGCAATATGTAACAATTTGAATTGTTACATGAGTACTTTTACTCATATTGCTTCTAAACAGATTCCATTATATACGACTATAGATGGATGGCATATTTTTATCTTCGTTTTTCAGAAATTATTTTTCAAAACAGTTAATGTGTTTTTGACAGACAAATTGTGATTTTATGTAAATGCTCATTATTATACATTTAATAATTATCATTTTTGGAGAAAACGTAAAAAAAAAATTAAGGCAATTCAAAGCAAACATTTTCGTATGTATCAAAGAAAAAATCTATAAATTACCAAATGAAAATGAAAATTTAATTTCAAGGTTATTAAAGATATATTTAATGTTATTTAAATTAATACCACAAAAACATAAAAAAAAAATTTTATGGCATATAACATACATTAGGAATATTATATGTTTTTATCAATTTTTTTTTAAAGATTTTTCTCATACATATGTATATGTGAACATATGAACATATTCTGTAAATGAGAGCCAAAAATTATTTTATTAAATTGCAAAAATATAAAATGGTGATCAAATGAGAGCTCTACGTCTACATTTCGTTTGATAACTAATTCACTAAGTATTGTTGATGTTTTCTCTTTGTTTCAATTTTTACTTAAGTACCATCTGCAAAATTTCTATGCAATTGGTTGGTAGTTTAACTTATTTTCTTTTCATGGTAATTCACTAAACAATACTAAACACAAATGTTAATTTTATAGGGAATCTGAAACAAAACATGATCATCATTCTAGGATGTTTAGAAAATTATATAGTTCAAATTTATTCACCCGATTTAATGGAATCTACAGCGTTACATGAATTAGTGTGAATTTTCTTAAGGAAAATAAAGATTTTCATCTTAAAATGAATTTATTTGAAATTCAAACAGAATGTATTAAGTAGAATTTGTATAATGACTTTGTTATAATAAAGACAATAGAACATTATTTAGAAAGAGAAAAATAATTACATTTTATTTTACTTAATTTGGCTTTATTCAAAGTGAAAAGGAGTTTATGAAAATTAGAAAAGAAAATGTAATTAGAACAATTATGACGAGTATGCCAAATACGCTCTAATACCAGCATACAGTGTAAGTGTAAGTAAATATGATATGAGCAATTTAAGTAAGGATGACTAAGTAGAAAACGTTTCAATAGTGAGACTTTTTTCTTCTAATATTTTTAGAGCTGTATATAATCCGAGAATTAAACTAATTTGATAGTATTTTAGTTTAGAAAACAATTAAATTTACATATGTATGATTATAAATTAAAAAGATTAGTTAAAGTTCAAATTATAGATTATAAAGATAGCAGCTAATGTTAGATACTTTAAAGTTTATTTAATAATCTTTTATAGATAATATTCTATAAGTAAATGAATGCAAAATAAATTTTTTCATTGACAGAAATATAAAAATACATGATTGAATCGAATTAAAATTTCAAAATCATTTTAAAAAAGTGGTAAACATGTCAATTGCATGATATGACACGCCTTTCCGCATATAGTGCAATGCACTCGTTTTCGTATAAATTTTAACATGTAAATAATACATGACGTTAGTACTGCATGGGTATTATTGATCAGAAAATAATAATAATAGCAATAATTAATAGTGACACAAGCAATAATAATCATAATCATAATGATGATCATATTCGTTTTGATTGCTAAAATGATTTCGCTAAAAGTTTCAGTTAATCACCTTATACATTTTGATAAGACCTTCTATATGTGAATTATAAATGTACAAGTTGGTCCTTATTACGTGTACACAAATAACACTTATCATATATGTACATATTTACCATTTATATGACATACACTTAGTAAGTAGGTTATCCACCAAGTGTAATATACACTAGACAGATTCATGTGAATAGATTAATGTATCTATCAGTACAAAAATTTATCGAGACATCTATTTATAGATATGAGTGCTTTATGTACACATATGATATATACAGATTTGTACATAAGATGAAATTACCTTCTTGTATTATAGTTATTGCGAAAAATTATTTAAAATCATTAATGCCAAAATCAATCCGCCATAAAATTTATAATAAGTTGAACATTTTTGAACCTTCGTTTATTCTCTTTGTTTATTTATTTTTAATTTTGTTTTCAATTTTAACAAGTTTCGTGTACACATTTTTTTTTTATTTTTACAAAAAATAAAAAAATTTTTATGTAAAATGTACAATAATATTAAAAATATCATGAATATGAACAAAATGAAGGTTAAATCAACTTCAAAAAAAAAAAAAAAAATTTCTGAACATGTTTTAAGTCTGATTATTATTTTTAGTTCTTCTTTGATTTTTGTACAAGTTAAAAAATATACTCGTATGTACTATAAAGATATACATATATCTAGATGTATCTACATTATGTATGCATGTTGATATGACTTTATATGTTGTAAATATAAAGATTTGATGAGAACGACTATACATATTCATTGTATAACTGGTATGACTTTATACTTTATCTTAACGATTATTTATTTTTATGTTTTCTTGGGTACATTGTGTTAGGTGTTACGAGTACATGAGTACATATTAGGTATATACATATATATTTATATATATTATATATACAAAAATAATGAAATATTATGCACTTATACACATAAGATTACCAATTAAGTCTTAATACATTATTCACGATTTTACTTATAATATAATAGTTTATGATAATTGTTTAGTAACTGCTGGTTAAATTTATGTACTCGTATTACATATACATATAAATATTTTATATAATAATATGTGTATCCTATTTAACATTTATATATAAAATAGTGATGAAATATCTTTGCCTGTAATTCCTCATAGACAAATAATTATGCAGACTATTAAAAGTTTCACAGGTGAAAAATGAAAAAAAAAAAAAGAAAAAAACAAAAATAAAACAGTATAGTTATGTTGACACTTTAGGTAGGCGTTTTACTAATGTTTCATTACATGTCGTAAAATTCTAAATATGTAAACATGTGTACATGAATGAACATGCAATTCAAAATACAATACAATGAGTGTGTAATGCATGTATGTTCAACTGTAGGTATTTGCCTAATAGAAAACATATGAAAATAATATAATTGATGAAATAAATTTTGAATATTCAATAAAAATTATTGTTATATTAACAACCATAAATATTTCTTCCTTCAAAGAATAATTTTGAATTTTATTTATTGAAGTGCATGAAATAAATATACAATAAGAATATTATTCGATTATTCATAGTAAATTGAATGGTTATGTAAAAATATTTTTGATTTTAATTCTAAAAGAAATCATGTTTAAATTTAATTTTTTTTATACTGAACATAAGAATGGGATATTTGTAGGTAAAAGGTAATCATTTAAAAATTCACATATCTATAAAATAAAACGTGTTAATTATATACTCGCATTCCACATTTTTTCGATATGAAACATCTGTTACTGATTGTCTGGTTACGATAAAAATTATTTCGTATTTTTTTTTTTTTTTTTTCATATTTAAAGATCAAATTATATTAAAAGTTCTAATTAACGAAACAGCTTGGTAACTTGTTGACATTTGTTAATATAGAATTTAAAGGCATTTACTACATAAGTATGCTTGAAACATGAATACATTTGGAATGGTAAAATTCAATTTATTATTCTCATTTCCTTATCAACTGATATCATAATTACATTATAAAAATTAAAGATATAATTTTGAATTCAAAGCATATTCTAGCTAACATTTGATTGAGCACATATTTAAGTACATTATACTTTTTCGTACAAGGATTCATATAGAGGACTGTAATTAATTTTCTAAAAATAAAATTTATTTTCTTTAAATTTCTTTCGATTTTGTTTCGTATATTTTTTCATCATCATTTTTTTGCTAATGAAACCAGTTCAATTTCTCTAACAAAAATGGAAATCTAAATACACATTTATATAATCGACATTTTATTCATTTCATGTGCAATGTAACATTACCTCGACATTATATATTTCATTTTTTTTTTTTCATATTTTTTTTTCAAGATCAATGATAATTACCTTTCACAAAATTTTTTGTGCAAATTTAAAATACATTACTTACCTATGTAAAAACTAAATAACATTAAATACATATAATAATAAGTATGTGCATGAATATACATTTGATGTTAGATGGATGACCTTACACGCATAATATCATTTAAAAAATTACATAATAAACTAGATCACCACGTTTTCAATTCTAATACAGTTCTATAGTAATCGATTGAAAAATTATTATAAACTCTATGCATATGAACGCATAATATTATAGATATAATCAAATTTTACGCATAAATCATAGACAAATCCAAATAATTTGAACATTTTTAAATAAATTAATTTCATGTAAGACATTTTGAATATTTGAAAAAATTTAGTACACCTCTCTGTTAGTTGTAATTTTTGAATTATTAGCTGCTTTCAACTTTGAAAATTTCAAGTACTTGGAAGTAAAAGAGATAAATATCTGTGCTAAACCATCTAATTGCAGGTACTCATGAGAAATTTTTCAAGTAGCTGGAAGTAGATGCAAGTAATAATAATAATTTATCCTAGACACATTTTAGTACTCGCAAGTACTTGAAATTGCCATATCGAAAGCACCTATATTATTACTTCAAATGAGTTCATTTATATATTTTTGTAAAATTGCAATGCAAGCATTTACAAATAATATACATACGAGTTTGTTATATACAGATTTTATTTCAAATCTAAAATTAAAACATTGTATTTATTTATTTATTTTTTTTTTGTTTCCAATCAATTTATTGTATTTTTCCATGATATATAGATATTTAATTCTATACAGAAAAATATGTGCATAAATTTCTATGCATGTTATATGCGTGTTTGATAGCAATGGAAGAAAAACTATTAAATTAAATTAAATTTAGCTGATGTATACAATAATATAATTATAGACACGCACATGTACATATACTCATAAATACTCATATTATATATAAATCATACATTTAAGTGAGTTTATTGCACATATGTATTCGCATGTAATCCGATTATTTTATTATAAAAAAAAAAAATTGTTTTTGTTTTGTATTATTTTCATTTTTTTGGATAAATAATTGAAACAATTATTCAGATACATGTACGTACATAATGTATCGTACAATATTTTCGTGCCGCATATTGACACTTTTATAAATGTATTACATATAGGTATATACATACATATATAGTTGCGTGTATACAAATGTTGTATGAAATCAGAAAAAAAATTGACAAAATAAATGCAAAATAAAAATATTTTTTATTGCATTTATTTGATATACTACATACATGTGTACAAACACATTATCATTTTAAGTAACAGACATGTAACATATGATATACTCGTATGTATATACAAATGTAGAGTAATGTTCAAAATTATACTATCCATTTGTATTAATCGAATGCAATTTATTGTGTCATTTAGATTTTACATGGATATAACGTAATAAGTAATAATGTACGAGATGGTATACTCTTGAATCATTTTAAACCAAAAATACAAACATGTATGCGCGGCCATATTATAAATTTCTTTTTTGTTCGAGATGAATAATTTTACCCACGACTGTATTATATACTTTATTTGTAAATTTTTTTCCATATATGTGTACTATCTAGATTTTTTTTTTTACTTTTTTTTTGAAGTTTATATAAAATTAATAAAAAAAACACACATCGAAAATTTAATAACATACCTGTCTAGTGATACTGCAATTAAACTGTAAACGGAGGCTGCCACCGATACTCCTTGAATATATGGAACTGTTTTACACATTAGCCAACCCAACATCCATGCTGTAAAAAAATACATACATATGCATATATCGTAAAAATACAATGATACTTGGAAATTTTAAATTAATACAAAAAAAAAAAAGAAAAATAATTTAATTAATTTAGATTTACGTTTAATATTGGTTTATAATATTGATTGGAAATTTTGTAAAAAAATGAAAAAAAAAATTAAATAAATAAATAATGATAATAATTGATTGTATACAATATTCGCATGTCGAATTGAAATTTTTATAATTAACAAAGAATAAAAAGATAAATAATTCAATTTCGTTGATATGCGATATTCGACAATTACTTATATATGCAGTAAATCAATAAATGCACAGATACTCTTGTACATATACAAGATGCACATTTTATGCAACTCGTTTATACTTTATAGTATTAAAAACTTCTATATAAATAATAAAATTTTTAATTTTAACTTTTTTGAAATATTCATACAACTACTGAAACATGTTATAATATGTACTTTAAGTTAAATCAATATCTTATCTGAACATTAATTTTTTATTTAATTTATATCAATTCAAATTAAAATATTTAACATTCATTATTTCAAATTAAATTGATTGAATATGACATTTATTTGTACAAAAAAAAAAATAAATAAATAAATAAACTGAATTTAAAAGATAACAGCCTTAATTAAAAGTGTTATATAAATTACATACATATATAGTTCAAATTTATAATTATTTAATGCAAATTATTTGTAATATTTTGTAAATTGTAAATTATTATTATTAATAATGCCAATAATAATCGTTAATTATTTTGTGCATTGGAAATGTAGATTTATAGTCTACCTCGAACTAGTTTTTATAGATTTTGAAAAAAAAAAACTAAAAAATAAAAAAACAAAATATATAAATAAATATGCAATGAACATATGAGTATAAAATCATATTATAACATAAATATATGTATTGTACACATAATATAATATATAAATGTACATTCAGTATTTATTTATGTATGTTTGTATGTGTATGGCGTCAAATTGCGATCATTTACTTTCAGACACATAAAATACAAAAATAAAAAAAAAATATATTTTTTTTTATTTTCTTGATTTCTGTATGAAAAATTGTTTTTTAAAATTTCCTTTTTTTTTTTTGACTTTTTTTATTATTTTATTTTTAATATTAATAATAATAATTTTTGATTACATATCATATCAGTATATTAATAATTTGTCATTTATTTTGACATTCAAGGATGATATGTGTATCTTTTTTTTTTTAATAACAATAAAACGATTTATTACAATGAATAAATTAATTCATATTATAAATACCATATAGCGTAATATTATGCCATATCGTATTATACGCATATTAGTATATAAAGATTTTATGAACACAGTAATAATATAATTTAGTTGAAGAGATTTTATATAGTACTATATATTATATATATTTTTTTTCAGTTTTCAAGTGTGTAATTTTTGTTTTTTTTTTAATTAATAGTATGTTACATTTTTAACTAACATTGTATACATTACGCATTTTGTTGAAGTTCGAGTATATATTTCATTAAAATTTAAATGTGATCGATATTCATTCAATAATATTGATATTCAATTGGATTAAATCAGATGCAGTATACATATCATATGATAAAATATTTAAGATAGATTTTATAATTTCTTTCTTATTTTGTAGGTACATTATGAGTAATATGAGTGTAAATGTAAATTTTTTATATTTGTATTAAGTTGTAAATTTTCATATATTAACATAAAAAATGAATGAATAGAATTATATTTTTACTTGTTAAACTCATACAAATGATAGAGTATATCATAAAATTGTTAATACAAATAAGAGTATACAGAGTGCAATTTTAAAAATTATATTGAGCAAATATTTGATAATCGAATAAAGAAGAATTCCGAATGAGTTCATTTTCACTAAAGATATACACTAATTTTGATGAAACCTAATATGAATTTTCCTTCATTATTCCAAAAATAATAGAAATGTAAAGAAGATTTATTTAAATTTCTTAAATTATCTTAAAGATATTGCATACACTACATAGGTATGTAAATTTATATTCTTAAATTGAAGTTTTCGAAAGCAAAAAAATAAAATAAATTCATTAATTTTTCTACGTCCCAACGTCATTATTGTTAAATATAATGAATAAATGAATAAGAAATATTCACTCATATTCTTGGAATATAGGAGTCGATTATTTATGATTTCAAGTATTTAGAATTTTTCTTAAATTTTAGAAATTATAAAATACGTTATAATTATATATTTTTGTATATGTATATATGTATATGTAGTACGTATTTATGAATGCGATATTTTGGTACATAGAGTAGAAAATTAACATATTATTTTAGAAATAATTAAAAATATTTCCTTTAATAAATAATAATTATTTTGTTTTTTCTTTTCTTTTATAATTTTTTTTTTCATAATAAATAGTTAATTAAATTACTTTCTTAAGCTGTTTGAAAGCTTCTTAATCGTTTTTCATTAACATTTTAATTATTTGTATTATGATTTGAAAATTTAGGTCAATTTATGAATTGTAATTATTTATTTCCTGGAGGAAAGAGTAACTTTTTTCTTATTTATTTTATTTCGTTTTTTATTTTTGTTTTTTAATTATAGAGTATACCTATATATGAAATATGAAAAAAAGAAAATTTTCATTTGACCTTGTATTATTCAATTTAATACTACATATATATCCGATCATATTATCAGTAGTCCGTATCTAATATTCATGTCTTATTGAATTGCCGAACGTCACGATAGTTGAGATAACTCTGTACTTTATGCGTTACAAGTTCACCACCCAAAACATAGATGAGCTATATCCAAGGACCTATCATTATTGTCTAGTCAAATAGTTTTAGTTTTTTAAGACTTATAAATCAAGTAATTTGAAAATAATAATTCGATCATTTTCGAAAAACAAAAATACTACGAAGTATAATTAACTAGTTCATGAATGTATATACATATGTATGGTGGTATAGATACGTATATACGAATAAGTTTTATTATTTTTAGTTTGTTGGTTTTACAAAAAATGTCCTTATACGAAGTTTAAGGTTAAAATAAAAGACAAAAATTTTGTTTATTGAGCAAAAATATTTTAAATTTTTTTTTCCATACCAATATAATTTTTTTTTTTTTTTTGATAAGTGAAAAATTGCACTTGATAATATCAATTTTTCAAATGTTTTTCTTTTCTTGTTGTTGTCAGATTCAAACAAAAGAATATTATACAAAAAGGACAAACTTCATAAAAACTTTCAGAAATGTCTGCATATGCTGTCATTATAATTTTTGACAAACAAAAAAGAATGTGTATAAAATGTATACGATATGTATTTGTATGTGTATTTACACATCCCCGTATATACGAGTACATACATATAAGAAATGAAAGAAAATAATTTAAAAAAAAAATGTGTATGTATATATGTGTATACGTTCATTTTGCTCATAGTCCTGCTGTATATAAGCGTAGTAGAAACTGAAATATAGTATATTCTAATGGCTTTTAAAAATTCTGTTAAATACAGTTACAGAGTACTCAGTTGTAAAATAAATAAAATAGATAGACAGATAAAAAGATAAGAGTATTATATTCGTATTAAACATACAATCCAGTTAGTGTATATGTATGTATTATGTACTTAAAGTGATATTTAGATAAGAAGAAGCTCAAATGATATTCTGTTCAAAATTATATAAACTGTAATTTTTTCATTCAAGTACTTCGTACAGACATACATAGTATTTTATAAATTGTGAAAAATTGAAAAACACAAAAATTAAAGGACATTTTTTTTATATATTATCGAGGACATTATTCAAATTATAATAGCAATAATAGTCTATAAATTAAAATAAAAATTTGAAATAAAAGCTAAATGATAAAAAAATATTGCTTTTGTTTTTCGTCAACAAGACAAGATAATTGATTTTGTTTTGTTTTTTGAAAATACTTAAAAACAGAAAAATAAGAAGTTAAATATTCATAAACAGAAGTCTCAAAATTGAGCCACTTACATACATATGCGGTATGTGTACAAATACATTTCGAGAGAAAATTCCAAAAAAAAAAAAGTCTTTGAATAAAATTAAATAAAAAAAACGTACAAAAAATAAACAACAAAAACCCATTACTCAGTTTACTAAATACCTATCATAATTTCAGAATATTTAATTTTTAATCATATGCAAACTTCCTCGCAGCCTTGACACTGACATCTAAATTTTTTTTACTGATTTTATCGAAAATAAAATAACATCAGTATTTTGTTGTATTCATTTAGAATTCATAATACAATATTTTTTTTTGTCAAATATTTGAACATTAATATTTTTTTTTTTTAACATTCTCATTTACATGTGTGTACATTTTTATAGAGAAAAACTTATTTTGAAATAATATTTAATTTTAATATAAATGTAAACGTATACGAAATAATCGTTATGTTTTTCTTATCTTTTTGTTTATTTTATTACATAAAATAACTTATAAGTATGATGAAAATCATCACTATTACGAATACAACAGATGAATTTTAAATGTTACTACAAAATAAACAGAAAAGAAAATGAAAAAAAAAAAAACAAAACAAAATGAGAACAATAAGAAAAAGGAGTAATAAATGAGATTTGTTTATTTATCATATGAGAGCAGTATTAAATTTTCCTTTATGTTTTTCAATAAGAAAAACAAAAAAAAAACAGAATCGAGAATAACTTTCTGAATATTAAAATGAAATTGAATATCTCTAAGACGACTATATGTTATGTATACAAATATAAAACGAAGATGAAATTTTATAGTATTCCATATATATTCCATGTTAATATGTGTACAAGTCTAGACGTGATTTTATTTCTTTGAAAATTAACATCTGTAAGTTTTCACTATTTGTACAAATATTTATTTAGAAAAGAAATTTTTTATAGTGTCATTTATTTAAATGAATGAATACACATTAAAAGGATTTTATATTTTACAAATATTTCTAATGTGAATTAATATTTTTTGTAACCAACCAATTAAGGAAAATGCTGTTTGTTTTTAATGGTAAGCGATTATAAAAATCTACATGTACACTACAAATATTTTTAAATATTTAATTTTTAAATTAATTTAAGTAAATCTCATGCATAAGAGTAAATAATGAAAACTGAAATTTTTTCCAGTGAAAATTAAAATTTAAAAATTTATATTCCTATACTGATATTCTACAAAAATGTGTCATTGAATCAATTTTCAATTTTTTTTTTATTCAACATTTACAGACTGTTATATCCATCAACTAACCAAAAGTAAGTATATATATACTTAAAATTCCAATCATTACCGCAAGATATGGGTACTTGTATATCTCTTTCTATTCTGTCATTTGTCATCATATCATTCGAAATTGAAATACTCGTATTATTATGTACTCTTACGTATACATATGTACTCTTTTAGTTATGTGCACATAAGTACAAAATCAATAAAGGAAATTAGATTTTGTTTTTTTCGTCTTTTTTTCTCTTTGCAGATATATTTCACATATGAAAATCCATTAAATATAAATAATATTGATTCAAATTTTCTTTTTTTCTCGAAAACCTATCAGAAGCAATAACAATGCAAAAAGATTAAACACAAAGAAGAAAATAAAAATTGAAATTGATATACATATATTCTGCCGTAGAAATGTTATTATTCTTTTTTTGTTTGTAAAAGTCTAAATGATAATTTGAAATAATTTTATGGATTTATAATTAATTAAAAATTAATAATTTATTTTCAATTAATATGAAATTATTTATGATTATTTTAAATATAATTCTACAGATTAAATTCTACAAAATTTTAAGTACTCGTATGTACATTATAATATGCATATGAATGAGTTTACAAAGATGTGATGATACATAGATTTAAATCGAAATACTTAAATGAATAAATAAATGTTATTATTTACATTTATTTTATAATTTATATTTACCTGCATTTAATATTTTATGCATATTTAAATAAAATTAGTATACACGCATTATAATAAACTGTATACTTAAATAATTTTATGTGTATGTGCAAGGATATATATATTTTCTGTACGATACTGTCAGTGCCGGTTTTAGCATCTTAAGCATCCGGTGCAATTCTAAACTTTCTGTCCTCTAGGTTGACACTTAACTATTTTAAACTTCAATTTCATGTTTTTTTTAGTGTACAGTACATAATATATACACAAGAAAATAAGAAGAGAAACTACTATTCGTATATCTATATCTACTTTTCTTTCTAATTCTCTTTCTACTTCTCTTTCTAGATCTCAAATACTCAATAGTTCAATAACCATGTTTATTTACACATGAAAATAAAGGTCAAAACATTTTTATTATGGTTTTTCGTGTTTACACGGATCTAGTTTTTCTTCTCCTTTTCTTCCGTAAATTATTTACTGCACTATATTAGGAGTGTACGAAGAATAGTTTTAAATTTAAATAAGATCATTATATACAAGAAAAGCTCCTAAATGTCTTGACTTATATTTTCATTTGCAAACAAACATAGTCATTATTTGAGATGTGGAAACAGAAGAAGATTATTTTATATTTGGATACTATATATGAAATACGACATGTAAGGCATACTTTTTAAATTGTGAACCATCTATTTTTTCTATATATGTATATACTTTTTATGTGATATTTTAAAAGAAATTTTTCGAAGAATATTTTTTTTTTTTACTGTGAATTATAAAATTATTTTTTAAGAAACACTGAGATTTTGCGCCCGGTTTTGGTGAATCATTTCAATTTCAACCTATAGTAGAGCCTGGTATGGATATATATGTATATGTATGAGTATATTATTATTCTTATTAGACTATACGTATTATTCTTCTATAGTCTTTGATACTATTCACTTGTACACTAAATATTCGTAATTTAATTGAGAATTTATTTTCATAATCTGTTTTTAAATCAATTACGTTATTTGTCTTTCATATTTATCGTATATTCATCGTATGCAGTTATTTATACTTTATATGTACATATGTACATATTGCACATATTATACGAAATTTGAAAATTGTCTTTTTAAAAGTAAACATTTAATAGTTTAACAGATGGAAATTAAATTATCTATATATAAATACTCGTACATTTAGTTTGAAATTTCTCTTTTTCTTTTTTTTGTTGTAGCTAAATATATGGTATATGTTTACAGAATATTTTCCAATTTTATTGGAATATTAATTTTGCAATACATAATGTTACCTATGTAGATATAACTTTCATTTTAATTTCTTATTTATAATTTTTCAAATGAAATGGCTAAAAGTGAAAATAAAGTAAAAACATTCGAAAGAAATATTCATTATAGGTTTAATGTTTAATGCTTATTCAAAAAACTAGAGAAAAAAAAATGAAAAATAAAACTTTATCCTTTGTCTTAATTTTTTCTTTTTGATATTACATAATAGCAATAACAAAAATGTTATCAATGAAGAACAAAAAAAAAAAAAATACAAATTTTATGCAAAATACAAATATAAAAATTGTACAACAAAACAAAAGTACATATTCACATACATATAAGCATTTAGTTTTATTCACAGTATACATTTTTTTTTTGTGTATGAATAATAGTAATAATAATAATGAAAATTTTTCTGTATACACTATATTATATAGTATGTGTTTGTGTAAATAATTTTTTTTTTCTTTTTTTTGTCAAAGGTCTGAAAGCGTGAAATTATTCCTTGTAGCATTACACATTTATTCGTATACATAGTAGCATAGTTTTGCTTTTGTTTATACATATTTTGTTGTGTTATTATTCTGTTTCTATTCTGTAATATGTCCATATATATACTTATAATCGTATATAATGCTTGTTTGTATTTTATATTTACTTGTGTGTTGTTGTTTTTAGTTTTGTTTCTTTTCATTTTTAAGGATTGTTAACGACCTAACATATTAAACAAAAGGCTTATTTGGGTCAAGGAAAAAATTATTTCATTTTTCTGTCTTCGTTTTTCTTTTACATTTATTTTTTTTCTATTTTTTATTTTCATTTACTTATTTTTTTATTTTTGTTTTTTTTTGTTTCACTAAACATTTGATATTTGTGAACCTTGAACTTATACTTTATATGATAATACATATAATATTAGCAGTACAAGACGTTAAAATTAATAAGATTTAAAGTGAGAACACGAAACAAAAAAAATTAAAAGTAAAACAAAATTAACGAAAAATATTTTTTCATGTAAAATATACGCGTATCATAAGCAAAAACAAAAAACACGAAATGATTAATAACGAAATGTAATCGACGAAAGAAAAATAAAATAAAATAAAATCACTTTTCTTAGTTGATTTCATTTCGATTATAATTTGAAAATTTTGTGTTGATTATATGACATTAGGGATTTGTTATTTTTTGTTTTTTTTTGCTTTGCCTTTTTTTTTATGATTTCACAAAAAAAAAGTCCTTTTTTTTCATTTTATATACCTATGTATATCACATATTATAATAACTTTCATTTATTTCACGTTTGATTAAATTTCCAAGGTTATATTTGGATTATATGTATGTGAGTACATGTATGTAGTATACGTATACATTTTTTGGATATACCTTTTCTGTTCTTTAATATACATATTGAATATGTAAGCATATACTATACTCATGTATAAACGTGAGAATGTATATAGTATATATTTACAATTTGTACATGAAAAATTTATATATGGAGCGTATAAAATTAAAGTTAATGTCCTAATTCAAAAAGTTTTTCTACAATTACATTTACCAGAACAATAATACAAAAGGAAATTGTTATTTTATTCAAAAAGAAAACTTATAAAATTATCAACTGCTTTTTTATACGAGTATATCGATAATTCTCATGTATACAAATATATGTATAGGCATAAGGGCATAAGTAAATGAATTGTGCAAATTTGTTATTATTTTCTTTCCTTTTAATTTTTTTTATTCGTATTTATGTATTTGTTTCTCAAGTTAATTTGAATGTATTCATATACTCGCGTAATTATGTAATGCGAATATGTGTATATAAATACTCAAAAACATTTTAAGGATATTAAAAAAAATATATAGCTATATAAGTCTATGTGTGTATGTGTATGTTATTGATTTATTTTAATATATCCTTATGGTATTCAGGATTACTAAATATGTAAATTACAATTTATTTCGTGCAATTTTTGTAAGTATATTAATCCATATGTTCTACATAATGTAAGGATGTAATTTTAAATTTAGTTGATTAAAAAAAAATTTTTTTGAAATTAATATCATACGAATGATTTTAATTTAAATTATAATTTAGCATAATATAAAAATGTCATAAAATCTGAAATTAACTTAAGTATAAGATGTAAAGAATATGTACGAAAATATATTAAAATATGAATTGCCTATACGTTGTTTTAGTATCTTCTTTTATTAGCCTATTAAGATTAGTCCAAGTATTAATTTAATAGCCGGACACTTTACAGTATATAATACTTACTTGTGCATTTAATATAGAAGAAATAATTTTATAATAACGCGTATTTTATATGTGAAATTTATGTAAATTTAAATCTTTTTATGTAATGTACATAATATTTTCTACTACAGAGCGAATGTTCATATAAATTGTTGTATTATCTGCAATTTTTATATCTATATAAATTTATCTAATTTTTGAATTCAGTTTATTTTGTACAATTAATTATTTTTTCGAAAATTCGAATATAATTTCCTTGAAAAGTAAAATTTTGTAAAAAAAATATGAAAAATATTTAAATCATTTTGCATATGATAAATTAAAAATAATAAAAATGAATAAATACATTATCCATTATTATTATTGTAATTACACAAAAATGTTCCTTGTTCATGATTCGGTTTTCTAATTTTCCAATTGCATATTGTTATTTTGAAAAAAATTTAAAAAAATATATTAATATAAAATTTTGCAAAAATTTTTAAATTTTATTCACGTGCAAATTTAAATGAAAAAATAAAATTAACTTATTACTCGAAGGATTTGTGTAATCGATCCCAATTGCTAAAAAAATATATATATAAAAAAAAAAAAATTAAAGTGTCGAAAAAATAAACAAATATGAAGGAGTATTTATATAGATGAATAATTTGAAATTTATTTAGTATGTAGTATACGCTACGCTACTATAATTCGAGTAATATTTTGCACATTGATACAAAAAGTTGATTTTCTACTGAGAGAGAATGCGAATATGGTACATAACAAATACGGAAAATCAACTAATAACATTTTATAGTTACTCCTCCCCTTTATATAGATACTCCTAAATCTTAAGCAATGAAGGTTGTTTACTAGTGCAGTACGCTATGATATTACGAGTAGTATTTCACATATCATGTGAACTCGTATTTTCATTCTTCAGAAAAAGTTGATTTTCTCTCTGTTACGAATATTATACATGAGAAACACGAAAAATCAACTAACATTTTATAGTTGCTCCTCCCCTTTATACATTGATATCTACTCTCTAGCACTGGAGGTTATTAGACTATAACAGTGTCTATAATAGTAACCCACGATAATACGAGTATAGTATTTCACACATCATGTGTACTTGTTTTTGAATTTATATTAACCAAATTATAAGTTATAAGAGTATGAGGAGTCTTCTTCTACTTACTGATTCGGTTTTTTGAATAAATATGTTTGATTTTATCTTTCAATATTATTATTTTTAATTGTATTTAAAAATAATCCAAAAAACTAATTCTGAAATTAAATGTAGATCAATGCACTACAAACCTACGTTTACATTTAAACACAAATTAAAAAATAATGAATTAATGATAATATCTATAAGTTTTAACTGTATAATATGCATTCACATATTCAAAATAATTTATTCCATTTTAAAAGTATTTTTGATTATAATCAGTAAGAATACTACTAAATAAACGCACTGGTAGTATTAATAATTCAAACGGAATACTTTACAAATGAATATTTAACTACTCGTCTATAATTGCGGATATAGTTGGTATACTTAAAATATTGCGAATAAATTATCTACTTCACGCAAAGTTATCAATTTTAAGGGATTTTCAAATAATCCAATGATAAGGATCTAATTGAAAATTAATGGTTTCGACGTATTATTATTATTATTGTTGTATATACAATTTGATTTTTTTTTGTCTTCTTATCAAAATATTATGTGTGTATTCGGTTAACAAATACAGGATATAAGATTGTATACACATACATAATGTGTAATGTTTTATTATATAATGTAAACGAATTATATAATACATAAATTTACGAGTATTTTATAGATTTTCTAGTATCAAATATAGTAAGATTATATTTTAGCTTCATATTCTGTGTCATCAAAATTTTATTTATTTCTATTACATAAAAACAAAATCTTATACATGTGTTTAGCAATAAATGTTTATATACAAAATTTTGTACTTAATAGTACTATTTATTTTCAGTAGTTAGTTGTTTAATAAACCATAATTCAATATAAATGATGTTATCATCAATATGAGTATTAAACTACATAAGTATATATTCCTAATTGTAATACCTAATTTATGCTTCTTATTTTCTAAATTTAATACATTTTATTTAATATTATTTTCATTTTCTAATATTTTTGCATAAAAATAGTAAAATATATTTTTCATTTTATATTATCTTAGACGAAAAAAATAAAAGAGTAAATAATATTAAAGCACGTGAAACTTTCACATAACCTAATATATTTAAACATGCTTTCTCAAATTTTCAAGTCATTTAATATGTAAAAGCGCAGCCAGCGCAGCGGAATACATTTTTGATTATAATTTTTCACTTTTTTTTTGTACATCCAGCATTACATATTCCTATCAAAAGTTAATCATTTTAATGTATGGGAATTACTTTTGTGATGACTATTACAAAAAAAAAAATAATATTGAAAAATGAATTGTATAAAAAAAAACCCAATAAAATTGAAATACATAAATGAATAATATTAATAGAATTTTATAGAATTTTATGTGTATATATGTATGTATAAAAGTTAAAATTATATATACCTACATATATACATACAAACAAACATATGTATATGTACATATATAATTAATAATATGATTCAATTTTATATCCTTGACATTTTAAGTTTAAGCGTAAAATAATTACTTTTGAAAATTATATTGGTGGTATATAAGCATATATATGTATGTACGTATACGTATATATATTATTATATTTTTAAATAAAAATTTATATTATATAATTAGTTACACATAAACATTTTTTTTTTTTTTTGGTTTTTTTGTACATATACAATAATATATAGTGAGTTATGTTTATAGGAGGAAAGCAAAACGAATTAAAAACTCGTAATAATTTTTTTTTTCTGAAATCATAATTTATAATGAATCGACAAAGTAAATAAATAATATAAATATTTATGTATTAGCTATCATTAATTTTATGAAATTATGTTTAATAAATACAAATAAATTTTTCGAAAAAATAATATAATATAATTTAAAGTTTCAACTCATAATAATAATAATAACAAATCAAAGAAATTATCATTATATGAAAAGTTTTTGACCTACGACACTTATGTAATTGTTAGTTATTATTTTGTACACTCTCTATAAAATATCAGTATGTATACGTATGTATATAAAATCATATTTAAGAAAAATATATATGTATGTAAGTATCGAAATCATGTAATGTCTATGCAACATTAAATTCTTAGACAACAACAATAACAAAAACAGCAGCACCTAAATCAACTCATACACATAACTCGTACTCGTATACATAACATAACGAAAAAAAAAAATATACATAATAATAATAAAAAAAATAAAAATAAAAATGAGGTCAATCGTTTACTTAAAAAACTAGGCCAAGCCCTTTTTTAACATTTTATAAGTGTATGAGTACAGTCTTGATTTAATATACATAGATGTATATGTTCGAGTATGTATGCATGTACTTAAAATGATTATGTATACAATTTTATATTTGTACTTGTATAATAATTTTATTTTAAGTTTCAAGTTTGACACTTTATTTTATCATAATTTCTTATTTTTTTCTGTTTATATACACATACCTACACTATTATTATCACATACATGAATATTTATATGAAATATGTAGATATAGTTGTATATATGTGCTGTTTTACATGATATATATTCTCATATATAAGATTATAATCATTCTAAAATAAACAAAGGTTAAATATGAATTATTTAAATGCACTTAAAATCCTTTTTTGAATAATTAGGATTCTTTGTAGAATTTATTTCTAGGGATTATTTAGATTAATTTATACAAATTGTGTGCATACAAATAAATAAAACTGATAAGAGATACGATACGCATATATATATGTGAATGCATGGGTATAGGAAAAAGAAAAATAGAATATAACACAAAAAATTATTATTATACAAACACAATTATTGTTTAATTTTATCAATTTTTTACATAATTATTTAGTTCCTTTCAAAAAAAAGTTTTTAAATTCTCTTCTTTTAAATATTATTATACCCTTTATATTTTTGTTGGAAATGTTTACAGTTAAACATACATGTGCATAACTAATCCCGATATCAAATATAGTTCTTATCGTAAAGCATAAAAGGAAACTTAATGGTTTTGCGACCAAACTTTATTTCTTAGTCATGTCATTATTATACAAGTATATGTATTCATAAATATATGAGATAGTATCTATAAAGTGAGGTGAGTAAGTATTTGTACGAGTAGGAATATACATTTTGTAGTGAGCGTTTAACTCACATAACATTTTATATTTAGGATATTACATGTAGGATATTTACTTAACAATATCTTATATTTTGAATATTTTTCACACGAAAAAAATATATCCCAGGATCTGAACATGACAGACAATTTTTAAATTAAAGGTGAGTTTATACAAGGATAACAAAATTTTTTTTCTGAAAGTATAAGCAATTCAAGTTAATTTGAATTTTGTTTATTTTATGAAGTTGCACGTAAATATTTAAAAGTAAATTTTTTTTTTTCAACTATCATTCAGTTCCTTGAATTTTGCTGATATTATTTTTAATCGATTAAAATTGAAATTGATTAACTATTAACAGTCCACAAAAATTAGCTGCTATGAATATTATATTAAAAAGAAAAACAAAAATCACAAGAGAAAATATAAATTTTTCATTGGATCTTCCTTTTGTGCAAAATGAAAAGAAAAAACCTTCAGCTGTAAAACGGAATATAAAAAAAAAAGCCTCAACATATTAATAAATGTATAGGTTATACATAAAATATTTAAAAAGAAACCATGACTTCGATGTGACATTTTCCCAATGAAAAATTTTCATTTATTTTTTCGTTTTTTTTTTGCTGTTGTTAATAATAATTTGATAGGATAATGATACTGCAGATAAAGCATGTTGAGAAAATATGAAAATTGTGTCAGTAGAACTCTAAAAAAAAAACTAGATCTCTAGATCAATAACTCATCACATGTATACACATATAAGTATATAGATTAACGGAATGAATGTGTATACAAGTAAATTTTCAATTTATTTTTTTCGGAAAAATCTGCATTTTAAAAAATGAAAAATAAAATTAATTCAAAAATTGACATAAAAATTAATTCGTTTTTTTTTTTAGTTTTTTAAAGTGCAAATTATCTTTTGAATTGTAAAATTTGAACGAAGAATATTTATACCAATGATATAGAAAATAAATGAAGTATGAGCGATGATTAAAATTGCAAATTGAAAACAGAACACAAAAACACATAGATACGAAAATTCCTTGGAACCAGTGTCATTAGCTATATTTAATCATCTTATAATCATTAAGATTTTATTGTTTAATTTGCTAAGTAAATTTCACGGTAAACTGTGAAATATATTTTTGTAAATTTTTATTATATTTGTTTACAGACAAAATGTGAATTTATTCATACGATTTACTGCTATAACAAAATTGAAATGTTTAAAAATATCTTACATACAGTACATATTATTATTGTCATTATTATTATTATACACTATATACGGATTACTATATGAGGTCAAGTATACCATTTTAAAAAAATATTATTTTGATTTATACTCGTTATATGCAATAATCGAAAATGTCTAAATGAAATCTTAAAAACAAAATCATAAAAGTTTTTCAAATATAATTTTTAAAATGATTTTTGTATTTAATCTTTTAGTATTTTATACACAAAGTATTCATACATACACGTATGTGTTTTGATAGACGAAAACGAAAAGCAAATAATAGAATAAAATCGAATTATAACGATAAAATTATCTGTTAACATTTTGAGAACGAGAAAAAAAAAAACATTGTAAATATGCGATACGATAACAATTTTATGAAATTGTCTCGTCGTTTTTTAAATAAATAAAATTTCAGATTATACGATATCATATAATCAGAGATAATATGTACATTATATGCACGAATACTGTATAGTATGTGATGTGCATTCTTTTGCAAAAACTTTTTCGATAATACAAACATTCAAAATAATATGTTTATTTATACATATGTATAGTATGTGCACATACAATTGTTTCATCAGAATCTATAGCAATGACTAAAAAAAAAAATAATTTTTGTTGCAAAAATTTCTACAAAATGTAATAATGACAGAAAAACAATAATAGAAAAAAAATTTTTTTTTTATCAAATTTTACATTTTTCTATTTCATTTATTGATTTATTTTTGCTCTAAAAGTTTAATCCTTATATTGAGTTCAATTCCATTATTATATGCACATGCATGTATAGACATCTAAGTGTAGCAATAAAGATTATTCATTTTTTATTGTTAAGTAAATATTTTTATATACTTAGTATTTGACAAAGTTTTACAATCAGACTGGAAAAAAGGATAACAAAAAAATTAAATTGCTTTTTATGTATAATAAAAAGTGTTAGTTAAAAGTATTTACTGATTTTCATTGTGTGTATTATCTTATCAATGAAGACCATATATAAATAAGTATATGATGCGATTGTTTTTCAGAGGCTAATAAAATATTAATCAAATCGTAAAAATTAAAAGTTTAAATTTTATTATTTTACATAACAGAAAAAAAGAACTTTAACAAGAATTTAATGGTTTCAATTAATCAAATTGTATTCTAATGATTGTTGAATTAAAAAAGAAACAATCACATTGATACTAAATTATGATTTAAATTGTACAACAACACATGACAACATTGTATATACATATTATGTATTATGTATTATGCAGTAACACAGGGAAGGATGCGTGAATATGGTAAAAAGTTACGTTACCTACAAAACAAATTTAAATTGAAAAAAAAACATACAAGTAATAAAAATTAAACTATTTCTATTGTACATACATATTATATGGCTTAAAAATATTTAGTACTTATATGTATTTGTGAGACAATGAATATGATTGTATTATAATATACATACCTTATATTTTTGTATATAGAGACACTAATTTTCATTATATTCTCTACATATGTACATATAATTTATAAATAAAAGGTATATACTTATTCAATAAAAATTTGTATATGCGTATATTTGTATATATATGTGTACAGGAATTGAATACATGCGTATTAAAATCGACCTAAATTATATTTTGTGTCAAGAAAAGACCATGACCTGTTTCCTTTTTCTGTTTTTTAGTTTTTATAATATTTTATAATGTTGTTTTTTAGTTGTCTTTCCTTAAGACAGAATAAATATATTTACATATCATATATTATATACATGTTTAGTTATTTTTTATGATTTTTCATGAAGTGCATTTAGTAGCGTATACAAACTTTTAAATATACTTATGTAAGGTACATACATATATGTACGAGAAGTTCCGTATACAAATTTGCATAATATAAATCTACAAACCACAAAAAAAAAACAGAAGTAAAAAATATATAAAAAGTCCCTCAAAATTATGAAATGTAAAATGAAATTAAATTACACACGAGTATATTGCATACACACACAGTCATATATTTATATGTTTACAATTCAATTTGTGGTTATATTTGTGTTGGTATTGATTTATTATATATCTACCCATATATCTACAATAATAATTTACCTGATGTACCTGTACTGTATGGTATCTATCCATCTAGTGCACAACATCAGGTATTTTATTTGACATTGAAAATTATTTAGTTTAAATAACTCTTCACTCTGCATATTTATACACCTGCAAAAACATACAACTGAACCTACTTACTTATACATACAAACATGCATAATGTACATTATAGATATAAACAGATCTTAACACAAAAATAATATTGAATAATTTATATTCTATACGTATATACATAAAATTTATTCTGCCTATTTAAATTAATTTAAACTACATAAAATTTACATATACATTTACTTATGTATGTACTATATATTTGTATAAGTATCTCTCTGTACATATGTATATCTATACACATTATTTTTCCACATTATAATTTATCATCATTTAAAATAAAATTGCTTGCATCGGTACATATACGAGTATATGTATGTATATTATTTTCCTCCACCTACAATTAGTTATAAGGATATCAAGGTGAAAACTTCATTAACCTTATAATTGCCTTTCTTCATTATTATATATATACATTTGTACAATGCATACAAAACGACAAAATCAAGAAAAATGAATTTATATGTATATATTTGTGTGTATTTTTTACGAAATTTCTACATTATATGAATTACTTTTCTTCCATCTGCATAAAATATATGTATATCGTACATGTATGAACGTGCTCTATCAGTATGTATGTATGTATGAAAAAATTACAAAATGTTCATATAATTAACTCTAAAATGTTTGTTTGTAGTCCTGATGAAGGAAATGAAAATTTAAAACACATAGAAACAAAAAAAAAATAAAAGGAAAAAAAAATATGTTATACTTGTCGTATGTATAATGTTAGTTCTATCGCACGTTCTATATGTGTAGTACAAGTGCATATCCATATATTTTGTCAAAGATTTGTATTTATGTAAGTAAGTAAATGATGGCTAGAAGGTGAATAATATTGAACAGAGTATAGTGACCTAAATTTATTTGCTCATCGACCTGCAGGTCATGGTCGGTTATATTTGTGCATTTATGTGTATTGCATATAAATTTACTACATATAGAGGTAATTTATATTCCATACTACATATACATATATACCATTAAATAAAATTATTATTATTTCTTTTTACATGATGATGTCCATATAAAAATGTAAAATATTAAAATTACACAAGTATAAAACGTACAACATTAATACAACACACGGACCTATCACTATTTACCGGTTTTATATAATTGAATTTATTGTATATTACTTATGTATACGTTACAAAAATTTTATGTGAAAAAATTGCATTCAATGTTTCCGAAATAATAAGAAAAATAACAAAAAATTTCTAGGTGGTTTACCATATTTACGAGTACGTCAAAAATTGGACAAAAAATGCGTGAAAAACATTTTGACTTATACTGCTGCGGTGATAGAAAAATTGTGATATTTTTTTTTTTTAAAAGTTTCAAAATTACACAAATTTTTATCATAAATTTTGGACAACAAAAAAAAAAAAAAGACAATGTTAATTTTGTCACATAAACTTTAATGCTCTATGATAGCAGTAATTTTTCTTCAAAGTATTTATGACTATCGAATTTCTTAAATGTCATCGAAACAATTTATAATTTCATAAGTATTTTTACGTGTCTAGAAAATGTATTTCTTATTAAATAACTTACTCAATATTTCAAAGAAAATTATAAAACAAAAAAAACAAAATATGTATATGTATACATAGAAGAAGAAAATACAGGAAAACATAAAATGAACCTATTTAGAAAGCCTTTATGTTCATTTTTATTATATACTTATATATACCTCCTAATATCTACATATTTTCGAAAGCTTTCTGATAACGGTTTTATCAATAATATACAAAAATACTCATTTATGTTCTATATATGTATGCGAATAGCTATACAACTACCTATCTATAACATAACCTATGTATAAACACGCATTGTAAATATAAGCGAACCATATCTGGATCAGAATAAAGTTTTTATTGTGTCCTTGAATAAATGAACTCCTAAACAGCCATGAACTTTTCTTTTAAATGAAAAAAAATATACTCGTATATAAGTATATTAATATTTATGTAGGTATATAAATTTTAAAGGACATTCGAAATCTAGAAATTTTATTTATGATAAAAAAAAAAAATAGTGCTAGGTCGGAAGGTAATATATTGTAGATAGATATATAATGTATACATATATGTATATATCTGTGAGTATATTATTCATTTCCTGTAGAATTTTTTTATAATATGTATAAGCATATATACTTATATATTATATAGGTAATGTAATAGGTATATATGAATAAAAACGTTTAAATTGAGTATCTTATAAGTTATTTTATCGAGTGAAAATTAGTTGATTGTATCCTTGAAATTTACAGTTTCGAAATGGTTTTTTCCTTTCTTTTCTTTTTTTTTCATTAAATACTTATCATTATAAATGATCGACCTTATAAATTTTGAAAAACAAAAACAAAAAAATATTTTGGACAATTTTTGAAAAAAATATTTATTTATTTCATATAGCCAATATTTACATATTTGCGAGAATATGTATAGTACATAGTGATTCTGGTAATATGTATTTATGTTTAAAATATTACAGAAAAAAAATATCATACAATAATTCAGTATTAAATAAAAAAGAAAACAACAACAATTTTCTCTGTTAAGTTATCTAATCTAATTAATAGAAAAATAATATTTAAAAAAACAAACATAACTTTGAAACCCCAAAAAATAATAATAGCATTTTAAATTGAATAAATATACAAAGAAATGTATACAAATAGAACACACACACACACATACACATACACACATATATATATACATATAAATTAATATTTTAAGGATAGAAAATCATTAATGTACATGCATAATTTTAATTTACATAGGAATACAATAAATTTTGTATACCTAGGTTAGTTATTTAATATTTCAAAATAAAGGTCATTATATTTTGTAATGTATGTGCATATAAGTGTGTGCTTAAAACGATATCATATACAAACATTTATGTACATAAATGTATATTTATTTAAATGTATACAATTATACATAGTGACCTACTTTTAAAAAAAAAAAATTTTTTTTTATCCTTTATTATTATTACAAACTTTTTGTAATGTATAATTATGTATTCTGGCTATATAGTACATAGTACATACTAATGTTTAAAGTACGAGTATATATATTAGAAACTTATTATTTTGATTTACCTTTTTTTATATATTTAATTTTATTGTTTACTTCATTTTTTATATAAATTTGTACTAACACAAACATTTTATAGTAAAGCAAACACCATGTTATAAAATACATTATATTTATTTATGTGTGTATAATTGCATTTATATAGAAAGCAAAAAGTATGAGTATCGATTTGAAAAGCTTTAATTCGAAATTTATTGTTGTATGAAAATTTTATCTATATAAATTCTTAATATACAATCGCAGGTAAACTTTTAATGTGTGTATAAATATGTGTATTGTGTGTGTGAATTTGTGTGTATGTAAAATGCGTGTATATAAAAAAAAATAATATAATTCATTTATATTTTGATTGATGTATTTACCAATATACAATGTTGTATTTTTATATATTATAAATACACATTATATATGAATTTTATATAGTAAAATCAATGATTTGTAAGTATTTTTTTTCTTTATGAAATTGTTTGATATATGAATAATGATATCTATTAGATCTACAAGCACACATATAAATAAATACATAAAACAGTACATAATAGGTTACATAATGAACTTATTGTTATTTATGTGAACATAAATTTTTTTTATTTTATTATTATTTTCCAAACAAAATTTTCATATTTTTGGGACAGGAGAATTGTATGAAACTTGTTGGTTCTAAGTATATAATAAATATTTTTACTTTAATGGTTCAAAATTATATTCACATAATGATATTAAATAAAATCATGAAAATTGTGTAATATATTAATAGTACACACATCTATCTATAAATTAAAAAAAAAAATTAAAAATATATTTTCGATTTTATAACTGATCTGATAAATATGTGTAGATAACTATTTTCTAATCATTTTCAAATACATTTCATTTAGTTAATGTGTATACATGCATTAAATTACATATACATACTTATATTGAATTCTATATTTTCATTTATACATTTTGTTCAAGGTCGATTTACTTTTATGTGTATGTATATGTTGTAACTGAATAGAAAGCCTTTGCAATGATTATATACATATAGTTATATATGTATCTATGTATACACATATTTGTTATTAAATTTCAATTTTCTAAACATAAAATTTTTATTTATTTCATCATTTTCGATTCAACAATTTTGATTGGTCCTTGTAATTTTATTTCAATTTAACAAAAAACTAGAGAAAACAAAAAGGAATTTGGTTTAAAGGAATAATTTTTTTCTGATCTATGTAATATTCTACAATAATTTTCTGAATAATATTTTTAGATAAATATGAAATGAATATGAAGCAAAAAAAAAAAAAAATAAAAAAAATACCGACCTTGAAAACATAAATGATTTATGTGTATTAGATATTACAAATATCTATAAAGTATGAAATTAAATTTTTTTTTTTTATTATGATAAATATTTTTCTCTCTGTGCATATACATATATATATACTTCATTTTGTATAGAAGGAAATATGTAATAGCCGTAAATATCATGCATTTTAAAATGTTATTGAAATAAAAAATAAAAACATTATAATAGAAATTTTTCCGCTAAATTTTGAAAAAAAAAAATAAATTTCATATCCTTTAGAAGAACGATTATGAGAAAAATGTATATCCAATTAATTGCAAAAATAAAAGAATTATTTACGATAATAAAAAAAAAAAAGTTTTTCTCATATCCTGCTCATATTTTTTTTCAGTCTTTTGTTTTTGGATATTTGTGAATTTCATCATAAAATAAAAAAAAAAAATATATTGAAATTGAAATTCCATCAAAGTGATGCCTATCTGTTCTAGGTACATATTATTTTCCTTGATTCCCAGTTCTTTTGAAAAAAAAGAATGAAGTAATATTAAGTAAATAATGAAAATGTATTATCGCACCATTCTAATGATATCCTCTAGAAAAAAAAAATATACGACAGTACATATTTCCAAATATTCATATTACAAAAATATGACACTATGACCTAAATACCAAAATATCAAAATATTTTTAATATTTCGAAGTACATTATGTAAAATACTTTTATATATCTACTACTTATGTATATAAATGTATATTTATGTACATTTAAATGTATTATAATTTTATATTAAAAAATATTATACTCGTAAATACATAGATAGAAACATTTGTGCAGATGTATTAATTTCTGGAAAAAAAAATTTTTTTTTTCTTTCATCGTATCATTTCAATGTTTTGTCTTCATATGTGTTTGATTTTTCTACATAAAAACAAAAAAAAAAGAAAAAACAAAATAAATAAATATACACTTATATACGCGACTCTATTATATTAAATACACATATGTACACACGTAAATATATGTTGCATATGCCCATATAGATTTAAAACATAATATTATATGAACATTGTATACATATACAAAAACTTTATATACTTATGTTCTTATATATGTATAAGTGTTAAACGACTATACATATATACAAATACAAATTTTTGCCCCTGACCTCGACCTAAATGTTTCCTTACAATCTATATTATATAAAAATATGTATAAAAAAAAATCACAAGGAAAAATATGTATATAAGTATTTCTCTGTTATAAGTGTGAATATATGCATTTAATTCATTTTAGCAAATCTGTATAAGTATCTACATATACAAATCTATACATATAGAAGCCATGTAGATAGATATACTATGTGTATATACATATAATATGTTTTTATAGACCTTGCATAGAACTTTTTGACTATAGAAAATAATAATAAAAAAATAATTTGTGAATATTCTTTTCCTATTTTACTATATAGCGGAACAAAATAAAAAATAATACTTATCTACACATCAGGAAAAAAATATTTGCTTGTATGTTTATACTATCATAATACATATAAAAAATATATGAGAATAGAATATGAATATATCCATACATATGTACATTACATGCACATTATAATATTATATCCTTTTAAATCATTTGGAATGAAAGCTGAATGAATTGGAAATAAAAGGAGTTTTTTGTATTCGAATTAACTTCGAATATACATACTTATTTTAATTGAATATTTTCTAAGTTTTTTTTTTTTTTTTGTTTTTCAAGGAAATAAAGATTACAATATGGATTCCAACTAATTCCTCATAATAAAATTAAATCCGTAAAATTCAAGTTGATTCAATATTTTTTTTTTTTGTATAGATAACAACAATGGTTAGTTTTGTTGCCATAAATTAAAGAGTCCATGTGATATATTTTTCAATGTATTACTTGCATACACATACTTATGTTTATATATTAAAAAAAAAAATTGAATGGATTTAAATATTCTACAAGTGACACATAAATAGTATAGTAACAGTAATCGTCTAAATTAAATTGAATATAAAAATATTTATAGTATAATCTAATGATGGTGGTGACATATTAAAAAAAAGAGGGAATAGAGTAATTTGTTTTATTTTATTAAATTTTATCTTCATACGTATACACACAATGATATTATAATGCATTATCGTATACACAAAAATTTGCATAACGCATATTTTCTTATTTTTTATTTTTAAACTTCATTTGTAAGCATAACATGTCCTTGAAATGTTTTGTTTTTTCTCATAAAAAAGTACGTTATATAATTGTACATATTATTAAATACTTTTTCCCATGAAAATACTTTCATACATCTTCTTCATAATAATACCACTTATAGTTAATTCCGAATACATTTTCATTAAGACAATTTCAAAATTGACAGATTATCTATGTGTATTATCAGCAAAAATAAGAATTTATTAGATAAAATCGGATAATTTATTGTGTTAAAAAATATTAAAAAGAAATACTTTTTATTTATTTATTTTTTCCTTTTTTAGCGGATTAATAATTTTTACTTAAATATCATTTATTATTGTCAATCCAATTCATTTTAATTTAAAAAAAAAAACAAAATTAAATAAATTATTTCCCAAAAAATAATTATACTTACAAATACAAATTGAACGATATATTATATTAGCGGAAATACATATTTACTCACATATTGTATACTCGTACTATATAGAAATAAAATTAAAATAGGTACATATACATTTACACGTATACCACAAAACCATACATAATATATTATATAGGTTTAATAATAAAAAATATGTCTCAAACTCAAGGATATTTTATATCACATGCAAAATAAATTTTCATCTATACAATTTCACACTTCAATAATTTTGACTAGTCATTTAAAATTTTTCTTCTTCTTATTTTCATTTCAATTTATTTTTTAGTTTTATTTTTAAATTTAAATTTATATTTGAAATATATTTTATTTTTTTTTTTAGCTTTATTTCGGGCATTTATTTTATTTTACTCATACATTGTACATATAAAATTGATAGTAAATTTTACTATATTATATGTAAGTATGTATACGATATTATGTTATGTGTATATGTATGTGTATTGCGTAATATATATGTACTATACAGTCAATATTGTGTATGGCACAATGAACTTAAAGAATTTTCCGAGAGTGGAATTCTACATTTGTCCTTGCCCCAAATAATTTCATTTTTTTTTATTACTATACTCTACTCTACTACTATAATACTACTTACCTAGCCGTAAACCAATAATCACACCTTTATGCTTTTTTATATTCGCATCTATACACATAGGTATGTATATATTAATGTATATATATAGGAATGTAAAAAGAGCTTTCGAATTACTTACATACGAACATATTTTTATGTATATGTATTATAATATAGAATTGACTACATACCTATATAAAAATTTTTGACATTTGTATAATATAACATTCATGTATAAATATATATGAAAGTACAAGTATATGGATGTATCGTAATAAAAATTAATGTTTAATGGTGTATAGGTTACTTAACATTTTTTAACATTATATATTATATTAACGGAAAAAAATAGTAAAAATTGTTTGGTACTATAATCAAATTCTTTCTGTATATTAAAAATATATTACAGATGATGATGAATAAATAAGAAAATTCCTATTAATATACAAACGTAATCGAATCAATAGAATATATTACAAAAATATATACTTAAATAAGATAAATTTTTGTCATTTTAGTTTGTCTTTTATAGGCATAATTTTATTTAGAAAATATACATACATATATACCCACATGGTATGGTATGATTTTGTAAACATGTAAAGTTTTCATTCACTCATTTTAATAATTATACACGTTTTTGTGTTACAAAGTACATGTATAAATGATTCATCTTCGTTTTCTTTAATGGTCTGCATTTAGAACAGAGTTCACATTGAACCTAAGACCTTCATTCAAGTGATTACTAGATAAATTCTTATTATCATCATGCTGCTGTATGTGTCCATCTACAACAGTCTATTATAGTCGATTGCAAACCTTCAAGTTCTTTGGTAGCGAGAGAGAGACTAGAGAGATACAAACTCTAATTACATGATTTGACTTATGTACGTTCATCTATATTTTTATAGGATAATCTAAATCTAATAACAATTCAGTCACTTTTATTGATGTCATTTTAGCAAAAAAGTAGACTCGAATCAGCATTTCTCTATGTATGCTCTAAAGAATTTTCTCAACAATCTGATACTCATTCAATGTTGAGTGAGAATTTGAATGAAGGTGTATGTTAATAATGTACAATCTAACGAAAATTGTGTGTAAACATAATATCGTATAATAAAAGAACTAATTTTATTTTTTGTGTATTCATTCACAACATAAAATAATGAAACATTTTCTTTTATTTATATTACAAAACTACTTATATCTATGTGGATAATATACAAAAATCGTTCATTCTTGATGATTGCTTATTTTTTTTTTTATAAATTTTCTTAGACATTGTCTATAATTTTCTCCATTATCATCATCATTTAGCATACATACTCGTATAATATACGTAGCATATTAATATACTTTATACTTTCAAGTAAAACAATAAAAAATAAATCGTATACATACATACGAGTATATTGTACATGTATATATCGTACTATATACGTAGATATAAATATTTATGAAGCACGTACACTGTGTTAATGTCGTACTTACAAGTTTATTAAATGCATACACATATGTATGTATCTACATATATGTACATATGTTGTGTACTACAAAAAATGTAACGTATAACATAATTTAAGTACTAAGTATATCAGACAGTTTTAGAAACAAACGAAAAAAACAAACTATTTAAATAGGATAAAAGGAAACGTACGTTTTATAGGGACATATTGTTGCTATTTTCTTCTTCTGTTATTGTATAATCCTTGTAAAATTGAAATAATACATTTTTCATAATATACACAGATATAATAATGGGAATTAAATTTAGAATTTCGAAAATAAAATATGCTATATAATCGTATTAACATGTGTATTATTTAAATAAAATGTATATGTTAATACGTATACTTATACACTCATGTATGTTCACATGTTTATGTTATTATATATTACTATGAACTTGATACGCAAAATATTAATATACAAAAATGTAGGGAGAAAAAAAATTCATAAAAATATTTATGGTGTCCTTGAAAAATGACCACACGATTATGTGGACAAGAAAAACAAAAAAAAAATATTTTTTGTTTTCCTTTTTGTCCAAATCTTACTCCAACACATATAATCATTTGTTATGTATTTGCATACATATGTATTTATCTATAAATTGTTTATATGTATACACACGTGCTTTTCAATAAACACAACAAAAAAATAAAAAATTTGAATATCATAAAGAGATAAACGTGTAAACTAATAACATTCACTATGATAATAATAATAATAATAATAATAATAATAATGATATATGATGAGATATTATAAAATTGATTATCCAATTTAATATACTTAAAAGACGAATATATGTACATATATGATAATTATGTAATTATATCTATATGAATACATTCAATGTCCACTTACTTTATTTGTATTTTATGTAAATTATTTTTACTATAAGAAAGGATCTTACAGAGATTTAAAAACTGACAACAAAATAATATATAAGATAAATTGTATATACACACGAGCAAAATCTAAACACATTCTCATACATACGAGTATATAGTTTCAGAAAATTTTACCAAATTCTTTGTCATTTTTAAATAGTAAATGGAGAAAAAAACATTTATTATCATCATGTTTTTATATAAATAATCTGTTTTAGTTATTTGTATATCGAAAAAAAAGGGACTTCATTTTAAGAACAACTTATAATAAATTAAACTATTTTTGCGGTCGTTATGTATTATATCTTTCTAATCTATAGTATTATAATTATTTCCCTAAGGTTTTTCTTTTTTGCATTTTCTTTTCAATTTTTTGATATACATTATGCATTCCAACTAATTATACTTCATATCCCAAAACTAAATTATTTTATGTACTCGTATATACATACTACAAAATATACGAGCATTATCGATTGATTACCACAATTTTCTGACTAAAAAAAATTCTTCATCATCGAAATTATGTCATTTCTCTGCCTCTTGTTATATCGTATTTTTATATTTTTTGTTATCTTGTAGATATACGTCTTATTGCTAAAACCAATCATGATTGCTTTCATACCTATATGTACATATATATACACATATAAATGATATACTTTTTTGTTTAGATCAATATTTTGGTTCTTGTTTTTTTGTCAGTTTTATTTTTATTGTCATCTTAGCTAAAGCTAACTAGTATTTTGATATATAAAAATGTGTACAAAAATAATCCAAAAAATAGAAAAAAAAAAGAAAAAGATAAATGAAAAATGTCGCGAACATTTATACATTTATAAATGAGATTTCTGATGAATGTTGATTATCAATCAAAAAGCATCCAACTGAATCAAAATATATAAAAATAAAAATCAAAAAATTTTCCTATTTCTATAGAATATGAAAATATATCACAAACATATTACTGTATTTTTTTTGTTTTACATACAACATAAATATATTTTTTATATATCATATACTTATTCCATATTTACAATTTAGGCACAAAAGTTTTGTTTAAGGAAATCGTAAAAAAAAAAAATACATTTCCAAGGACATTTTTTATACTAAAAATAAAGATATGACAGTAAAAATAAATGTGAAATATATGCGTAATATATCTATGCACATACATACATAATGTCACCTGTTACATATCATTGAATTATTGTATGATATCTATGAATATGTATATAAGTAGATTTATGTAATGTATATGAACATATAAATATAAATTAATATCAATAAATTTAAGTCAAAAATTTTGAAATTATTTTAGCCACAAAAAAAAAATAAAGAAAATAAAGAAAATAAATAAATGAGAATAAAACATATAAATAAATTTCGTACATTTACAAAAACAAAAAAAAAATCAATTTTCATAAGTATGAATAAATGTTAGATCGTATGATAAAAAAAAAATCGTTGTGTACATAATATATAATAATATGTAATAAATTTCTATATGTAATTACCCTATAAATAGATGAATATGAATATAGTACCTGTAGCTACTGTACCGATATGATACGATAATAAAATTATAATAATTATCTTGATAATAGCTTTATGACTTTCTATATAAATGAAGAATATTAAATTTTATATTGCGATTATATGTATCATTTTGAAAACAGATGAAAAACTTTAATAAATTTACTTAAAATACATATATTGCTATTGTGTATGTATGAAATAATAGTTATGATTTCATAAAAGATTAACCATATACAGATAAATGTCTGAAAAGTTTTATAACAACATTATAAATAATGATAAATTTACAATGAAATTAAGTTACTTGACAATATTGTAACACAAGTATGTACAATATTTACATTATCATAATATATATATACGTATGTACATATTTACATGTATATTGGTATAATACAGATTTAGATTAAAAACGTGTACCATGTACATACATACTCGTACATATATAAATGATCATCAGGAAGAAAGTAATGATTATGATGATGAGAAAAATCATAATACTTGTAGACAATTTCCTTTTATTACACTCTAACTACATTGTATTTGAGATAGTAAAGTTTACATATACATATATAGTGAATTAATTTTATTCACGTTTTTGATTTTTATTACTTTTAATTTTATAAATATACATATACGCATATAAATACATATGGAAGTTTTTATTTAAGAAAAATAAATTACATTCATTTCAGATGAATTTTCTTTAGAAAAAAAAAACATACCGTAAAACAATTTCATGTGTAGTATACATCTGGTAATATAGGTATAGCAGGAAAATTTTGAAAAAAAAAAATTATATATATAAAAAAAACCAAAATTGTAGTCATACTTATATTTCTACCATACTTTATTTTTATCCTTGAACAAAATAATTACCTACATTTTTTCATGGTCAAAATAAAATAGAAATCATTAATAATATTTTGTCTATGGTTAATTAATAAGTAAAATTTGATATGTGTATGTCTCGTGAAAAACGTATTTTTTTTTTTTTCTAATTAAAATAATATATATTAAAACCAATACATATGTATATACACAAAAAAACAATTGAATGTTTGTATCTTTATTTATCTATCTTTCTCTTTCCAAATAATACTATTTAGGTATTTAAGTATTTGTTAATTAGGACACATTTTATAAATTAGTTCTACACAAAAAATCAATTTAAAATATACATGAAATGAAAGTTATATGTATTAGGTATCTATGTATTTTATGTAATTAAAATTTTATGCATACATACATACATATTCGTATATAAGATATATATAATTTTAAATTGAAATTTGAAGAAGAGATAATTTCATTCCAGGCAAAGAGAAATTTAAATGATAAAATTTTTCGTATTCCGTATAATATCTTCCTTGTACGCAATACATATACATAATATTATTTTTGTTATATACTCGTATATGCACGGTAAAGCACATATATACATTTACGAGTATAGAACTACAAATACATTTATACATTTCAAAATTCCTAATATATTTACTACCAGAAGTAGGTATTATATGTATTATTGTTCCGGGAGCTTTTTTTCAGGTTCCTTATTATACAAAATTATCTATATACTAGTACACTTGTACATAATAAATGGATGAATATTTACATTTTGTCAATATTCTCCATGAAAAATCAGAATGTTCTCCCGTTTCTTCATTTATTTGTATTTTTTTTTTTTTTTTTTTATCAAAATATTCCCCTCAATGTACCTACTTTATATAAATATAAATATTATGATACCTAAAATATGTATACACAATTCTTATGTGTTCATGTATGTATTATCAAAATACTTTTACATTTTCTGTTATATACTTCAGCTGATTTTCTGCTTTTCTTTTACCTTGGAAAAGTCATATTTATATTACAACATGTAAATATGTATATGTGCATATATAATAAGGTATGTGAATATATTTGTTATATTATACAATAAAAAATAATTTGAAGTAAAATCATTTTTTACAATACATATTTTATGATTGTGTTTTTTTTTTTTGTTTTTGTTTTCATCATTTTATATACATATACGTATATGTACATATATATATTTTTTTTTTACAAAAATATTTTATGGATTTTTATGCTTGTAACACACCGTGCCATTATTATTTTATTCATCATCATCATAACACAATACAAAAACGATATCATTTTCATTTTTTGACTTTGTTTTTTCCTTCTTTTCTTTCTTCTACTAACATTTTTGTTTATTTACTTATTTGTTTTTTTATTTTTCTTTATTATTTATATATCCGATTTCTTGTTGCTTTTTTATTGTGTGTATATAGGTACTTATATATTTACGCTACATATACTTTTTAGTTAGATGAAACACACCTTTAAGTTTTATAACGTGAAATTTATCGTAATTTTTTTACGTTAAAATACATACATACATATATGTATGTATATACTCAAGTATATTTTGTATCTACCTTATATATTGCTATATTTTACTATTTTTATATAAACTGTTATGCATACATACTCGTATTGCTCGTATATAGTATGTATTTATTTTTATTTTGTGTATATCGATATGCGGATGTGTGTGTGTTTCTAAAGTGTGTATTTGTGTACATGTGCTCATTGTACACGAAGTAAAATAAAATCAGCCTATATTATTTTGATTGTATTCTGACCTATTTATTTTCAACCTCGTTTTACTTATATACAAACGAACATATTTTATGTATAACGATACAATAAAGGATATACAACGTGGTATATTCATACATTGTACAAAAATCCTATATACATACATATGTATGTTCGTACGTGTATATACCATACACGAATGCATTTGTAAATTTATAATAAAATGCAAAACTCCTCCGAACAATTACTATATAATCATAGATTAGAATATGGTATGATGATGATGATGATGATGATGATTTTAAAGCAGACAAAATAATAGCGCACGAATGCATTCATACAGATGTCTATTACTATAATAGTAGAGTAATACCGTGTTACCTTGTAATAGGTCTTTGACAGGAGGACAAATATTTTTCTTCATATAGGTAGTAAAGTAATGTTTAGTTTAAATGATAGTGGGGTATAATAATACTTAAAAATGAAAAAATAAAATGTATCCCTTTTCTTTTATTATCATAAGATTTTCTCCTTTACATATTTATTTATTCGATTTATATATTTCCGTTTTTTGTTTTCTTTTCCTTTTTATTTTTTTTAGAGAAATGTTCTCTTTTATTCAATTTTTGTATACCTACATATTCATATATTGCTTGTTTATATTATTTATAAATTTAGCGCGTATATATATGTATATGTAATTCATTTATGGTTTTATATACAGACCGTTGATTATATCCGTATCCGTATATTTATTGAATATATATACACATATATGGGAATACATATACCATCCATAACCTAGTTTCAGTTTATGTACAATGTGAATTTTGTTTTTCATATACATATCATACAGTACATATGTATATACTTCAAGTATACCTACTGCTTACTTATCAAATAAAATATGTATTAAACTATAAGAAAGAAGGTTAGTTCGAAAAGGTAAAAAGAAAGTAGAACGAAAAAAAAATAACTTATTCATTTTTCTTTTTCCAATGTGGAATACATGTATCGATGAAAAATTTAAGTATATCCTTTCATTTATTTATTCATTTATTTATAACATTACAATTGAAAAATATCGATCATATTTCAGTATGTACTCGTATGTATGGTATATTCGTGCTTTTTAAAAAAAAATAGCAAATTTTTTCTATTATAATTTATAATCAAAATAACATAATAAATCATATCATATTGTTTTATAATTAGTATCTATCTATAGTATAATTATTACAATTAAAAAAGAAAACTTTTCATTTAGAATTTATTGATTTGTTCAATTTCAAAACAAAAAAAAAAAAAAAAAAAAAAAAAACACCGCATAAACATTCAAAATGAATTTTTTGTTTTTTTCTTTCTTCACATCATTAAAACTGCTGCAGGATAATATGATTATTTTTTCTCGCAACTAAATAATTAGATATGCCTAACGGTAATAATTCATTATATTCGTGCCATCATACATACACACAGTTGTTGGTTGCTGTTGTTGCAATAAATGTTGTAAACTTATTTGAAAATTATTTTATTTATAATTATGTTGTACGAAAAATTTTAAATATAAAAAAATTAATTTTTTTATATGAATATTACCGAGAAAAGTTTATTTATAAGTTTTTTTTCTGGTTTATGTATTTTTTTTTTAAGCAGACTTTAAAATAAATAAGCCATAGGCTGAAAGCTCGTTATTTTATACAAATACAACAATAATGAAAGCTAAAAGATACAGATAAAAGCTATAGCCATATTTCAATAAAATCAACATTTTTCATAGAAATACATTCAAGGTATTTGTAAGAATTATGTGTATGTATAATGTAGGTACATTGAGGTACATGCTTTAGAAATATTGTAAATATATATATATATATATATATATTTTATCCTTTTGAAAGGAACATCTATTAATTCATTAAAAGGTTAATTTGGAGAAGAGAAAAATAATAATATAACATCACAAAAAAAAAATAATATTCAAACATTTTACAATAACTCTCAAGGGTAAATTTTGAAATGTAACAACAAAAATATTAAATTTTTAGATACGGTATGTAGATAAGGTAGTAAATTTTTATGAAAATTATATACATACCTATAAATTTACTAAAAAAAAAATATTGTATACACACAATAATAACAAATATTGTAATACTTTTGTATGCAACAAATTACAATATAATTATCTGTAGGCTCTATTAAATTTCAATTTGAATATTTAGAAATTTTAATTCAAATTTTTTGAAGTACGTGTGTACATGTTTTGTGCACTAGTTTTGATCAATTTAATGAAATTAAACTTTTGGCATTCCATTCAAATTTCAACTACTAACTAACTAACTTCAGATATTTTATAAAAAAATTTTGAGTGGTATGATGTTCAGGAAATCGCAAAATTCGTAACCAATTCATATACTTTAGCAATAAAAAAGTTTATTAACTTTTTTATCTTGAAACTTTTATATTATATATAAAAAAGATTGATGATAAAATAAAAAATTACATAAACTTTGGTTAAAAATAAAAATCAATTTCGAAAAAAAATATATATAAATTGTGTTTGAAAAAAAAAAAAATCATTTATTTTGAATATGTAATGTGTGCAAATGAAAGCAATAAAAATGCCTATTCGATATTTATATTTTTATTTTATTTATCAAATAAAGAATACGAGAAATGAACATAACATTTTTTTTTATTATAATTTTTTTATTATTTTATTTTAAAAAAATGATCTAAAAAGGATTTATATTCATTTACAATACAATCGCGATAATGTTACCTCGATATAACTTCAAACATGGTTAAACTTCATGTCAGTTCAACTTACCCCGATTTCACTGTATCTGTACTTAATGGCTATACACTGTTAAAATTTATTATCAAGGTCAAGAAGCAATTTTTTGGGAAATATATAAACAATAATATTTTATTTTTTTAATTAAATGTTCGTGATAAAGAGTTTTTATTTGAAATGCAAATTTTTAATGCAATAAAAATATAAGTATGTAGATGGACTATAGACTGTTAAAAAAGTGACAGAGTAAAAACGAAACTTTACGAGTATAAGGTGTATTCTTTTAATTGTGTGTGTGCATTTGAATGCTAAATTTTATGCATATTCATTACGAAAATCGATGCAAAATAATTGAAAATAACTTTTATTGCTAATGTCAATTCCTTGTTTTTTTATCCTGTTCATTCTTTAATTACGATTTTGAACATCAAATGTGAAAAAGTAAAAAACAATGAAAAAACTTTAACTTTTAATGAAATTTCCTTTTAGCTATTATAGTATTCAGTTATATCTAATATCAATTGTCGCTATATTTCTTATAATCATTATTTGCTTAAAGGCGAAATATTCTACATTTACAAGTCGAAATTTTTTTTTATTTTATGTACACAACACAAATTAATACTTGCATATTCTTACCTGCTGAGAATCAGTCATTCCTCTACAAATTTATTTTTAATTTTTTTTTGTATATTTATAAATGCATCAACATCATAAACTTCAAGTCATTGAGGTATTTCCTTATTATTGAAAAACTTTCATTAGATATTCTCAAGAAATTTCTACGTGACTGCGTATCGTGAGAAATAATTTATTTTTCAATTTTTTTTTTTTTAACTATAGTTGTCCATTTTTTTCTTTTCTTCTTATTTTAATCCTGAATATAAAAGATGTATATACATAACGTATAACAAACAAATTACGAAAAAATACCTTAGGTATTAAATTAAATAAAATTTCAAAGACAAGTTAGATATAGTTTAAATCGAAAACTTAAAAAACTTGTATTAATTTTCAGCACATACTTATATATTGTTTTAAAAGAATTTATGTATAATAAATAAATTTTATTGCAAAATAAAATGTCGCATATGTATATATGGAATTATATAAAATATTTAAATTCAAACCTTCGGGCATTACTTTGTGCATTTATTCGCAGATGAAAAATTATTCAAAATTAAAAATCATTTTTATCCTGTAAACATTTTTGATGCAAACATATTACGTATATCCTTATGTGTACATTAGTTTTGTATTTTGTTTCATAATTTATTAGAGAAAGAGAGGACTAAAAGGAAAAACACAAAAATTGAAAAAAAAAAAAAAGGAAATTTAAAAAATTTAATTTAAATAAAAAAGCAAAAATAAATAATGAAATATAAGAAATCATTTATTAAAAAATGAATAATAATAATACTTGCGGATACTTCTATCTAGTAGTTCATCCTTGTATGAAACATTATATACTTTCAATATGTATTTGTATGTTCAAATATATATACGCAAACACGGAAGAATATTATTCAAGATCATAGCTTATAGAATTTCTATAAATTTTATATTCTTTAATTAAATGTAATTTATTACAATAGTTGAGTATATATTTTTTTTTTTTTTTGTAGTGGTTTTATGAAATCCTTTTTTCTTATTTTTTCTGTTACTATATTATCTTATATTGTTTCTTTTTTATTTTTTTTTATTTTGAATTAATACTAAAAATACATTTTGTTAAAATGTTCAGGAAATAACTTTCATTGATATAGTGTGTTTATTTATCGTTTTTCAATCAATTTTTTATGGTCATATATGTTAAGTTGTATAAAATGATCCTTTTTCATGTTCAACTTTTGCTAATATTACATATGCAATAAAAGTGGTAGAATTTATTTCTGTGATATATTTGTAACTAGCAAAAAAAAAGAAAAAAAAAATTAATTAAAACAGAAAATAAATTTCGATTTTTTCATATATTATTTACCATTTATACATTATGTTATGTACATTCACTCGTATGATATGGTGTATGCATGTAGAAGAATACTATAGATATTTATAAATATAACCACAAGATCATTTATCTGTCTTCAATTTCATTTTGTGTTACATAAAATTCAATATAAATAACAATTGAGAAATTATTAAAATTTATTCATACAGAAAATACAATATGTATACACATGATGTTTATATCCCCATATAAAATTTATACAATTTTCGATATAAATTTTATTGCCGAAAAAAATTTTTTTTCAAAAAATTTTCGTAAAATTTTCATTTAATTTTTATTAACAATTATTAACTAAAAACTTTTGTTATTGATTATTAAATTATTTTCGATTTTCATTACTGAATAAGTATAGAATTTATTATCTGGTTCCTACTACTTATAAATAACTGCTCGTGAATCTCTATCGATATGCATTTAATTGCCTTGCCATCGCATTATTTTAATGAAAGCTAAATCACAATTAAAAATTAAATCAAATTGAATAAAGAAAACATGTAAAATAATATGTATTTATAAATATTTCTTAGAAAATTAGTTCCTTGGATGTATTTCATTTAATTACTTTAATGAGCAAAAAAAAAAAAATACACTTACAAGTATTGCTTCAAGGATATCATTTTAAACAATAAATTTTTTCCGTCTTAATTTTGAAAAATAAAAATTTCTTATTATTCTATCATTGTTATATGTACATGTATATTATTGATTTTATTTGATATCTTGATTTAATACAATAACTATGTATATGCATGCGGTAAGTATGAATTTCTATGGGAAAATATAAAAATGAAATAAATACATAAATATAAATGTATAAGATTTTATTTTCTTAGAATTGCATGAAATTATAATTTCTATATAATAATAATTGAGTGGGTGTAAATTATTGTATAAAAATTCTGTACACGAGAACTAAGTATAAATGATCAGTATCAGAATCATCAGACTATTATAAAAAATTTTCTATAATATTTTTTTTTTCACAATTTTAATTTATCTTTTTTTTCTACATTTTTCATCGTTTTTCAATAGAAAATATTATTATGTTTATTATACGGCATACTCAGATAAGAGTAAAATTACATTTTTATATTATATACCTAGTCCTTCATAATAATTTTCTACCAAATGTATACATACGAATGTAGGTAGGTATAATGTGTAGTTTTGTCTATTTGTACATAATAAAAATTTTATATAAATATTTGTACATTTATACTATGTACTATATTCGTATATATTCAATTGTAAACTAGTGCCGTGTGTATGTGTGCATATAAAAATGAAAAACAAATAAAAATAATAATCATATAATTTGAAGTATAAAGTAAAACTACAATTCTGTTTTATTTTTATTATTAAATGTTCGTTTGTGTACATAGCATACATGCACAAAGTTGCATACATTTTATAAGAGTATGCATACCCCAGATATACATACATATGTACGTGCATATATGAATCATGTATACATACCACACCACAATACAGAATACAGAATGCACAAAAAAGTACATATATTCAAGAATTTATAAGGGAGACAAAAGTTTGAAGTTTTTCATTAAAAACTAGGACAAACAGTCAATGAACTGAACTGACTGTAATCGTACTGTATATTTCACCTGGTCAGGGCCGCAAGTGAAAAGCTTTCTAGATTATTATTATTATTCTCATTATTATATGACCAAAGTATTATGTATTATATTTTATATACATATATGTATGTATATGTATAGTATTTCCACACAATAAAGTAAACTCAACTCATATTAAATATAAATCTTTTAAACACAAATGAGAATAACATAAATACAAATATAAAAAAGAAGATAAATAATAAATAAAAACTAAAAACACAAATATATATATATATATATATCAAAGAAAACTATTAAAAATTTCAATTATTTCCATCAGATAAATTATTTTCATTCAACTTAATGATTATTGAATTTAAATTAAAATTATATTATTCTTTTTATATATTTTATTATTTTGTTTTGTTTTATTTTTATTTTAGTTCTTTGTAATGTTTAAATCATTTTGTATTGTATTTTAAAAAATTAAAATGAACATAAAAAATTGAATGGAATATGAAAACGAAATAAACGAAAAAAAAATTATGACATTATTATTTTAAAACAAACAAATAATAAATAAATTACATAAAATTATATAATTATGATGGATGATTATAAAAAATTATATAGGATGATTTTTTTTATAATCCAGTAGAGTATAAATGATTCAATAAAAATTTAATTATTTATGCATGGATAATAAACACATTAAATGATAAAAAAAGAAAAACTTGTAGTATATCGTGTACGTATACATACATATTCACATACCTTTTGATTCACATTATATTTTATGTGATATTTATTTTGCATTAAAATTATCTACATTTAAACTTTATACGAGTACAAGTGCCATTTCATTGTTATAAATGGTGTAGGGATAGGGACCTAATGTATTCACAATGAAATGAAAATGCAGTACAGTTTTTATTTGTATAAAATTATGTAGGTATATATACTCACTCGTATATTATATGTTTAAAAATATAAGAAAGAATAATTTCAAATTTGTATATATACATATGTACATATATTCAATAAATTTGAAATTAAAATCATTATTGATTATTATTTAAGTTGGGTGGAACTATAGACAAATAAAAACCAATGGAACTTAATTTATTTTATAGATAAATACATATAATGTGCATATGAGTATGTATTTTATACACATTATTTTTAAATAAATACATACTATATTCATATAATAATCACCCACATAACATGTGTTCCACATGAAAAGAAAAAGAGGGACAGAGAAGAAATCATTTTTACAGACCAAATTTATGACTTTAATAAATATCTATTAGAGATTAGCTATTAGAAATATGTTATAAAAAATGAATTTTCTATTCTATAATTTAAGTTTTATGGTAAAACTTTTCCAATAATCGATTTACTATAAAAGGATATAAAATACTCATATGTGCATATTATATATAAATACTTACAATTCACTGTAATTTATAATGTGTATGTATAATCATTAAAAATCCATTGAAAAAGATTTAAAATAAAATTTCATTATACACAGATGTACATATGCATCCCCACAAATTAATATTTAGAGAATACATTATATATGATATTTAATATATTTATTACATAACAGTATATTCCTATATAAGAGTGTATATAGATTATTTATATTCAAGGCAAAAATCAACTAATCTAAATGATTGATTACATTTTTTTCATTCAATTTTTGTAAATATTATGGATTCATAATTTATTTTTTGTACATATTGATTATAATCTATACTTCATATATACATATATGTTGAAGAATATTTGAAAAACAAAAAAATAGTTATAGGTATACATATAAACATTTAAAAATACATTTTGAATACAACACACATGGTGTATTAATGATACAGGATCTGTTACATTACAAACACCATTGAGATAAAATTTCATATATACATCTAGCTAGACTATACATCCAAATATTTTTATTTTATATAAATTCTAAGATATTTTCAATCTTTCAATAGTTTCATATATAACTGCATAGATATACATATAATTAGCAATTTTATTTTATAAAAAATTATTATAAAAATAATCAATAAGTTGTTAGTTGATTTATTTTTATTTGAATTTATATCAAACATTAATTTTGAAAATGGATTTATATTTTTTTAAAAAACAATTTATTGGCTGTTATGCATACTACAGTAAGCGACAGTAAATAGTAGCAATGAAGTTATTTTGCTATATTATTTTGCTTGTAGTACGATATACAATTACGCTGGTAGATGGTAGTATACCTTAAATACCATGCACTCGTATTTCGATGCATAAGAAAAATAAAAATTCATTTCTTCTTCGACTTTCATATTCAATTCATATATACCATAAAAATAATACAAGAAAAAGGATGAGACAGTAATTAGTGCAGCAATAAGGTTATATTGGCAGTTAACTATAGTACGATATACGAGCACGCTAGTAGTTACTTGCATATCATTCACTCGTATATTTTGATTCATAAGAAAAATAAAAATTCATTTTCTCCTCGTACTTGCTTTGCACTATACATATCTTAAGAAGAATACAACAAAAAAGGAAGAGATAGCAAGTAAGAAACAGGAAAAGACAGTAAGTAGTAGTAGTAGACAATGCAGCTAGTACCTTACTCTTACACCTTACGCCTTACATATTATGCAATGCACTCGTATTTTCATTAATAAAAAAAATTTAACTTTCATTTGTATGGTTCAAAATCTGATTTTGGCGTTAAAATGAAGAATATTTTCAATTATTTCAAATTGAAATTTGAATGAAAGGAAAAAATAAAATATAAAAATATTTTTCTTTTATTCATTTTCTCTTCATATGTAATTTTAATGTACTTGTAATAATGAGAAGTTGTTCATTACTTTTTTTATTGAATTTTATATAAAAAATATTGAATAGAAATTATTATTATTTAACGATATACATTTATGTGATTTGATGTGATTGATTGGAATAAAAAAAAACAAGGTACTAACATAATATACCTATAATACATATACTGTGTATACACTCGTATATTCTAATATTTGAATAAAACAATAAATTTCATTTTATTTTCCTATCAAATATTGATAAATAATTTCAAAAAATGTATAATTTATGACTAATGTGTCAGAGTAATAAACATACATATTGGAAAGTAATTTATTCTTTTTTTTTTCTGTTTGTTTATTGTTTCTGTAAAAAAATTAATATTTTATATAGACGTAGGTAGTATGTACTTACATATGTACATATGCATACTATATTTATGTATATATGATGTATGTTTGGAATATAAAATGTTAATTCAAATCTAAACATTTTTATTGATATTTTTACATATGTATATACTTATATTAATGTATATTCATACGTAAATTTTATATTCATAAAGTTATGTATGTACATACAATCTTGTATCATCTTCAATTATTTATAGAAATAAAAATAATAAATTTTTATTCATAAAAATATATTATGTATGTATTTATTTATTAACTGTAAATATTTTTTTACTTTATTACATAAATTATTCATAAGAAATTGTAATAGAAATCATAAAACTGCATTGAGTATATGTATATAAAATATGCGTACATGTTTAAGTGTTTGTAAGTATAATGTAGGTGAATTTGACTCAATGTGATTTAAACAAAAAAAATGACATAAAAATGATGAGATGCGATAAAAAAAAACAAAATGAAATAATATTCAATAGAAATTATAGAAGATTATGTTCCAAAAGTATACAATGAAGAAAAAAAAATCTCATCAATCATTCTGCGGTTATTACACTCAATTATTGAAATTCCTCAAAATGATATCATCAAATCAGTTATCTTGAATTAAAACATCTTACATGTATACGTACAAAATTTTTATCATTATACGTTTTCGAACATTTTTGTGTGAGCATAGATAATTAAAATTATTTATAATTCAGATAACATTATGTTTATCAATCACATCGTATTTAAGGAATTAAATTGATAATTGAGGTTCAATGCACTCAAAAACATTAAAAGAAATATAATGGGAATAAATGAAAATTATATTTTTTTTTTATAAATTATATACATTTTGAGGGATTTGTATTAAAGTGCGAGTATACTTCTATAAACAATTTTCAATTGGTGAAATCGTAATAATATTCTTAAAGTTTATAATTTACTAACTTTTTATAAATTAATTATATTCATGCATTATCACATTTATCATTTATGTGAAAAAAAAAAATATATTTTTTTTACTATTCTCATTAATGATAAATATGAATTTTTTGAAAAATTATAAAAGGAAATGAAAAATTTTTTTAAATATACGATGTTGTCTAGATACTTATTTATTTACATAAACACAGAGTGCATATAATATTAAGTGTTTGAAAAAAAAAAAAACTGAAAACATAGTTTAAATTATTTGAAAAATTTTCAAAGTCCTTGTATAAGTTTTTTTCTTTTGATTAGTGATAATAGTGATATAATATGTAGGTATTCAAGAGTCTCCATACTATTATTCTATATTTTTTTGTGTTATTTTATTTTTGTTTTCATGTTTGTCTGTATGCAAATTCTATAAAGAACCACTTTACCTTGTATGCTTGTGAAGTGAATAATATAGATATATATAGTAAAATGAGCAAAACAATCAAATTTTTCATAATCACATAAATAAAATAATTCATTTTATATACATTTATGTCCGGAAAATATATGCATATATGTATGTATGTAAAAAGATTCTGATATCATTTTGAATATGCGAGTATGTATGTACAATAATAATAAAACATGTTATATACTTATTTCATTTCGTTTTTATTGATCACTATATACATGGTAATGTTTTCATTTCATATAATTCAAATTCATGAAAAACACAGGTGTAAATATGTGTACATATATAATTTTTAAACACACATATGCATACATTTGAAATATTTATACAAAATGTCTAGGCTCAAATATGTATTTAGATTTCATTTCTGATATTTTAACTTTAAATACTTTATAAACATATGAGATCTAAAGTATTTTTTTTTTTAATTTTAATTTTTTCATTTCATATCCTTGTTTTCATAATTTCTTATGTACTACATAGTATGTGTATAATACTTGTGTGATGCAATAACATAAAATTTTATATACTTAATATGTGTACCGTATGTGTCGTACAAAAAAAAAAAAAAAAAAAAAAATGAATCTCTCAGATTGCTACAAATATTTATATGTATTATTATTTGTTTGCTATGCTGTACATTTCTATACATTTTCTTCATTATATACTTTTATATGATTTTACATAAAGCGTATAATTATAAGTGTACGTTCATACATTGTAAAATATGTAGATGTAAGTAGTATTTATCCATATATGTATGCATTTTATATCATTTTATGATGTTAACTGTACTGTAAAACACTTAAAAGCTCTAACCGACTCTTCATTTTCTACATATACATATATATATACATACGCGATCTAGATAATATGTATATATATATATAATATTATATTTTTGTTTACCTTCTTTTGTGTAATATGTCCTCATGTACATATGTTGTACACCATAATCAGAATAACCATATATACCTAAATTAAATTATATTATATAAGCACGTATACATTTAATTGTATACTAGTATATGTACTTGTACATACATATTATGTATAAAATAAACCAACATATAATTACCATGCATAACTTTCATTTTTCGTCTAAATAATTTCTGTGTTTTTCATTTATTATTTCATATAATTTTTGAAACGGCCGGAAAATTATTATTTGGTAGAAAATATGATTTCTTATAATATGTACACACTTATATATGTATTTCTAATTTATGTTCTTTCTACTTTACTTTATACTCATAATCCTTAAGTACAAATTTGAACATTTACATACAATGCAAAGAGATATAAATTTTTGTATTATATATTCATATGAAGACTTTAAATGTTTATGTTTATAAACAATTGATACCACCTAATGTAATAAATTTTTTGATGTGTATAAACAATTTTCATTATTTCTTGTTGTACACTTTATTTTCTTTTTTTTCCTAAATAAATTGACCTGGTTTATGAAGACATCAAAGAATTAAGTTAAATTTAAACAACTATAAACATGTTATAGAAATGCCCTGATATAATATAGGAGTGTGTGATTATACTTGAAAAAAATTGAATATATGTATGTATTTATTCGAGTATCCGGGCATATTATAAACATATGCATGTATCTCCATCATATGTAAAGATTTACTACAATGTACATAATACTCTATGCCTATTCGTTTGTATGTATACTGAATGTAATTAATACATACTTGTACATATATACATACAAACGCATTTATAAGATAAAAAAAATATGATAGATACATTATATATTTTTGTTATGAATAAATTTTAAATACAAACTAAATAATACATATCACGTTTGTAATAAATAAAATTTAATTAATTTTTTTAAAGCTTATATGCATATTTCAATCTGTTTATATTTTAACATTATAGTAAAGTGTGTATACTCAATGTTGTTCATCATATATCATGATTTCATTTCTCATATATGTAGCTATATAAATACGAGTAGGTACAGTACACATACATATATGTATAGCTGATGTATTTGTAAATGAATATGAAAAAGTAAAAACATGAAAAAATAATAAAGAAAATAAATAAATAAATTACATAAGGAATTAGATTTTCCAGCAAACACATCGCATGCATGAAAATAAAGTTTGTATAAGTATTTTTAGTATTACCGCATATTCAAATTATCTCACTTAGATTATAGATTGCTTTATCAAAAAGAAAATACGAGGAGTGTACAAAAAAAAAAATTTTAAAAAATTAAATGAAAACTTATGTATGAAAATTGATATGAACGAAAATTTTGGAAAATTTTTTGTAAAATAAAATACTACATCAGATAAACAAATTTGAAAGACTGATACTAAGAATGCTTTTCTACTGACAAACAGCAGTAAATTATTCAAAAGGACTCATTAGTTGAACTTTCGTAGAATAGAAGTTATGTGAAATGGTAATACTATAATGATTTATTCAATATACATAAATGTAATGTAAGTATACAAAAATATGTGCATATATGAGTATAGGTATATCGTGTACTTATAAAAATATATATAGATGAAGAAATGAAAACATAACAACAAAAATAACAACAACAAATAAAAGAAAAAAGAAAAAACAAAAACATTTCCAAGTCATGACATGAAAACTCAGGTGGTAAAAACGATAAAATATACACACATACATACGTATATAGTATATAATACACACTTATATGTTATACATTTTATATATACTGTACTCTTATAATAAGTTTGTATATTGCTAACATGAAGGTATACAATATGTATGTGAAAAAAAAAAAGAAATGGTATGATGTGTGTACGTTTAGTATGTTACATGTGTATATAGTTATAAGAAATATAACAGGAAAAATTTTATATCAAAATATACAAAGGAATACATATACATAAGTATATACGATTATATGTTTCATATGAGAAAATTTTAGAAAATAATACACGTTATACTACACAAATGCCTACTTAAATACATATGATACTCATATACTTACTATGAATGTTACATGAAAAAATTTGTACATACATTTACATGTTTGAGTGGTATTATACGTTTGTACATAATATGTACCTATATATTTTTTCTTAAGATTGCATGCAATCTAAACATACATATACATGTACTAATATAACTCGGATAAATTTTTTCTCTGTTTAAATACTCTGTTATACTTTGATGGGTGGATGATGAAAAGAATATATTTTATTATATATCTACATATTTTATTTTCTGATAGAATACTGTATATTACATTATACGGTCATGGTAATAATAATGATGATGATGATGGAGAATATAAAATGAAAACCCGGTCTTTCGGAAAATCTAAAATACTACATCATATACATATACACATATATGATATTGTAATGTTACGAGTATATTTATATAAAATGTACATATTATTTTATAGTCTTCACTATAATATGTTTATATAATGTAATATACTTATATACGTTATACTCGTATATATACATACATGCATCATACCTATTATAGGTAAGTATATGTATCTATACATCATGTAATAATGTAAATATATATTACAAATGTACATATGTATGTACACATATTCTATAAGTACTCCCAACAGGAAAAACTAGGTCAGCAATGTGTCGATGATCTTTTCATGGTATAAGAAAATATTATCCACTTATATATGTACACACATATGCATGTGGATATCGTATATGAATGTGTACAGTAAAAACAAAAAAAAAAAATAAAAAAATAATAATAAAAATAAAAAAAAATTTTTTATGGAAAAAAAAAAACCAAAGAAATGAAAAATATGATATAATATGGATATACATATTCCTATGTAAAAAAAAATTCGTATGTGTATGTACATAATAAATGAATATTAACAACTTTTAACAAATAAATGTTATATATTCATTTATATAAATTGTACAAAAGTACATACATACATAGTTATATTTATATACCTACCTATGTAACATAGTAATTTAGATTTTATACAGTTTATAATTTATATGCTGTAAGAAAAAAGTTTACATACTGGTATACATATTTACAGGTAGTCATTTATATACATTTATGTTTATATAGAACTTTTTATTTTTGTTTTCTTTTCCTCCTTATTTGATTTGTGGTATTTTATTTTTGCCCATAAATATACCTTGTAATTTTTCGTTATTTGCTTTTTCTAGTTTTCATTTTTCATTTTTTTTTTTCAGCAATTTTCTTCATATGTATATATATATATTATTTTTTTTTTTTTTGCTTGCTTACTCAATTAATTTTCGTAATATTTTGATATTGATTAATATGTATACGTACATCTACATATATATTATGTTATATGCCAGCATGTAATCTTATGATTATATTATGAATAAATATGTACATATTTGTGTTTATTTTATATGTATAAATCATTTTCAATCATTTGATTAGATTGAGAAAGCATAAAAATGTACAAGAATATAATAATATTTTTATTTCATATAATATTTTTGTACTGATTTTTGTTGATGTTGTATTCTATGTGTGTGTGTGTGTGGATGTTTTTCTTCCCTTAAATTACTATTTTCTAAAATAAATTCATAAATATGAAGAATTGTTTATTTATTTTTACTTAGATATGCGAGTTCGATGTCTTAGTAAGTAAACAGATGCAATGTTGAACTATAAATTCTAAAATCTTGAATTTCATTCATGTCATAAATAAGTAAAATGTGTAAGAAAATATAATTTCTCATCTCATCTCATTAGTCTATAAATTCTTCGCCTGAAAAAAAAAATCTTAGCAATACTGGTTGACTGACTGACTCGAACCTACTTACCGACCACCGACATCAAGTAACTCAAGTATTATTAAGTTATTCAGTTATTAATCAGTCTGGGAAGGGCCTATCATACATAATTGAGTTTGACTCTCTAACAACCATTCTGTGGTTGGTTCGGCTTCCGAATTTATTCTCATTAAACTATAAAATGGAAGTACATAATATCCATAATAACACATTATTTGTCATAAGCTCACCTCGATAAAATGTATTCTTCACATGGGAATAAAAACTGATTCACATCACATGTAATTTCAAATTGAAAAGGATAATTAATTACACATAATGTTTACGTTTTTGTATTTAATGTTTTCTTTTTTTCCAAATATGATAAATAATAATAAATATTTTCTTTGTTTTTTTTTTTTATTTTTGAAAATGTCAGACCTAATCCTTCATCTTTATATATAACATTTATATACATTTTTTTAGGAAATTTCATTTTATAAAAAAAAAAATTTTTTTCCAAATAATATTTTAGATTAAAAATCACAAAAACCATTTGGTACAGTTAATTTTTTTTTTTTTAAATAAAACCATTTATCAAAATAAATTTTTTTTTTCGGAAATTGATTTCAAAATTTTTAGATCTCATCATTTTGTATTCTTCTTTACTGATATTCATTTTATCAATGATGATGTACAGAAAAGTAACAAAAAATAAAATATACCACCGAACTTTATTATTGTGGTTCTTTATTATTATTCTTATCAAAGTCATCCTTTTAAATGTGAAACGAAAAAAAGAAACTCAGGAAAATAACTTTTTTTTTGTTTTCGTTGTTGTTTCTTTTTTAACATCTTGCCATGCCACACACACAATCAATCAGAATAAAAATTTGTGCAAAAAATAATGAAACATTATCTATGTGTAAGCATTGTAATAGCATTTGTAAAGGAAGTTTACTTGCAGAAAAAAAACAAAAAAAGGAAGAAAATATACCAAAAAATAAAAGAAAAGTATAAGGAAAGGAAGAATTTTTTGTTTTGATTCTATTTTCGATATTACTTTGGCTTTTTTGTGATAATAGGCATTAACTGAAATGAATGATAGATGAAATCACGTATACGCGTACATTATATTATATTCTCTGATAAGTGGTCCAATAAATTAGTCCAATTATTGTTGTGTTTTTTTTTTTACATGAACATAAATACAAAGAGTTACTATACACTACAGTTTATTACAAGTATAATGCAGATATGTGTACTCGTATAAATATAGGTCAAGATATAGTAAATAAATTTTTTTTCAATACTATGTTCCAATTTTATCTCTGTTTTTTTTTTTCAACTCATTCAGTTTTAACATCTGTAATTTAATTTACAGTTCGATGAACTTAATAAAATGTTTCATATGTGAATATCGTGTATAGGTACATACGATACGTGTATGTGTATGGAAGTATTTTATTTATTACATATATTATAAGTATATGATACACTTATATAAATCAGAATAATTTTTCTAAAATAAAATAGAATCGTTGTACAGCAGTATAATAGTGTATATACTAGTATATATGTACATATGGGATGAGGAAATGAAAAAACTAATTTATTTTATGTTTTAGCAGATGAAAAAAAAATTATCAAATGAAATAAAATACAATTTATGAACAATATAAATTTAATCTTATTTCAAGTAATTTCATCTTCAAGTGTACATATATGTTCATACAAATATATATATATATATGAGCTCAAATGAATCTACTAATATGTATATACACACATAATATGTAAAAAAAAAAGAAAATAATCATAAAATATGTACATATATTTTAGCAGGAAAACAAATAAGATATTATGAGAATGAACACTTGTCGCATTCTATATTTTTCCTGCTCAAGATTGTATACAAGATTAAAAAATTTTTTTGTGTTCTATGCCTAAAAAACCGTATACATTATGTATATGCGTATATGCGTATACATTTCATATATTACATACAGGAATAAAGTATTGAATGTAAGGACGAAAAAAATAAGATAAAATATTCGTAACAAGTAGTATAGGTACATAGATATGTATTATACTCCTATAGTCCTTTATTTGGTATATACACGAAACCAAAAATAAAAGTAAAAAAGAAATAAACAATTTTTGATATCAATTTCTACCATAATACACACTATATATACCATTCTGTATACCATATAAGAAATACATAAGAGTATGTACATTAGATATCATTTAAAGTCTAAATAATTTACTGTGTAAGTATATGCCATATAACATAATCCTGTTCCTGTATATATAAAAATAGTATACATATGTATCTAAAAATATTTACATAGTATCTAAATCTATAATATATTTGTTATGTATGAATTTATATTTGTGTATATGTATGTATATTCGTATGTGTATATTAAATGTTAAAACACTAGAAGAATATAAAAATTACAAACTGATTTATAGTGACAATTTCTTTTTTGGGTATTGGTTGTGGCTTCATCTTAAAAGATATTTCCGTCATATCATATAAGTATGCATATCACAAAAAATAAAAGGACTTTCGGTCTTGATATTATGTAAATACATATACAAATATAATCGTACCACACCCTTACTCTATACTATACAAAATTTTCATTCAATAAACAAACAAAAATAATAAAAACACAAAACATAAAATCAATAAATTGAAGAAAGTCTTTCACATATTTTTTTTTATCTTATTATTATTATTCATTCGTATTCGAGATTAAAGCTCAATTTACAAGAGAAAAAAAGAAAACAAATATGTTGAAAAAAAAAAAATAAAAAAAAAAAAAGTTTTCCCCAGGTATAGGATGCTGTCCTACATAATATTTGATGTTTATTTTTTATTTTTCGTTTTTTTTTAATATCTTTTTACCTGTTCTTTATGTATATACACATACATCCGTAGTCACAAAAGTTGAATCAACCATAAAATTATATGTAGAATAAAAAAGGTTTTGAATTTATTTATTTTTTTCTCTCGTGTATGCTTCAGTGCACTAATATATAGTACATAATTTAACTGGACAGTTACATTGGAATAAATTCAGGCAAAATGAAAGTAAAACAAATTGAGGAAGGAAGACTTTTAAACAAAAAAGTATATAGGATCTTGATTGAAAAGAATTGCAAAATAGTATCTTGCAAAAACCGACTTAGGAAAAATGTTTTAAAATCACAACATAAATTGAAGACGAAATTAGAGAAGAGCATAATACTGCGAGAACGATTAAGATTAACAATTCGACGAAGATTTTGAGAGTACATTTTTACTTTTGTCTAAAATGTGCACATAATTTTTTTTTTCAATTAAATGATGCACTACTTTTTGTGACCGCGAATGTACATAAATGTACATATAAAATAACAAAACTAAGATGTTACATTATTTTAATAGTCTGAGAAATTTTCTTCGACATCCCGAATAAGAAATTTGTATATTTTTACAAATATTATATATGTATGTATGTATGTAAGAGTTTTTGTTTCCTTTTTTATTTTGTTTTTTTACGTTTGGATGATTGAAGATTTATGATGGCAGTTTTCTTTTTTGATTTTTATATTCTAACGAAAATGAAGTATTTATGTACAAAGGTATACTGCATAATCGTATATATAATTTGGCTTTTATATTCTTTCATTATTTTTTTCTTTTTTTTCATTTTTTCTCTTTTACTTTTTCACTACATTATTTCGAATAAAAAATTATTTAAAACAACTTTAAACTTTATTATCATTATTTTTCTCGTTTATTATTTGTTTTAAAAATTGACAAATTACGAAAGTTATAAATTAAAATCTACACATAAGGATATACATACATACATATAAGTATAATTTTTAGTACGTATACATTATGTACACGAAGAGACGATGTACATAAACGCATTATATTGTTATAGTCATTATGAAATTAAATTTTCAAATTTATAAGTCTGATAAATGACAAATTTAGGCATATTTTTGTTTATTTTAAATGGTTTATAATTTTTGACATTTTAATCAATATATATATAATAGTAATCAAAAATTGAAAGAGATTTCCTGACAAAAAAGAAAAAATAAAAAATAAAAATTAAATTGAAAATGAAATGAAAATTGAATATTAAAAATAAAATATATATTTTAATATTTTATTTGTGTCTAAAGTATATAAGAATCTTTGTATATGTGGTAGAATCATTTCATATTTTAATATCCATCCATTAAAAATATATAATATGTAAGAGCATTATATGAATGTAGAATATAATTGAAACTGTATCTAGGCATATTCATACAGATGGATGTATGACATATAATTCAATTATGTACGAGTATAGTACGAGCGTACGAATATATGTTCATATACTACATTCCTTTTTTTTATGAACAAAAAATGAACAAAATAAAACAAATATGGTACATACTCTTACAAAATTACAAATTGTAATAATTAATTTTTTTTCCCATACTTTTTATTTTAATCAAATTGTATCTTTTTTTGTATCAAATTTCATCAAAAGGGGTGTATTCATTTAAATGTGGTAAAAGGCATGTAAGCCGAGTAAAACGTGTAAACTATTCGGTTGATATGCCTTTTACTGCATTAAATGAATACCCTCAATATATTCTATATTCACCATATATATGTCACATTATGTATGCAATTATTATGTATAGGTATTTTGTATGGCAATCATTTAGAATATTAAATAATTTTTTAGAAATTTATATACTCACATTATCTTTTTTCTTATTTAAATGCAAAAATAAAGAAACAAAGAAACAATAACATGTATATATACGTGTAAATAGATATGTGTAATATATAGATAAATGTATAATGTTAAAAATAATTGGAATATTTCCTTTTTATATTTGAATTTTTCATTTCATTAAGAAAAATAAAATAAAAAAAAAAATGAAGAAAAAAATAAAATTAATAATCACAAAATTGTATGAAATAATGTAGATAACTTTTGTTCTTTCAACAGAATAAAAAATAATAACAGACAATATTATCGTGGAGATAAAATTTATATACGTATACATATACCCCATCCATCGTACATGTAATATGCTAATATGTAAATAATACAGAAGAACAAAAAAAAATTTATATATAAATAAATAAATATTAAGTGCTATATGTATATAATAAGTATATGCTATGTTCGTTCTATCATCAATCCACCCATTGGGCTGAATATTAAAATACTTCCGTATGTCTGGAAAATATACATACATACTTCCATTTTACAATGTATTCATCCTGAAATTACCTTTAGGGAATTTAATGTTCTTTTATTTATATGTACCAGAAATATGTATAAATGTATGTAAGTATGTATGTATGTAATTTTTTTTTTGTTCATCATTTTGTTTTTCCTTGATTTTTCTTATTTTCATAATATATATACACAATATCATTTTATGTATACATATATTTAGAATGTAACATAAAATATGTATTATATACGTGTATACATAATATCATATCGTGTATATTATGTAATACTATAGATTCACATACGAGTATTTTTGCTACGACCTTGTACATATTTTTTTTTTTTTTTATATTCTTTTGTGTCATTTTACTTTCAATTACATTTGTGTACATATATATACTCGTATATATACAAAATTTGTATAATATACATAATATGTATGTACACATTTCCTTTTCGTTAATGATACACAAAAAATTTTCTAGTTTGACTTTCGGCTAAAAAATTAATTTAAAAAAAAATAAATAAAAATAATTTGATACTTTGTATACTGGGGGGAATGGAGGATTATGTACGAGTATAACGAAACGATTATTTATAGATAGCGCATAGTAGGGAAGAAATATAATAACTTAATAATATGTACACATACCATACAAGCTATATATAATAAAAACAAAAATGCCTTTTTTCATTTTTCTGAATTTTACTTAGTTTTCATTCTGCAATAAAATTATTAGATACATAGTGTTCTTGTATACACACGTATGTAAGTATGAAATTATAGATTAATTTCAAGAAATTTTTCTTTTTAAAAACAAAAAATTTAACAGTTAGATAGTTAACAAACTCATTTCCATCCTGTATGCATACAACTTAATAGTAAAATAAACTCAAAAGAAAATATTATTTTATGTCATGTAAACTGTACATCAGTTAGTATATATGTACGTACATAGAAAAATTTTAACTAAAAACGAAAGAAGAAGAAGAAGAAAATGAAAAAAATTAAAACAGAAAGGATATTATTGTGTGTGTGATATGATATGTTAAATGAATTCATTGCCTTCTATCACGATATTCGTGTAGGATATAAATGTATAAATATATGGTATTTTAAGAAACGAGAAAAAAAATTATAATAATGTAATATATAAGATTAAATTGAAAATATAAACAGAACTGATTTATAAAAAGAAGTTGCTATTCGCTACAGAAATAAATACACACATTAGAATTATTTTTTTTTTCATTGATGAATAATACATATATATATTCAAATTTGTTCTTTATTTTTGTTATTTGTCAATTTTGCATCTATTTTTCTTTTGTTTAACTTTCTTTCCTTTCTAATTCTTATAGATAGTCCATCGGAAAATTTATTTTATCTTTTGTGGGTATAATGAACTTTTGAAAGAATTATACAAATATCTAATCCACAAGTAAGTAAATTACTTAGTCAAAGAATTTGTACTTGTATAATTTATTTATGAAAGATTTATGAAAAAAATTAATGAAATTGTTGAAAAAAAAAATACATATATTCAAATTATTGATGCTATAATAAACAATGAAATAATGTTACTTTTAAAAGCTAAAAAAGTATAAGCATGTATAAGTGATTTTATTTATATGCAATATTCTGTATTTAAATATCAATTTAATTTATAAGTTTTTATCATTTTTTCTCTTTTTAAAATTAAAAATAAAAAAAAGTAAAAAATTGATTTAAGGAAAATTTGAAAACCAGACAGTTTATTATCATTATTCTTTTTTCTATTTTAATTTTTGTCTAATATCTCTTTATATAATTTTTAAATGTATTCGAATAAATAATGAACAATCTATAATTTTTAATGATTAATTATTATTATTTTTCGGTCAGATTACTATTATCATTTATGAGTTCAAGATTAATTTCCGTTTTTTATGTAAAATGATACATTCATACATGATACACATGATATGCATACATACATCTATTTACATATACACGCATGTATGTTATTTATGTGTACATAATTTTTTTTATAGATTTTTAATGAAAATGAACATTTTGGGAAAATATATCCTATGAGGACTATGACTTTAAGAAGATTATAAATATAAATATGTATACAAATGGCAAAAAATATAAATATAAAATGAATATTATCAAAAGAAAATTACAATAATAAAATAATTTATGATTTGAATATAATTTCAATTCAGATTTTGCAAAACAAAAAACAAAAAATAAATAAATAAATAAAAAAAAAAAAAAGTTTTTCATATAAAATTTTTAAAAACTCATAAAATGAGTATATATCGTTCGGCGCCAAAAGCTGTGTAAAGAGTATGAAATCCATGTCATATTTAGTTTTGTGTTCATGGAATGCAGATAATTGTAATACATAAGGATGGTATATTATTATTATAATAATTATTCATAATGTATAAACACAAATGTACATTGTGATGAGCTTCATAGCAGCAAATATTGGATGATTGCGTACATTTATATAATGAGAAAATAATTAAAATTGTATACTTTTACCATGTAAATACGACTACACATGATATTGTGTAAAATACTGCTCGTACTATGGTAACGTATACTACAAATATCTAATGTTTTAGAGTTAATGATTTTCACTGCTCCAGAGTATTTATAAAGGGGAGGAGCAGGTATATAAAATTTTGTCTAGTTGATTTTCCGGTGTTTCTCATGTTCAATATTCGCGAGAGAGAAAATAAATTTTTTCTGAAAAATGAAAATACGAGTACACATGATACGTGAAATACTACTCGTATCATCATAGCGTCTACTATAAGTAATGTTAGAGTCAACGTCCTCCACTGCTATGAGTATGTATTAATGTGTAGAGTATTAGTTTATTTTTTCGAAATTTTAATTTTTTTTTTTTTTTTTCAATAAAATTTGGATTAGAATCGATTATACAAATCCTTCGAGTAATAAGTTAATTTTTTTTAACGAAGAAATCTTTACAACAACTGATAATTTTTAAAAATGTACCTACTAAGAATTTTCATACATATAAAAACTAAAATACAAATAAATAACAAAATATTCGATTTTCATTTTTTGTAAATTAACTAATAAATTTTGTGAATTTGAAATTTAATAATATCTTTACATCTTTACTAAATCTTACATTTTTACTAAGAATTTTATATACTATATGTAGATGTATTTTCATTAAAAATTTTTTTTCTTTAATTTTTTTTTTAATTAATTTTTTTTAAAAAGAAAAAATGTATATTTACAAATATTATATGAATATATATAAATATATATATATATATATATATACTTACGAACAAATATGTTACTCATTAATGTTGCTGGTAAACAGAATACAATAACCAATATATCAGCAACAGCCAAATTAACAATAAAAAAATTTGTAACTGTACGCATTCTTGGTGCACGTAATACAACAGCAATTACAAAACTATTACCAATTAAACCGACAATAAATACAATTATATATGCAACACAATAAACTGCTGTCATTGTAACTGAATGTCTATATAATAATTCAAATGGTGGTTGTTCAGATGATATTATAATTGAATCATTATTATTATTCATCATTATATTATTTATATTATTATTAATTATAAATTCATGATTATGTTGATTAACAAAATTTCCAATACCAGCAATTAAACCATCATTACCATCATTTAAAATTCCACCATTATTATTTATTGTTGTACTTAATAATAAATTATCAACAACACCAATACCATTATTACCAATACCACCAATTATTATATCACTATTATCATTTATATTATTATTATTATTATTATTATTATTATTCATTATAATATTATTGTTATTATTATTATTATTATTGATATTATTATTATTATTATTATTTCCAAGTATAATACTTTCACCAATAAAATCTCCATTAAAAAAACCATTTGTACCAGAATTACTATTCCCAAATGAATTATAATCGGATGACTGAAATTAAATAAGACAAAAATGAATAAAATATGTAAAAAAATTTATAAATAAATTTCTATTAAAAATATTACGAGTATGTATTTTCGAAATAAAACAAAACAAAAAATAAATTAAATATTTAAAAGTGTACGATATATGCAAAAAAATATCTAAGATCACCTAAGTATAAGATATAAAAAATGTACATATGTATTTACATTATGTGTCCGCATACATTAAAAATGAAAATTTCATCTAAATGTATGAATTGTGTATGTATTTATTTTTTTTACAGACAATTTCTAATATAAAAAATTGCATAATTTATGTGTATGTAATATTTATGTTAAAAAAGTAAAAGTGAAATACTATACAGGAAATTCAAAAATACTAAAATATAACTAAAAATACAAAATTATAACTACAAATGCAGGAAAAAAAAAATGAAAATAAATAAAAATATGATAATTTAATCGTTTTAAATATATATATGTAGGTATTAAGTATAATTCGTATAATAATGATTAAATTAAATAAATAAATTTATGTGTATATGCATTTATATAAATGTAGATACATTTTAATCATATATAGAATCTAATTACCTGAAAAATATTCCAATCTGTGTTATATGAAGCAAAATTTGAATCTAATGAACTATATGGTGGCATATCTAAAATATTATTGGTTGGTGGTGTTATTAGTAATGAAATTTCAGATGTTGAAACTGACGATGATGATGATGGTGATGGAATTATTATATTTTTATTATCCATTTTTATATACAATATATATATATATATATATATATAATTATTATTACTTATATGATGTCCTTTTATATGTATTTAAATTTAATTAACAGAAATATTTATTGAAAAATAATATTAAAAATTAATTATTATTGTTTTTATTTATTAATTATTTTTTTTTTTTTTGTTCAGTTTAGTTCATTTTTTTTTTTTGTAAAATAATTTTTAAAATTTTTATTATTAGTTTTTGTAATAAAATGTATATATATATGTATAATATAACAGTTCACTATATAAAATAATTTTTTCTCTCTATTTGTATGAATTGTTTTAAACGTTATGTGTATGTATATATAATTATTAATAATAATAATAATTTGTAAAATTTTTGCAAACAATGTTTTATTTATTTATTTATTTTTTTTTTTGAATAATTCTTATGCATCTAAAAATTTATTTTCCAAAGCTTCAAATATATATAATTTCAAGCAATGAATATATACTATATGTGTATGTAGGTTTTATTTGTTTATTTTATTTTGTAAATTATTAAATTTTATTTTTTGTTCAAAATCTTGTTAAAAATTTTTATGTATTTACTTTTTTAATTAATTATATATTTTTTTTGTAATTTGAATTTATTTTTATTTAGTTGTTTTTTTTTTAATTTTTGTTGTAAATTTGAATTTTATTTTTATTTTTTTTTTTTTTTTTTTTAATACATTAGTATACACTATAAATATAATAAGTATTAAAAAACAGATATGAAAAGCGAGGAGGGTAAAAATTAATTATTCGAAGCACACTTGTTGTTAGCGGCTTCATCACGAACACGATACTGAATGATTTCGATCCTGAATGTCTGCATATAACAACCTCCTAACACATAACACAACAAAAATCGAACGGACGGTATATGTACATTATATATTATGTAGTATATTATTTTGATTTGAATTTTATTTTCTTTTTCTCTTTATATCCTTTTTCTTATAGTTTTTCCAATGTTCTGTTTTCTGTACAAATTTTGTTATTTATTTTATATTTTATTTTATTATCATTCTCGCTTTCTATTTTGTATATAGAATGGTATTTTATGTATATTTAATTCACATTTACATATGAGTATACATTTTAATGTATATGTATAGTGTTGGTGTATTTAAGCCATCAGCAAGATTGTTGGTAATAGTCCTTGAGTTTACTGGTTAGTTGGTTGGTGCTGCTGCTTACCACTACCATCTACTACTACTACTACTACTACCACCACCTACTACTATATGATCACTTGAAACTATACATACCACTACCACTACTATACTAATATTTTTCCTTTGAGGGATTGAGTCTATTGTACTCTTCTACTATATATTCTGTTTAGTGTATTAAATGCACACAGAATAAGAGTAAATGTTTCTCTGAAAAATTTTCTCACTTAATTTTCTTCTATTTTTTTGAAAAGGAAAAATAATTTTCTTTTAAAAAAAAAACGTATAGTATAACATCATATTAGCTAACAGGCACAGGCATATACAAAATAATTTTTTAAAATGTACATAGCTTTTATTTATTTATTCATCCCTTTCCTCACTTTTTGCCTTGTATTTTAATGCCTATATAAATCCTAAACGGTTTTGATGATTGGTGTAAGCTTATTTTTACTTTTTATAAGCTTTAGAAAAATATATGTGTATGGGTATACTACCGTACCGTAGTAGTACGGTGTAGTACGGTGTAGTAGGTATACTATAGCATAAAATATAAATTGAAATAAAACAAAGAAAGGAAATCAAAATTAGGCATGACATACTTTTACAATCAAATATAGTAAAACCAATACATATGTAACACGTAATACATATTGTAATACACATTCATACTAAAAAAATTTTTATATATGAAAGGATATATGATATATGTACATACATATTAGTGAAAGCCATACAGCAGCAGCTGAACTTTCAAATAAATATACTAAGTATACAAGAATATAAATGTAGCAACAATAAGGCGGCCAAAAGTTCAAGAACCTCAAAGGATACGATTATATAGTGCATGGAAAATAATTTTATTTATGCGCTAGCGCAGGATATAATATCGGAAATGCAAATAAAATTTTCTTTCGAAGGGGTAATGGAGGTTTATGTATGTGTGTTTATGTAGCCTTATATACATTCATACGGATACGATTATGTACTTTCTGAATATAGATTTCCGAGGAAAATGAGTTTTATTTAAAGAGTATGATATGAAAACAACAAAGCAAAAGTGTACATTTTATAGATAAGTTATAATTACAATCACAAATAACATACCATATCTTTGTACAACATATAGTTGAGAAGAGAAAAATTATTAAATTTTAAAAGAGAGAGAGAGATTCATTTTATGGTAGTTTATGTTTGTAGTTTCTTTGGTGAAGGAAACTGAAAGTGATTAATGTTATTTGAAAAAAAAAAGTTCATTTACCCTTTGCATAATATGCATTGCAGTTCATATATATTTTGTATGTTAGTGGAAAAAATAATTTAAGAGGAATTTCAAGATGAACATTTTTTAATTTTTAAGATGAGGATTTTTGTAATTTTCGAAGGTATTTATTTGATTTAATATTTAGTTAAATACTTTCGAAATGATTTTTTGCAAATTAAAATTCATTCAATTTCATATCGTTTTTCAAATGTTCCGAAATAATTAATTACTAATAAAGTACAATTAATTAATAGAAGAATATTTTTAAAATAACAACATGGACAACATCAACTCTAAAATGTACATTTCCTGTTATAATGGTGTAAAACGGAAACTAAATTAAAAACATTTACCGCCAATACTTTGCCATCTAACATCTTATGTATAAACAACAAAAATTTGGAATTAATTTAATTTTTATTATAATTGCATTTGTATATTTGCAATTTGTACTAAAATATAGTTGGACAACAACCTCTACAAAGATAATGTAGGTCGCCAAATTTGCCAAACTTCCTGAAGAACTGTATTATCTTTGTAGAGTTTTGAAAATAAATTTTTGAAAATTGAAAATAAATTTTCAAGCTAAACGGTCGAATTTTAACTTTAAATTGAGTTTTTATTAACTTAATGGACATTTAATGTGTAATTTTTGTATTTTTTACTTTCAAGATTAACTAAAAATCAAATAAAAACATAATAATTCATCGAAAATACATATTTCATCAGTTTGTTTAGGTTAAACAATTTTACCCTTTCAATCCACCATCCAAAAATATGAATCGTACAAGGGTTTAAAGTTGATTTTTGTGCATAACATAAAATTTTATTTTTAAGAAAATATTATTTCTTGTAAAATTTTCATTTAAAAGACATAAAATACTGATTTATTGGTAAATAAATCACAAAATCCTCAAAATCAATCAAATTTTCTAAAAACATCGACCAGGAAAATTTTTCTACTGAAATCACATTATCGAATAAATAAATGACATGAATTTTAAAGATATTCTGTTAATTTTTCTATAAAAATGTTTTTATTTAATGTTGTATTATGTAAAAATAAAAACAAAATGATATACATATTTTATTGTTCTTTTATTTCAGCGGATTTATCTAAATTTTTAACAACAGATGCTGCAGGTCCTTGAAGAACTTTTCTTGATAATCTCATAAAACCAGATACAGGATCTCTACCGAAATATTTCACACGAATTTCTTGACCGACTTCTAAGCCTAAAGCACTTGGATGAGCAATCTTTAAAGAATAAATGTGAAATTTTCTTATTTGAGTTACTATCGTATTAAAATGAAAATCATATTTTTCTAACCTTTCTTTGATCTAATTGTGAATTATGTAACAGAGATGGTGGCATACTTGGATATAATGTTACCATAACTCCAGTATCTTTTATTTCAACTATTTTAGCTGTGTATATTGCACCGAATTCTAATTCTGGTGTTCGTTCAGTTTTTAAAAGTTCTTCAATTTGTTCCTTTGCCTCATCCATTGCAGTTTGTGATGGTGCAAATAGAGTAAAAGTTGTTTCATCCTCTTGCGTTAATTGTGCACCAGTTTCAATGTATAATTTTTTTACATGAAGACCATTTGGTCCAATTAATCTCGATCTTTGATATGGTTCTACTGTAAGTCTTTCGGTTACTGGCCAACAATCCTTTCGATTCTTTCTAAAATGAAAAAAAATTAATGTTTTATATGTTGTTTTCTCCTTTTGTTACCCATTTCATTTTAGCTTCGAATCAATCACTTACCTTGGTTCTTTAATGCTTTTATCCATTATATTCAAAATTTTTGATTTGGCATCTACAGACTTTTTTAAAGACTCCATGATTACTTTCAGTGGCACTCCAGGTATTTTAATATCAGCTTGTAAGGCTGTAAATCCTTTTTTTGTACCTGCAACTTTCATATCCATATCACCCATATAATCTTCAATTCCCAGTATGTCAGTCAATATTTTATAATCTTGTAAATGTTTGGTATCATTATTTTCGTATTTTGTTACTAGACCAATTGCAACGCCAGCAGCCGCTGAAGAAACTGGAACGCCTGCATCCATTAATGCTAATGATCCTCCACATACGCTTGCCATTGAACTTGAACCATTCGATTCTAGTACTTCAGAAGTAAGTCTAACAGTAAATGGAAAATTATGAGGAAGTGTTGGCAATAGTCCCTTCTCAGCTAAAGCTCCATGACCAAGCTCTCTTCTACCAATCGGACCGATTCGTCCGATTTCTCCAGTTGCATACGGTGGGAATTCATAGTGTAGCATGAAATTTTTCGCTTTTACACCACTTAAAAAAGAAAAAATCATAAAATATTTGCATGAAAATAAATTGCCATAGTTTTATTACCTTTCTAGAGCAGAAATAGTGTCTAATTTTAATGCACTTTCTTGAGAGTCAAGAGATACTGTACAAAACACTTGTGTCTGTCCTCTTTGAAACATAGCAGATCCATGTAAAGGTTTATGTAGATCAATCTAAGCACGAAAGAATCGTATAAAAAAGGCATTGATTATATTTTTAATATTGATATTGTACAAACTAACCTGACATGAAATTTGTCTTAGATCATCATAAGATCTACCATCGCACCGTTTTCCTTCCTCAAAAATCATTTCTCTAAAAATTTTTCTACAAGTTTTATTGAATACATCACCAATTAAATTTGGATCAACGTCAGGATAACTTGACCAGACTTTATCTACAACATTTGTTCGTATTTCATTGACTGAATTATCTCGACTAATTTTATCATGATTTTCATCTCGGAAAACTTCTCTCAGTTTCATTTCACACATGCTATTAACTGCGTCCACAATTTCTTTTTGAGCCTCAGAGACTGGATCTAATACTTTTTTCGTTTTTCCATATGATTTTTGTAATTTCTCTATTGCAGAAATTACATGTTGTGCTTCTCTTGTACCCTGTTTGATTGCTTTTGTTAAATCTTGAAGTAAAACTACGTTACCTTTTCCTTCTAACATTACGACTAGATTTTGTTTTGTTGCAGTTATCACCAAATCAAGAATCGATGACTGCAATTCACGTCGTGTAGGATTTACGATTATTTCATCGTTACATAAACCTAGACTACCAATTTAAAATTAGGTAAATGACTAAATATATTTGCTGTTTTATCATTTATCATAAACTTACCGAACTGCACCGATTGGTCCATTCCATGGAATGTCACTTAAACTTAATGCTGCTGATGCTGCATTTATTGCTAATACATCTGGTGAATGTATCGAATCCATAGCAAGCATATTACATACGATTTGAGTTTCATATCTATATTCATTTGGGAATAATGGCCGAATCGATCTATCTATTAGACGAGCAGAAAGAATCTCTTTTTCGGATGGACCTAATTCTCGACGTAGAAAATTTGTTGGTATTCGTCCAGATGCTGCTGATTTCAGTCTATAGTCAACTGTTAATGGAACAAATGAGGCTGATGGATTTGGTTTAGACTTCGATACTGATGTTACCATAACTGAAGTATCACCCATCGAACAGACAGCCGTTCCATTAGCGAATCTTGCATATTTTCCAGTCTGTATTATCATATTTCGACTAGAAAAACAAATCCACATAATCGTTACGATAATGATACATAATTCAAGTTAATAAAAAATAAAATACACTCGTGTTCATACTTGTTCGAGAATTGAACTTCAATTTCTGGTGTTTTACTATCACTAAAGAAATTTTTCTTTTCCACATGACAGAAAAATTCTTTTTTTCTACGTAACAAACGCCAATAATTAAATTTATTTAATGCAAATCTAAAACTAGGCATAATTTTTTTAATACCATAAAATAAAATAAGTATTTAATAAACAAACTAATTACTAATGTAATTGCAATATGCAAAAATGCAATATTTATTTCTTTTTGATGAAGTTTTAGTTTATTTAATCGAACAGCTGATATAGCACGTGTATCGGCGATGTGCGACAGAGAAAAAATATGTTCAAAAAAGATAGAAGACAAGAAACTATAGGGTGTTCGTGTTGTCTAGTCACTTCACTAGTGTAATGTAAGGTAAGAAACAATTATATGACTATAAAAACTGTGTGCATAACTAGAACACTGTAGTTATATACAAATACAGGGCTCAATTAACGCATAGGCAACATGCACAGCTGACGAGAGCGGCTAATTTCGGGGGGCCATAAATTGATTTAACTTTTTATTAGAAAATATGAAAAATGTTAGTTAAAATTAAATGCCTTTTAGAAAAATATTTTGCTTTTTTTTGAATAGCATTAACATACGCAATTCCAATTTATTTTAACGTAAAAGTAAAAAAAAAAATTATTAAAATTGTAGAAAATACTGGTGAAATTTTGATGTATATGGGAGAAAAAACATTACACATAACGAAAAATAAAGAATGTCAAGAAAAAGTACATAATATCGTATACGCTATGATAGTACGAGATGATGTGAGTAGTGTAGTGTATGTGTACTCGTATTTCAATTTTCAAGTTTTCAGAAAAAGTTGATTTTCTCTCTCAATACGAATATTATACATACATGTACTGTACAGGGGAAACATGGAAAATCAACTAACAAAACAATAACAACATTTTATACTTGCTCTACTCCTCTACCTACCTAGACCTACCTAAACACAATATACACTCATCGTCATCATAGTCAGTTAACAACAGGGACAGCGGTTCGGTTGTCGTTGACAATAATATTGCGAGTGCAGTGCGCTTATAGTATACGCTGTGTTAGTTGCTAGTATGAGAGTCTACCTACGACGACTACGAGTAACAATAACAAGTAGTATTTTAAAACCACTGGCACTGGTTCTGGTATTATGAATTTAATTTTTCTTATCAAAATAAAAATCCAGGTGAAATCACAAAATCAAATAGAAAATTTAAAAAATAATTCAAAAATTTTTTTTTTAATTTTCTTATTAGATTCACAATGAATTTACTAGAATTATATTATGGTGACTAAATCTACTACAATTTTATGCTGTAAAATCTTTGACATTTAATCAGTGATTACATCACTTTCCTTATCAATTCTATTTTGATGCATCTATTCGATCTTCTCATTTTTTTAATTACGTCTTTCTTATCAATTTGACAGCCAAAACTAACTAAAATTGAACAAGAACTTTTTTTAGCTAGCCTAGCCTCGTTCGTAAATTGTGATCGTAAACAAAAAATTTCAAAGTAAAAATCACACCGAAATGTATAAAATTTTGGTTTTTAATTTTGGTTCTTTTTAAAGAACGAAAACTATGAAATTAAAATTATGGCAACAAAAGAAACAATTCGTCAAAGACAAGATGGTGAATTTGAAGTTATAAAAGTAATAAAAATACAATAATAATAATTAAAAAATAAATAATAAAAGATGAAAATAATTTATTTTATTTTCTCAAGTCAATATACGGAACAGATGTTGAAGATTTACGTCCAAAAGGTGAAGGTTGGAAACCCTTAGATGTTAGAATTAACTTAACACCTTTGATGGGCTCATGTGGAGATGGAAGTAAAGTGTATGTTAAAACAGAATTGCATATAATATGTCCAAGTAAATATCCAAAAGTGTAAGTTTACATAATTTACTATTCTTAAAGAACCAAAAGAAAGGAAAAAAGTTCTAATTATTTTTGTTTTCTGTTTTAATTTTTATCATTGATTAGAATACCGAAAATTTTTCTTGAAAAAACAAAGGGAATATCAGATTCATTAATGGAAGAACTTTTACATGATTTACAAAAACAAGCAAATTCATTGAAAGGAGAAGTTATGATATTTGAACTTGCACAAACTGTACAGGTAAGTTGTCATTAAATGTTCACCATTCAAATTCAAAGTAAAATTATTTTATTATTCATCTTTTTATTTAAGGCATTTCTATTGAAGCACAATAAACCTCCAAGGGGTAGTTTTTATGATGAAATGTTACAAGAAAGACAAAAACGTGAACAAGAACAATTAAATCTCCAATTACTGAAAGAGAACAGAGACAGAAAAAATCTTTTAGATGAAGTGGAAAGACGAAAAGAAATTTTCAAAAGTGAAGCAAAACGACGTGAACCAAGACGTAGTATTAGTGAATCGAATAAACATGGAAGTTCCTCAGAAAGTTCAGACACCTCATCACCATATTATCGAAGTCATTTATATCCCAATAAATGTATGGAACACCGAAATAGTGAAACATTATATTTTCGTAAAGTTGGAAGGCAAATTAAAAAGGGTTGCTGTCTAGGTCATTCACAGAAAGGATGTGTTGCATTCTCTGGAATCGATTTAGATACTGGTCAGCTATTGTATATAACTGAATGGAGTATAAAATATATTCAGATTGAAACAAAATGTCAATCGAACTGCTATTGGTCTGGTGATTCTAAGTGTAATGGACACAAAGTCGATGATTTTATAGCCAGTATTGAAAAACATGTTTCAAATTTATCACAATTGAGTCATAAAAATTTGATTAACTATGAATGTGTATTTTGTTTGAAACGTAAAGATGGTATTGTTATTTATCTTGTACAGGATTTTGTCCTAGGCACAAGTGTTTACAGCATTTCAACATCGCTGGGATGGTGTACAGATGGAGCTAAAATGGTTGCAAAAGGAGTTCTCGAGGCGCTAATATTTCTTCATAATAAAGGAGTTTCGCATAATTATTTATTCGATTCTACCGTATTTATGGATAACACAGGAACAATTCGTTGTACAGATTTTGCTTTAATTCCCAATTTACTTGAATTGATTGGTGAACAAAAAGTTGGCAAAGGTGATCTACCAGCACTAGGAGATTTAATTGAGTCGTTAATGCCAACTTTGCACTATGAAATGCGTGATTTTGTTGACAAGTAATTTTAATTAATAGAATTTATGCTGGGAATAGATTTTTTCTTAAGGAATATTTTTATTGAAGATGTAATTCTACACGGACTTTATCGGCTTCAGATTTATTAGATCATCCATTTCTTCGAGCATCAACTGTGGCGACTGAAACCAAAAAAGATACAATTGCTGTTCCTTCGTATAACGCAGATCGTAGTCTAGCACCGATTTTTTCTCAACCTCCTCTGCCAACAACGCAATCCAGGCTAAGAGTTGAATTTGAAGTTTTAAAATATCTTGGTAAAGGAGCATTCGGAGATGTGTTAAAGGTACATTTTGTTAATATTTGGCTACATGTAGTTGTAATTGAATTATCTATCTAGGTTCGAAATATTCTTGACAATAGAGAGTATGCAATTAAAAGAATTCCATTACCAGCGAGAAGTCGGCAATTATACAAAAAGATGACTCGAGAAGTTGAACTACTATCGAGACTGAACCATGAAAATGTGGTTCGTTATTTTAACAGTTGGATTGAAAGTACAAATGTTTCCGATTTAGAGGATACGGTAAATAAAATGTCTGTTCATATGATTAATTTGTTAAAAATTAAAAAAACATTTTTTTTTTAAAGGAAAAAGTTGGAGGTGGAGGAAATGACTGGTCTGTCAGTCATGAAAGTTTAAAGCCATTATCACCGTGCCAAATAGAATCAGAGGAAAGTTCAATAAGTTTGTGGAAAGGATTCATGCCAAATATTGATTCAGATTCAGATGATGGAATAGAATTTGTTGATTCGAATGGAGAAATAGCTGTTTATAAAGATGATGATGAAGATGAGAATGTAGATCAAACAAATTCAAATGATACAGGATATCGATCAATCATTCAAGTTATGTACATACAAATGGAGTTTTGTGAAAAATTTACTTTAAGAACAGCTATCGATGATAATCTATACCAAAATACAGAAAGATTATGGCGGTTATTTAGAGAAATAGCTGAAGGTCTTTCACATATCCATCAACAAGGAATGATTCATCGTGATTTGAAACCGGTAAATATTTTCTTGGATTCAAGAGATCAAATAAAAATTGGAGACTTCGGTTTGGCAACAACAAGCTTCTTAGCATTACAGTCGAATGGTTTGTAACTTTGTGCTAAATTTGAATATGATTTTATTTAAGTTTTTATTTTTAATTACAGAACAAAATATTTGTACAACAAGTGAAGATGGAATAGGCACCGGTAAAGTCGGGACAACATTATACGTTGCACCAGAATTAACTGGAAATGCTTCAAAATCAACGTATAATCAAAAAGTAAAATATAGAATCTACTATAACATTTATACAATAATTTAGAGTAAATTTAAAAAAAATTTCAGGTTGATATGTACACTTTGGGAATAATTCTTTTTGAAATGAGTAATCCACCGTTCGAAACTGGAATGGAACGAGTCAAAACAATACTAGCACTTCGAAGTCCATCCATAAAAATTCCGGATAATATGTTGAATGATCCAAAATATGATAACACAGTTAAAGTAAGTGTGCCTTAAGCTTCTTTTTTAGAAATTTCTTTTTTATTTTATAGGATTTTTTCAAAAATATGATAATCCGTAGATAATTCGTTGGTTGTTGAATCATGACCCATCGCAAAGACCTACTGCTGAAGAGCTATTAGCATCAGATTTAGTACCTCCAGCTCAGTTAGAGGCAAATGAATTGCAAGAAATGCTAAGGCATGCTTTAGCCAATCCTCAAAGTAAAGCATATAAGCATTTGGTAGCTCGATGTTTGCAACAGGAAAGTGATGCTGTACTAGAATTAACTTATCATTTGGGATTGGTATCATTCACTCCTGTTCTAGAATATGTGAAGGTAGGAAAGAAATATTTGTTTTTTCTTTTTCAAATTGAATTACTGTTAAAAATAACAAATTTTATAGTCAAAGGTTATCAGTCTATTTCGAAAACATGGTGCCATTGAAGTAACAACTCCACTCTTGACTCCATTTTCGAAAAATACATTCGTTAGTTACAATCCCGTAAAATTAATGACTCATTCCGGTAGTGTGGTAATTCTGCCGAATGATTTACGAGCTCCGTTTGCTAGATACATTGCAATGTCTGGTATTAATATGATTCGACGTTATTCTGTTGATCGTGTATACCGAGAAAAAAAAGTTTTTAATTTTCATCCAAAACAACACTACGAGTGTGCGTTTGATATTATAACACCGAACCCGGGAAATTGTATGGTAGATGCTGAACTGCTTTCAGTAGCCTACGAAATTACATCAGAACTTCCAACATTAAAGAACAAAAATATCAGAATTCGTATCAACCACACAAGTCTACTACGTGCAATATTAATTTACTGTAATGTTCCTAAAAATCATTATGCTGATTTATTTGGTAATGTAATGGATTTTCTGGAGGGTCGTTTGTCTAAGTTTCATTTACACTCGACTGTTTCATCTATTTTATCAACTTCAAAATCGAGTGCAACCTTGTTGTTAGATTTGCTGCTTGTTGATGTTCCTTTGAATGGACCTCGAGGCAATATAGATTCGTCATCTTTTAAGGCTCTAATGCGTGGCAAGGGTGAGGCTGCATCCCTAGCAAAAGGAGCTATGAGAGAACTTGAATCTGTTGTTTCGTTGGCGCAAAGTTTTGGAGTTGCTGTAATTTTTTAATAAATTGTTGCAATATTGAAAAATTGTTAATATCTGTTTTGTTTCTAGTGTCCCATTCATATGTTGTCTGGTCTTTCAATTAGTTATGATCGTGCAAGTACTGGCGGTATAGTTTGGCAAATGATTGCCGATATAAAGCCAAATAGATCTAGTCGACCGTCGGTATTAGCTGTCGGAGAACGATACGATGCAATGCTTATGGAATATCAAAAACAGGCTCAGGGATGTAACGTAACAATTCCGAATCGTGAAATAAGCGGAGCTGGACTTTCATTTTCTTTAGATAAGCTTGTAACAGCAATAGGTTCAGAATGTGACGAAGAATGCAGGGCAATAGATGTTGGTGTGTGTGTGTCAGGATCTCGACCTCCGTTAAAAGATGTTACCTATATATTACGACTTTTATGGTCCGAGGGAATTAGAAGCGGAATCATAGAATCGAATCAGCCAAACGAAGCAGAAGATTTGGCTAAAGAATTAGGTGCTGTTCATGTTATACTACTGGGAGAAAATGGAACTTTAAGAGTTCGATCTTGGGATCATGAAAGATTCCATGAAAGACATGTATCTAGAACCGAATTAGCTGGATATATTCAAAAATTATTGCGTAACGATGTATCAACTGTTGAATATACCACACAAATTTCTACCTCAAATTCATCAAATTCTTTAACGAATTTCACAATTAAAGGTAGTTTTCTAAATAATATTCCAAATGTAGAAGTAACTTTTATGACACATGACAAGATGACAGCAAATCTAAGGAGACGATATGAAAATCAGGTGGGTGTCAAAGAATGCATTTGAATTATTTTAATTTTGAATTTTACATATTTTTTTAGGTGATACAACAAATGACTTCAACATTATCACAATTTTGTAAAAAAGAACGTTTCACTGTGATGGTTGTTGATCTACCTCGTTCACAAATTAACGCGCTTGTGGGTGCTATAAATCCTAGAGAAATTAGAAATAAAGATACTGAACAAGAAATAGCATATGTTGTTGAAAGGTAAAAGAATAATTTTTCGTCTTTATACTTACAAATCATTTAATTTGTTCAATTATATTTATTTAATTATTTTATTTGTTAATAGGTTTCCTAAACATCGGCGATATATTTCAGAAATATTTGATGAAATTTTTGATGTAATCTCTGTAAAACATAATACACCGATAGTGGCCTTATACAGCATTACAGATACTTTATTTCGTGTTATAATTTAAGAGATTATTTTATAATAAGTGTACTATATAGTTAAGTTAAAAGTTATACAAAATGCTACCTTTATCTAAAAATAGGCTAATAATATAATTGTGTAAATCAGCTTTTCTAATATTCATTTTATCATGTTTTATATATGTATATATATCATTTTTTTTTTCTATTTATTAGATAATAAATTTTAATCTATTTCATAAATGTGTTTGTTTGTTTAGGTGATTGCCGGTATAATTAATGCTGCACCAGAAAGTGTAATATTATCTGAATTTCCATTTGTTAATACGGACAGTGTGCATACAAATGTATTTCTATCTATATTCGTATAAACTGGAATTTCTACAAAATTTTCTGATAATTTTTTAATGTTTTTTTGTTGTTTTTCCATGAATGTTATATAAAATTCTGGTGAAAATTTATCTAAATCTTTGTCATCATTGAATATAACAAGTTTATCATTTTTAAAACTTCCACCATCAATCTAAAAATACAAAAATAGGAAATAATTTAAATTACTATGTAAACATTTATCAGAAAAAATTAATTAATTTTACCATTAATGGTGAAATTTTAATGATATTCTTTCCTGTACCCGATATCGTACTTGAATTTATTTCCAGATCAGTTGTTGAAATCATCAATTCATTCGAACAGATTATTTTAAATGCAGATAAAAATGCTTGTGGGTTAAAGATATGTGATAAATCGATATTATCAATGGATTCATCATGAAAATTATTTTGATATTGTTTTTCAATTTCAAAGCATTTATGTATAAAATTTTTAATATATTCGATTGCAGTTTGTGGACCAGACCAAATTTTTTTCCAATTTATTGGTACCTAAATTATTAACAATAAATGAAAAAAAAATATTTTTATTTATTTTATCATAATATCACTTTGTTACCTTATTTTCAGAAAGAATCTTCAGCATTAGTTTATCTTCGGTTGAACATGAATTTGTTTCCTTAATAATCGAATGAATGTACACTAAATCTGAATGAATTACCCTAAAAAGTGTGTTAGCAATTCGAATTTCAGAAATTATGAATGATTGCCAAACAGTTTGTGATGGAGTTTCATGTAAGTCATCATAGATTTTTGTAATTATAATATTCTAATTTAAATGAAAAGTATAGCAAAAATATTTGAAAACTTTTTTTTTTTTTGAATCATAAAAAATTATTATTTTATTTTATTACCGAAGCTAATTTCTTCCAAACACCAAGTATTGGTCTTATTCGTTTTTCTAAATTATTTTGTTCACCATCTTGAAAGGATACGTCTGCAAAGAAGAGTTAAAGGATCAAAATTAAAATTAATTAGATATTTTCCTTTAAATTTTTAAACATACTTCTTAACGTTTTAACAATATTTTTACAGTGTGTTATATCTTTTGATATATTCGATAACGGAGATAAACCAAAAATTTCTGGTGTATCTGTATCTGGAAATTTATAAATGGAATCGTAATAATCTTGAATAGTTTTTGTTGTCGGTATGCTAATTTTAAAATTTAATGGTTTCCATTTATTATTTAAAACTTTTTCATTGAAAAATTCCTCTAAATGTTTTTGTAAAATTCGAACATCATATATGTTATCAATTCGTCCACCGTACGCAACATTCTCATAAAGTCCTTGTATAATTAACCAATCAATTTTTGATAATTTTATACTAGCTTCCAACCAATTTAATAATTGTAATGCTGAACGTAAATCTGATTCACCGAATTCATACCATTTTGACCAACCTTGTGGTATAAAATTTCTACGTTCCAATAAAATCGAATTCAATATAAACGTTACGATATACAATTTTATTAATTTTGCATCTTTATTTGTTGATTCGGTCAATATTGAATTTGATTGTTGCATTAAATAACGTGTTTTATTTTTTAATCCAATCGGTAATTCATATAATATTTTAATACATTTACATAAAAATGATTCTGGGAATTCTTTTATCGAATCACATATTATCCATAAACGAAAATTTTTATGAATTTTCATATTATCAAGTTCATGATTTATTTCGATTAACCAATTTGGTATTAAATGTGCATTCTTTATGCATATCCATTTTCCAATTGTTGATGATTTTTTTATATTTTCTAATCCTAATTTTTCCATACCTTTACCAATCGAAAATTCCATATACATATTTTTTCCAAATTTTTTCAATGATAAATTTTTTATTTCATCGGATGGATCAATACCAGATTCAGTTACAATTAAAATTGGATTATTTTCAGAACTTTCTTCAACAAGTGTTTCAATGGACGGCTGTGATAGTGATGTTATTTTAATGTCAGTTAATGCATAAATCATTTCTATTATATATTTTAGCATGTAATCTGGACGAAATATTTGTGAAAGTAAAATTTTTTGAAATGCACTCACAGCAATTGGAATTCTTGTTTCATTATCGCTTGATTCAATAAATGATATCCATAAATTTTCATTTTCGAATTGTAAATAACGATATAAATCTGGTAAATTTGACATTAGCGTAAGAATTTTTGGTATCTGTTCTTTTTTAATCCATTTCGGTAAAGGAAATTTCAATGTATCATCAGCATTATTCATGAAATTCGTAACAAACATTTCCCATTCTATTGATGGTACTTGCTCTGGAAATGCACATTTACAAATAAAAACTCCAAGTATGACATGATCGTTTTTTGGTATTGAACGACTTATATATTGAAATGTCGATTTAACTAAATCCTTGTAGATTTTATTCTCATCGATATTTACAGAATTTTTTAGAATTTTCATAAATAAATTAATGAATGTTTGAACACTTACAGTATACATTAATATTAGTCCAATATAGAAATTCGATACCATATAACAAAGTTTTTTGAATTGTTCAAATTCATGTAATAAGGATTTTTTTATTTGTGTAGAATTTCTTAGTGATTCATCAATTTGTATACTACTTTGCTTAACTTCATTCAACGTCTGAAGTAATTTATCATTTTTCAGTATATCACCTTGAGCATTTGATAATTCTTCCAATAATCTATCTTCTAGTCTAGAACGTTCCTTAAGTAGATTTCCTTCATCTTTAAGTAATTGAATTCGTTTCTGCTCTAAATCAGGTTTCTTTAAGAGAATCGTTTTGGATAATAATTGATCTGTTAGACCAGATGCTGTCACAGTAAAATATATTTTATTCAAATATGAAATTAATTCAGAGTCAATATCCAATTTTGTTAATTTACTACACAGAATCAATCTAAAATCATCATGAAGGTCTATTATTTTACTGCCAATTTGAATTTGCTTTTTATTAAATTTACAATTGATTCTTCCATAAAGTATTTGCATAATTGGTGGTCGAATATCATGGCAATCTGTCACAATTAAAATTTTACCAAAACGAACACATAACTCAAGTGTATATGGGAGTTTCTCAGAATTCTGTGAAATCACATCGAAAGATTTTCGATTACTTTGAAGATATTCGTGGAGCCATGAAATAACGGTTCTGGATGGATCAATAACTAATGGTATTGCACAGTAGGTAAATGGTGTTTCAATCATTTTTAATAAAAGTGCAGCATTTTCAATTGCTTGTGCATCTCTGTTTAAACCCATACTTTCCCAGATGATTTCGTCCTGTTCAGTTGTTAAATTATTGCTCAAATTAAATTCTTTTAATCCAATGTTTTGTACAAACGAATTGATTATTGATCTGTAAATAGAAGGGTATTTAATATTTAATATATATTTTTTTTTTTAGTTTTCAATAATATACTTTCTATTCTCGAGTGTTAAATCTGAATAGTAGTTCACCGCCAGTGATATCAAAAATGATTTTACATCCAGAGTTTTGAAAGTTTCATTGTAATTCTCCATCTGTTTGTTCCAACTTTGAAATTCGGTACTTAATTTTTCAACAAGAACTTCAGATGATTTCAATGTACTTCTCGCCTCTTCCAATTTTAGTTCTAAGACTGCGGCTTCTTGAGTATATACATTCAATTGTCCAGACAATTGTTTGACCCTTTCATCCACATCATCAAGTCCGGACATTAAAGATCTCATTTGACTTTCTGCCATTTCTAAATTTCTTTGTAAATCATTTTGTTCCTTTTCTAACGGTTTAATACTTTGTATAACTTTTGAGTATTTAACATTTGCAATTACCCAGGTAGCTAATGGTGCTGCGGCTGCAGATGCTCTCTTCGCATTTCGTACATCAAAAGAATCAGATTTTGACTGCAATAATTTTTCAACAGCTTCACAGTTTTCAGGACTGATTCTTGCTGGATCTAAAGATCTGATATCTTCCTTAACACCACGTTTGGCCAAAAAAGATTTCATACTATTCCATGAAGTGTCTCTAATTCCCATCAATCTCAAAACTCCTTCCAAAATGTCTCGAATAGTTTCTGGTGGAGCTCTTAGTGATCGAATCTCAGACAATGCTTCGGATTTTATTTGACCAACAGCTGCACTCGCTTCTCTCAAAATTGGTTCAACTTCCTGAAGCTCTGTTTCTATTACTTTTTTCCTTTCTTTCAATATTTCACTATTTTCTTGAGTTTTCCTTTTTAATTCTAACAGATCTGATTTTTGATCATTGGCATTCCTCATGGTTGATGAAATCATTTCTAACGCCTCATTAGCTAGTTTCCTTTTGTTCGCTAAAGCTTCTTCTTGTTGAATCGCATTTTGTTTGAGAGTAGCTACGATTTTATGTGCCTCTGCCAATTTTTCTATACCCACCTGAAAAGATTGAGAAAATTCTCATTGTGTACGTAAGTACATTTGATTAGTAATAAAAAGTACCTTTAATTTATGAAGTTGCTTCATGATATTTTGCTTGAATGTTGAATAAATCGTACAATATGATTTAATTAGCCAGTAGAATTTTTGTGGAATGACATTTCGATGTCCTAATTGCAGGTTAACAGCATTTGAAAAATAAGATGGAATTGGTATTGCATCGGTTTCTTCTGCTAGTGTTTGAATGATTTGCTTTGGAAGAGACAATATTGTTTCTGAAGATGGATAAGAAAGCCAAACAACTTCTGTATTTCGATATAATGATGAATAAGTGTTGAAAAGTTCATCAAGATTTGTGGCTGCTGCATCTACATTTATTACTAAATGAAGATTTGTTTGAACTCCTGGAATATGTATAGTAGTTCAATTTTTCAATTATTACTAAATGTTTACATAGTAAGGAAACTTATAATGTAATTACTTTTCAAAAAGTATGAAGAAAGTGACTCTTGGTAACCTTCAAGTTGTGCTGCACTTTTCAGCGGGCTAGCTATTGATTCAAGATCATCACCAAAAAGATCAATAATTTCACTACCTTGAAGAATAGCTTCGATTGGTTTCATTATTTCAGGCAAGAATACTAACAACGAATGATCAATCAATAAAATGGTTGATAGATTTTCTAATGCTGAAGATTGCATCGTCTTTAAAAAAAATTTAGAAAAATTAAAAATTAAAAAAAGTTTGAAAATACATATATGTATGTATGTAGTTCTCATATTTTAACCAATTTCAAGTCACTGTAAAAATCGTTCAATGAATAATTTTTAATTCCTTGCGGTATGTAAATTTTTGATGAACCAATTACTGAAGCCAAATATAGTGAATCTGTACGACGATATCCTGGTCGTCCAATAAGGAGTACATGAGTTTTTGGAAGAGATAAGTATCGTAATATTGTTGCAGTCAGATAAAGTAATTCATCTGTAACAGGACCATCTATCCAATGAGATTCAGAGTCTGAAAATACATAAAAAAATTTTCTTACCAAAAAATAAAACACACAAATTTTTTTTTTATTTACTGCAAATAGCTATTGCTTTCTGTACAGTTTCCTTCCATTCTTCCAAAGAAGTACAATATAAAAGAGATGATTGACTTGTCTTCGGTACAAAGTAGAGATTCTGTAACGAAAAATAAAATACAATTTGAAATATTGATGTAAAAAAAACCTAAGTTTATGCGAAATACTTCAGATTTAATTATTCCAATTGTTTCTCGCAAGATATTGTCATATTGTTCGATATCTCCCCTAGTAACTAATCGATTCCGAAAAGTCGAATTAATTTCAGTTATTAGTGCCTATACATAAATTTAAATGAAATCTTTTTATTTAGAAATTACAATAAAAAATTAATCTAATGAATCATTATAGAACAAACCTCATTAAAGTATTCTTCCGTGTAATTTACAAATCTTCTAATGGCATTCATTAGCATTTTTGGGGTGAAACTGTAATGAATTTGATTCTGTACAGTGAAAGTTTCTTGTATCTAGAAAAAAAAAAACAGATTTTTTTTTTAAAATAATATCACTCATCTTATAAAAACAATATTTGTGTTTTATTACTTGATTGAAAAATTCAATTAAATTATCCACAAGTCTTGAAGAGTTTTGAATTTTTTTGAATTTTTTCATAATTGGTTCGAGATGATTTTGTAAAATAATTTTCATATCAATTTCAGATGGATAACGTATATTTAAATAATCATTTATAGATAAATAACGTGCAGATAATTTTTGTCTATTCATATTCGATATGGTTGCACATACTTGTAGACCAGAAATATTAATCCATTCAAGATTATCTGAATAGAATCCATTACGTTGTATTAATTGTCGTAAGAATTCAATAACACTTGATGTACCCCATGAATCAATCAAACACAAATCAACATCTTTAAGAAAGAGTATAATTTTTAATTTTTGTGGTTTATATTCTCGTCCACGGTTACCAGATATTGTGACACAATTCTACAACAGATGAGTGAAAATTATAAAGTAATGGATTATATTTTTTTTTCTTTCTTTTTTAATTTAAAGCCATCATGTAATTTTATTGTGATTAAATAAATGATGAGGATAATGGATAAGATACAGTACCTGCTTCAAAAAATGTAATATATAATTTGGAGTTAATTGTGTACTACATTTTAATATTATCAATTGATATCCTGTCAATTCATTTACAACAAATTCAATTAATAAACTTTTACCAGATCCAGATGGTCCGATTATAATGAATGGTGTATTCGATGGATTTGTTAAAAATTTACGTAATATATCCAAATAAAATTGTATTTGTTCAGTTAATATTAAATTTATTTCAGGCATTGATTCATTATTCATTCGTAATAATTCAGATGATTCATTTGAAACAGCATCAATATTATAATGATGTTCAGAATTTTGATATATTTCAATTGTATCACGAATTTCATTAAAATAAATGAATTCAGCCTTTAATGGATTCGGTATGTAAATATTTGCCAATTCTAAAATTTTATTTGCAAATTTATTTTGTTCACTATAATCAATAATAAATCCAATAAGTGATTGAATTAAATTTGTACAAAAATGATCACGATTTTTAATATTTGACAAATTTTTTAAAACAGATTTAACTAGACAAATATTCGATATTCCAATAAAACTATATAAATTTAAGAAAAATATATATAAAATATGTAATTATTATACTTATACATATGTATGTAATTGGTTTTAAGTTGAAATTTTACCTCAATTTTTCTTTATAAATTAAATTAATCGCAATATTCAAATGTTCTTCGATGTATAATCGAAGTAATTCTGAATTATCGTTATTATTTAGAAATGCTTCAATAATGATATCTTCTTTTAAATCCTCAGAACTATAAAAAAAACGAATATTTACGACTTGGTATATAATATAAATTTTTTATAAGTATGTGTATGTATAAATTTATTTAAAAATGAAAACGAATATAGATTATAATAAATAAAAATATAAAAATACAATTTTATACCTCATATTGACGATACCCATGCGAGATATTGTTGCCGGTGAAGCATAAGATAAATCGTGTGTTTCGAAAATGAAATTAATGTTGTCACTAAACTGAATTCTCCATCCAGAAGGTAATGTTAAAAGTCTATTAAGAGAAATAAAATGAAATAAAAAATATTTATATAAATTGTTTCACGTTTTTGAAAAAAAAAAAAAAAAATTCATATTTTTACGGAAGAAAATATGAAAAATATTTAAAACAAGTGAGTCAAAGTGCTTCAATGAGATATAATAATGCTCTTAGGCAGTTGTAAACATTTTTTTGTTTATTTCTACATTCAAAATAAATATAGTATGACGTATTTCTATGTACATAACATGATTTATAATTTTTTGAAATTTGTCTTGAACACATGTTACAAAAAATTTTATTACTTTCATGAAAACTTTGAAATTAAGAAAAAAAAAATATTACGCATAAATTTTATTCATACTTATTGTCATCTAATACAGAATTTAAAGCTTCAATCCATTCTGGATCAATATCACCATCGCAAATAATCCATGAATTAATATTTATTGGTTCTGAATTAACAGTTACTGCTGTTGCAGTCAATACACCATCTGTCCATTGTCTTGTATCTGTATCCAATTTTCCTAATAATTGAATACGATTCATTGATTTCGGATTAATCATGTAAGAACGTATCGTTTTTCCGGATATAATAAGAGCTTGTTTCAATAATGAAATTATAGTAGTTTTTCCTGAACATGGTGGTCCAATAACTACAACACCCATTCGTTTTATCAATTGTTCATATAATTGTAAACATTTTTCAATTTGACGATTATTTGGATATAATCCAAGTGTTGAAAATGATTCTTGAATATAATCATATAATTTTGAATTTGATTCCATTTGATATTCGATTTCAGGAAATACATTTTTTAGTAATGCATCAAATCTGTGAGTAAAATAATAAAAAATAAAATGATTTTTATTAATAATAAAATTAAATTGACCGTATACAGATTGTAAAGTGCAATATTATTATTTTGATTACTAACTTATGACAATCGTTGGTAGTGAGTTTTGACATAGTATTTGCACGTAATGTTTGCGTTACGATTTTCATTTCATTCACTTCAGATGTATTTTCTCTAAGTTGTTTTCCGCAAGCTAACAGAATGGTTGTGAGTTCTCTTAAACCCCAATCATAATGTTTTTGTGTAGAAAGCATTTTTTCAGTCAAATTAAAAAGTTCAACAATACGATCTCCAATTTTATTAGCATCATTGAATCCTTCAACAAATAACATTACACGAGCTATTTCTTTTGGTTCAGGTCGTTTCATGACAATTGGTCGAAATAATGCTTGAATATTTCCCGGTAATTGTTGTCTTCCTTTGTATTCTTCACCGGCAGGATTCAAAGTTACAAATATTCCACAATGATGATTTAATTTTATCTATTTAAAGAAAAAAATAGGAACAATTCGTTTTCTTTGTGTTGGATTTATTTACATGCATAATTATGAAAATTTATTCGAAAATTAATTACAGATTTTTCCAATATTTCCACAGTTTCATGTTTTTCTTTGAGGGCAATTTGTATTGGTTGTATTAGCATTGAAATAGCTGATAATGTGGTTTCTTGAAGTCTATTGAATTCATCAAAACATCCCCAGGCTCCACATCTTGCAAGACCAGTCAAAATTAATCCCATTGCCTCAATGTCAACATTCTACATATATATAAAATTAAATTTACACACACATGATGTGTACATATGCATAAATTATATTATCTTTTGTGTACAAGTAATTTGTAATATAAATATGATTTTCAATTTACTTTATCACAATTGAACACCAAAACTAATCTACCCATCATTCCACCTAATGCTTTAACACATTCAGTTTTTCCAGTTCCAGCTGGACCAAAAGGATTTCCTCCTAGACCCATATTAATGGCTTGTGTTAATGTTAGATAACATTTATGTGTAAGAGATGTATGAACCAATTTATTTGGATTTCCTAGAAACTCATATGAATAATCAAATTCAGCAAATACCATTTTAATTACAACGTGACCATTATTGTTTAGATAAAATTTCATTTGTTGTAACCAATGCCAATCATCAAGATTGGTAACGTTTTTCTCTATTAAAAATTCAACAATGGTAACATAGTGAACAAGATCTAATAATATTCCTCTTAATTTTAATTGAATTAAATAATCCTTGCATTTATTTTTAATTTCAGTATATCGAGTTATATTTTCCTTTAAATTCTTATGTACAGACGAAAGGGACATGGATGCTATAGCTTTTTCAGTTTGTTTTGTAAAGTTTATTGCTAAGGTTGTACATGTTACTTGCATTGGATATTTTTCAATTATATCTTGTGTTAATAATTGTGATAAATTTGAACATTGTTTTATTTGCTCTTTGAGTGTATTTTGAATTGAAATCACTAATTGACTTAACCAATCCTTAAAATATTAATTAAAAATTTATTAATTAAAAATATTAATCATTGTTATTGAAAGAAGAAATGGGAAAAGAAAAATTTTTTCACCTCTATTGGTCCTGTCATTTGAACTGAATTACTTAAGGTTACAATATCACCTTCAGCACTTTGAATCTTTTGAATGGTATTATACATTTCAGATTTTTGAATAAATAAAGAATGTACACCAGGAAATAATTTTTTTATATGTTTCTGTATAATTTCTTCTTTGGATGCTTGTCCCAATATCTCTAAAAGGTCATCGTCACCTAGGAAATAAAATCGTGGAAACGAATTTCGTTTTTCCTGCAAAACATATTATAAAATTTGTTAGCGAAATGTGGAGAATATTAAATTTCGAAAATAATTATTATTACCGTAATGTATGAAATTAATGTATTTTGACATCTTGTTAATTGATTTTCTATAGAATTTATCATATTTTTTATGTTACTAATTTTCAGAATGGATAGTACTCTTGGATCATTTTGAATTTCACGCATTATATAACGAAAATCATTATCGATTCGTTTGAAAAGTGCTTCTTCACTTCGAAGAGTACCAGCTCCAAATATTGGTTCTAAATAAACCCATCTAAAATTAAATTATTTACTTGCATATGTTAATAATGTAATGTGTAACAATTTATGACCTTATTCAAAGTTTTTTATTTGATTTACTTACTTTCTCTGTGAACGAGTCAATCTTGATAAAATGTCATCTAGTGTATTCAATCTTCCTTCCCATATTTCAGCTTGATCCGAAAATGTTTCGAATGCAGCTGAATTTTTTGCTGATTGTAAAAGTGATTGATTATCACCGATTTTATTAAGTATTTCTTGAAAATCTTTAATTAGCGGTACAGATTTTCCATTGGAATCAGTATGTGTTGTTAATTTTAGAACGGCAGTTACAGACCATTGATCAAGTTCACCTAGAGCTTGTCGTACAATTTGTTCTGAAGATGCTTGTCGTACTAAATTCTGAAAAAAAAAATATTATTTTGAATAATTCTGAAATGAAATTCAATTGAGATTTTTTACTTGAATTTCATTCGAATTTGAAACAAGCAAATTTGCATCATCCATAACATCTTTCAACAAAATCACATGAGTAGGTTTCGGTTGCTTTTTTAAAAATTGAAATATTTTAGCCCAATGTTTCTCTGTAAGTGCTTCCGATTGTAAGTGTTGAAGAACTGGTAGCGCTGTCTGATATTGATCGATAATCTTATGAATTTTAGATGATATCAAATCAGATGATGAAGTCACTGAATTATCCCACTTAGATAAGAATTCTGTCAAAATGTATGGTCTCTTTCGATATACCGTCCATTCTTCATTCAATACATTTTCTAATTCATTTGTGAATTCATCAAATATTTGCCATTGTTTGGCTTGTATAGATACCTTATCACCAATATCTTTAAATAATTCTAAAACATTATCAGGAATTTTCATATTAAATTTGTTGGCGTCTTCATATAGTTTTTCTTGCCCTTCTTGTATCAGTTTCCAGTTTTGTTGGCGTTCTTTAAAGAGCGTTAAATCAATGACATCTTCATTACTTTCAAGTTCCATAATTGTTGATTCCCATCTAAGAGCAAATTTTTCTGCTTCATTTTGTAAATTCATTGCTTGACTTGTGATATGATCTTTCATAATATCAACTTGACGTTGAAGAATAGCAGAATGATTGTCGATAAGCGGTTGAAGTTTTTCCCATTGCATTATAATTCCAGATAACGTTGATACTCTTTCTTTACACCAACCAGCCAAACAATTATCTTTTCCTTTAACTTCTTCTAATGTTTTCAATATCTATAAAAATTTAATACAAATACATAATAATAAATCATCGATATAATATTGACAAGAAAATATAATAATTCATTTTACATTTGGCATCTCTGATTTAATTTTTTCATATTTAGCACCAGACTCAGCTATTTCAGTTTCATCCATAGGAACATTTTGAAGAAATTGAAAAGATGACTGAAGAAATTCTTGAATTATTGAAATATCATTTAGAATGGATGTTCTTAGACTGTTGGCTAAAGCCTCCCAGTATCGACGACTGATAAATTCTATATCACTTCTTAGTGGTAAAATATTTATGACAAAACAATCGATTGTTTCTTCCGAACTAAAAGAAAAAAATTGTTTTATTATTTGTATTTCGAAATAATGAGAAATTTTTATTGAAATACTTTTGTATTTTAGCTATTTGTTGACCAAAATATTTGCACGCCTTAAAATTAGCATCCCAATGTTGCCATTTAGTTAAATGTGTGCTACATAATTCATCGATATCAACGCACCCCAAAGCAACCCATGGAATCCAAAGATTTTTGAGTTCTTCAAGTTTTTGAAATAGTTCTTCGGCTTTTTTAAATAATGGTCCGAAATGATGGCGATTACGTTCAATCATTACTTTGAATAACTCCTTACTTTTATCGGAGAGTCCTCGAAAACCTAAAGGACGTTCAATGAAACGTTTCAATTGAGTAAAATATCTGGAACGAATCTCTTCTTCAGGTGGTCGAAATTGTAACTGACGTTGTCTGAAAATTTTATTGAATGAAGGAAACACATACATGAATTTTATGTTTAACTTACCTGAATACAATGTCTATTTGAATATCTGGTAATTTGTTATTCATATCAATCAAACCAGATATGTATTGATATTCTAAGACTTTATATAATTGATGATCCCAGTGCAATTTAAATGCATCTAAATTTGTGTATCCTTGACTTTCTAGAGTAGCAACAAGTTCTCTTAAATGACGCATTTCATCTTTCCATGACTGACTTTGAGTTAGAAGGTCAGTGTTCATTAATTTGATAACCTATATATTAAGATTACATAATTTTTCAGATATACCAAAAAAAAACAAAATTATTTTAAATAAATCATACAGTTCGTTTAGCTTGTTCATGGTATCCAACTAATAGATTATTATCTTCAGATAATTTAGCAACAGCTTCTTGTAATGTTGCAACATAACGTTGAACTGATTCTTCATCATTCCAGGCAACAGATTCACTCTGAACTAATTTTGATAATTCAACAGCATTACGTAGCATAATTGGTCTTTGACATGGTATCATACGATCACCAATCGTATTATGAAATGTTGCAATCTGTTGAAGACGTCTTGCATATGACATGAATTTTACTGCATGATTAGCTGACGAACGTAATTCGATTGGTACTCGATAACCTAAATTTTCAAATTCACGAACATCCTGACAGAATGTAACAAGTTTTGGATTGAATGTTACACGCATCAATTGACGTCCTTCTTTTTCAAATTCAACAACTGATTGATCTTCACGAAGTCTTCGATAGAAAATCATAAAAAATAATTTGAATATTTAATAACAACAAATAGCTGAAAGTATACAAGGACAATGTTATAACATGTAATGTATTTTACATTTACCTCAAATCACCACTTTTGAGTGTGTTTATACTTTGTTCTGTCCAAATTTCAAAATTTGTTTTCAGTAAAGTTTCGGTTTCTTCTTTTAAATCTTGTAACGATTTATTAATCTCTTCAAAACCATCTCTGCCATTAATTAAATGAATAACTTTTTCAATTTCATAAATCTGATGGTAATTCAAATCACACCAAAGATAAAAATTTTAATATTTTCTGAAATAGTTATTTTTTTTTTTTTTTTAATTTGAATCACCTGATATTGTACAACTTTTAACCAACGGCATTCATTACAAATTGTTGATAAATGATCTGTATCTGGTTCCATGTTCGTATCGTTCATTGCTTTTCTTAAATCTTTCATTAGAATATGAAGTGATTGAAGAAATTGTTCTCTTTCGATTGTTAATAATTCTAATACAGTTGGTCGTTGAATTAATGTATCATATTTTGAAAATATGAATATTACTTGTCTTGGATTACTTAAATGATTATATAATTGATATTTAATGGCTAAAGCAATTTTTTCATCGATCGGTTGTAATAATTGTTCGAATTTGTTAAGAGTCTTATTCCATTTATTTTGTCCGATTGAAGAAACATCAAAAATATTAATATCTAATGAAATATTCAATAATAAATTATATAAAAAAAAAATAATTTATAAAGAAAGACCAAATTATAAAAATTGAAAAATAAAATCGAATTTGTTGCTGTTGTATATATGTATTTATATTTTTTTTACCTTTAAATGGTGAATTATTCCATTGCAGTAGATTTTTCATATCCTGTTCATTCAATAATGTACAAATTTGTTTGTATAGATTTTTTATATTTTTTATTTCTAATAGACGTTCTTTATATAATTTTCCTTTTTGTGGTATATGCGGTTTACCGATCCATGAATGTTGCCCATAATTAGGCCAAAATAATCTAGTTAATGAATCACATAGCTGTATCAATGAATCTATAATATCAATTATATGATTAATTAAATTATTAACATGATATGAATTCAAATTCCATATATCTTCTGTTATTAGATTCTCTGTACATATTTCAATTATTTGATTACCTAAAATGCACAAAAAAAAAACAAAAAAATAAAAATGAAAATTCAAATTAAAAAAAAAAATACAAAAGAAAAATAAATAAAATTATGTTCAATACATATATCCTTTTATCTACTTTTGTAATTTTATAAAAAAAAAAAAACTGTAAATTATTGAATGATTTATTTTTCATTTTTTTTCAGTTTTTAAAAAACAAAAGTTTATATATTATTATTTTATGTATGATTTATATATCTTAATGTTTTTTCATAATGTTATACACATCTCTATTATGTAGATTGAGGATTGAGGTCATTGAAAAACAAAAAAGAAAAAAAAACAACAACATACAAATAACATCCATCAAATCAGCCATTCGATTTTGTGGATAATGATACGGTAATCGCCATATTTCATCTAAATTGTTATGTGCTGAATCTAAAAATTCTTCCATTGTATTGAGAGAGTTTTGTTCGATTTGTCTGAAACAAAAAAGAAGAAGAAGAAAATGAAATAGTATAAAAAAATGAAAGATAAAAATATTTTTCTCAAGAGATTTATGAAAGAATATAAAATAAATAAAATAAATAAATAATTGTTTATAGAAAGGTTCAAAAATAATATATGAGATATATTAGATTTATTATAATTTGATTTTATTTTATGTTAACAAACATAAATACTTATTTTAAAAGAATTATTTTTCATAAATTTTTATTCACCTTAGTTGTTTATTAATTTTATCTAAATAATCTGCAAATAATTGAGCTTGTTCTCTGTCAGATTTCGTTGATGAATTTAATGATTTCTGATTCCAAAAATTAATTTCATCTTGTATATTATTTATACCTGAGTAAAATAAATGTATAGACATAATATAATGAATTTAATTTTAAATTACTTCAATATATAAGTATGTATATATTTTTTTTTAATTAAATTTATCTTTTGATTTCAAATGGTACACACAAAATATACTAATGGTATGTATGTGTATACACATGTGGGAAATGCTTTAAAATTTGAAATAATTCGAATGACTTAATAGTTAAGTTAAAATTTAAATTTAAATCAAAAATACAGATAATATTCAAGGATATACGTTCATAAAAGTGTGTATATATATGAATATAAATATAGTGATACCATAGTGTGTAATTCGTACGTTCGTATAGGTATGTGTAAAATTTTGGGTTAGATTATTCAAATCATATACCTGTTTGAGATAATCCAAGTGTTGAACCGAGTGAAACATGTAAATTTTCCAATAATCCTGATAATTCTGGACTATATTCATTTCTCTGTGTATAATAAAGTTAGATTTATGTATGTGAATGAATATACAATATGACAAAATTTCTGTTATTTTGCTATATAGATTTTACTTTTACTATACTTTTTTATTTATTTTTGTTATATCTCTTTTGCATGTTTTACATTTAAAATATTACATTATATGTATATACACATTTATATTTATAAATTCATAAAATATATTTATGTGTAAGTAAATGTATATATACCTATAATCTTTGATATAATGTACTTACGTTAAATTTATATGTAATTCAATTCAAATTACATCTATATGTACGAGTATAATACAAACATTTTCTAAAAAAAAAACTTACTTTATTTCCATGCGGTGAAAATACTCTTGATACAGAATTATAAATCGATTTAACCATACCACCTTCAAGAGTTAATAGACCTAATGTTGGATTATTATTATCATTTGATTTTGTTCCACCAACTTGTGGTATTTTATAAAATAATAAGCATAAATTTTCTTCATTTGGTATTTTATAATAAAATTGAATTTGATTTTCATGTTTTATAGCAGCCAGAACTGTAATTTCATCATTATCAAAAAATTCTCTGATAATCGAATCATCTTGATTATATGTTGCATTGAAAAACTCAGCTACTTACATGAAATTGAATAATATTTTGAAAATTTGAAATTGAAATGTAAAAAATGAAAATGAAAATATAATATATTTTATTATTAAATTTCAGATTATTTAATTCAAAAGTAAATAATTTCAATTACCTGAAGTATTTATAATAAATTTAATACGTTCCGACATTATTTTTAACACAATATTAATTTATTTAGATATTAAGTAAATGAACATTTATTTTTTTATAAATTTTCAAATTATTACGATACAATATTTTTCATTATTTTCCATTGGATTTATTTGTTTGGCTTGTACAGTATCCTAGGGTGATATATTTTTTTATACAAATGTTATTTTATTGGTTGTTATTATGTGTGTTGCTAAGGTGTTGGTATAGGCAAAGGTTATATACAGAATCGTAAATAAATATTTCACCTGTTTACTTTTCATTCATAAAATTCATTCAGTCAGCATGAATGAATTTGTAAAAGAAATGAAAAAAATAATCAAAATTATTTTTAGTTAAATAGGTATATGTCAAGGTTTATTTCTGTAAAAAAAATTATGTAAATACATCATTAAATCTTTATTTATTGCGTGAAAATTCAAATAAATAAAAAGAAGGAAAGTAAAACAATAAATTGTTACTTAAACTGTTATTATTTTAAAATTGAAATTCAGATGAAAGAAATTTAATTTCTTAACATACACTGATATACTGTACATACTGGTGTGTATAGAGTGGTATGTATATGAAAGTAAAACATTTCATGTAAAAAAGATAAAAGAGTGTAAAATAAAATTCAATACACCTTGATGCATTTACAGAAGCTTTAATATCTTAGTACAACATATGAATAAATAAAATCATATAACTACTGATTGTAAAATACAATTTTAGATTTTCTAAAAAGTGAAAAATAAAAAAAATCAAATACTCATCGTATGTGCACTTTTAAATATACTTTACAAGCTTATATCTAAGTGTTTTTCAATTGTATTTACACGTACGTATAACTGAAATTGATTTTATTTACAATAATGTAAAATTTATATCCCCATTTTGTATCGTATCCAGCGACAGTTTTAGTCTCTTGGCCACCCGGTGCATTTCTAAATTTTCCGTCTTTTAGATTGAAACTTAACTATTTAAACTTTAATTTGATTTTTTTTTATTCTAACAACACAAAATTCCAATTTCTATGATTTTTAGCGTGCAGCACATAATATACACGAGAAAAAAAAAGAAGAAAATTAACAATTCAAGTATCTTTCTACTGTTTCTTCTACTTCCCCTCCTACATCTCAAATACTCAAGAGTTTAATGACCATGTTTGTTTACAAATGAAAATATAGGTCAACACATTTATGGGTTTTCGTTGTGTACACGGATCTAGTTTCAATCTGAAATTCTTCTTCACACACGTCTAGGTGCAGTATACATAATATACAGAAGATAAGGAGAAGTAAAACTTGATCCGTGTAAACAATAAAATGCTATACATGTATTTACCTATATTTTCATTTGTAAACAAACATGGTCAATGAACTTTTGAATATTTGATATGTAGAGGAAAAGTAGAAAGAAGAAAAGTAGAAAGACACGCGAATAGTAGTTTCTCTACGAATAAGAATTTCAGATTGTTGAAATTAAAATTATTTGCGAATCATATGAGTAATAAATATAAATTCTTGATTCGATATTTTTCATGTTGTATCTTTGTACTGTATCAAGCCATACTGATTGGAAGTTGCGTACAAAACATTAAAGATTAATGTAGGTGAAATACATAGGCGGATATGTGTCTATATACTTTTAGTACTTCATAGACATATATAGACAGAACATGTAAGGTACACTTTTTAATATATTTGTTATACGAATATTGTAAGAAAAAATATTTTTTTTGTGATTTGTAAAATTATTTTTCTAAAAACGGATATGTGACTTTCATTTTGTCCTTTTTCGCTCCACGGAGATTCAGGTCTGGTTTTAATGAACCATTTTAACCTATAAAAGATCCGGGTATGATCGTATCTATAGATATGATTTTTATTTTATGTGAATGATAAACTTTTTTTTTGCAATAAAAAAAAGTGACTTTGAAAATGTTTCTATAAAATAAAAAAATTAAAAATTATTCTTAAAGTTTATTAAATTCAAAAAAGTTTTCAATTCAAAAAAAGAAGTCAATTTAAAAAAAAAAGTAAAATTTTCTATGATGAAGTTTCATACGTGCATATATGTACGATAAATTTACAATAAAATTCATTTTATCCAATTTTTATTTGGTGGATTTGTATTTATTTTTTGAAATTCGAACAGAATTATTTTGATACTTCCATAACATGAATGTTGCTAAATACGTACACATAAATGGAAAAATTAAAGTTTGAATAAATAATACAAGCTCTTATTTTTTAGATTCATAGCATATTTTTGAAAAAATTATTAATGCATTCTAACTCGCCCCTACAGGACATCTGTTCACTATCATTATTGACCGACAGTCCGAAATTAGCCTTGGTCCGTTCCAAAATCTGCCTGAAAATTTCTCTCATAATCCACCATATTTCTCTGTCTGCGCTATACGATTATCATAAAATAATTTTATGTCAAATTAATAATTTTGTTTCTTTTTTGACAAATGTTGAGTACATAACAGAAGGTTAAAATAATTGATTTTTTATTATAAGGATTACAGACACCTCCTTTTTCTCTATTAAACTGCACAATAATTTCTGTCATGAAATTTCCTTTGGTTGATACAAAAATTTTTGTATACATTATGTATCTTCACAAAAAAAAAAAAAAAAAAAAAAAAACAACTGAAAATACTTACTATCTTTTATTATTCACTATTTTTTTTTATTTTTTAAATCTCAACCCAACAATCTCCATACTTATAATATATCTCCATAATATAAAGTAAAGTATTTTAACCAAATAAAGTGCATATGCATTATACTATACCATAATACTTTCAGATTGTACTGGTAACATCGTAACTATATCAAGGTTGGTATACAAAGTAAGTAAAATATTTTACCTATGTTTATTTTTTCATGTAAAAAAAAAAAACTAAAAATTTGTAACAAGGAGTTGTAGAAGTGTTAGTTAGTTATTAATTTTCTCTACCTTTTAAAATTCGTGCAAAATAAAAAAAGACAAACATGTATGATGATGATGTTTATAATAGAGAATATACGTATGTATTTATGTGTACGACGAGTATTATAAAAGAAATAAAATAGAAATAAAATTTTTCATAATATATGATGAACATGACTATACAATATATAAGTATTTTTGTGTCTGCTTATATCTGTATAAATGTATGTGGTATAAGTATGAACAATTTTTACTACAGTATACATTTTAACAAGGCAATTAATACTTTTTGAGAACTTTTTGAATTTTCATTTTTCCCAAGTTGAACATAGAAAAATAGAAAATAAAAAAACGAAAACAAAAAAAATTATGTATTATGTGTATTATATTATGTACTTTTTTAATTGTTAAAAAATTCATTCATACGTGTAATTATTGTAGATATACACATGAAGTGTACTTAAGTACTTTTTAACTATACTAATAATTTTTAGTCTTTTTTTTTTCACATTTTATATTATACTTAAAAAATATTTACATACGCGACTATGTATATTCATGTAGTCATGAATGTTATTTTATAATAATAGTTATCGTGTAATTATGAAATATGTAAAAATTACATTTCCTAGATTGAAGCGAAAAATAAAAGAAACAAAAAAGAAAAATTATAACTATAAATTAAGTTGAAAAATTTAAATCATTTAAAAATTTATGTTAGATCCAAAAAGATAATTTAAATTGTGTAAATAAAATGAATTCATTTTGTAATCAATTTAATGATATCCTTTTTTTTAACTGAATTTTTGTATGTTTTAATCAAAATCTTATTATCAGATATTTACTGAACTATTTTGCTATAAATGAATAGTGTAAACATATTCTGGTTCTGGCATATAAAAATAATAGAATTTTGTACATATTCCAAAGATTATTCTTTTATGTTTTTATTCATATTTTTAATAAAATTTTGAATGCAATTAAAATAATTTATCTGCAAATAATTTAGAAAATCAAGTATTTAACACGATTCTTATATAGAAAAAATGTTTATGCTTTGTAGTACATTAAATAAAAAGTGTTAGATTATTATCAGAAGTAGATCCATATTTATACTGATGCATGTATACATTGTACACATATGTAAGTATACTTTTATTCATATCTACTTATATATATTTATGTTACATATTATATATTATGCATGTCTGTACGTACATTTTTTTTTTAATTATAAATAAATTCTATACTTTATTTTATTATGCACATTTTTTACTATACACAGAATCTATATTTATAATTTTTTTTTTTTTTAATTTTCTTTTTTATTCATTTCACAACAAAATAACAATTTGTTTCTGTCAATTCAATTTTTTTTTGATATAATATGTATATGATATGCATACATATTTACATATATTCGTATATACAAATGTATATATAGTATATTATGTGCATGCACATTCATTCAAAATATCTATTCAATATACATAATACGATGTTGTATATATAATGTATGTAAATATTTTTATTTTATCATTTTCTAATATCCTTATTATATTGAAGAAGAAAATATACACTTTATATATGTACAAGCATAGATATACATATGTGTACATAAAATTATTTGTGTGTAACATGAACACTGTATATGCATATTATAGATATGCATTCGAATATTATAATGTTATGTGCATATAATATGTACATATACTCGTATACATACATTTTATAAAGAAAATATACCAGATTTAAATGTTCTTTGAATAACATAGTATTTTGGTTAGAAGTTAAATAAAAATGTTGTCGAAAGAAAAATTTATAATGTGTATAAATCTTACTATATATACACACACATGTACATACGAATATATACAGTAAGTAAATAATAATTTCATTTTTTAAATGTTAAAAATTTGTTTGTATGTATAGGTTATAAGTTTTTATGCATCAAATATAAGGATAAAAGAAAATTTTCTGTCATGTACACAAGTGCTTATAAAAGTAAAAAAAAAAAAATATTTTTATATGTGTATGTGAGTATAGATATTAGATAAATATACACATAAATGTATAAATATTGAGTTTAATTTAATATTTAATACTATATATAGATATAGAATATCGAAAATGAAATATAAAAAAAAAATTTTATGATAAAAAAATAAAGTAGAAAAAAAAATTATTATATATAAATTTTTTTATTGAAAATTATTTGTGTGGAAATTATTTAGTCACATATAAATATTGTATATACATATATGAAAAGAACCGTATAATATGTATCTCTCTTGTGTACGTGTCAATTGTGTATATAGAGATCTATATTACATTTGTACACAGGTACAGGTAGTAAGGAAAAGATATAACATGTAAAAAAAAAAAATAAAGTAAAGAAATTTTTAGATATTGAATTTTTCTTATGAATATCCTTGTATGATATACATATATATAGCTACATGCATATACGTATGTATATTAATCAATTCAATCTTCATTTTTATCTCATTTTTTCGGTTTTAAAATTAATAGAGTGAAAATACACAAGATATGTGTAAAGAATTTTCATATAGTATTTTATTAATAATTCTTGAAAATGAAATTTTTTTGATAACAAAACAACAAATAAATAGATATTATAAAAAATAATAGGTATACGAGTGTATAAATATAAAAACAAGATATATAAAGTTTGAAAATTGACAAAAAAAAAAAATGAAAAAAAATATTATGTTCTGATTTTTTAAATTAATTTATTGAAAAAACAAAATATATGTAGTATAAAAAACAAAATTAAATTTAAAACGAAAATAATACATACGCATATCCTATAAGCTTTTGGATCCTTTTTATCATCATCACTAGCATATCATCGGAAATTTTATGTATGTAGATACTATTGAATGCGTTATTAAATCGCATTTCAATAAAATAATTTCAGGAATAACATGGAAATAATCAGCGACAACCAATTGAATTTAATACTGTTAGCACCTGTAGTGAAATAAATTTGACAAAAAAAAAAACATAAATTATTTTCAGGATTATTTTCCACTTTTAACTGAAAATTTTACTTACTGCCTTCTAAACATATTTTTTTATTTGTATCCGGCTGAAAGCCATCACGACATGTGCATTCACCTAAAATACATTTCATCGATTGTTCATGTGGCTTTAAATGGTACTGATAGCAATCGTTATTTTCTTTACAATAGTCCCCCAAATCTGTAAACGATATTATATGATGTATATGATGAGCATATATAAGTAGTATTGTGTATATGTGCATATGTAATATATTTTCAAGAATAATCAAAATACTATTATATACTTAGGTATATATATAGCAGGTACTCACCAATATAACGTTCACATATTTTTTCATTTTCATTTTTACCTACTATATTTACATAATGTCGAACATCACATGTACAATTTCCACTATAACATTCAGATCCAGGACCAAGTTTGTGTTTGCATTGATCTGTAATTTTACAACTATCACCGTATCCAGCACTTGGTAAACATTCTGTTTTGTGTTCATTTGAAACAAAATTTCTATCACAAACACATCTCATCTCATCAGAGCATAATGAATTTTTCGTTTGATTACTGCACTGGATATTACTTTGACATTTTTCTCCTAGACCTATAATTAAAAACAAAAAAAAATTTAAATAACAAATATGTATGTACCTATATGTTATCAAATCGAAACATCCGTTTACATATGCTTCACAGATCAATTAATACTAGTAGATGAATTTAAAGGATTCAGAAAATATAATGATGAGACAAAAGCAAAAATGTTATTTTTTTTATTTTGACTGGTGAAGCCACATTTTTGATTATCATGTCAGTAAACAATTTACACAATATCCTATCGTATTTTCTTTGTATATGGACTATTTTTGAAAATGTTTTGTGAATTTTTCATTGTGTATATACATGAAAAATTAACAGATTAATCTGAATTTATCAAAAAAAATTTAGTAGATTTCATTTATTTTTAATGAATAAATACATAAGATATTTAAAATTATTCTAATATACTTACCTACTGTTGATAAACATACACCATTATGATTTACAAAATGTTTCTGACATTTACAAATATTTTCAGTGTGATCACAAATTGAAAAATGATCTGACGAAATACACTGAGAATGATCCTCACATGACTCATTTAATTGAACAGATTCTTGATAAAAAATAATTTTAAATTAAAAAAATTATGAATTAGTTAAATTTTTATAATTTTTATATTTTATTTAAAATTAATGGATTAGTATATTTTAAATTTTAAAGATTTTTAAATTACTGAAAAATCTGTGTATAAATCAATAAAAATCAATAAAGAAAAAGACCATAAACAAGCAAATGATAACTAATGATAACTCGAATCAATGATAACTAAACTTTGTTTGAATACAAAAACCGTTATTAAATAAACAAATTTTCCATAAATTATCATAATTAATAAGTGAGCTGCTATATGAATAAATGCAAGTTCTTTTTTTCATTTTTATAATAATTTTGTAATAAAACATAATGCCTATTGCCTATAAATTTCTATTGTTTTATTATTTGTTAGGTTAATGTTCAATTTTTAATTATTTTTTCCACTTTTTATTACTCTAAATAAAATCGTATTACTTACTTTTAATACATCGTAATTTATCAAAACTGGGAATATAATTTACTTTGCATAAACAAATATGAAGAATTTTATCACAATCGGAATGTTTTATATGGCATGGGCATTGTTTTCCAATCAAATTATGTAATGATTCCTGATTCTATATACATACAGATACAAGTAGTATATGCGAAAATGAATTAAAAGAAAAAAAATAATAATTATATAATATTTAAGTATTGCATGTGTATAAATTTATTATATATATAATAAAAAGAAGTAAAAAAATAAATACAAAAAAATATCCACTTTGTAATTAAAATTCTCCTGTAAATTATTATAATATGTATTCATAATGCATTATATAAAAACATAAGAGTATGTAAGTACATATACTGTATGCACATGTCTATACAAATATTGTACCTTTGGACTGCATTCTATTCGCATACTATCAATCCCATTGCAAATACATTCCCCATTTGAACATGTTACATTATGACCTGGTAATTTGAATTGTTCACAATCAACATTCGTTGTACATGATAAATCAAGAATTTCTGTTTAACAAAAATATAGATACGAGTATATTATATGGAATGAAAATGAATACAAAAAGAAAAAAAAATATATAAAAATAAAAATAATAATTAAAAAAAATTGATATAAAATAAAATATTGTACATTAAATTTATTTATAGAATCATCAAGAAAAATGTATGTCCGTATTTATACATATCGTATGTGCATTGGTAAAAATATATGTATGTATATATATAATAAATAAAATGAAATTATTACAAACAAAATATAGCATAACGATATAACGATATCAAGCACATGTAGGTAATCCATATTATAAATGTGCAGATATGTAAAATAATTTATTTTTTTTTTAAGTGAATTCATGCATACATTTTTATTATGATTAAGAAAATCTTTAATATATTTAACATTTTTGAATTATTTCATTAAAAAATAAAAAATGAAAAATAAAAATTAATCAATTCTTTAAAACAAAATTTAATAAATTAATATGTCGACTAATTAGGTATATTAAATACATACATACGAATATTATGAGTACCTACATATTTTCATTATTTTATTACCCGTAATCATTTGAAAAAAAAAAATGCAATTGATATTCACTAAACCAAAATTTTGAATGAAAAAAAAAAATATATATAATAATCAAATTAAATTACAAACGGGCAATTACAAACCTTGACAATCTAATTTATGATAATTGAATATAATAATAATTAAGGTAAATAAAATTTGATTGAACATTTTAAAAATTTAAATTAACAAATTAATTATTATCACAAAAATTTTATTAAATGAAAATAACAAAAAATTCTTTTTACAAAAAACTAAATATGTACATTCGTACATTAACTGAACAATAAAATTGAATAAAAACAACAATAACAGCAGACTTAAAGTAAAATTATTTTTTTTTTTTTTAATAATGATATATTCTCATCTTCTCCAAAGCCACTATTTAAACTAAAATAAAATAAATTGTTATGTATAACAACTGATGTGATACAATTTTGATTCGTTATTACAGTTATTACATGTAAAATATTTAAATGGAATTCGAAAAAAAAAATGTACATGTACTTACGTACAAGCATTGAATTTTCGATGCTATTTTCTTACGTTTTACTTTTATTTTTGTTTTTAAGATGACAATAAATTCTATGCATTTGAAAAAATCCGCATGGATCAAAATTATATATAAATCGTATCGATGCATTTGACAAATCAGTTTATACTGAAGTCATTACCTACCTGTTATTTTCTCTTTTAATTCATGTAATGCATTTATTTGATTTGATTTGCATACATTATAATGTGTAGTACATATGAAATGAAGGTGCATGAATCGATCTCATCTCCGAGAGTAAATGATACTGAAAGTACTGTTAATTATTCGTTTCTCATTTATTCATCAAGATCTAATAATCTTTTTACATAAATTCAATTATTCCATTTTGCTCATAATTTTCATTAAATAAATTTATGAAGGTTAAATACCAAAAGACATTTTCTTGAAAAAAATTATTCGTCAAAAAAATTATTAAATTCCAAAAAAAAAAAAAAAAAAATTGTAAAATTTTCACTTATATATAAATCTAAATAAAATTCAAAAATCTAAAGTACAGGAACAAAAAATTTAAACAAAAACAAAATATTTTATGAAATGACTATTACTTATTTGCATACGTGTTATTTATGTTTATGTAAGTACATACAAGAAGATAAAATTATTTTTCTGATTTTTTTAAGTTTTATGTATGCCTATGTTGTATTATTTTTCACATTTTTTTTTTAAAGTAAATTCTTTTTGTATAGTTTCTGTTGTTGTTGTTGTTGTTGCTGTTGTTTTATTTATTCACTCTTTTCCATTGTCGTATATTTTTTTTTCTGTTGTTTTCAATTTATTTGCATTTGTATCCATATATAGCTGCATCACCGTAGTACTTGCACCGCACGTAAATGTGTGTTTGCATATTTGTACAGTACACTAAACTATCCTTTTATGTTAGTCCAGTATTAAATTTTATTATGCACATGAATTTTTTTTTTTTTGTATTCCATTTTATTTTTATTTTGTATCCATGAAATATGCTTTTTTCACTGCATTTTTTCATTCAGAATTTGCTAAATTTTTTTTTCTCTACTTTAGTGAAAGAGGCTTTAGGGATTTAAAAAAAAAATTTTGTTTTTAATTTTTATTTTACATTTTTTTTTTAAAGTTACATATAAGCTACATATGCATGCATGTATACGCAATGAATAAATTTTATTGATATCTATACCAGATTAAAAAAGGATGTACTCGCACACACAAACAAAGTTAAAACAAAAACAGCAACAGCAACAACAAAAAATAAAAAAATAAATAAATAAATAAAATAAAAGGATGTATAGCAAATGCAATAAAGAATAAAGGTAATATCCCCATGTAAAATGGATTAAAGGCCATTTGTGTATTAACAAACAAAACAAAACAAAAAAGAAACACACACACACACAAAACAAAAAAACAAATAAAATTAAAAAGAAGAGAGCGAGAATACAAAAATAAAAAATGAAAAAAAAAATATTAGCCATAAACTTTTAATTGCTTCACAATAAATTGCATAAAAGCCTTTCGAATATAATATATAGAAAATATTTTTAATTTAATTATGAAATGAAGGTATGTTCCTATATATTTGTATTTACAATAATGAATGTATGTATATTTGGGAATGAAAGAAAAAAATAATAATTACTTCAAATTTCATCAATGAATTAATTTAAAATTTTGAAAAAATAAGATATTTTTTGTGTATGAAAAAAGTTATGTATATTGTGTTAAGCTAAAATTTGTAGTCTTCCTTTTTCTCGAATTCTCCATCTTATGGTATGAAGCACGAAAGTTGAATAAGAGAAATGAATTTTTCTTATGAATCAAAATACATGCTCGTTTATCGTACTTATGAATCAAATACATACTATAGTTACGTGCCTCACTGATACTATATACTTACTGTCTTTCCTTGTTTTTTAGTTGTTGTTTCTTCCTGTTTCTCATATACTTTTTATAGTATGTAGAGCAGATCAAGTAAGAAGGGAAAATGAATTTTTATTTTTCTTATAAAGAAAAGGTACTACTAGCATACTCGTATATCATGCTACGATTGCAATACTACTCATTACTAGTGCTACTATAGTTATTGCCTCTTCCTCTTTCTCGTATTCTTCTTTATGGTGTGTAGTGTAGAACAAGTATTGCTTGCCATTGCTATTTGTTTCTTCATTTTTCTAGTATTCTTCCTATGATGTGCAGTACAAAAAAATATTTTAAGAAGAAAAATGAATATTTCTCATGAATGAAAATACGATTACATGGTATGGTATGCAAGGTGCTCGTGCTACTAGCGTGCTCGTATATCGTACTATAGTTAGCTGCCCATAACCTTATTGCTACTATACTTTTTTTTTGTATATTTGTAATAGTGTTTAATGCTGAGCAAGTATAAGAAAAAATACGATTATATGGCAATTAATAAGCATTGTGTAAGCAGATGTGTATACATCACATGAGAACACAATTTAAATTTCATAAAATAAATATCTAAATGAGTTACATAAAGTTTGTTGCTTGACTAAAATGATCAAGCAAAAGTTTTATTCATCCGCAAAAAATTTAACAATTAATTTATACATGTAGACAAAACAACAACGATTTAATTTGAATTTAATTAAACATTTAATCAAATTTTGTATCATTCAGATAAAATGAATCGTCTTAGATGTTGGTTGACAGTTGAATATTGATATTCTATAGATAATTTCAGAGTGATGCTGTTTTCAATATTTTTTGTAAGTTTTTTTACAAATTTCATAATGTTTTTTAATTTTCATCTAAAATTATTTTTAAAATTAAAAATCAATAATAAACACTTATCTTATATTTTATCTTTTATCTTTTAACAGTTCATTATCGATTGTTCAATATTTTTAATTGTTGGCAAAATGTAATATCCAATAATGATAATATGTCTTTATCGAATAATTCTAACGATATTTTCAATTATAATTATTCAATTTTACCAGATGAAATTTATCAAATTCAACCATCTGGAATTTATATAAATGAATATCATAATAATAATAATAATAATGGAAATAAATCGAATCGAATTAAACATTTTAATGACAGTTTAATTACATACATTAAATTGATACATAAACATGAAATTTATCATCCAGAAATACAAAAAAATTATAAAAATTTTCAAAACAATATTACAATAATAAATAATAATAATCGAAATAATAATTACTCAATAATAACAAAAACAAACGTTAAAGCTGAAACAAATGGAAAATTTAATTCGAATAATATAAAATTTTTAACACAACCAGAATATGAAAAAATTTTATTATATAAAATGCTTAGAAGTAAAAGTGATGATGGAAATTTGAAATTGAAAAATAAAAATGAAAATAAAATATTGTGAAATGGAAAATGTAAAATATAAAATTTATGATGTAATGTACATGAATATTTACGAATATTTGAATTTGTGTGAAATTTATGATTTTTGATAAATTATTTTTAAAAAATAAAGTTAATTAAATTTTTGATGTGTATTTTTTGGATTTCAGCTAAAGATGCGGCATGGCATATAAACATGTAATATGTTATAGTTTTGTTTTGTAATTTCTACTAATTTACATTTGTTTGGCCAAAGATAGTATCATGTGGATAATATTAGCGTATTGGTGAGGTTTTAAGTGTTGCCTAAAGATGAAATTTTGTGTAAATGTTTGGTTTTCTCAGCCATCAAAATGTGCATTTTTAGCAAATTCCCTCAAGCCTAAATATCATGTTATTTAACAAAAGTTATAAATACGTTTTAATATAAACGAATATTAGTTCGAAAAATATGTTTGAGTTACTCATCATACATCCTCTCACGCTTCTATTCCGTAAAGAATAAAAGCAAAACACTTAACCATATATTCATGAATTAACTAAAAAAAAAAAGCAAACAAACAAAAAAAAAATCTGAAAATTTTCTGTATTTGCGATTTTAGATTTCAGTTATAATATTTTTAGATTAAAATGTCAAAATTTTAAGTATATAAACGAAATCACTTCAAAATAAATTTTACGAAATTCGTGTGTAAAATAATCGATAAATTTAATCATAAATAAAAGCATAACTTAAAATTGCTTGTATTAATTAGATATTTCCTGTTTTAATTTTATATACGCATGTACTAAATACTTTATCTAAAAATTAAATTATGTTTACATTCCTATGTGAGTACATATCATGAATTCGTGCACATGTACACCTATATAAATTTTTATACAACAATATTTATATGTACAACACTTATTATCATTTCTTATCTAAGACGTGAGACGTTGATAATACTTACAAAAAACAAGCGTGTTCATATTTGTATATACATAGGTATCATATAAAAAATATTCATTCTTTAGATAATATAAAATAAAAATTCATTTTAAAAGAAATTTTTGTTGATTGATTAAAAATTTCATTCAAATAATTATCAAAATCTATATATCATCGAATTTAACCTCTATAAATGAACTTAATATTTTTATTCATTCAATTGAAATTATGTGTATGTATATAAGGTTTTATATGCAATCAAATATGTACTTATCGTTAATTTAAAAAGAAAAATGTCAATTTATAATTATTATAATACATATTAATAAAATTTGATAAAAAAAATATGTTTGAACGATAAATGCTTTTCAACTTATTTTTTGATCGTATTTCGATCTGAATTCATATTAATTCAATGTTAAATTTAAAAATTCAAGCAAAAAATAAAAATATCAATTCTTTTGCTAAAATATTTAACAATAATTATGAAATTTTAAAAAGTTTATTAGAATTTACTATCGATGTTCTTAATTAAGACTTAAAGGCATTATTATTATAAATACAAATTTGCGTATATAGTAAGTATGTAGATATACCTGCATTTGTACAATAATATTGTACATACGATAGAGTAAATGTTTAAAGTTAAAGATGATAAAACTCTAATGAGATTTTAATTACATAAAAATTATTGATGTACACATTTAATTTTGTTTTTTTCTGTTGAATTATTATACTATCTTAAATTAATTTACAATTAATAATAATAATCTTAAATTTTGAAAATTTATAAATAATATGAAGTATACACTCTTTTACCTGATTATTATTTGAAATTTTCGTAATAATTTTTTTAAAGTAGTAGGTACTAACTAATGACTTTAAAAGTGTATTTTTTTTTGATACAGAATAAATATACATAAATATACGTATTACGTGTATGTATACAAGAAACAAGAAAACCAAAAAATCCTCAACATAATTATAAAGACAGGCAAAACACATTAATTAGAATTTAACATAAAGTTTTAATATGAAAATTCTTAATCGGATTAAAATATCTGTACATCATATACATAGTACATATCATTGTGTACATAACATAATATACGTACATACATATTACAAAATTCATATGTTTTATATTATATACTAGAGATAAGAATGAATGTTAACTCAACTTTTAGATTGATTTATACGGATTTTATGAACAAAATGTGGTTCAATGCGATTATATTTGTAGATAAAAACAAAAATGACTTCCAGTATATGCGTACATAACATATACATGTAGATTGTTAGGTTGTTATTTCACTGCAGACAGTGGACAGTGGATATAAAAGACAATTATTATTTATTTAGAGAATTTGGATTGAAGAATTCAATCTCTATTTTCGTAGAAAAATCAGTACCAGTTGTGTACGGAATTTAGTAATCTAAATATTTTTACAATTTTTGATAGCTGTTTATTTGGTGTCTACGATTCCCGTAAAGTGTGATTGAATCATTTTTTATTTAAAAAAACAATAATGTTTGTCAACTGCAGTATGTATACAGATAAAAATGTCAAATCTCTTCAGTTCAACATACTGTATTCATTATTTCACTATAAATACTTATGTACCTACATAATAACTACATAATAACCAATAAATCCAAATAAAAATGTAGACATGAAATATATAATTTTTTTTTTGATGATAATTCAATTACTAAATAAATTTATAATTTTATTTTAGGATACATATGTAGTTATATAATCAATCATAGATACGCCTATACATGCAACTACTATAAATATTTTTGATTAAGATTTTAAATTCAAAAATTAATTTAATTAAAATCAACTAAAATTAGAGGAATATTTTTAATACAACATATTCCATATAATTATATTCAGAATCAATAATTTTTTTTTTTGTGTTTAACATTTTTTTTTTATAGAAAAAATTTATTTTATATTATAGACAAAAATATTTTTGCAAATAAATTTTGCTTGAAACCATATGTGATCGAATAATATTTAGATACGGGTGTGTTGTGTGCATATTATAATAAACACTTAATATACGTGCATTTGAATATTTGCATATATAATATGCATTTATACGAGTATGCATTTATAGAGAGTGCGTTTATACATCTATATAATGTCTGCATAAGTATCAAGTACTATATGTACATAAACTTACCCGCATAACACAAATAATTCAATAAAATAACTTATCAAAATACATATTAGAGAATTTTCATTTTCATTTTTTTGTCTTTTATATAATTCAAAAATCAATATTATTCTTGAAATTTATTCATACATTATGTACATATGTATATGCAGAAAGTTATGTGTAATATCAATATACATACTTACTTACATTATCACTTCATATAAAATACATTATGTTATGGAAAGATATATACACACATTTGCATATGCATATATATCCATATGGGAAGAAAAAAAAAATTTAAAAGGATTCACATATTATATTTTAAAATAAATATGCATTTATATAGTTTTTACTCATTGTCCTTTTTTTTTCTCATCATCATAATACATTATAATGTTATATTTATGTATGTGCACATTATTATTTAAATATCCATATACATATATTTTTTATTTGAATATTATTTTTCATAAAATATAAATAATATTACATTTAGATACATATACTATCTAAATATATGCACACACATACACGCTATATGTATAGATTTATTAATATTATCATTTGAGGAAATAAAATGAAAATGAACGAAGAAGAAAAATCAAAAAATGAAACACATAGAACCACAAAATACAAAAATACACTAAATGAAAGAAAGAAATTAAAAAAAATAATAATAATAAAAATAAAATATAAATAAAAAAGTAAAAAAATAAACGAACCACGATGATAAAAATTTGCAGTATTTCATATAAAATATAATAGAATAATAATAAAATCAAAAAACAAAAAAAAATGTCATCTATCCATCTATTCAATTCTATATATCTAAATATGTGGATGAGCATTTATAAGATTTAACATAAAAATGGACATTCATATTTACTGTTGCAGATGATATTGTGACCAAAAATACTTATATATGCGCGTACGTACATATAATGTATGTATTTGCAAATTTTTAATACATATATACCAGTATATCTGTGAACATGTATAACTACACATAACATTTACATACACAATTTGAATTTGCCCAAATGCATATGATATTCCATCGCACGTGAATACATATGTATGTATGTAAGTCTATAAGTATAATAGAAAATATGAATAATTTTTGAAGTTTGTTTTGTTTTGTCATTTTTGGTTTATTATTTTTTTTTTTTCAAATTTTTTTTTGCATAGATATTTTCCATAAAATTTTAAATTTTATTACCGCATATGCTATTTAAAAAACAGGATAATATTTTTTTAAGTATGTTATATTATGAATCTATTAATACATATACAAATATTCATACATAAGTTTATATAATATGTACAGTTATGTCTGCTGTTTAAAGAGAACCAGAGAATATACTTAGTATGTAGTGTAGTATTTTATGCACGTACTCGTATGCAACATTTGTACTATTTATGTTTTGTGTTTTTTTTTTCTATATTAATTTTTATTTTACTTTTATAATATAATTTTAAAAAAAAACATCTGGAATTTAGAAAATTTTTTTAGTATTTTATTTATTTTTTTTGTTTCCCCATTTGTTGGTTTTTATAAATATGAATGATGAAACAATTGTAGCCAAGTATGTATGTGTTTTCTGATGTTTTTGTTATTAATAAGTGTAATTAGTTGAAAATATTTGAAAATATAAGAAGAATATTTTGTTAAAAACTAATTAAGTTAAACCATAACTAAAACTGTATATTAGATAAATTTAAAGAAGAACAAAAATAAAATCGTAAAATATTAAAAATTTTTGAATATTTTATCATTTATAATAGGAAACCACAAGACGATTTGAATTTTTTTAGAAAATATTTGAATAATTTTTCTTACACATTATATGTTTTATATGTATGTGAGGTGATTATAATCAGTTTTATTTTAAAGATAATTCAATTATTAGGGGCTTGAGATCACGGTTCGAACCCCAGCCAGCGCGCTACACTTGCCCAAGTCGATCGTTAATTTTTCCCATCAGCAATGTACACCAGTAGAGTGTAACCTAAAGAGAGAATCTCAATTATATGGAAGAATAAGAAAAACATGTATGTTGGACTAATACAGAGTCGAATTCTAAAGAAGGCTAAGATCCGTAAAAAAATGCACCATTATGATGTTGATGGTAGATAATAGAATAAATTTTGTTTTAAGATTAAAACAATAATTGGTAAAATTAGATAAAATCTTACAATGATTTTACAAAATTTTTAAATCTAAATTTACATTTTTTTTCGCTTGTAATTGTAAAAACAATACAAAACATTTATATGTATCTACATATGTGTTCAATTTTAAAAATCATTTTATAAACATTTTCATTTTATCTTGATAATTCGAATTTTGAATGAAATTTCTTATTTAAAAAAGGACATATAATGCACATTTTTGTATTAAACATGTTTTACACAAAAAACTCATACATATAATATGTACATATGTAAAAAAAGTTACTGAAAAGTAAATTTTGTAAAGTACTTAAGCATATTTGTAAATAAATATATAAAGGTGATTATATATAGCATATGTAAAATATGTAAATATAAGTAGAAACATAAAATCGTGTGGTTTAAATGGTATAGATGTACATATCTAAAAATTGTAAAATATAAAAAGTACTTACATACATATACTACACTTAAACATATTTAGAGATGAATTTTAGATATTAATTTAATTTTTATTTTATCGTTTTTGCACACACATGCCAAGGATTTAATATTATGTAGGTATAAATATACTTATGATAACAATGTATAAGTACGAGTATATGTTGCGATTTAAATTGAAATTTAATTTTAAATTAAAATTTTTCACAATTTTCAGCAAAAAACAAAAATACATTTCACGTGTTTCACTTTATTTTGCTGTTTGCTCCTGTTGTTTCTAAATGTATAGATACATGTATAACATTATATATGAGTTAACAAAATTTTTTTTTTTTAATAATGTAGAAAGTATAAAAATCTTCTAAGGATTTTCAAAATTACTATGAACACGATGTTAAGCATGGGATTTTAGGTTTTAGAATCTAATATATCGTATTTCGCATAATATATCTTTCTATAATAATAACTAATTGGGTAGATGTATCCAGTAAAAAGAAATTTTATATTTTCAAAAAGGATACATTTTCATTTGGCCATAAGAAGTATATTTTTATAAAACATATGTCCAGTTAATTAATGAATAAATATAGTATTTTATGTTGTTAAAAAAGTAAAAATGAAAATGAAATATTTTCAAATTTTTTTTTTTGTAACTGTAACCAATATGAAAAACTTGAGAAAAATATTATATTTACAAAATAGAAAAAAAAAGGAACTGTTGGAAACAAATGAAAATATTAAATCTTTAGTTTAGTTTAGTTATACATATTATTTTCATTTTAACATTTAAAATATTTAAGTAATTCTCTGAAAGGAAATATCAGCAATATTTAAAATATTTTTTGTTTTTGTGTGTCTATTTAATACACATAATATTTTACACATGTTTATAAAAGTATGCGATGATATTTACATTTTTAAACTTTGAATAACATTGAAAATTTGAAATTAAAGTAAAAAAGAATGAATAAAAAAAAATCATTTTCCATTAAATGAAATATGAAAAAAATTTAGCTCTAAGCATTATGAAGTTTTTTTTTTTAACCTTTTTTCTTTCTTTTTTTTTTTTTCAATAAGATGTAATATCATTTTTTATAAGTCCATAGTACATGTTTATACATACACATATCTATATATTTATGTATGATATTCTAAAGGCAATATAGCTTGCGAATAGTGAATAACTAGCTACTTAAAAGAATTTGTAAAAAAAAGGCAACAGAAAAAAAAAATGATTCTGTCGTATGAATATTGTGGACGTAGTAATATACTATGTACATACATATAATTCTAGTGTAGAATTAAAATTCCTGCCTTTGGCAAACTATTATTTTCGAATGAGACAACACACGTTGTATACTCTCCCTATCTAAAACTATACACATATACATTCTATATCAGTCTGCTTATATCTATTTGTGTGTCTATCTATACGTTCGCGTTGTATGTATCATCATCATCATCACATCATACATATATGAATGAATAGATAGAAGCGAAAAATATATTACATTACAAAAATTGTTTCCTTTATTACCTTATTCTCATTCAGAATATAGTAGTATAGGTAGTAGTGATATGAAACCTATTCAACCTAAGTGAATCCGTTTATGTTTTTACTATATGTTTATATTTTTTATTTGGTTTTCTTTCGTTGTTATTTATTTCATTTTTACTATTTACTTTTTATTTTGTTTGTATAAAGGTTCATTGACTGTTATTTTTATACCTAAAATTATCTACGTTATGTATGTGCCATAGTGCATACCTATAAACAATTTTCTTCTTTTTCTGGATTTCTGTAAAATAAATATGTATGTGATAAAAAGTTTAATAATAGTAAAGAAATATGTAGCTCGCCATTTAACTTGATTTTTGTGTCATAACATCTGCAAGTATTCGTATATATAATTATTTGAAGATTTTCATTTTTTAAATAATTTTCAGTCTTAAATTGTAGTATATTTACACTGAATTTAAAATTGTTGTAATTTAAAATAATTTCATATAAAATTTATTTGATTGTAAATTTCATTTAATATGATGTGTAATGTGTAATTCTCTTAAATTATAAATTCATTTCGTTTATCTCATATTTTTAACGGTTGATATGTATGTATGTATACAGTACATATACTTAGGTATAATTTGCGAAAATTAATTTCAACATTATATCCTGTGTTTTTTTTTTATTATTATTATTATTTTTTCTTCTTTATTTTTTTCCTTCAATTATTCTTCAAATCAAACTTTAATAGATTTTTTTTCTACAACTTTGCATTCTTTAATAGTGTATAAATACGAGTACATCATTCCAGATAAAAGAGAATTTATCCAAAAGCATCTTCGTTTACGTTTTACGTTTTACTTACATTGAAAAAGCATGAAAAATAAATAAAAAAAATGAAATAAAATAATTTTAAAAATCATAAAAAAAAAAAAAAAATAAAATATCAAAATGAAAAATAAGAAAATACTAATAAGAAAAACTTATATACATCTACATATAAAAAATTTCTATATAATACCAACAATTATTATTGAAGTAGAAAGTAAACTTAAATTATTCGTAATAGAAATTAATGAGAAAATCGATTTCCTATTTTCTCTATAATGAATTTATTTATTTTTCCTTTCATTTTGTTCAAATAGTTTCCTCATTTTTATATTTTCTTTTTATATTATGTATATATATATGCATATGCACATACATAAATACATTTATACATTCATTACTTAATCTATATCCTTAGATCATTCTATTGTATGGTAAGTAGTTTTTACAAATGAATGATTTCACTTTGAATGAAATTGGTTAGTATATATTCAATTCTAGTTTATAAAGATCTATACATACGAGTATATACTTACATAGATGTACATAATATATTTTATATTTACATATACTCGTATATGTATGTATTTATATTGATTATACGAAGGGATAATATGAATATCGCATGATAATGATGTGATATACATACATTCATATGAATGAGATACAAAGGCGAATTGAAATAAGGATAATAAAAATGTTATTTTTCTTATTTTTATATTTTATACTTTTTTGTTTTTTTTTTTGATGATGATGATTTGTAAAAACATTTTTATTAAAAGATCGATATAGCCAACTTGTTACATGATTATTTGATTCAATTTTATTTTTATTTGAATTTGTTTTTCTGTTAAAAGTTTTTAGTTTTTCTTTTAAAACTGTAAAATACTTAAAAAACGTTACAAATATTTAAAACTAATATTTGGTTATCGATATTTAAAATGTTTTCAAATAATTCATTATATTTATCTGAATTTCATGTTACAGTTTATGCATGTATTTGAATGTGATGTCTTTTCTGTATTTTGTATGAAATTTGATAAAAAAAAAAAATATTTTTTTCTTCGTACACACATCATGCCTGTCTTTGTAAGTAAATGCTTTTGAAGGGAAGAAGAAAAAGTCTTTTTTTTTTTAAATTTGTGCTCTTATGTAATGTAGAAATTTTTATTAAAGATTTAAATTTTCAAATTTATAATAACCAAAACTTTCTTAAATATAGTAGGTAGATAATCAAACTTTTAAATAAGCTTTTTATAAGTTTTTTATTTTATTTTTATATAAACATACATGATATAATGTTATACACATACGTACATGTTATGTTACCTATTATAAAAAATTCATATTTTATTTTGTTTTTTTATTTTTTATTTTGATCGTTTTACATATTAGATCTACATTTGTGCATATATATTCGTGTCTTTGTTTGCATGTGATTGTACAGTACATGTCTGTTGAAATTATAGGATCTTGAAAGAAAATTCAACAAATTAAATTTATATTGTAGTCCTTGATGATTTTTTATAATCTCGCATATTCTACAGCACATTCTACAGCACAGTGAAAAGGAAATTAAACTTTATAATAAAGTCAGGGGGAAGTAACAATATTTGCATATTTACACCCCGTACGAATAATTCGTTTTTTTACATATTATTTGTTATTTTTTAAAATTATTTGTTTAGCCGTTGGTCCGTTGGTTAACCTGATGTGACATTTAACATCCAAAAGTTAACTTAATTTTGAATCTCGACCTTGTTTCTCGAACAATTCCTTTGATCTAGTTGAAGCTTCGCTCATAAATTCTCAAACGATATGAAAATCTGAACAGAAATAATAATTTAATTACAATTTAATTACAATAATCTTACAATTTAATACTTTCTCTTCTACTCTGTAAATATAGTAGACGCTATGATAATACGAGTAGCATTTCACAGATTGCGTGTATTTTAAATTTTTCAGAAAAAGCTGATTTTCTCTGTCTGTACGAATATCGTGCATGAAAAACACGGAAAATCAACTAACAACATTTTATACTTGCTCCTCTACTCTATACATACTCATAGCAGTAAAATTCATTAAATGTGAACTGTATTTATAAATATTAAATTTATACAAACTTAAGTCTTGGGTAATTTTGAAATTTTTGTGAAGAAAAACAAATGTTCATTACACATACATATATTTTTATTATATATGTATGTACACGAACATTTACTCTGAATTCACCTTTCATATGTACCTACATGCATATATTTATTATTATCTGTTATTTTATTTTCAGGAAAATATTTTAAAATACAAATTATATCACTTATGGGATTTTATATAAAGAAAATATTTAAAAATATTTTGTATGAGCACATAGTTGACATATTATTTATTGTTGAATGTAGTATATGTAAATAAATATATAAAAACTAACTGCATAATACCTCCTATGAAATTTTATTCGTTCGAAAACTTTTTAAAAATTGTTATTATGGTAGTAACACTAAATTAAGTATAGAATATTTATTTTTAAGAATGTGATAGGAATTTTGATTGGATATAATGTGATATATAGTGATAAACTTTAATACATTATATTGATGAAATTGTAAATATTTTCAAATTGAATGTTTTTGTCATGTCATATGTGTTAGAATTTCATATTGGTATATAATGTATGTATATGAAGAATTCGTAAATCTATATATGAATTTTAAATTTATATAAAAATAAAAATATTTTCTGAAAATAATTCATTACATTTTTATTAATATCTTGCTTAAAGACGGCGTTTAAATTTTTTTTTTTGTCATTGCTTATAGAGCCTCATAAAAAATGCAATACCTATAACTTCACAATTCTGAAAAAAAACTTTATATTTAATTTTTGTTCGAATTTAGTAAAAATGAGATAGAAAATAAGAAGAAAAAGACATTTTGATAGTTAAATTATTTCATATTTTTTTTTTTTTTTTATGAAAGTTTTTTAATTTCAAAAATATAACATATTTATATAATAATTTATTATATTTAACAGAACTTTAACATCTATATGCATATGTGCATTTACGAGTGTGTATCTGTATCTGTATGCATTGTCTGTGATATCTTCTTAAAAATTTGTCATTAATTTAAAAAAATTTATATACAAAATGTCATACATAAATATGAATTTACTACACATATACTCGTATACATACACACATAAATAATATTATATGTATATTTTCTACATTCATTTTAAAATGAATGGATGGACATGGACACTTTAAAAAATATAGTATAATTTTCCATGATAATTGTAATAGTACATTTTCCGTTGAAATCCCATGATTATAATGTATATATAAAATATTTGTATACACGAGTATGTATATGTATGTATGAATGAATTTTATGTTATCTTTCTGTTGGGAAAAACTATGAAATATTCATTGTATATACATATAAGGATATAGGATCATGTATATAATAATTTTAATGTCTACATACTTGTATATATACGTATGTATCTATATGGTGTATACATATAATCAGTTCATAAAATAATGAGAATATATATTTTTGTTAATAATAAAATATTCTTTGAATAAAGTTCTGACTTTGTAAGAATATATATATGTATAAAACAAAAATGTACAAAAAACTGTTATTATGATTTAAAATGTATAAATGTCAGATGAGATTTCTTAAAGATATATTTTTAAATTCCATATATACGAAAATGTATTTGTGGATGGTATAGTGTAGTATATGAAATGCTTATAAATACTCGGATATGAATGAATTTTAATACAGAATTTCATTGAATAAGATGATTTCTCTACGAATAAACTAGAAAAATATATATATAAATGAGTAAAATAATTTACAATTTGTTGTGTTATTCGTATATATTCGCACATTTCTGGTTCTAGGATATACTAATACTGGTTACAAAGTATATAGCAAATAATTCTGTATTTAAATAAAAATAAAATTGATCCTTAAAAAAAAACAAAAAACAAAAATAACAACAAATAAAAATGACAGCATTTTAATTGTTAAAAATTTAAATAATTATTTTTTACGGTTTTGTTTCATTATTATTTCTTTTTTGTTATCAATTTTATTCAGAATAAAAAAAAAAAAAAAAAAAAAACACATGCCTACATACACTCTGTATATATGTAATTATTCTAGTGGTAAACATGATTAAAAGGTATTCAATTAAAAGTGTCGCGTAAAAAATTAATTTATTTTATAATTTAAAATGTTGAAAAAAAAAAGAAAAAATATGCATGTACATATATAATAATTAAATGTGCATATTAATTTTTACTAGATATGTAGATATGTATGTGTTTAAGTAGTATATAAAATAGGTATAAAATAATATATATACATACAGCAAAATATATACATACAGCTGTATATTACTAATTTACATATTAATTTTTTAATAATGATCGAGTTACTTAAATGTTTGAATGAATTAAATTATTAATTGCAGAACACAATTAAAAAAAAATTACACACACACACACATACATCGGAATAAAAATTATCGCATTTTATTTTTCTGGTTATTGTGTTCATTTAATTAAATTGATGACATTTTTCCTGTATTTATATATAAATATGTCCACTGTATAAAAATGGAAAAAAGAAATAACCATAATTCGTAATTGTGAATTCGATTTAATATGTGAATAATGCAAAAAAAAAAAAAAAAAAAATTCAATATGTACTTTTATAGACATTTATGCAAAAATATTTAGGACAAAGAACATAATTAGGAACATAAATGAAATTGTACAAATCATTAATAAGATTGGAGGTATATATATAGTGGTGAACACAGATCACTTGAAAGAAAAATATTCAATTAAACTAATGAATGATAGTAAAAAAATATGATCTAATGCAGAAATATACTCATAGGAACCGTGCTATAATTATTATTATTCCTGAGAAAAATTGAATTGTTATCTTTTATCATTTTTGGTCACAAAAATAATGGGCATTCATATGCATAATGTACATATTTAACTTTTTGCCTTAATCTTTTCCTATACATATGTAAAACATGATACTTATTAAATCAATATCGACCCTAACAAGATAATAAATATTTATTTATATATTTTCTGTTAAATGTTTCACTATTTTTCTTGACAAACCCTTTCTAAAATCTTGTGCATATAAAAAATTCGAAATCGTATTCATTTAGATTAATACATGAAACACTGTATATATGTATATGTGTGTACGTATATGTAGAATCAAAATTATCTGTAACATATTAAATCATGTTTTTGGTTTCACTTGAAATTAATTTTATGGTCATTAAATTCAATAAAGTGTAAAAATATAATTTGTTATATTATTTATGCTTTATACACGTACTACTCTCAAACGTATGTACGAGTAAGTGCAAGAGGAGTAAGAAATTATAATACATTTATCTACTTATATCGTTTGCCAAAATATGTGTATATACAATTTTATATACACTACAATATTTTAAAATATGGACACACACAAACATTTTGAAATAATCATTTGATTTTATTATTATTATAAAGTTTTGGTTAAGCTCTTCAATGAATGAAGTGATAATTTTTTACACATTTTATTAGTATACTAAAACTTAACTAACTTATTACACCAGTTACGATACCCGGTTTAATATTCAAGGGTACAACAAAAAGAATTTCGTTTCAATAGCTTATATATTTGTTACTCATATGTTTGAAATTGTTTTCCGTATTCGCCTACTACAGTGAAGTAGATAATTTACACAATAAAATAAGAAGAAAAACTAATATTCGCGTATCTTTCTGTTATTATTTCTACTTTTCTTTCTACGTATCAAATCCTCAAGAGTTTATAATGACCATGTTTTGTTTACAAATGAAAATATAGGACAAAACATTTATCGGTTTTTCATGTTTACACGGATCTAGTTTCTATCTGAACTTCCTTTTCGTACACGCCCACCACAGTTTAGTACATAAAGTACATCAGAAAAGGAGAAGAGAAACTAGTATTCGTGTATCTTTCTACCTTTCTTTCTACTTTTTTTATACTTCCTTTTATAAATCTCAAATACACAAGAGCAAAATATTAACATGTTTGTTTACACATGAAAATACAGTCAAAGTATTTTTATCGGTTTTTCTTTATACACGATCTTGTTTCAATTTCAAATTTTCTTCGTACACGGCTACTACACACTGCAGTAGTGTAGTACATAAATTAAACAAGAAAAGGAGAAGATATAAACAACTTTTCGCGTATCATTCTACTTTCTTTTCATGATTATTTTACTCTTGTCATTTGAGGTGTAGAAAGAGAAGTAGGAAAAAATAATTAGAAGATAAGCGAATAGTAGTTCTTCTTGTTTAATTTATGTACCACACTGTGTTACTGTGTAGTAGCCGTATACGAAGAAGAATTTGAAATTGAAACAAGATTCGTGTATAAAGAAAAACCGATAAATATTTTGACCTAATATTTTCGTTTTTAAACAAACATGGTCATTGAACTCCTGAGTATTTGAAAAGTAGAAAAAGGATTATGAAGACAAGTAAAAAGAAAAGCGAATAGTAGTATTTTTTCTTAATTTCTTGTGTAATTTATGTACTGCACTGTACTATGCGAGTACGTAGAAGGATTTCTGATCGAAACGGAAAATTTCATTTTTATTGAGATATCACTTATAAAGATTTTATCGATTCATATAGAAATTTACTGTAGAATTTTTTGTTGTTGTCATTTTCAAGTTTGACTTTTTCTTTTTGTCGATTTTCTACCATAACAATAATTTTACCATTTTTAACATTTATTCGAATGGAATTAATTATATGATTTAATTTTTTCATTCACATAATTTATTATATGCGGCGGTATAAAAAAAAAATTTAATTTATAAATTTTTCTGTGAAATAATATCCTGTTTTAACTAAAATTATTGTTATTATATGTAGTTAAGTAACTTGAAAAATCATTATAATTTGAATTAAATTTTTTCGTTTGTTGAATCTGCTTTAAAATATGTAGTATCAAACATTTTAAAAATCACAAAGAAACAAATTAAAGGAAATTATTTTTTTTTCCAAATACTTATCTGAAATAAAATGAAATTTGTCACATAATTCATTTCAGTATCGTATTCTTTCAATTTTCTGGTTCTAAAATCAATAAGAACGATATAGCGTTATTGGAATTAAAAGAATACATGTATACAAAAGACAAACAAAAAATATAATGTATACATAATATATAAAAATGTATACATATACCAGAACATTCATAATGTATGTAATGTACAATATTATTATTTGAAAAATTTATGATAAATTCCATGAAGACTTATTATTTTAGATTGAATTTTGATTTATTTTTATCTTTTTTTTTATTCCATTGATTCGACGAGTATACATACATACATATGTGCATACATAAATACATATGACGTCATGGATACGTATATTCGTATTTATATGATTTTGTTTGCTATTTATTTATTATTTTTTTGTCAGCAATAATTGTTTATATTTTTATGCTTTTATATAACACATTTTTTAAAAGAAAAATTTTACACTAAATATTAGAAGAAGGAAAAGAAAAAAAAAATAAAAATTGCAATACTATGTGATTTTCTTTAAGAAATCCTTTTGCCAGATATGATTTTCACAATTTTTTTAAAAAAATATTTCTAATTTTTTTTTTTCATCTAACCATTTATTGTTTTCTGTTCTTCCTCCTTTTCTGTGTCTACATACGATTACTCAGCATATCAATGTACTTATACAAATAGTGTATGTATAAATTATATCTCTTTTTCTTTTTTTTTTTTTTTTGTTTGTAAAATTATAAAATATTTTTAAGTTGACACTAAAGTGCAATACTGAGCATAAGTTATTTAAGACATTGAATATAAATATCCCGCTGAGATTTTTTCACTTCTTTTAGTTATAGTTCATTTTTTTGTTGCTGTTTTGTTGGGCTTCTTCATTTTATTTTTTCGTTTTATTTCTATCAGTTTATTTTTTTTTGCTTTTTTTTTTTTTTTAGAAAAACATTTATGATTTCAATGTACAATGTGAAATGTGTATACAGATATGATTATATAATCTTTTAATATTCACTTTTATATTTCCCGCTGAGCAGGAAATGAAGAAAAACGACAAGAACCAAAAGAAATTATTTTTTTTTGATTTTCATTTTTTTTTAGTTTTCTTATCATTTAAAAATATATGAGTATATAAGTATATTTTTTAGTTTTTTTTTTCTCAATACTACACACAATTGCCATTTATATTTAATTTTAGACTTTTTTTCCGGAGTATGCATAATGTACTTTTTTATTTTATTTATTATTTTGCTATTTTTGTTATACCACCACAATAATCGAAAGTGTTGTATATAGTGTGTCGTGTGCAACTTGACAACGTGTGTAACAGAAAGTTCATAATATTTCGGTATTTGTTGAAAATGAAATGTTAAAAAGTACTACAATCAGATCAGTGCGACATAATAAATTCATAAAAGATGATAGCATATCCTTCAGAAACATATAATAAAATATTATATAAAAAATTCTTACACCTTCTTATACGTTAAACATTATTTTGTTTTTGTATGAATCCACGTTACAGGAAATAAAGTATTTTTGTATTTTATATTTGATGTGACAAAAATAAAATGATTTCTTTTTCATTCATTCAAAATGAATAGGAAAGTGTAAGATTTTCAACATCGTTAAGTATTTGTATACATCAAATATTATGTTTGTGATGATGTAAAAAACAAAACGATGCTCAAATGGTAAAACTTAATCTCTTCGATTAAAAATAATGTTTAGAAATGCAATATTTAGATGAGAAATATTTTATATTTTTAGAATATTGCATGTATTTCTTATATAAAATACAAAGTAACAATTTAATTCAAGTGACAATTTCTTGTGTTTTAACATAAATCATTTTTTATTTGTTTTTATAGAAAATTTCTTTTGATATATTTGTTTTCAAATTAATATGTTTTTATTTCTATCTGTGTGTTTTGTTTGACCTATATATTCTTATAATCAAAGTTTTCATTTTCTTTAATTCTATAATTTTTTCTTTCACGTTCAATATTATTTTTTTTTGCAGGAATTTTTAGTGTCATTTTTTTTTTCTTAAATCATTCTACGTTATTTCGAAAAGATTCTCATTTCTATTAATTTCCAAAATTTAATTTTATCTTTCAGCATCATATTATTAAAAGGAAAAGAAAGAACAAGGATTTCTTATAAAAATAATAATAATAATAATAATAATTTTGATCTAGTCAGATAGACATATTGGTTTGTAAGCATTTTGTATTTTTAACGTTATGTTATATGTAGAATATTATGTAAGTAGAAATTGAGACACGTTTTCTTCAATAATAATAATAATAATTGTTTTTTTTTCATTATTTTTTTATTTTTTTTATATATATTTTTTTTTTTTTAGTTTAGTTTAGGATCCTTTATTTGATGCATATATGTACATAAGTGTACATATGTTACATCAATTTTGGATTTTGTGTTATAACCGAAAATAAAAAAAAAACAAATTTTTTTTTTCTTACTTTTTCTTCGATTTCTTGATATTCGTTAACTTTAGTTTTTATGATAATCACATTTTGATATAATCGACAAAGAATATAATATGATAGTTTGTTTTCAATGCTGAATATAAAAGTCACGTAAATTTTATATTCGGAAACATCTAAACGTACATAGAGGTGTATGTATGTGTACCGTCCAATATGAATGTTGGACACTGACCGACCAAAATATGAAAAAAAAATGAAAATAAATATAAATGAAAAATACAAAGAAGGAGCATGCAAAATATCCTTCAAGCAAGAAAGTGATGAGTAATCATTTCATTTCTTTGTTTTTGCTTTATTGATTGTTTTTATTTTGCATTTTGGTTTGGTTTTCTTAATCTAAGGATTAAGGACGTCTAGATTAGATTAAAAGAACTTTTGGTGGAAGTGGTATTTGTAATAAGATGTTGATTATATAATTATTTTTTTTTTTCTTTAAGTGAATGAAATAAAAATTTTTGAAGGAAACAGAAAAAAAAAATGTTAAAATATTTCATTCATATACACACATGACGTACACATAGAGAAAATTTAATACATACATATTCATTTACACAAATTAAAAACAAAAAAAGGAAAAATTAATTATCTATTCGAATATATGTACATACATAAATGTAATTTTTTATATGAATTCACTCGAGTATGGTCGGTATGTACTCGAGTCATAATATATGGTAAGAGGGTATTATTAAGAAAATGGCAAATTAACAAGCTGATTAAGTTCATGTTAATGATAAAATACGGCATCTCGATGATTTACAAGCAGATATTATATGTATAGTATAAGTATGTACATATGTATGTTTGTATGCAAGTATGTATATATGCGAGTACATATTATATATCTGTGTTTTGTGTAAGAAGTAAATGGTTTTATATGATTAAATAAAATTAGCAATACAACATTTGTACACATATATCTAACATGATATGCATAACATATACATACGTACATATATTCATATAATGTACCAATATATAGTACACTAATGGACTATAAAATAAAAAAAAGTTCAAGCACATCATAGCAGTAGTAATAATACGACAAGCTACGCATACAATATAACATGAAACTTCATGAAAAGAAGATTAAGAAAGTAAAATAAAAGCTTGTGTTTTTATTTATTTTATTTTACTTTTTTTTTTTTTGTTATTCCAATTAATCCGTTTATTATTATGTAAATAGGATAAATTAAACAAAAGAAAGTTTGTAGGTTTATATACGAGTATATAATATAAAGATGATTTTTCTTTTATTATTATTTGGTTTCTTTTTTTTCTTGCTTTACTTTCATTTCACAAGTGGAACGATATACAGTAAAAGCACAGTGAATTTGAAATCATTCTTACAACTTCAAAAATTCATTCTTTTTAGCCCATAAATTTCTGATTAAATTTTTCTATAGAATTTCAACAGTAAATCATTCACCAAATTGCCGGGCTTTTACTGTATTTAAATTTAAATAGATATGAATATAAAATATTTTTGTTTTTATAGAATTTCTTTTAATTTTCTACATTTCTTTGAAGATGGTGATTCTATGTATTTACAATGAAAATGCTAAACAACAACAACAACAACACAGGAAAGAAAATTTTTATTCAAAACAAATATAGCAATACAATAAATTGTAATTAAATGAATATAAAATTAAAAAAAAAAATAATAACAATATAAAATTTATCAAATATTTTCTTTAGAATATGAATAATTTTTTCTAAGAAAATAATTCGAAAATATTCATTGTATTACATTTCGAAATAAGATAATATAAAAACTTTTGTATATATACACATAAGAATAATATTGTGTATTCTTTTATAAGACAAAATATTTTCAAATATTTAAAGGATTTTAAGGATTTTTATTTGAAAAATACTTATACATATTTGTATATTGTTTATACATTATTTTAAAACGATACACAAGAATTTCGAAGATATACAAGAATTTTTTACTTTTAAAATGTAAAATATGATTATTGGACTTGTTTGATGTTTTTTTTATAAGGATTGATTTAATAATATTTATAATATTATATTGTATTATTAGTATTAGAATATTATTATTTTTATATGTATCCTATGAATGTTCAATAAATAATCAAAACATTCCTGTTATAAGAATGTATAAAATATTTATTGATATAATTAGATTACATTTTGAAAATCAAACATACGTACTAAACATTTTTGAATTGTAAATATAAAGTTAGTGACAGACTATTTTATTTAATTTGCATCATATTAATTCACAATTAATATGATTGCTAATTCAAAAAGTTACATATCACAAGCTATCACATATTAGAAAGATAAATGCGAATTAAAAAGTCAACTCCAAATATTTTCTTTTAGTATTCCTATATTTTAATAAAAAATCAGTTTTTAGAATTCTAAACAATTGCTTTTTTTAAATTTTACTGTGACACAAATTAAATCGTTTATGTATTTTTAAATAAATCCTTAATAATATCAAAATGTTCTTCTATTTTAATAAATTTTCCACTTCAAATTTTAGTACCTATTATCCATTTGTGTACATGCATATGGTATGTATATGTACGTATTTTAAATTTTCTTGTTTATATTTTATTTTATTTTTTTTTTTTTTTGAATAAATTTTGTCTTATTTTATACCTTTCATGTATACCTAGCATAATTATTATTTTTTACTGCATTATTTTACATTTTCTTAACAATATTATAATAATGTATACTCGTACACATTGCATGTATGTACTTCTAGTTTATTTTAATAAGCATAACATAAGTACACATAGGATATATTACTTATGTAGTGCACATAACATCAGGTTATATTTGAGCACTTATATATACGAAACGAATATAATCGTATGTGTGAATTATGACAGTGTTTTTAAGTAAGTACAGGAATTAAAAAGCAATCGTAATACCTACCTTATTATTATTTTTTTCTATTTAATTTTTTTTTCTTTTCAAAGACAGGAAACGGATTAAAATCATATATACATATTTACACGTACCTACTACTTATAACTTGGATTTAATATATGCCTTTATAATATATCAATACCCAGCAGTGTAAAGTTTCTTCCTTGTTGGCGTTACACTTACAAGCCTTTACATCGATATTACCTCATATCCTTTTTTTTCCATAGCCTGCTTTTTCAAATTCCTTATCCTCAAGCGCTTAAGTCTAAGAGCTTTGAGACTGTGATTCTCAAATTAGATATTTTCACTGCTCTCCCTTATTAGGTTCGTTTCATAACATTCTCTTCACTATATTTTTCTCATCCACTCCCCGTGGTGACTAGTTCTGAAAAAAGTTCTGTAGGGAAGTATTTTCGATTTGCAAGACGATTATAAGAGTTATATAATAAAGAAAAATAAAATTAAAAAATGTTTGTTGACAAAAAAAAAACGTAAATATAAATAAATGAAAAAAAAATAACTAAAAAATTTACACAATGATTTCAAAAGATGTTTTCAAGTGGCAAAAATTTTTGCGCTACAATACATAGTATAGTTATGTACATACATACATAACGTCCATATTATACCAAAACGTTTATGTAGATATAGGTACATATATATATACTTCTAAAGAAGTTACAAAATAATGTCAGGTGTTTAAGGAAGTTATGTTAAGTATACATACTTGAAAAAATGAGAAATGAAGAAATAAAAAGAAAACAAAACAAAACAAATAACACACTAGATTATGTTAAAAGATAAGAATATTTAAGTTTTCATAAAGGTCATTATACTTTGTGATTTATGAAATATATTAAATTTAAAATTTTTCACAAAATACAATATAGGCTTTTGTTATATTCGTATCGTACTCGTTTATATAACTAAAACTATACACACAATCACACATAATAATTTCGTATGTACATTTCATTTCCATAATATTACATTTAATTTTATAAAGAATTTTACTGTTTATAACGTAACATATGTGTACCTTCGAATACATATGAATGTGTGTACATATAAATGGATTATGTGTAGAATATAGAATAATATCATTTTTCATTCTTTGTTCTAATGCTTTTCTGAATTCAAATATACCTATGTTAGTATGTATGCAATATAGTAAAATGGTAAAATGTTATCTGTATTTGTCCTTAAAATAAATACGAGTATAATATTATTATTTAATGATGTACCATATATATTTGTATCCAAATATGTATATATATACAAGTTATATAATGTATCTATGTACTAAATAAATAAAATCATTTCTTGAAAAATCCATAGGAAGAATATACATTTCTGTAGATAACAAATATGTTTTTCATTAGGTGAAGGTCTTCAGAATAAAGTTATTTATTTAACTTCTTATATATGCATACGAAAGAAGAGGATAAAATTGAAAAAATGAAAAAAAAAAATTTTATATATGTGAAACGTTAAATAAGATACAAATTATTTATTTTCACAGATGACCAATTAAGGACAGTTAATACAACACTCATATGTTTAAATTATAACAAGTATAAAGAAGAAATAATTGTAAGAGAGTAATAGTAATGTTTACTGATCCCGATAATTTTATGTTTGGATGAATGAGAAGAAGAATGGTTATTAAAAATGAAGTTTTAAGTATGTCGTTAGGGCATAAAGAGATTAACTCTTAACATAATCAGTTGAACTCTATTCGCAAAATCAGTTTACCACTATACACAATGAGAACAAAAAGGCTAATAGCTAATAGCCTATGTACTTTCTCGCAAAAAAAGCTCATTTTCTCTCTGCCACCCAATTTAATCTCCATAAATTTTGTTCGGGATTTTTGAAGTAGGCCATGTTAAGTTGAGTAGCAGGGTTTAAAGAAAATTCAATCCCAATAAATCTAGAATATATACGAGTATATTTTAAAAATAATTTAATTTAATCACAACATTACATCCCAAATAAATGTAAAATAATATTTAACCAGAAATAAACAAGAAAATACCACATTTTATTTTAAACCAAAACCAAATTGGAATAGTTGAGATTCATATTTTCAATTCAAATGAATTTATTAGTAATATGTTTTGTTAAAACCAAATATATTTAATGCATAGATATGTATGTATGTACATATCTACATAGTAATTGAAAAAAGTAGGCGTAAACATTTTTAAAATCTTTCAAAAATAATTTAAATATTTTGAGTGTTTTGTATTTTATTTGAATCTTCTGTTTATTATACTACATACATACATACGTATATTTTTATGTATAAAACACAAGCATATATCAGTGAATATATAGTACTATAGTATATATGTATGTATGTATAACATCTATTGTATATTAAATGTGTAATAATGAAATGTTTATAAAGTAAATGAAAATTTAAAAAAAATTGGAAAAAACAATATCTTTTACGTTAACGTAAACGCGATTTTATAAAAAAAAAAAAAACAACAAACATTTTAACTTTGTTTTTATGTAAGAAAACTTTATATTAATAGATTATAAATATAAATATGTATTTATATATACATTATACATTATATCAAAGAGCAAAATAAGTAGAACAACATAAAAAACCAAATAATGATAATAACAATAATAATAAAGTATGAAATAATAAATGTTATATACACAGACACAGAAAAAGGAAAATGTATAATGTACTATCGTATACTCCTGTGTATACTGTAGTACATTTTACATAGTAGATTGTAATGTACATAATATAGTAAGTTAGATATAGATACATATATATAATATAGATAGTATTATATATAAAAATTTTATGGAATATATTTTAATGTTTTTGAAATAAAATCATCACTAACAACAAAGTAATGTCCGCCTTTTTGATTCATTTATTTGTTGTTGTTGTTGTTGCTTTATTTTCGCCCTAAACATATTTCCTTTATAATTTATATTTTTTTTTCTCTCTGTTTGTTTGTAATTTTTATTTAGTGTTTCCTCATTTTCAGGTCTTGTATTTTTCCTTTAACTTGAACATTATATAAAGCACTCATACATACTACATAAGAAATTTCAATAAAAATGTTAAGATTATTATTTTTATTACTATTTAAAAAAAAATTGTATACATATATAATTATAAAATATTTTCCAGCTAAATTGTAATACAAATATGTATGTATGTGTTGTAACGAGTATATGTATTTGTTGTATGTTGTATTTTTATTACAAATTAATTTCTTTCTTTTGAAAAAATTTTATTTTGCTATGAGTATTTTTCTTGTCATCATTTCAAAATGTAACGTGTACTCGTTAAGAAGATAACAAGAAGAAAATATAACGAGAAAAAAATCATCCTTTAACTTTTATTAGAAAAAAATATTCAAACAGTTATATAAATAAAAAATTTTATATAAAACGATAATTGAGTACAGCTTATGATTTGTTTGGACATTATATACAATGTACTTTAGCTAGAATTACTATAAATTAATTTATAGCATAGGCAATATATAGGCATGTAAGTATATCATACAATAAATCCATATCAAGAATGAGTATAAATAAAAGTTTTGAACATTTTTATTGGTGTGATGTTATTATTATTTTCTCTCTCACTATAGAATGCGAATAGTGTACATGACAAACACGAAAAAGCAACGAAAAACATGTAATACTTATACCTCACCTTTTTACATGCTCTCGAGCAGTGGAGGTCATTGTCTATAACAGCACCTATAGTATACGTTACGATAGTACGAATAGTATTTTACACGTCATATGTATTCGTATTTTCAGTTTGCAGAAAAAGTATTTTCTCTCTTATTACCAATATCGTACATGAAAAACATATGGAAAATCAACTAATAACATTTTATACTTGCTTCTCCTTTTTATAAATACTCAAAGCAGAGAAAAGTGTACGCTACGATAGTGCGAGTAGTATTTTACACATGATGTGTACTCGTATTTTCAACACAAGTAAACTAAATATAGAAATTCATTTTGAAAACTATTAAATATGTCATTTATTCTGTTACCGAGTCGTAATAAAATAAGTTATAAGCTATTTTGCGATTTTATAAAAACGTTTTTGAACAAGAAATAAACACAAAATCGATCTCAATTAGCTAATTATTTGAAATTTCATTATTTAAAAACATAATAATAATAAAGTAAAAATATGTCGCAATTTCATTTTATCTTGGTAAGAACATCAATCATTTTTTTCAATTCAACCAGTTATTTTATAATTACAGGAAATCATTTTTTTTTTAAAGATATCAAATTTAATATTTTTCATTTCTCTTTTTTTTAACAATGTATTTGAATAATTACCAAAATAATCAAATTATGTTTTGCACTTTTTTTCTATTATCTATTTATATGTAGTACATAGATAATTCAGTTCATCATTTTAAATTTTTGTGTTTGAATTTTAATCAATTGTTTGAAATATTAATAACAATTCGAAGTATACACTCAATTATTTAGATATCATTGCACACTTGTTATCTAATTCAAGAAATGTATATTTATAATTAAAATGATAAATAGACAATAACGACTTAACATACATGCACTGATTTGAGATAAGGAATCTTCATAAATTGCTATAAAAACTGAAATTCAAAACAAATTCAAATCAGTTTTCAAAATGTTTCGATTCATCGTATTTACTGCAATAATTGCTTGTGTTTTCGGTGCGACAATTCCACCCGGGCTTGTTCCAAAATTGGATGGTCGTATTGTTGGCGGTGAAGATACAACAATCGAAGAATTTCCACATCAAGTATCATTGAGAGTATATTCATATCATCTTTGCGGTGGTTCTATCTATAACGAAAGAGTCATTATAACTGCAGCACATTGTCTTGAATTTATGAAACCTTCGTTTTTATCAGTTGTTGCTGGAACAACCTACATTAACCAAGCTCCTATTAAAATTCGAGTTGAGCAATTTTCTATTCATGAAGGATATTCACCTTACACAATGAACAATGATATTGCAATTGTAATTCTTAAAACACCTTTACAATTTGGAGATACAATTCAATCAATTCCATTACAAGAACAAAATGTCGAAGTTGAAACTGGATCGTCATCTTTAGTTAGTGGATGGGGAAATAGTCATGAAAAGGGAAGATCTGCCAATGTACTTAAATACGTCGAATTATCTATTATTGATCATGATGTCTGTTCAATAGCATACAATAACAGAGTAACAAACGCTATGCTGTGTGCCGGACATGAGAATGGTGGCGGTGATGCATGTCAAGGAGATTCAGGTGGTCCATTAATTTCTAATGGAAAGCTTATCGGAGTCGTATCATGGGGATGGGGATGTGGTCGTCCTCAATATCCAGGCATATATTCGAAAATTTCATATCTTCATGATTGGATCAAGAGAAAAATTGAATTGATCTAGACTTTCAAAGTAATATGTATCATGTACATATGTAGTATTTCTTTTTCATAAAAATATTAGAATTTAAGAAAAATAATAATAATGTAACAAAAACTTGAAAACAAAAATAAATAATTTAATTAAAATTTACATATCTGTGTATTTATTAGTGTATTTATTATTTCTATTCAATATTTAGATTAAGTTATGTAAGGCAGACAGTTGAAATTAAATGAGAAAATCTTAAAAATGTAAAAAACATTATTTTTGAAAAATTTTTGAATTTTGCAGATATACTTTAAACAACATTAAATAAAATTATTCTTGAAAATATAACTCAGAAAAATCTTCTACAAAAATTAAGTCTCTTCTATATTTTATTATTGTATTACACTCATTTTAGCGTAGAAATCTAAGACACATAAAAAAATTGATCACATTTTTATAAACTTCTCTTGTTTAAGAATAACTTTGAAAAAAATTTCTATCTTGATGTATACATCAATTTTTTTTTATTTAATATACACACACTTTATTATTATATAGGAAATCGAATTTGCTGTATATATCAAATGTAGGCGAATAATTTGATAAATTATCAAATTACGTATTTACACGTTTTACTATTACGTGCTATTACAGTTTTACAAGCGGGCATTTGAAAAAAATTATGAATGATTTATTATACACACGATCTTGATATCATCGTAAATAATCAATTTTTTTTTTCAAGAGAAAATTCGTACATAACTTAACAACATTTTGATTAAAAAAAAAACAATAACATAACTTAAGTCATAAACGATAATTTGAGATAACATTCTTCAAAAATTACTATAAAAACTGAAACATTGGCCAATTTGAAATCACTTTCTAAAATGTTTCGATTCATCGTATTAACTACAATAATCGCTTGTGTTTTCGGTGCGACAATTCCAGCTGGACTTATTCCAGAGTTGGATGGTCGTATTGTTGGTGGTGAAGATACAACGATCGAAGAATTTCCACATCAAATATCATTGAGATATTATAATTATCATCATTGCGGTGGTTCTGTTTATAATGAAACAGTCATTATAACTGCAGCACATTGTGTTTATTCACGATCAGTATTGTATTTGTCAGTTGTAGCTGGAACAACATATGTAAATAGTCCTGTTGTAACCGTTCCTGTCAAGAAGTACTATGTTCATGAAGAATATTCAACTGCACATTTGGACAACGATATTGCAGTAATTGTTCTTGAACAACCTTTACAATTTGGAGATACGATTCAACCAATTCCATTACAAGAACCAGGTGTTGAAGTTGAAGCTGGATCATCGGCTTTAGTTAGTGGATGGGGAAGTCTATATGAAGGTGGTTCATCTCCAAATGTACTCCAATATGTTGAATTGTCCGTTATTGATCACGATAAATGTGCAAGAGCATACTCAAGTGGAATGAAGGTAACAAAATCAATGTTGTGTGCCGGACATGAGAATGGTGGTCGTGATTCATGTCAAGGAGATTCAGGTGGTCCATTAATTTCTAATGGAAAACTTATCGGAGTCGTATCATGGGGATATGGATGTGCTCGTCCTCAATATCCAGGTGTATATTCGAAAATTTCGTACCTTCATAATTGGCTTCAAAGTAAATTTCAATAATTTAAATCAAGTTAATGTATCGAATCCTTAAAAATAAAAATAACTGAAGATAAGATGTTGAAAAAATTGAAAATAAAAAAAAAAATAATTAATTTGCAATTTATCTGTGTTTTCATTTTCATCATTTACCGATGTAGACAGTAGACAATATCGATGAGAAAATCTTAAAATTTTTGTCATACACCATGACCAAAAATCGTTCAAAATACTTTTCAAAATACTTTGATATATTTTTGAAAATATCAAGAGTAAATTTGAATAGTTATGGTTTTAATAGTTAATAGTTTTTAAAAATTATTTAAAAAAAAATTATTTGTGTTTTCATTGTCGTCACTTAAATCTACTTGCACAGTTAACTTCAATATTCATTAAAATGTCACATAAACTTTATGAAAAAGTCGAAAGAAAGTAACAATATTTACACCCCGGATGAAGAATATATTTCTTGATTTTTTTTTTCATATATAAATATTATTTGTTTATCCATTGGTCCGTTGGTAGAATACACTGCATATATAACGTTGAAGTCCTCGACATCCCATTGATTCGGGATCGTAGGGAGAAACTTTAAGTAATGAATGATATTTATTATTTAAAAATTTTATAAATCTTGATGTGAAATTATTTTTATTTTTATTTTTTCAAATCATTTTCCACTAAATGAAGTTGAATTCATTCCCATTGCAATTTTTCTATGTAGGATCATGAATATTTAAGAGTATTTATATTTTTATAAATTCATATTTTTGTTTGTATTTTGTTTTTATTTTCGTTTTTAATCTTATTCTATCCTTTTTTATAAATTATTGAATTTAAAAATGTACGTATGTTTTACATACTTATGTACTTGTGTGTGCGTGTGTGTGTGCATAAAATTAATAAAAACATGTAAATGTATCATGAATATTTTGAAAATTTATTTTTTTATATATAATTTGTGTATATTTTATGCATATATGTGTAGAGTATATGTGTATTTATGTGTTCGTTTATAAGAAAAGTAAATAAATAATTTAGAAACTATTGTGGGATATTAAGGGAAACCACATCCCACTTCTGACACCAAACTGTGGGATATTAAGGGAAACCACATGCTGGTAACCCTTCATAAATCAGTTCAGTAATATCATTTGAAGAATTAAGACGTATAAAATATCGTTCCGTAATCATCCTAATCATACGCGTTGTATTTTAATTTTATATAATTCAGTATTTGTAAACACTTAAATAATTCTTTAGTATTGTACATCCAAATATTACTTTTATTTTTTATTTATTTATTTATTTATTTATTCATTTATTCTTCATTATTTAAACGTATACAATATCATACAGAGTATATTAAATTTATTTTGATTATTATTCATAGCAGTGTATTAATCTCTATAATTCTTTCCTTTTATTTACTTTAACGTATCAATCAGCTGATTGCTGGTCTTAGATTACGTTTATTATTAAAATACTAAATTATACTACTTTTTTATACATAAAAATAAACAATCTACATTCATTCATATACTTTTCAAACAGTTCATCATTTATTTTTAATCAAAAGAGAAAAATAAAAAAATACAAATTTTAATCTATTATTATCATCTTTAATCTAGATTCTTCAGTCACTCCATTCGATAATCAGTCTTCAACCTCATTCATACTGCATTTCAATTTCAAAGCCATTCATACTTCACTCCTACTTCATTTTATTCATCTTTCTTCAGATTTTTGATGTATCTTTTTACAAAAATATTTATATTTTCCGCTTTCTTAATACTCAATGATAGTTTGTTATATAATTTACAGGCAACATTAATTACCCAGTTGTTTAGCCTGTTTGTTCTAGCACTTGTTACCCTTATGTTATCTGCATAACTTGTGTCATATGTATGCAAATCTTTATTATATTCAATAGAAAAATTATTTTTTATTTCCCCATTGACTATCTTATATATTAACTTTAATTGTTCAATATATAGAATTTTATCAAACTGAAGGTTATCAGTTACTTTAAATATATCTTCAGAATTCATAGACTTTAATCCATAAAGTATTTTCAACGATCTTGCTAATAAATTATTAATTCTCTTTAGATTTTTCCTACATGTTTGTGACCATATTACACATAAGTACCTTATATTGCTCAAAACGTACGCATTATGTATGATTTTAGCAACTAACTTGTTGGGCTTAGGATTTTTTCCAATTACAGCTACAATAGGTATTACTTTCTTAATAATTTTATCAATATGTGTTTTCCACGATAGTTTATCATCTAAGTGAATACCAAGATATTTTATTTCTTCAATTCTTTCAATGGGGTCTTCACCAATTTTAATTTTTAATTGTATATCTTCTTTATTTTTAATTTTAAATATCATATATTTAGTTTTACTAGTATTCAAAGTTAAATAATTTCCATCTACCCAGTTTTTGAACTTTAAGAGATCAGCATTCATGTTGTCTTCTAGAATTTGTTTATTTTTCGCAGTGTATGTTAAGCAGGTATCATCTGCATATATTGTATATTTTGCTGCAAGATTTGTTTCTTTTATGTTGTTTATATAAATAATATATAGCAACGGCCCAAGTACAGATCCTTGTGGAACTCCAATATTTATATTCATTTTGCTGCTATAGGTTTTTCCTATCTTTGTATATATCTCTCTATCTTTTAAGTAGCTTTCAATGATATTGCTGCATACTCCTCTTAACCCAATTTCTTGTGTAAATTGTAATAACAGTCCATGATCAACTGTATCAAATGCCTTTTTTAAATCTACAAATACTGCACCAACGTAGTTTCTTTCATCTAATGATTTATTTACCTCATCAATCAATTGTATCACTGCAGATTCAGTACCACTCTTTTTTTGAAATCCGAATTTTATATCCTAATATTGTTTAAAACATTTATATTTTAATAAACATCATAATTACTGTGGAATATTATTGTTCATTTAATAATTAATTCCTACACTATGTATACTCGTATATTATATAAAGACTAGTACATAGATATAATGTTATCTAAAATAAAAGAAAATCAGTACTCATATCCACTTTTAACTAAAAATGGAATGAAATAAAAAACATACTACATTATTTTATATAAAATGAAAACTCTGTACGATTATATTATATCTACTCATTGTACACGTTATTATACGTATCTATACTATACATACATTATATGTGTACATATGAAAAATAAGAAAAATTTCAACCAAAAAACAAAAGCATAAAAATAAAAATATTTTAAGTAAAATTATACTTGCAGAAGTGTGATTTCATTTAGAGTTGTGCACAAAATAGTAGAAAAAAAAAAACAATAACCGAAAGTAAGAAAAATTATTTTAAAACCAAAAATGAAAAGGAAATCTTTACACACTATGTATATGTGAATGTTGTGTTAACTCAAACTATACGTATATAGTATTTATATGGAGAGATAACTTTTTTTGCACATATGTATTCCCTATACTTACATATGAATGCACATATATGTGTGTATCTATATATTTTCATACTAACATAAATATATTTACGTGTAATACTCATAATATCTTAGATAGAATAAAAGAATTGCATCTTATTTTGTCCTTTCATAAAAAAATATAAAAAATATTTCTAAGACTGAACTTGAGACTTATTAAGTGCAGTAGACTAGCAACTTATTTATTAAATGAAATTTTTGTTGTTGTTCGTTTTATTTAAATTTTTATTATTTACTTCCTTCCAAAATCAATGCGTAGACGTTAATCTGAGATATCATTTTTCAAAAATTACTATAAAAACTGAAACATTGGCCAATTTGAAATCACTTTCTAAAATGTTTCAATTTATCGTATTTACTGCAATAATCGCTTGTGTTTTCGATGCGGCAATTCGAGCTGGACTTATTCCAGAGTTGGATGGTCGTATTATTGGTGGTGAAGATACAACGATCGAAGAATTTCCACATCAAATATCATTGAGAGTATATTCATATCATCTTTGCGGTGGTTCTATCTATAATGAAAGAGTTATCATAACTGCATCACATTGTTTTGAATTTATGAAACCTTCATTTTTATCAGTTGTTGCTGGAACAACGTACGCTAACCAAGCTCCTATTAAAATTCGAGTTGAGCAATTTTATATTCATGAAGGATATTCACTTTATACAATGAACAACGATATTGCAATTGTAATTCTTAAAACACCTTTACTATTTGGAGATACAATTCAATCAATTCCATTACAAGAACAAAATGTCGAAGTTGAAACTGGATCGTCATCTTTAGTTAGTGGATGGGGAAATAGTCATGAAAAGGGAAGATCTGCCAATGTACTTAAATACGTCGAATTATCTATTATTGATCATGATGTCTGTTCAATAGCATACAATAACAGAGTAACAAACGCTATGCTGTGTGCCGGACATGAGAATGGTGGCGGTGATGCATGTCAAGGAGATTCAGGTGGTCCATTAATTTCTAATGGAAAGCTTATCGGAGTCGTATCATGGGGATGGGGATGTGGTCGTCCTCAATATCCAGGCATATATTCGAAAATTTCATATCTTTATGATTGGATCAAGAGAAAAATTGAATTGATCTAGACTTTCAAAGTAATATGTATCATGTACATATGTAGTATTTCTTTTTCATAAAAATATTAGAATTTAAGAAAACTAATAATAATGTAACAAAAACTTGAAAACAAAAATAAATAATTTAATTAAAATTTACATATCTGTGTATTTATTAGTGTATTTATTATTTCTATTCAATATTTAGATTAAGTTATGTAAGGCAGACAGTTGAAATTAAATGAGAAAATCTTAAAAATGTAAAAAACATTATTTTTGAAAAATTTTTGAATTTTGCAGATATACTTTAAACAACATTAAATAAAATTATTCTTGAAAATATAACTCAGAAAAATCTTCTACAAAAATTATGTCTCTTCTTTATTTTATTATTGTATTACACTCATTTTAGCGTAGAAATCTAAGACACATAAAAAAATTGATCACATTTTTATAAACTTCTCTTGTTTAAGAATAACTTTGAAAAAAATTTCTATCTTGATGTATACATCAATTTTTTTTTTATTTAATATACACACACTTTATTATTATATAGGAAATCGAATTTGCTGTATATATCAAATGTAGGCGAATAATTTGATAAATTATCAAATTACGTATTTACACGTTTTACTATTACGTGCTATTACCTATTTGTGTAGATAAAGTCAATTGTTTTAATTTCATTGACAGATTTACAAGCGGGCATTTGAAAAAAATTATGAATGATTTATTATACACACGATCTTGATATCATCGTAAATAATCAATTTTTTTTTTCAAGAGAAAATTCGTACATAACGTAACAACATTTTGATTAAAAAAAAACAATAACATAACTTAAGTCATAAACGATAATTTGAGATAACATTCTTCAAAAATTACTATAAAAAATGAAACATTGGCCAATTTGAAATCACTTTCTAAAATGTTTCGATTCATCGTATTAACTACAATAATCGCTTGTGTTTTCGGTGCGACAATTCCAGCTGGACTTATTCCAGAGTTGGATGGTCGTATTGTTGGTGGTGAAGATACAACGATCGAAGAATTTCCACATCAAATATCATTGAGATATTATAATTATCATCGTTGCGGTGGTTCTGTTTATAATGAAACAGTCATCATAACTGCAGCACATTGTGTTAATTCACTGTCAGCATCACCTTTGACAGTTGTTGCTGGAACAACATATGTAAATAGTCCTGTTGTAACCGTTCCTGTCAAGAAGTACTATGTTCATGAAGAATTTTCAAGAACATATGACAACGATATTGCAGTAATTGTTCTTGAACAACCTTTACAATTTGGAGATACGATTCAACCAATTCCATTACAAGAACCAGGTGTTGAAGTTGAAGCTGGATCATCGGCTTTAGTTAGTGGATGGGGAAGTCTATATGAAGGTGGTCCATCTCCAAATGTACTCCAATATGTTGAATTGTCCGTTATTGATCACGAAAAATGTGCAAGAGCATACTCAAGTGGAATGAAGGTAACAAAATCAATGTTGTGTGCCGGACATGAGAATGGTGGTCGTGATTCATGTCAAGGAGATTCAGGTGGTCCATTAATTTCTAATGGAAAACTTATCGGAGTCGTATCATGGGGATATGGATGTGCTCGTCCTCAATATCCAGGTGTATATGCGAAAATTTCGTACCTTCATAAATGGCTTCAAAGTAAATTTCAATAATTTAAATCAAGTTAATGTATCGAATCCTTAAAAATAAAAATAACTGAAGATAAGATGTTGGAAAAATTGAAAATAAAAAAAAAATAATTAATTTGCAATTTATCTGTGTTTTCATTTTCATCATTTACCGATGTAGACAGTAGACAATATCGATGAGAAAATCTTAAAATTTTTGTCATACACCATGACCAAAAATCGTTCAAAATACTTTTCAAAATACTTTGATATATTTTTGAAAATATCAAGAGTAAATTTGAATAGTTATGGTTTTAATAGTTAATAGTTTTTAAAAATTATTTAAAAAAAATTTATTTGTGTTTTCATTGTCGTCACTTAAATCTACTTGCACAGTTAACTTCAATATTCATTAAAATTTCAGTTAAACTTTATGAAAAAGTCGAAAGAAAGTAACAATATTTACACCCCGGATGAAGAATATATTTCTTGATTTTTTTTTTTCATATATAAATATTATTTGTTTATCCATTGGTCCGTTGGTAGAATACACTGCATATATAACGTTGAAGTCCTCGACATCCCATTGATTCGGGATCGTAGGGAGAAACTTTAAGTAATGAATGATATTTATTATTTAAAAATTTTATAAATCTTGATGTGAAATTATTTTTATTTTTATTTTTTCAAATCATTTTCCACTAAATGAAGTTGAATTCATTCCCATTGCAATTTTTCTATGTAGGATCACGAATATTTAAGAGTATTTATATTTTTATAAATTCATATTTTTGTTTGTATTTTGTTTTTATTTTCGTTTTTAATCTTATTCTATCCTTTTTTATAAATTATTGAATTTAAAAATGTACGTATGTTTTACATACTTATGTACTTGTGTGTGCGTGTGTGTGTGCATAAAATTAATAAAAACATGTAAATGTATCATGAATATTTTGAAAATTTATTTTTTTATATATAATTTGTGTATATTTTATGCATATATGTGTATAAAATGTATATGAACATATTTATGTGTTCGTTTATAAGAAAAGTAAAAAAATAATTTAGAAACTATGTATACTCGTATATTATATAAAGACTTTAGTACATAGATATAATGTTATCTAAAATAAAAGAAAATCAGTACTCATATCCACTTTTAACTAAAAATGGAATGAAATAAAAAACATTTTGTAATATTTTTTTTTCTTGTTGTTTAATGCTTTGCCAAAATAATCAGCAAATGGAATGTCTGGTTTTTTTTAAAAATCTTTTTCAAGGAAGAATTATATGTACTTATGTATTATATACTACATTATTTTATATAAAATGAAAACTCTGTACGATTATATTATATCTACTCATTGTATATGTTATTATACGTGTATCTATACTATACATACATTTTATGTGTACATATGAAAAATAAGAAAAATTTCAACCAAAAAACAAAAGCATAAAAATATTTTAAGTAAAATTATACTTGCAAAAGTGTGATTTCATTTAGAGTTGTGCACAAAATAGTAGAAAAAAAAAACAATAAGCGAATGCAAGAAAAATTATTTTAAAACCAAAAATGAAAAGGAAATCTTTACACACTATGTATATGTGAATGTTGTGTTAACTCAAACTATACCTATATAGTATTTATATGGAGAGATAACTTTTTTTGCACATATGTAGTCCCTATACTTACATATGAATGCACATATATGTGTGTATCTATATATTTTCATACTAACATAAATATATTTACGTGTAATACTCATAATATCTTAGATAGAATAAAAGAATTGCATCTTATTTTGTCCTTTCATAAAAAAATATAAAAAATATTTCTAAGACTGAACTTGAGACTTATTAAGTGCAGTAGACTAGAAACTTATTTATTAAATGAAATTTTTGTTGTTGTTCGTTTTATTTAAATTTTTATTATTTACTTCCTTCCTTGTTTTATTTCTTATATTTTATTTTGTAACCATTTCAGATTTATGATTTTTTTTAATTATTTATATCTTATATTCTGTTATTTATTTTACAATTAAACGATTAAATTCACCACCAATGAAAAAATAAAACTTATAAATATTGCGTTTATAATGAAATTTAAGTAATTCTAATTTTAATCATAAATACTTTTCTCTAATCTCGCATATTCTACAGCACATTCTACAGCACAGAGAAAAGGAAATTAAACTTTATAATAAAGTCAGGGGGAAGTAACAATATTTGTATAGTTTACACCCCGTACGAATATTTCGTTTTTTTACATATTATTTGTTATTTTTAAAATTATTTGTTATTTTTAATAATATATGTTTAGCCGTTGGTCCGTTGGTTAACCTGATGTGACATTTAACATCCAAAAATTAACTTAATTTTGAATCTGCCCCTTGTTTCTCGAACAATTCCTGAGATCTAGTTGAACCTTTGCTCATAAATTCTCAAATAATATGAAAATCTGAAGAGAAATAAAAATTATATTTTGAAAACATTTTCATTCTATCTATCGTTTTCATTTATTTCACTAGCTCATTAATAATGAAATCTTTTAAATAATTCTAATTTTAATCATAAATTCATTTCTCTGCACAGATCACTCTAAAACTCAAACAGATACTATACACATATTAAATGTGTGGATGAGAAAATGATAATGTAACATTAGATTTTTATTTTCAAATTATTATTATTATTTTTTTTTTTTGTTACAATATTTCTGAAAAATAAAATTTTCTATGGAAATTATTATTCGAAAATTACGTAATAAATATTTCCTGATTAATGAACTAAACCAAACATTGTACATTTTGTATTTGTTAGATATACTCACATGGAATGTATGTACATATGTTTTGCATATACATATTCTGATTGTAATTCCAGAGTAGGTAATTGGAAAAAAATTCAAATTATATTTTTGATTATCATTTTTTGATATTCTGAAACGAGTGCTCTTTTAACAATAAAAAAGCAAATATGTGAAAATTGATATACGAAAATATGTCTACGAACGTAATAATTAGGAATTAGGCACAAAAAAAAAGGAAACATAAAACTGGGATAAACATAATCTATATGTATATGTAACATAAATTAACATTGCATAAACCACTACTAGTAAACCAAATTTTCGTTTTTTTTTTTTAATTCTTTTTTTTGAATTTTTCTCTTTCAAAAATAAAATTGAAATGCTTTTAGCATAATGGAATGTCAGCGTTCTGATTTCGACAAATTTTCTACCCTCATATTTTTTTTCTAATTATAAAGAGGAAAAACTGAATTTTGATAGTATGTGTGTGTGTGTTTTTTTTCTAGCCAAATACACATACACGTTTTTATGTGCATTATTACTTTACACATTCAGCATTATCATTAGGTTTGTACTAGTGTAACACGACATCATTATAGGAATTAAAGAATTACGTAAAGATACTCGCTGTTACTTTTGCTAACTTATATTTCGATTGTTGGAAATCATGAAACAGACTAAATAATAAGTAGATATTACGTATGTCTGATGCAAAAAATATATATTTTTTCATTTTTTTTTTTTTCGTGCAAACACAAAGCAATACAAAGTCTTTAGAAAAATTTCATTTTAAGAAAATTCAAGTTAACTGCAATTTATTGTGTTTTGTTAATGCAGTTATTATTTACTTTAGACTTGGAATACTTTCCTCTGCTGTTTTGTTAAGTAATAATTTTTTTAGAATTTTGTTTATTTAATTGTTTAAAAATTTAATTATGTAGTTACACATGTACTGAACATTGAAAAAATCTTTAAATTTTAATTAATTATAATTTTGTTTTACATTTTTAGGAAATGATCTACTAAACATAACTGATCAAAATATTTATTCACATACTTATTTTCTGGTAGATATTCTTATTTAAGAAAAAGTAAAAATTATTTTCCTACGCATAACCAACTTTGTGGAATGACATAAAAATTTACTCAAATTTTTTTGATTTAAATTTAATGTACAAATGTGTCTTTTTCTTCCATTGCGTATGTATTATTTGTATATAAATATATGTATCTTTAAATTGAGAAAATTAATTGCTAATGTCTAGGACATTTATTTTGATAATGGTTTCATTCTGTTGGTTGCAATGTGGTCAATAATGAAATGCTTTCGTTTCATTTTTATATACAATTTATAACCATAAAAAGAAACCGAAAAAATCAAAAAAGAAAAAGAACATGAAGAATTCATATTGATTTTTTTATATCATCCTTCTAGATTTTACTTTAATGTGGTTTTTTTTTCTACATCATTTTATTGCTCGAATTAGATACGAAAATTTGATATGTATTCCAGAAGAATATAGAATGAAATCAAATAAAATAAAATGTTTAATAATAAAATAATGTTAAATGTGTTTATAAAATCTGTTAATAAAAGTCAATGTTCTCATGTACATATGCATATAACAGATGTATTTGTGCATATATGTATGTATTTTTATATCTGAAATTTTCTAAATTTAAAATATCGATAAAAATCTAAGAGTATAGAATGTTACATTCAAATGTTATGATATACCCGTATACATATATAAAAAATAATGATAATAACGTTTAACAAAAATTTTAAGGATCAAAAATAATTAGCATACAATTTCTCAGCCATATGAAACTTATTCAAAATTTTTAAAAAAACCATAAAAGAGTTTTACCACAAATATTCATCCAAATAGGTGCTATACGAAACTGTTATATCCTTGGAAATTATGTGTACGATATAGGTATATATATACATATATTGTTTCGTTAAATTTTAACGAATGAAAATAACAACAATATCCTAGAGCACACACATTATGTATATGAATACGTTATAAGCTCAATATACTTCAATATACATACATACATACATACATACATACATATGTCTCTTTATAGATATATAAACATGTGCAAATAATAAATATTATATGAAAATGTAAACATTTACTTGTGTGCTAGATTAAAGGACCATAAGGAGTACAAAATCCTTACACAAAATATATGTAAATGTAGGTAGTGATGCATATGCATTTATATTATGTATGTTATATTTTTGTATACCTACGTGCATATGCAATGCATGTTACAATCGGAAAGCTTCCAAAAAGCTTTTGTAAACATTTTTCTTTTTATTCCTTTTTATACAATACATAAAAACGGAAAATGCGCATGTGTTATTAAACATGTGTGAAAATTCGGTTTTTATAGTTTGTTTTTTGAATATTATTTCGTTTTGCTTTCATTTCTGGTGGTCGTTTATGCTTTTTGGAAGTAAATGAAGAATCCTAATAAAAACAAAACAAAACAAAAAAAAAAAAAAATAGGAAAATAAAATAGGAAAAATAAAGAACGAACAGATATAATGAACGAGAGTTGAATATCAAAAAAATAAATTCATTTAGTATGAATACGAATGTCGTTGTTGAAGTTTGTATCTGTTGTTGAAGACGGCAGTTAAACGGATATATGTATGTGAATTTAGAATTCTTGATCTGAAATATAATATATATGAATTAAATGTGATTTATCAAAAAAAATAATTGATGATATTTTTGAAAAATTTCAAAAAAAAAAAAAAACTATAAATAAAAAATAAATAATTTTTTTTGTGTGAAAAAAAGAATAATAATAGTGAAAAAAATTTACTATAAATAGAAAATAGTGAAAGAAATGAATAAAAAAAAAATTCACATTATAAGTAAAAAAATCATCTGATATTATTGAGAATTATTATGTAGATATTTAACTGATAAATCATCATAATATGATCATTATCTAGGTATATCCATACATATACGTATGTATGATGTTTGAAGAATGTTAAATAATGCGATAAGTTTTGTGTTTTAATTTAAATAATAAATAGATAAAATAAAGTAAAAAAAAAAAAAATAGAGAAAAAAAAAACAAAAAGAATAAAAGAATTTTATCTATAGATTTGTTGATTTGAAGTTATTTATTTTAATTTTATATTATATATGAGTGTGTATTGCTGTTTATCTATGTTTTGTAACAGACAAAAAGGATCAAATCAGTTTTAGAAACGGATATACAAAGATTCAAAAGTTTATATTACACATACGTTCGGATATATAAAGTACACATAAATGGTTAACGTTTAAATATCTTTATCTTGATGTGATTTTCGTATATAAAACTAAATTCATATAATGATAATCTGATATTCATCAACTTTGTATATAGTGTATTTATTTTATTTTATACAATATATGTATGTTCATAATAATATATGTGGGTATATATGTATACATAATATGTGTTTTAGTGTATCATGTAGATGTATTATTAGTTATGTTATAATAAAGTAGAAGATAATAAGAAAAATTACTCTGTTACAGAGTATTCTTAAATGAGAAATATTTGTGCTATTTATATTATCTACTTGTATATATACATAAATACAACATATATAGAATAATATGCAAGTAATTTTATAAACTATATCTATATACTGATGTAATATGTGTATGTGTTTAATATAAATATACATATATATATAAAATAAGGGTTAAAGAATAAGGCGCCATCAGTTATAAAATAAAGTTATATACATAATATGTGATAAAACGAGAAAATTTTTATTGCAAAAGTTTTATAGAATATTAGTCATAAGTGCACAAAAATTTCATATGAAATATATACAATACATTATATATGAAAAATAATAAGAAGAATATGAAGAAGATTATGTGAAAAATACAATAATCACAAAAACAACTTAAATTTTTGTATCTATTTTATACGTACTGTATACTATCGGATCTTCTTATAGATACCAACAAGTACTATAATAAGAAGTTAAAATAGTAACTTTTTTTTTGGAATATAAACTTACATCATTTATTTCATAAAATATACTGTACTACACAAATGCATGCATACTGTATCTACATTCGAATATATGTATATGTATATGTAGATACTATTTATATATAAAATATATTAGCTATTATAGTATAATTTATGGATTTAATGGATTAAACCATATTCAAATAACAGGAAAAATAAAAAGAAAGAAAAGTAAAGTAAGATATATTTAGTTATATGCACGTATACGTGATGTCTACAATCATTTATATGGATATGGATATGAGTATATGTTATAATATACTCGTATTATAACTCGTATATAATATAAATAAAATTATTGCTGTAGGATAAGTACTAATGAATCAAATATTTAACATGTTCTTCATCTTAATTATCGTATACTCCTTTAGGCTCATATTAGAATCTCAGGATATTTTCTGTTGATGATGATGATGATGATGATGAAGATATACAAAACTTATGAAAGTTATGTATTTGCGTATACTATTATATTGCTATTATATCTACGTAGTACTATGTATTCTATGCATGAATGATTTTAGTACACAAAAGATAAGTTTATTAATTTGTTTTTGTTTTTAATTTTTAATTTTATATCATAAAAACTTATGTACATAAATGTCATCGCTCTTTTACTTTGAAACACTCTGTTGAATCTGATATAATGTTTGTATTCGTATTATGACGTGTACATTTAGTAGTACAATAAATTAGTTTATATGTGAAAAATCCACATTATTTATTGAAAATAATAAAATGCTTAATAAATATGAAAATGAAAAAATGAAAAAGAAAAAATTAAACAAATAATTTTTTTTTTCTAAACTTTCATGTAACATACATAAAATAATGTATGAATCTAATGAGTATCTTATTTTATTTGTATGACTCTGAATCACCATATATACATAGATATAATTGCATGTATACAGAACTAATTCGAATATACGTATTTTAATAAAAGTTTATAGTTGTTATTGTATGGAGGAATGCTATATACAAATCTATGAAATTGCCTATTGTAAAAAATTTTTTTGTTGTTTTTATTAATGTTGTTATTTTCCTTTCCAATCCATTTGGTTTTCATGTCTAATGATAGAAAATCATTTATAAAATACATCCTTATACTTACTACACTCATATAATATGTATTCCTACATTATGTTATTCATTTATTTTGATAGAATAAATGGACTAAAATATTTTGTGTATTTGTATGTTTCTGTGATTATGGAATCGAAAAATAAAAAAAACTGAATGAAAAAGAAAAGATTTATTCATACATACATACCTACTTACATTTACATAACGCACAATGTACGTTATATATGTTTTGGTTGATTGCCAATATCAAAGGATATATGTATACACTTTACTAATCTTAATTTAATTTCATATGCAAAAATTTTCTTTTTTTTTTTTTTCAAATAATCCACAATAAAATATTATTTTTATTTTCATTATGATTTATACAATAATTTATAAATTGAATAACTATAAATATTACGTATAAGAATTTTATGATTATACGGATATTATAATTTTTTTTGGCAATTCATTATTATGTATTATAATAAAAATGTAATGTTATTTTCTGTGTACCAATTAGAATATTTTATAATAATATACCTACTAGAATATATTTCTAAATATTTATTCCATTCCATTCCATTTATTTTTTTTTGAAGTTCTCGTAAAGTATCTGCAATCATATTTAAATTAATATCACTATCAGTTGAAATTTCATGAAAAAAAAACAAGCAGTATCTAAATATTTTAAAACCGAAATACATGTGCAAACGTTAAAAATACAAATTAAACCACATGAATTAGTATACGAATACTCATATTCCTGTATGAAATAAAATTTAAACTGAACTGTACATAACGTACATTATATGTGTATAGTACTCGTACGTGTACCGTAGATTGAAAATGATATTGTAATTAATGTAAATCTGTATTTGTTAATACTGTTGAAGAGAAGGTAATTATTATCGTCATTAAAAATTATTTAATGTTGTTATGTGATTATCATCGTATGTATATAATATGTGGATGTATTTATATAAATAGAGTTTTAATAGCATCGAAAATTTTATGATGTTATTAAACGTTAAATTTATTGAGAATTTAAAATAAATTTTTGTAGTAAGAATTTTATACTAAAAAAGGAATTTAATTTTTTTTCTATGGGTGTATACATGAAAATTCATATGCTTTGAGTGTTATATGAGTATAAAAGTGAACATCTACATATAAATGACGTAACACTCACAATAACTTTCATGTAAGCAGTTATTTTATCCAGTTAGGAAAATAAATGTTTAGGGGAAAAAATTTATAAACTGAAAATTATAGAGTTTGGGTGCTCTCATAAATTGAAAACTACCGCAATATTGATGTGACAAATGTTCCAAATATTCACGCTTTTCAAAGTAAAAATTCAAAAAAATTAATATCCTTTGCATAAGATCATATTCTAAATTCGAGCAAGTTGAACTTAAATTTATATAAAACATCCTACATTCATTTAATTACAATTACATACACATAAAAAAATTGTATAATCATGAAATTTTCATAAAAGTGCCATTTTTGTAATCCTTCTTACATAATTTGAATTTTCCAATAAACATGTAACAACAATCTAAATTTTTTTTTTTTTTTGAAGTAAAATAATTTAAATTTGTTTTTGTTGTTGATTCCATATCATCATCATTATAATGTAATGTTTGAGATTGAAATCTTTCAAAATTTGGCAAATGTCTAGGATGCATAGATTTCGAATTTCATTATACTGATTACTATTTGGATACTTTTTCAATACATCTCATTAAAAATTGAAATTAAAATGAATGAATTAATTGAAAAATAATGAATTATTCATCATCATCATCATAGTATCGATTTTATTTATTGCCATCATTGACATTTTTAATTAAAACATTCACATCAAGAAAATTTTAAATATTAATGAGGAAAACATTTTCAGACGTAGGTACAGTGTTTGTTTTTTTGTTTTTTTTTTTTTGTTGTCTTTAAAATGAAAATTTTCATTTATTGACTGATTACATGCGAATGTGATTGAATCGAAATTAAAATACATACATAAATGAATTGTGCATACTTAGATAAAATATGAAAATGTAATAAAGAATCTTTGAAAATATTTTTGTTCTAATAACAATAATAATGATAATGACCAGAAATTGAATAATAGTATCTTTTATGGTTTATTCAAGCAATAATTTGTTAAAAATTCGAAAATGTGAATGAGTTTGTAATTTTTCCATTTTAAAAAATTCAACCCTAATTTTAGATAATTTTAGATCTTTGTTATCATCACAAAAAGAAAATGTATATAATACATACATATTTATAAAAAAAAATTTTTTCTTTTTTATTAAATCATAAAAAATTTATATCTATACACCTTTGTTCTGTGTTGGTTTTTCATTATATTTTTCTCATCTGTTGTTGACCTGATAAAAATCACTATATAAAAATAATATGTATGTACGAGTATCTCTACGAGTATTATGTTTCGGACACAAAAATTTTAATTTTCTCTGATAATTTGAAACAAAACATACGAGAAAAAAAAATTCTTTTACGGCTCTTTCGATTCTTCTTGTTGATTTTGTTGTTCCTGGTTTTTATTAAAAAAAAAAAAAAAAAAAAAAATAACCCTCAGCTAACATTGAATTGCTTGTACTACATGTTTAGCTCATATAGATTTTATTCAGCTCTTTTTAAAAAATAAAATTAAACGAGATTACAATAAAAAGGTCAGTAGACATTAAAAAAATATATTAAATAAAAATAACAAAAAAAAAAAAAAATAAATAAAAACAAAGAAAATAATAAAATAAAAAAGATAATTCGTATTTTATTATAGAAAAAAAGAACAAAAAAAAACATGACGAAAATGTTTGAAAATTTTATATATGTAAGTACATTACAAAAACATATAAAAAGTAAACAATTCCTCAGGAATACTTTAATTTCATCCTTTATTTATAAACTTGAAAATTTCGTAAAATAATTTTGCCGTAATCTTAATCCTTTTTGTATTTTCATTTTTATTTTTTGCGCTTTCAAAACATTGTGTTAAGTTTCTTTTGAAAAAAGGAATTATGAAAATAAATACGAAACCATAATCATCGTATATACATATTATACTCTTTGAATTTACTTGAGTAAATTTATTTTTATAGTTAATCTGTTGTTGTTACAAGAATTTATTTGCGATTAACTTACTTTCAGTATTTCATTTACAGATTTCGAAAAATTATGTACACAAGTATAATTAATGAAAATTATTATCTCATTTTATTTACAGAGACTATATACAGCATTTATAAATACTTTTTGATTTTATTTCAGATGTAAATTTTGTTCTCATACATATTTTGTACACATTATCATTTATGAAATTCATTAATGTGAATTTTATAATCAAATTATATATTTATAAAACCAATATACAGTGAAATAATTTTTCAATATTTTTTACTTTTTCAACTTTTTAAATTAAAAAAAAAAAAAAAAAAAAAAAAACAAATACAAATACATATGAAATGAAATAATTAAAATTTAACAGTAAGTATAAGAATAAAAGAAATTAAAGTGTATTCAGATTCAATTATCATATTAATTTTATATACATATTCATTCATATATTATGTGCATATACATATGTATATATACTGTTTGTGGTTGTGTATGTAAGTGCGTTGCAAAATTAATTTAAACTTATACATATTATACACATATGTGTATAAAGTCGGTTAATGAAACACATAATAATAATAATAAAAATTTTATAATAATTTTTAATTACACATTTTAATATTTATAATTTAAATTTATGACTTTTAATTATAAAACACGAAAAATTAGTTTCGAAATGAAATTATTAAAAATGAAATAAAAAAAAAAAATTGAAATAAATGAGAAGAAGAAAAAAATTGTGAATTTATGAAAACCGAAAAACTCAATGTAAGCGAATATATAATTAAAAAATTTATAAATTAACATTTATAATCTAAAAGTAAATTGAACAAAATGAAAATGATTATGAAAAGTATGATGTATTGGATAGATATTACTGTGAAATTGCTTATAATCTTCAATTTGGTGACAAAAGGTAAGTCTTAAATAATTTTTTTATCTCTAAAATGTTTCTCTTTAAACAAATACATACATGACATTTTTAATTTATAGTTTCATATTCTGATTTTAATTGAATAATTTGAAAGTTAAATAAATAATTGACAAAAGTCTCAATTTAAAATGATAATAACTTGGAAAAAATTTTTAATTTTTTTTTTTTTTTTTGTACCTACGAGTTGTAATGTTAAATAAATAATTTTCAAATTTGTGGATAAACTTTTTCGTCAACAAATACTTACGACAGCAGTAAAAGTACTTTATTTTTCTATCAATTTGAATTGTCGCCACAGAAAGATTCAAAGCTGATGAGTCTTTCTCTGTCCGATTCAATTGAATTAAAATTGTTTAGTGTGACTCTTTATGATACAACATCATACCTTTTTGTTGAAAAAAAATATTCTCTTTAGATTTAAAATTTTACCAATGTGTGTGTACAGACCTAAATTTTTGTATCGACCAGAAAAATTAAAATTCTATTCAGTATATAGATTATTATTTTATTTTTTCCTTAAATATGTATTTCCGTTAAAAAAAAAATATTTTCTGTTCAAACTGTTTTATATTTTTTTTTTATGGAAGTCTAAAAATGTCTAAAAAATGAAAAAAAAAAATTTAAAAAGAAAAAATATATTTTATTTTGATTTTTATCTATCAATTTATTTATTTATTTATTTTTTTATCAAGATATTGAATACCAGGTAATATCAGGATATTATTTATTTGGAATAGATTTTCATTTTTTTGTCTGTTTGATTGTTTGTTTTTCACAATAATATCTATACATATTTTCAAATATAAATAAATCGTTTCATTCTTATTTGATATTATATTTTGTTTCATTTTGTTTTGTTACGTTTCTTCTTCATATTCTGTTTTTTGATATTGAACATATAAACGTTCAAACATTATATACAAAATGTACATTATATACAAATCTGAAAGTATATACATTGACTTCAACTTTATAAAAGTAATAAGACAACACGTCGCCAATACTTTGTAATCCTTGTACATATACGTTTTATTTTATTTCATTTTTTCCTTTTTCACATTGAACTCTAGTAAATGGAAAATTTATTTCTAGTTTTTCTTTTTCTTTTATTTTACTTTGTAGTCGATTGTAAAAATAGAAGATATCTAATTTGTATCTGCGTGTGTGTACGTTGTTTTTTTCAATACATTTTTATACATAGTTCATATAATTCAGTATAATTACAATTTTCATTCATTCAGAAAATGTTTACGTTTTTTTGTACATGTGTTTTGTATATGCGTATATTCTTTATTTATAATTCAAATTCAAATTCTTATATTCGCTAAAAGAATTCGTATGTACTCGTATATATGGTGTATGTTAACAATACACACAAATTATCAATTTTTCATTTAATTTTTATTATTTTATATATTTATTTTCTTATAAAAACAACTTAGATGGTAAACTAATTTAATTGAATCCTGTTATTCGAAAAATAAAAATTTCTTTATTTTTTTTTTTTTTTATTATTTACTTTCTACGAGTATATTTCTCTTAAACCACTTTTATAGTTTTTACATTCAACAAAAATTGAATTCAATAAAAGTATACAAATAATTTAATATCATAAAAATAAATTGAAGTTTGTATACATACGAGTATATACATATATACGCAAGTGTATTGTTGATAAAATAAATAAAATCTATATAAATGTTTATCTGTATAATATATATTATTTATATATAATTTCAGCAATATGTTTAAAAGATTTGAAGATATCTGTTCCTGATGCAGTTGTTGCTGGTGATTCAGTTACTCTATCATGTCATTATGATTTAGAAAATGTAAGTATTGAAAGATTTTAATTAAACATTTTGATAGAGGATTATAATATTTTCAATTATTATTGACATTGTGTAGTACATACAAATATTTATAGATACTTGTATGATTTAAAAAAAATTTTTTTTTAAAATTTAAACTGATAATCATAAAGTTTCGTTCTAAATTGAAAACATTATAAATTTTATTTTTCATATTTAACTGACATTTACTAAGAAGATCTTTGCACATTTTATTCTATATAAAATTTTACTTTCAAAAATAATTATTTTTATTGAAAACATTTTGAAAATATTATCATCTATACAAATATCATACTTGCGTTAAAAAATAGAATAATTCTCAATTTTTTTTGTATTTCATTTACTGTTATAATTTTCAGGCAGCACTCTATTCGATACGATGGTATTTGGATCAAGAAGAATTTTATAGATATGTTCCAAAAGAAACGCCACCAGCTCGTGTATTTGAAACAAGAGGAATAATAGTCGATGTAAGTACTATTATGTAAATGTATCAACATTTTTATGTATGCAGAACTTTTAAAAAAATTTCAAAATAATTCTACATTCAAATAATATTTACACATACATATGTAGTAATATGCATTAATATACATATGTATGTGTATAGAAAATAATTTACCTCAGTTTAATTTTCAATTTGTGTTTTATTGATTTTCGTTTTTTCATTGTGGATACAGTTGAGTAAATCTTCAGAGAATAGTGTTATTTTACGTTATGTAAACAGAAATCAATCTGGGAATTATCAATGTGAAGTATCAGCAGATGCACCATTATTTCATACTGAATCGAGTTCAGCATTAATGTTAGTGGCAGAATTACCAGATTCCGAACCAGCTATAACTGTTTATGGAATGCCAGGCACTGATAATAAACGTATTGTAACATTAGGTGAAACATTTAAGGCTAGCTGTGTATCATCACCTTCATATCCGCCAGTAAATTTTACATGGTTCGTTAATAACATCAAATTTCCGGTAAGTTATGAATTTAATTTAAAAATTTATTACTTACTTTATCACACACACATTCAAATATATATAGTTTGTTTGCTTTTAATATCATTTAAATGTCTGATAGAATATTCAATTTAAGATTATATCGATTATTATTTATTATACTTAATTACTAGTACATGAATGAAAGCAGTAATTAATTTTTCAATTTAATTTATCTTTCACATCGCAATATGTTTTACAAAATTAACCTAAAAACAAAAAAACAAAATAAAATTAAAATTCTTACAATTGCTAATGGTCGAATTCTACGTATCAAAATTAAATTTTTCTGACCTCCATTACCCACATATATACTAAAATATTTTACAAAACTTTTCATATTGTATTCTGAAATTTTAATTGCATATTCATAGTCCACGCATTCTGGATTACGTAGCATCGAAAGTATGAGTAATGATATTGACGCAAAAGAAGCATGGTCAGAATTGGTGGTACATGTCGACAATCATATCATTGCATTGCCAGTAAATAGAAAATTGTTGGTACGTTGTGAAACGAATATATATAGCTTATATAAGGGTGCAGCTGAATCTGAATTGAATGTGATTGAAGATAATAATTTTTGGACTTATGGTGGTAAAGTTAGTCCAACAATAGATCAAAGAGGTAATCGTGGTGATCCAGATAATTCAGCATTAACTGGTAATGCAATACGACAATGCAATACAATGCATCGAAATTTTATAATTAAATTTTTATTGATTATTTTCATTATTTTCATTGTTTTACACTGATTATAAAATCACTAAAAAAAATAAATAAATAAATAAACAATTAAAATTGAATTACGAAATAAAAAAGATATGAAACTGAAAAAAAAAATTCAACAACCTTCTACATAATACACCTATAGTCAATCATAAAAGTAAATTTTCCTTTTTTTTTTTTAATAAAAAAGTAAAAATTGTTTTTTTATACGTTTTGTAAATAAAAACAAAGAACTAAATAAATAAATAAAAATTTTGTTGTAAGGATAACATTGGAAACACATATGTAAATGTATTTATAAATCACGCAGTACATTATTATAGAAATTATGAAATATGCATATTAAATCAAAATGAAAAAATAAATCTAAAAAAATAATATTAAAATAAAATTAAATCTATAAAAAAAATATCATGCATTCACATAATTTTATATAGAATAATTTACATGAAAAAAATTTTAAAAAATAAAAATATAAATGAGACAAAAATGTACACACATCATGTATGTACATATACGTAAATCTACATATGTATATGTATGTTGAATCCTTGCATAGCAAATCTACATATATAAGTATAATCTGAGAATTAAAATTAAAATTAAGTGAATTAAAAATAATGAATTGCTCATACATTACACACATACATATACATATAAACATACATACATAAATAAATAAATAGATGAATATATATTGAAATGATGAAGACTTCACAACTTCAACTGAAAATAAAAAAATAAATGAATTAAATTGAATTACATGCTGAGCTTATATAAATATACATACTTATATATATACATATATATTCTATAATAACATGAAAAAATTTTAGAATAAAAAACAAATATGGCTTATCCTGTAACTATATAAAATCCTAGTACATACCATATTATATATATAATAGAATTTGTAAGAGTATGATTTATTTAAAGTGTAAGTAAATTTAATAGAAAATAATATTTAATCAATTGATGAAATGAAAGCATATTACAATTACATTAGTACATTACATAACATTGCATTACATTAAATTACATAATATAATATAATAACATAATAACTTTATTTTTGCGATCGCATACAACTAATTACATGTAGAATTCAGCGATTCAGTTGAAAGCATTACCATTTATATAAACTATAAAATGAGGAAATAACGAAAGCAAAAAAAAAATTGAAATGAAAATTAATTTTGCGAAATTAGATTTTGTAAAATGATTTTATTTTATTTTGTATTAAATGTAATATATTCATATATGTAATATATATATAGATATATAATATTAAATAAATTAATTTTTAAATGTAAAATGAAATAATAGTATTAATAAATAAAAAAATAAAATGAAATAAAATAAAATTGTGACAATAGAATCAAATTAATAATTAGCACTAAATAATAAATAAAAATAGTAATTATAAACAAAATAAAAAATTATTAATAAATGTCAGAAATATAAAAATAAATAAATTTATAACGAAGGACATAAATATATAGTATAGATACTCACATACGTTTAGAATTAGAGTATTATATGAAAACTTTAAAGTGTACATATACATACATACATCACAAATTCCTTTCTAGTTATACTAAAAGATGAGACAAAAATAATGCGATAATGTGAATTCACTTTAGATTATTTGAAGGTGTAAAATTGATCACACCTTAAAGGTCTTAGACCTCTCTGTAACAGAAATATTTAAAGCTAAAGCACAATAACATTAGACGCCATTTGTAAAAAACTATCACATCATCAGGTTATGACATTATTTTTGCCCCACCCTACATTTACATATATTAACTTTAAAAAGTGTATATATAAATTGTCTCGAATACAAATTACATTTGGAATAATCTATATTCATCGGTCATCAATAACCGACCTCTGACAAATCTATGACTGCCTTGAACCACAGTCATTAAAATATTAACTGGAAAAACCGGTCATTAAATATTAAAATAAAGTTTAATTACCTTTTCTCTTTCGAATTGAATTAGAGAACGTAACTAACCGAAAACTAAGCTTGAAATTGAAAACAAACTTTCAGAAGTTGACTCAATACAAACAAATTTATCTAATTCGAAAATCAATTTCAAAAAAAAAAAAAAAGTATTTGATTCATATCGAAATATCTAACAATAAAAATATCACTTAATAAATTTCGATTAATGAATATGATCCTGATAGATGAAAATTATTACAAAGACGTAAGAAAATTTCTAACCACATACAGTGTAGTATAACTAAAACTAAAAAAAAAACTGTCATAAAAGTGTTTCAAAATCAAAGAAAACTAAGACACACTGTGATGAAGTGAAATTCATGTATTTACAATTTTTATATTTCAACAAAAAATATGTCAAATTCAAGAAATCAAATTAAAATTTTAATTACTTTTCATTACATTAGTGAAATTAATAAAAAAAATGTAAAAGAAAAAAATATAAAAAATAAGAAGGACATCTTTTTTTCATTTTTTGTAGTAGTGTTTAAGTAATCGGAATTGTATAATGTAAAATGTATGTATGTTTTAAAATATGTAATAATAATAATAATTATATGTAAATATGTAGATAAATATTGAATGCTATTCAAAAAAATAAATTATTTGAAGGTATAATTTAAAAAATAAAAGTAAAATGAAATCAAAAAATGTCAAATACTTAAGATATACATACTATTTAAATAAGAATGATAAATTTAGTAAAATTTATTGATTTATTGTTTTATATTAAACAGAATCCACACAATATTTTATTTTATTCAACTTTATAGTTTACATTTTATCCCTTCGGAATGTCGTATTATTTTTCTTTTTTTATATTTTATTTTTACATTTTTTTTTTTTTTTCATAAAAATATTGTAGAATTCATTCTAATTTTTTTGAAATGATTTTGATGATCATTTTAAAAATACAAATAGAAATTGTACACGAACACGATTTTATAGTTATAGTTGGATGATTCTTTTACCATATACCAGAATATTATATAAAATACAATCAATCTGAATTATGTTAAGCCATCTGGAATTGAAAATTACTCTAATGTACTATAATGTTCTACCATAGATTCTATATTTTGTTCTAACAGATTCATTTCATTTCTTATTTAAAATTTTCTTTTGTTTAAATTTATTTCAAATGAATAGTATATAGTACGTAACGATGCTAGTACCATTACTCAGTACATATATTATATGAAAATTGAATTCTCTCTTGTGCAATTTTAAAGAAAAATATATATTTTTTTTTTTGTTATTCTATTTGAAGCAAAACAAAAAATGTTAAACACAAAATGAAAAGAAAAAAAAATTTTATTTTAAGTGGAAAATTGCAATTAAAATTTGTTTTTTTTTTTTTTTATTTTTATTTAATATGTTGTTCATCAGGTGCGTAAAAATAAATTATAAAATATACACTTTTAGACGGAAACACAAAAACCGAAAAGAAGATTTTATACTTTTTTTTTTCATCTCGTCGGTTTTGAATTTAAATTCATTATTCAATGTTGTGTTGTTTATTATTGTTGTGGTTGGTATTTTGAATTTTCTTTATTATTATTATTATGTATTATTTTTATGTTGCTGTTGATGTTTTCGTTTTGAATTATTTCACACAAATAAAATCTGAGTAAATCTTACATGATGTTCTATTTATTTATTTTTATTTTTACTTAAATTTTTCTGATGATACGAGTATTTTGAAATTTACAAATCTGATGTACAATATACTACAACGTACCATTATAAGTTTCCTTGAAAATAATTTTTAAACAAAACTGAGGTAAGGAAAATTACTTTAAATTTACAAACCAAAGATCACATCATTGAAATGTATATTTTATGTATGCATATACATATGTATGTACGTACGTATATGTAAATTTGTATGTTTGTGTGTTGTGCATACATATATATAGTCGAACAATAGCATACATAAAATTGAATAAAATTTTTCTCTGAATGAATTTATACTCGTAGTACATAGGTAGTATATCTACATATGTACATAGTATATAGGTACACAATGGAGTGCGCACGTAATTATATGGTATTCATTAAGTTTAACAATTTCAGTTATTTTCATTTTTGTAATTCATTTTTATTTTTTCTTTTTTTTGAAAACTAGAAAAGAAGAATACAACTAAAAACATAATAGAATCATTGGAAGAAAATGTAAGAAGAAATTTTCTTTTCAACAACAGACACACACACACACACAAACACATATATTTAAAAATAATATTTTCATCTAAAAGTAAAAACTCATGAAAAAATTTTATTATTTTTTTAGTACCTATATAAAAAAAAATTGTGTAATGTAATATAAAAATTATATTTTTAACGAATTCATTTATATTGTTACAATATTTTAGCATATTATAAAATAAAATTAAATTAATTAAGTGCAAATTTATTTAATAAATTTCATTATTTATATACCATCTAGTACTACATACGACTATACGTACCTACATATATGTATGTGTATTGAAGTTCGTATACTTACTTACACATTAAATACAATACATGGCATCGAAATGAAACATAAAAAAAATGTATGTATATATTTTAATTTCATTTTTAATGTTATGTATATTGTAAAAAACATAAATAAAATTCATTTATTCATAATTCATAAATATGCACATTTATATAAAAAAATAAAATAAAAAGAAATTATTTGTTTGTTGTTTTCTTTTCTTTATAAAATAAAAATTCGTTTTTTTTTCCTTTTTTTTTTTGTAAAATTAATTAATAAATGTTTTAAATAAATAAAATTATAAGTAGAAACATATGTACTTATGTAAATAATTTATTTACAAAAATGCATACATATTTAATATAAATTATTTTAACATATGCAAAAAAAAAAAAAAAAAGAAATTATTTTATTTATTTTATTTTAAATTGAACAGATTTAACAACATAATAAATAAATTAATACTCTCTTATATGTACCTATACACATTAATAATATGTACATAATGTACAATTATGTATGTAGTATATATGCAAGAGAGTTATAAAGTTATGATTTTTAATTGAATTTTAATTTTTTAAGTAAATCAAAATGTAAAAATAAAAATAACAAAAAAAAAATATGATAATAAAAATGAGAAAAAAATTATAAAAAAAAATCAAAATAAAATGTGAAAATGAAATAAATAAATAATAAATTGTATTACAAATAAGTAAATAGAGTAGATATCATATATATATATATTAAATGTGTGTAAAAAAATAATAAAAATAAAAAATAAAATTAAAATAAAAATGAATATAGGATATAATATAAAACTCAATTACTTAATATTATTATATTATACAAATAACATACATCATTTAAAAACACAAAAAAAAAAAATAAAATAAACAAATAAACAAATAATTAAACTGATAAATAAATAAATGAATAAAATAGTTATTTTCAAAATAAATGAGTGATTATTTATTTTTTTGTTTTGATAATTATTGTTTTTGACTATATAGTATGCATATATACCTACTTATGTATCTCTGTTATATTATATGTACATAACTATACCGTATTTACGAATGTATATATATTTATCTCTTAAAATATAAAACTTCAGTCAAAATTTTTTAATTAATAAAACATGATATTTTATATACGTATATGTAGACGTAGGTACAATGTGAATATTAAAGTATGATGTATGACTGAGTGCGTGTACTGCATTTATATGAGTGATGGTATTCAATCCAAAAAAAAAAAAAAGTAATCAAAAAAACCATTTTATTTTTTATGAAATAAGCATAAACAATAATATTTTCATAAGAAATTATGCAACACCATATAATACATCGTATATACTGTATATGAATATTGCAAAATATCAAAAAGTAACGGTTCGTTTTTGTTTTTTGTGTGTTATTATTATTTTTGTTCATTTTTTGTTCATTTTTTGTACTTTTCAATATTAATAATTACAAAAATGTGAAAATTTATAAAAAGCCTAGATTTTATATAGGTATGTGTATTTATGTGTATTTACAAAAATTTTATAAATTTTACATTCATCTACATATATAATATAAACTCTTTTGAATGAATATTACATACATACATACATACACACACACATAAATAAAGTCTGCAACAAAAATATTTTCATAAATTTTAAATTTTATACTTTGTAAAATATTTGAGTGCTTCTCTTTGGTTGTGTGAAAGTTTCTGAATAATATTATATAGATACTATGTGTTTATCATGAGTATATACATATATGTTGAATTAATTTAATTATTTTTTGATCTCCATAACTGTTGAATTTAAATAATAAAAAATAAAATAAAATAAAAAAATATAAATTTCAAAAGGCCAGCGAAACATTTTTCATGTATACTCGTAATTACTTATATATAAAAATTTTCATTTATGTGTTACACGTTACACCTACTGTTTTTCCGCTGTGTATGTAGATACTCGTATAATGAACATTTTATTTTAATATTATTAACTCATACTCATACGAATATTATAGAATATAAGTCATAACACACATTTATGATCGTATAAATATTTTGTAAACTTCCATACTTTTTTTTATTTTCCTTATACACTGGCAAAAAATTGAAGTGTCCTCGATATATGTTCAAAGACAATCAATTATATATTAAATATCTAAAAAATAAAAAGAAAAAAATAAAATATGAAAATGAAACGAAGAAGATAAACAAAAACTGTATTCACTGTAATTATAAAACAATACCGCGATAAATGAATTAAAATTAATGATAATTATTATTAACGTTCATTATTGATGAATTTTATATGCGTATAAGTACTTCAATGAATTAAGTATTTTCACATACACACATAGAGGTAGTATATACAATGCATGGATGCAAATTGGTTAGAAATTAAAATGAAAAATGAAAATATACTTAATTTTCTATAAATTCATAACATACGTTTACGCGTTTATTATTATATTTTTTTAAAAATTCAGAATAAAATCAAAATAAATCAATAAGGATTCAACTTAAAAAATTGAAATATTTTTTCCCTTTATTAATAATATACAAAGTATTTATTAATATTGTAGATATGGTAGTACAATTTTGTATGTATTTGTTCTTATATCTACGATACACTTGTTTACATTAATATTTGAACAAATTATTATGAACTTATGAAAAGGAGAAAAAATAAAATTTAAAATTACCAAAGGAACCAAGAAAAAATATAAAAAAAAAAATAAAAATATGAACGAACAAATTATTTTTCCTTTGATGCGATTCATTAAATAAATTCCAGACAGACACCACCATTAAAGAAAAATACTGTATATAGAGCTATTTTCATTTCCATTATATGTACAGAAAAATTTAAAAATTTTATATATTGCTTATACATATAACCAAAATATTTCATAAGAAAAATATTTTACAGTTCAATAATCAAAAAAAAAAAACGAAATACACACAAAATTTTGTACGTACTTATAACTCATACAAGTTATGTTCTGTTCGTTCTGTTCTACTGCTTGTATATGTGTACTATATCAGATATTTGATTTTCATTTTTATTTATCCACATCCATAATCAGAATATGAACATCAAATAGAAAACAGATTTTATTTCTTCGTTTATAAACATTTTATCTTTACTTTGTTGTTGTACTTGACTTGTATGTATATATATTTTTTTTATCTGGATTTTGTTTTCTTTTACCTTCTTCATACCTTAAAAACATTCGTTTTATGGATAAATCTGAATATGAATGACATTGACAAATTGGTTTAAATTTGAAAAAGAACGCAACCAAAAAAAAAAAAAAAAAAACGAAAATAAATTCACATTCAAATCTTATACAATGAATAGAGAACATATTCATTTTCTTGTACAACGTATAACAACGGTTTAATGTATTGAATGAATATCATTGAAAATTGCAAAACATACGAAATTCAAAAAAAAAACAAGTCAAAATCGAAATGAAAAATCAAAAAATCAAAATCAAATTACTGTTTTCTTTATTTCATATAAAAGTAACATATGTAAATGTCTTATAGATGAAAAATAGTTTTTCGATTAAAGAATTTATGTTGTCGTATTCAAATTGTTTGAATATTTAATTAAAAAAAAATTATTAAAAATAGATTGATTGGTAGAAAAAATTATTTAATTCTGAAGTGAATTAACGAATCATGGGGACGTTTTTAAATAGTGTAATATTTCCACTAACTATGGACCATAAATTTGTTGTCAAAATTAGAAAATTTTTATTTTTTTTTTTACTAATGAAATCATAATTAGAACCGTCAATAATGAGGGAAATTTTCTTCAGCAGAGGCGAATTATACAGAAATTTTGATTTTTTTGTTGCCAATATTGTGCTCCCAATTAAAATGTTTTCTCAACATTTATGTTATCAGAAAATCAATTTTTTTTCAATCGCTAATTTTGTTAATCGAATTTTGGAATTTGTAATTTCAGTCACTGAAAGGATATTTTTACTATAACACATAAAAGTTAAGCATTTACCTCATGATGTTTGAAATGTAAGATAAAGGATATTTAGCAATAATTTTCTAATTCACAAAAGTGAAGTACATAATAAATAATACATTTGTATTTGTTCGAGTATTTTTCACATTACAATAAACGTTTGATTTAATTACCACAAACAAATCATTTGCAGTTATTCATTTATATTATGTACCTATGTATATACGTATGTTATTTATATTTTTATTATGAAAAAAAAAAATGAAAAAATAATTAAAATTATGTATGCTTACATATATGTATGTATTTCTATAAGTGAATACATTACTGTAATGGTATTTACAATAATTTTAAAAGTAATTTAATCATAATTTTTTTTTTATTTCAGTTTTAAATAGTAAGTATAAATTTATTGATAAATATCAAGTATATTAATTAAATATGACAAAATTGTATATGCATATGAATGTATATAATGAATGTGTGTGTTTAATATTTTACAAATATTAGACTGTTCTCAATGAAGTAATCAACTATTAATTATTATTCAAATGAAATGTATATTTTACTGCATATACGAGTATATCTGTAATCTGTAACATACTCATATAACATGCATTAGAATATACGTATGCTTACCTATGTATTATAGTAAAAATCTATGTACATATGTACATATAATTGTAATGAATTATTTTAAATTTAATAATTAAATTTATCTAGTACCATAGTTATATTTGTATGGGTATAATTTGCACGTTATGTAAATACGTGTATATATTATTTCTATATGATTACATATAGAAATAATACTGTATACGAGTAAAACGAATATATGTAATTCTTATGCAGATATATAAATACATTTATGTACTTATGTATATACGAGTGTATGCATTATTATAATACTGCTATTAAATGTGTTTGCATTAACATGTTTCGGAATTTTATTAGTTTTTTCTATGTATAATAATAATAATGTATCTGCATATACATGTTATATGATGTATTATTATATAAATATGTATACTTACATATACATATATATAGTTTTAATACATATTCTCTATATAATAAAATTTATTTTAATTTATACAAAATACGTGTTTATTGAATTCATTGATCCGGAAAATCAATAGTTATTAAATTGTTTGTTGGTTATATATTTTTTTTCTATCGTTGTTTTGTTTTTAATTGTTCAAAAAAAAAAAAAAAAAAACAAATAAATACACACACATATGTGTATGCATGTACTTATATTAGCTGTATTTAGTAATTCTATAATGTTAATTTGCTTTTTCGTAAACAGAGAAACATAAACATTTCGATTTTTATTTTATAATATTTTAAAGGACATAATATATACAAAAGACAAATAATATTTTATTTTAAAGGAAATAATATTTTGTTTTAGTGGATGAAAAAAATGTTTAGATACTATAAGTACACATAACTCAATTAATTAATATTTAGGCAATAATAAATTTAAATATAAATAAAATATTTTTTTTTCATAATTTTCATAAGCAAAACAAACGTTGTGGCGTGACAGTAGATCAAATTTTCATTCATTCATTTCATATGAACACGGCGTGTATTTATTTGTATTCGAGATCGAGACATGTTACATTTATCCTGCAATACATTATTATACTTATATACTTATGACAAAATACAAATATATGTATACAAACATCTGTGTATATGTATTTATCTCATTACCTTATATAATAGATAATTTTTTGTCCTTTGTATTAACGACAGCTATATGCGGTTTTGTGCTACTTTTTTTATTTTTTTCATTTTGTTTTAATATAATATAATATATATATATACTATATATTATATATATATATTTTTTTTTAATGTAACGCAATTTGCGCACAATTACATGCATTTGGGTGCAATAAATTGTCATTTGTTGATATTCATTGTGAAATTTTCAACTTTTTATCCAAATGTACTTTGAGTTAAATTTTAGTTGTTTGTACAAATATAAATATTATATGTATAAAATAAGTATGTAGATATACTTCTATATACAATGTACTATGTAATAATAACCGTTGTTATTTTAGTTCATTGTTTCATATACAAATGCATACTGAACAAAATGTATGTTTTACATGTACATATTTTTAACATAATATAATATATCGTACATAATACAAGTACTTACTACATATATGCATACATTTGTGTACATATGCGACTACTTGTAACATAACAAATATATAATTAATGATCTGGAAATAACATTATTGATTCACATATTCATTCTGTTAAATATGTCTGTTTTATATAAAGTAAATGATCCTTTAAATGCATTACTCAAGAGTTAAAAAGCAGCAAAAACAGATGCTGTCATCGAGATATTTAAACGGATAGTGTACCAATGTACATACATATCGAACAATACTCATACTCGTATAGTAAAATACAATGTAAATTTTTTTTCGAATGCATTAACATTCCATATTACAGAATATGCGACATATGTGCATGTACATATCTACATCAAATGTACACATACAACATACCAATATAATATGTACATACATCAATATGTATATTTTAACAATTACTTTTTATATATACGATAGATACACAAGTACGTTAAATGACATTGATTGGAAAACTTGGTTTTATTTCTGTTTTCTTTATTTCATTTTTATAATTTTTGTTGTAATGTTTTCACAGGGACATATTGAAAATGTATTTATTTTTGGTTTTTTTTTAACAATTGTACACATACATATGTATATTGACATACTGCAATTAAGAGAATATTTTCCAAAGTACATTTATATACATTTGTATTCTCAACAGGATTTTAAATTTATGTTGATTATCAAAGTTGATATAATCGGTATTTTTTTTTTGTTTTATTTTTATTTTTTTATAGTTTTCGTTAATTCTTTTATATTTTATTTGTGATTCTTTTTGTTTATCATGTCAATATCATTGATAATTATTCAAGGATTTCAAGCAGAAAAACATAACATTTATGTACATATGTATGTATATACATATGCACTCATCGCGTATAATATGTAACTGCATACTTTTATTTTTATACATTAATGAAGGTTTTTTTTTTTCTGGAAAATTTTTTTGAACAAATTAAAAGGATTAAAAATATTTTACAAACACACATACACATGAACAACTCATAAATTTCTTTTTGCATTTAATAAATGAATAAATGATGGATGATTTTTTCATAATTTTTGAAGGGAATAAGTTAAAAAAAAAAAATTCTCTTTTCTCCAAAGTAACGTTACCTACATTAACATTACATTGTTTGTTTTACTTTTTTTTAATATTTTTTTTTTTTCATCATTTAGTTTTCTTTATATTATTAATTTTTTTTTCTTTTTTATGAAACAGAAAAATTTTCCCTTCAAAAAATATAAAATTTAAATTTTACTTTGTTAATATTTTTGTGTTCATTTTACAATATGAAAATATTTCAGCATTTTACTATATATTATATATGCATGTACATATACATATATGTATATGTGCTCATATGAACATATATGTATGTTAAAATTTTTAGTTTTTCATACATTAGGTATGTAGGTACATATATGTAATGCGAGTATATGTGCATTTCTTTTTATTCTTCGTTTTTTTTTTCTTTCAAAATGTTTATGAATAACCTGATGCGCAAACATACAATCAGTAAAGTAAAAAGTAAACATACATTTTTCTTTTATTACAAACATATGTGTACATCTATATAATGTACATATATATAAAGATATTTTTAATATAAATGTATGTGCATATGTATATGTAATTTTGAATTTATTTTCATGATTTTTCTTTTGACTACAGTGAAATTTTGATATATGTATTGTGCTTGTGTACACTAAACAAATCAAAAATAATAAAATAAAACAAGAAAAAAGTAAAAACGAAAAGGATAAATATATGATTTTTAAAAGATTTTTCAAATTTCTATACATAAATACCATTTTTGTTTTTCGTATTCTTGTTTTATTTTATATTTTTTTTTTTTTTGTGAACTGGAAAAATATTTTTTTCATGAATATTCATATGTTCATATTTTGGAATTCAAAAGTTAACAAAAATCTAACAAAAAAAAAAAAAAAGAACAATAGAAAAAAATTAAATAAATATAATTACATATATTCATACGAAAATCTAAGAAATAATAAATTTTATTTTCAATTAAATTTTAACAAAGAAATAAGAATAGAAATGAAACAAAAAAAATTTAAATTATAGAAAAAATTAACATTTCATATTTCGTATTTTCATTCATAAGAAAAATTAATTTTCTCTTTATACTTGCTTCGAATCACACACCAAAATAAATAGTGTATGAGGAAGAGGAAGAGGCAGTAAGTAGTAGAAATGTGATTATCGGCAGCTAACTATTGGCAGCTATGCTATATATTAGATTTACGAGAACGCTAGTTGTAATTCATTTTTTTGTTCATACTTGATTTTCACCCTTTGCACTACACATTATATGAAGCACCGTATATGAGAAACAGAAAGAGACAGAAAATAGTATCAAACAATACTTGCTTTGTAATTGCATTACACATTATAAGAAGTATATACGAGAAACAGGAAGAGACAGTAAGTAGTAGCATAGGGTTATTGACACCTAACTACAGTACGATCAAAGTATATTCAAATGTTAAAAGTGGTAGATCAGTGAGTACGATATATGCACGCTGGTAGTACCATGTAGTACCTCGCTCACCATGTAATCGTATTCTCATTCATGAGAAAAATTCATTTTCTTTTCATATTTACTTTTCACTCTTTTCACTACACATTATAAGAAGTATATGTAAAATAGGAAGAGACAGTAACTAGTAGAAATGGGGTTGTTGGCAGCTAACTATATTTACTCCATACACCATGCATCAGACAAATATCAATTGAAGTTTAATTTACATATTATGTAGCATCCATTTGGTTTTGATTTTAACTTTCTTAATCTGAATGGAATTAAACTATCCGTTTGAAAATAAATATGAATTAAAAGGATATAGTTTTTTTATAATGAAACGATTAATAAACATTTAATTACAAATAGATTTTTTTTTTTTAAATAGAAAATGTAAATAATTTTATTTTTGTTTTTTAATTAGGTTTTTATTTTCCATATGAAATGAAAAAGGAATGATTATCTTGAATCTAACAGGAAAATTTTATATATTATTCACATACAAAAAACAACAAAATATAAATATAATTATTTTTTTTTTGTTTTATTTTTGTTTTTTCGCTCACTTTATTTTTAGCATACATCGTATTCGTATATCTAGTAACTACTTTCTATTATGTAAATGTATGAACAAATGACAGGATATTTCATCGCTGATAAACTTTTGCTATGGGAGTGTACAGAAATTTAAATAACAAATTATTTCATTTTTACAATAGATTAACATAATATCTATCTATATAATTTTCATTTTATTTTATATTTTTGTTATTTTAGTTAGAAATAAGTAAAACTATTCAACTATTTTATTTTACTTTAGCTATATACATACAGAAGTGCTCCTATTTGTATATATCTATATGAGTTAGAAGCATTTCGTTGCCAAAATATGCCAAAAACTATCAACATAATATTAATTTATGACCAGATTTTATATTGTTACAATGTAAATGCGGTATTAAATTATGCCACAAATTGTCATTCGTATATAAATACAGTGTGTATGTTTTATAAGTTCAAATTCAAAAAGTTTCACTTTAAAAATTATATATTTATGTGTGTTCCTCTGTACATGCCCATACACATGTATATGCATATATATACTTGTATATGTGTAAAAACAAAATAAGAAAATCTATTATTTTATTATTTAGTTAAAAAAAATGTTCATGTAGGTTACGGTAATTTTAATTAATAATGTATATAAAATGTTATGAATGAAAATAATAAAAAAAAAATAAACGAAAAAAAAATTATTTTTCAAAATGACTGTAAAATCTTTCATATATTCATGACATGTCATAAAAGTTATACATTCTATCCAACCATACGTACTATAATATGTATATAACAACGAAATTAAATATAATACATATTTTCATTCATTTACGAGTATATGTACAATGTATACATTCGAGCATCTATATACAGCATCGTATACATATACATACATAGCTACATACTTTTATACATATTTATTTTTATTTTTCTATAGAGAAATGAATATTCTTAGTTGAGTTTCATTATTGTATGCATATAATAGTACATTGAGTTTTGAAAAGAATAAAGAAAATAAAGAAAATATCCTTAAGAAATAACCTATAATCAAGATTTTCTGAATATGTTTAATATTATAAAGACTTTGAAAATAAAATATAAAAGCAGAAAATATATGTACGTACATATATACAAGAGAATATAAAAATATGTAAGAGAATCATATCAACACAATACTAAAATAGTTTTTTTTTTTTTTTTAAATATATGCATATACTTATACATTGAAAATTATAACAATTAAAATAGAAAAAAATATTCTAATTATACCTATGTATCTACAACATAAAATTAATATAACTTAAAGGATAATATATTGTATTTTATCCTTCTCAATCAATTTCTTTTAGTTTTTTTTTTTTTTTTTTTTTTTTTTTTTTTTTTAAATATACATATATACATAAATGTATATAGTATATATTAAGTGCACGCGGATACTCAGTCCATGGCACCGCCGATCAGTAATTTTTTGTCAGATATACATATTATCCAGTTTATCATCAGTAATCAGTTTACTGGTGTACATTGCTGATGGGAAAAATTTTTGATCGACTTGGGCAAGAGTAGTGCGCTGGCTGGGGTTCGAACCGTGATCTCAAAGATATTTCTTTTAGTTAAATTCGATTCTATGTATAAAAACACGGTATATTAAGTATTAAAATTTTCATGGTAAAAATTCGTTATAAAAATAAAAAATTTCGTTTTTTATTTTAAAAATTTTATATACATATACTAATATGTACTTAATATGAAATATTAATTAAATTTTCTTGTCATACACCTTACGGGTATATTGATTTATTTTATCACAATTTTAGTAAATTATTTTCAAGCTATTATATTCTGTATGGATGTAATGATATATATGCTTGCATAAATTTTCATTATTTCAATCTGAAAATTTCGGAAAATGATTTTAATCGAAATCATGATTCTTCAAATATATACATTATATACTTTTTTACAAAAACCACACAAATTAATAGTAATAATTAATTCAAATATTTATAATTCAAATATGTATAATGTATTTTAGTAATGTAATGTACAAAATATGTATAATTTTATATAAGTATACTTATGTATCTCCTGCAGGAACCATATAGTTACAGTACAATATACAATGTAATGTAATGTACATTATAAGAAGATAATGAAATAACAATACATAATGTATATCTATTCAGAATTTATAGATAATAATAATAATAATAATTCCACATAGATAGTGAATTTAAGTTATGAAAACAATAGCTTTTAATTGCCTTTAGATGTTTAATTCAGTTATAATGTGCATAAAATTTCTTATATTAAAAAGCAATTTATTACAACTTCACATAAACATATTTATGTGCTTTACGTATACATATAAGTTATAGTTCTTGTTTGATTATTGTACAAAATTCACCCGAATTAACGAATAGGATGAGAAAGTATGTATATATGTACATAATTTAAAATTGAAATATGAAAATTTTGTAAAAACTAAAATATAAAAATTTATTACCATATATAACGTTACTATACATATTTTTGAAATAAGAAAAAAAAAAAAATGTTATCATCATTCATATTCATTTTTCATAATATATGAGACGAGGATTAATATTTAAATTTGTTAGAATTTTAAATTTATTATTTCCCAATTAAAATATTGCTTACACCATCAAGGAAAGAAATTTAAGAAACTAAAACCATCAAATATTTTATATAATAAATTTTTTACTTAATTACATACATATATTTGATGAGAAATATACGCGCTTAGAGTGCAATAAAGATTAAAAAAATGTTTTTTATAATAAATAAATGTAAATATGATGTGAAAGAAAGGTAAACAACTTTAGGATAGTTGTAAAATTTCAAATAATGTACATAATGTTCATAACATATAAGATACAAATAATCTTTAAATTGAAATTCGACTATCATACATTCTACTGCAATTTATAGTAGAGTATTTATATTATTCTTTGTTTGTTTAATTCTGAGGAATAAATTTCAAATATAAGTATAACAGGTATACTAACATTGTACATGTTATTAATATACATACATATATAGGCAATAAAATAGGATATTACAGTATCTACACATCTAATATGTGAAAAATAGGAAAATCTTTGTATCTTCCAAAATGTACACAAAAATCAATCTAAAATTTGTATACACATGTTCGTCTGTATATTGAATGTAGTATATGTATGTACATACATTCATTCACAAACATATATACGAGTGTGTATATTGATATGTTCATTCGTTTCAAATCATATTACATGTTAAAGGTTATGATGGTGGACAAATGAACACCCCAAGCGAATTTTATTCTCGAAAAACAACTAGAGAATAGATTTTCTGATTCTAAAATAGTTACATTTTGCATATTGTATTATACAAATCCGTATTACTAATTGCAACACGTAATCAATATTTTCTGATAAAACTAGTATATTGCAGTAGCAATACAATTTGATTTATTCATAATCAGATTTTAATTAGTTTCACTGCATTACATTCTCATACGTATAACACGATTTGTATGTATCTATGTACATAAATGCATTTATAAGTAGGTATATTATATACGAGAACGTAAATGCATTTAAACTTTGAAACATTTTCAATTTTATAAAACAAAACTAACTAATAAATAATTAATACGCAAAAAGTATTTGAAAATGTTAAAAATACACTTGTTAATATCATAATGTGTAGTGTGTAGTACAGTTATTATTATATGATGAATGATATGTACAACGGATAGATACATAATACATAATACATAATATGTGAGTAAAGTAGGAATATGATGTGCATTGTTTGATTAAGTAAAATTTTGTATTACTTTTGCAAAAAAAAAAAAAAAACATTTTTTGTCCTTATTTTTTTTCTTGTGAAAAAGTTTTTTTTCTTTTATCTTATTTTGAGTATACAAATAGAAGTACATATATAGATAATTTTTAAAACAAATTTACAATTTGAGGAAAATCTGAAATTAATACAATTAAAAAGTTTTACAGGAACTTTAACTACTACTCAATTTTGTTTTAGTTTACTTTACTTTACTTTATTTTATTGTGTGTATATAAGTGCTCGTGTATAGACATGTATATATGTTGCTAGTTACATTTTATATGCATTTACGTAGTAATATGTATTCATATGCATATGGTATTAATGTTATTATATGAAAATTGTTGCAAAATTTTATTTTGTTCTTAGAATTTATTTGCAAAATTTTATTGCATATACATAGTACATATATCGTTGTATTGATAAAAGTTAAAACATATTTTGACTTCAAGACAAATACTCGTATTTATAACACAATTTAAATTATTTATACAAATATATAAATATATATTTTCATATGCGTATATTAAATATTCGAATCTATATTAAAGTATAACATCAAATATCCATACATATACATACATATATATTGTACATACAAAAGAAATACACGAAGGTATATGTAAATCTCAGTTTGTAAATGCAATAATGTATGTATATATTCATATACTTTTGTAATAATACCTACAATAAATTCTTGAAAATTTATTTTTGTTTATAATACTCGTATATTTGTATACGTTCTATATGTTTATTAAATTATATTTTTTTTTTATTTCAATTTTTTTAATTTTCCAACAAATACCAAAATATAAATAATTTTCTATATACATAGTTTCATTTCATACAAAAATAGATACATAATATATGTAAGAGAGTTTCAAATATGTACTAATTGAATTATATCAATATGTATTCATTATTCATTTACATATACTCACATGCATGTAACGTGTTTATAACAAAAGTTATGATTATATTTGTCTCTAAATTTTTTATAATTTTTAAAAATTTTCATATTATAAAATATTTGTGAAAAAAATAATGTATCTGAATATTATTTTCTAACAAAAATAAACGATAAAGAATTTTTTATAAATTTTCATCATTCATCAAAATATAAATTTTGATGTGTCCATTTGAAAGGATATTGATAAAATTTGCATAAATTTGAAGTATACGCCGTTACATTGATAAAATTGTTATAAATCTAATTTCGAAAGGTTTTTTATTTTCTTTCTATTTTTTAAAAATTCATTATAGGATAAACAATACATGTTTATCAATACATATAACAATAAATGTTTGTTTATTTTTTCATATATACAAATTATATGCTCGTATATAATATATTATGTATAGGTATAATGATGCTTTATTTGTTTTATATGTTCAATATAATTAATATTCATTTGCATTTTATGAAGAATGTATTGTGAAAATTTAGCAAAATTGAAAATTCATCGTTCTGTCATAAATAAGTACATATATACACATGTAATGGATGTACATTTTCTATATTATATATTCTAATGTAGTTTTTAATTTAAAATTAAATTATCACATATCTATAAAGATAAAAAAGAAAAATAATAATAATATTGATATTATTTTATATTCCATAGAAATATTATTATACATAATTATATTTTTGCTTCATATTATTCATATATTTATGTACATTATGAATTGCATCAACCTGACAAACATATGTACATCATATACATACTTATGTAATATATAAGCCGTACATATTTACGCATTTGAATTAATATAAATTCATAATATAATGTTAAATGCGTGTACAATATGTACACATAATGATGTACCTGTCTGTATGTTATTATGTTAATTGAAATAACAAATGGAAAAATTTAATCATGCATTTATTTTTGGCGACATTTGAAAATTTTAATTAATATTCAAATGTAAAATTTGTATAATAAATACATATCGATAATTCAAATAATTATATTGTATATGAATTAGTTGTTGTATGTATGTATGTATAATATTTATTGATGTTAGATTTGTGTATACGTATAGAAAATTCATCAAACATATAAATCGTATTAAATATGTAAACGTGTATATACGTATACATATACATACATAATATGAAATGAATGTGAACACATAAATTAAAAATGCATCAAGCATTTTATATGCTGTCCTCAATTTTTTTACATAAATACTCTCTTCTCGTATTTTAATGCATGTACCTACTTATATACATAATATCAAATTTCTAATGAAAATAATTTAATTATCAATCATAATATGTTATTTAATTAATTAAGAAAAAACATGCACATAAATATGCATCTACATATATTAGCAAGCACTTATAAAATACAAAATATTTACTGTTTACAATTTTATAATTGAAAAATTAAATTTTAAAAAATTGAAAATCATATTTTTCATATTTTTTGAAAAAGTTATAAGATTCGTTTTTTTTTTTCACAAAAAATAAAATCAAAGAAAAATCAAATAAAAATTTATATTCAGAAAATTTTCTTCTCTTAATTGGAGATTTTATTTTCAATTTCGTATAGCAATAAGTCCTTTTCAATTAAATTTATTTTCTCTATATATACAGACATAGTAATATACTATCATACCATGTAGATGTATACTAAAATGAAAAGAGAACATTATTATAATACGATAATATAAATTTATGGGTGCGTGGTGGTAAATATATCAAAGTGAAAATTATTTTCTCTAGACACACACACACACACACACAAACATCATAAATAAAATGTTCATAATCTACACAAAATAATAAACGAAAACCAAATTACTGATATATAGATATATATGTAGTACATACGTATGTATATTCATATAAAACTTGAATGTAATTTTTATATGCTTCGGATTCGGTTATACGTGTATCCAGTGGCGGATATCCAGATGAAGTGAACCTGGGCATCACTTAAATTTCAAAATTAAAATTCAAGAATACGAGTACACATGGTATTTAAGATCTTATTCGTTATACTGTAGTATAAAGGGGAGGAGCAAGTATTAAATGTTAGTAGTTGATTTTTTGTGTTTGTTATATACCATATTCGTAACAGAGGGATCAACTACAATATTCGCATTCTACTAAAAGAGAGGAAATCATTTTTTTCTGATGATTGAAAATACGAGTACACTTGATGTATGAAATACTACCAGGCAGCCGTAAATGTTGGCTATCTGTAAATGCAGCCTTACGCATACCTTCACGTTAAATAAAATAAAACCACAAAATGAAAGAAAATTTGTTAGAAATACTTATGTTTTTGCTATTTTATTTTTATTTTTATTTTTATTTATTTTTTCTTTATTATCATCTTTTATTATTGTGGTAAATATCCCGTAAAATAGAATAAAATTGAAATCTTTTTATAATATTAAAATGGATGTGTACATAGAAGTCTACCGAAGTACCTATTAAAATTATGTTTAATTATAATTTCTTTACTTTTAAGAAATATATCAAACAAAACACCAACAAACAAAAAATCCATAAATACCTCTTAAAACAATTAGTATTGGTATACAAATTAAATAAGAAAAATCTACTCTTATTATTCTATTTCTTATTTGTAGTTAGTTTACAGAGGATGAATAACAGACAACGAATTTTTACTTTAACTTTGAATATTTACCAGGCAAATAAAATAAAGGAAAATCTTCTGTTTTTCTTTTATACTCTATACTGTTTTTCATTCTGCATTTCATTATTTTTTATCTATTAGAATTTCTTAAACTTTATTTTATTTATTCCACTAAAAATGGTTTAATGGTATGTAAAATCAAGTTTGTTTGACTTTGTCTTGGCGTACTATTTCGTTTGCTTAAAACCAAAAAAGAAAAAAGGGAAAAAAAATAAATAAGTAAATAAAATTAAAACTTTTTTCTCTGATGTTTTTGTAAGTAATTAAGTATACGTTTTTAAAATACCTTAGTTATCCCTATGATGATGTTGGGTCGAAACACAAAGCAAAAATAATAAATAATAATATGTTGATATACATTAAGTACATACCGTATTCTATATTTAGACTAATTTTATTTACCGCGAGAATATACAGTAAAAAAAAATATTTTTAACAAAATCACATTTAATTTTTATAAAATGTCAAATTTAATTAAATTAAAGAAAATACAAAAGACCACTAGAAATAATATAGTGAAATTCTGTATTCATTTAGCTTCTGTTTTTCATCGGTTTTCTTTTTAATTGTCTTCTTTTTTTTTTTTTAAAAAAAAGGATTTTTCATTATTTTATCATTTGTACAATTTTGTTTATAAAGTAATTTAGAATCAAAAACAAATAATTCTGCTATGATTGTTGTTCATTAAAGAAGAATACAAGTTAATTTCGAAATAACAGTCACATTTTGAAAAGGAAAAAAGTAGAAAGAAGTATGAAGAAGGGGCAAAATGTTTTTATTATTGTTTTCACTTTTCATTTTCGTAATTATTGTAATGAAAAAAATTTGTAGAGATTATTAACAATGGAAATGTTCTTCAGGAAGAACTTTAATTCGTTAATTAATATTCGTGAAACTTTTTACACTTTTAAATTATTTCATTAATATTAAAATTTAATGTTTCAATTTCAAGGTACACCCAAGAACTTTCTATAATTATATACTTAAGATTTTTAGAACAGAATTGAATTTAAAAAAAAAATAGAAACAAAGTAATTGAATCACATTTTAAACATTATATTACATAAGTTAATTTAATTTACAAAAATAATTGTCACTTAATATTTACATTTAATATTTAAATTAAAAACAAAAGGCTTATCCTATAGAAAAAAATTCATTCTAAATTATAAATCTAAAACTCTGGCAGTATTGGAGGACATGTACAAACCAAATGTTTATCACCGTAAGCATCGTCTATTCTACCAACAGTCGGCCATACTTTTGAATCTGGTTTGACGAATGACTACAAAAGTGAAATCAATTAAAATAAAAAATTAAAATACAGAAATATCATATGTGATTGATTTTAATGATTATGACTTACGGCTGGAAAAGCTGCAATTTCTCTTGAATACGGTCTATTCCATTCATTACTGACTACTTGTAATTGTGTATGTGGTGACATTTTTAATGGATTCGTTACTCTATCCATACGACCATCTTCGATTTTTTTTATTTCATATCTTATCGATATCATTGCTTCACAGAATCTATCTAATTCTTGTTTGTCTTCAGATTCAGTTGGTTCTATCATTAATGTACCAGCTACAGGCCATGACATTGTTGGTGCATGAAATCCATAATCCATTAATCTTTTAGCAATATCCACTGCTTCAATGTTTGCTGTCTTCTTAAAATCTCTAACATCTAAAATGAATTCGTGTGCAACCAAATCTGCTATTCGATCTTTATACAAAGTTTTGTAATGATTTTCTAGCCGTTTTGACATGTAATTTGCATTCAGTATAGCGACTTGTGTAGCACGTTTGAGTCCACGAGCACCCATAAGCTGAAAATAAATATGTAAATATATCAAATTGATTGTTTCAATTAAAAATAATTATTCTCACTTTGATATAGGACCATGAAATAGGTAAAATGGCAGAACTTCCGTATGGTGCAGCACTAACAACTCCAAAACTGTGAGCATCATCATCTAAGGGACTTATAACAGGATGACCTGGTAAATAGGGAGCAAGATGTTTTTTAACTCCAATCGGTCCCATTCCTGGACCACCTCCTCCATGTGGAATACAAAATGTTTTATGTAGATTTAAGTGTGAAACATCACTACCATAATCGCCTGGTCGACAAAGTCCAACCTGAGCATTCATGTTCGCTCCATCCAAATACACTTGTCCACCATATTTATGTATAAGATCACATATATCTGCCACTGTTTCTTCGAAAACTCCCATCGTCGACGGATATGTAATCATTAGACATGACAAATTTTTCGCATGCTCAGAAGCCATGTCCTTAAGATGTGCCAAATCGATACTGCCATCAGCACAAATTTTTATTGGCACTACTTTCATTCCGGCCATTTGTGCTGATGCTGGATTTGTACCATGTGCACTAACAGGAATCAAACATATATTACGATTTGATTGTTTTTGTGATTCGTGATAACTTCGAATAGCCATCAAACCGGCGTATTCTCCTTGTGCTCCACTATTTGGTTGAAATGATATTTTGTCATAGCCTGTGATCTCGCATAAATCTTTTTCTAACTCTTTGAACATTTGATGATATCCTTCTGCTTGATTAACGGGAGCGAATGGGTGTATTTCCGTGAAATGTCTGAAGGAACATGGTATCATCTCGGTTGTGGAATTTAATTTCATAGTACATGATCCTAGAGGTATCATCGAATGAACCAATGAAATATCTTTGTTCTCTAATTCTTTCATGTATCTCACCATGCGTGATTCGCTGTGATAACTGCTGAATATTGGATGCGTTAGGTATGACGAGCTTCTTTTAAAAGGTGTATTTTCTATTGCGTATCGTGCAAAGTCGTAATCCGACAGAATTGTTTTCAAATCTTTACATTTAAAAATCCATAACATGTCTTCAAGATCTTCAGTTTTTACAGTTTCATCTAATGCAATACCTACAGATCCATCATCAAAATATCTGAAATTAATTTTCTTTTCTTGTGCTTTAGAAAGAACTTCGGACTGAGATATTCCATCTGGTATCACTGTTAATGTATCGAAAAATGTTTTATTTTTAACTGTGTGGCCAGCTTCCTCTAGAGCAGTTTGTAACGTTAGCGTTGAATAGTGAATTCGATTTGCAATCTCTTTCAATCCTTCAGGTCCGTGATAAATTGCGTACATCGCAGACATATTTGCAAGTAGAGCTTGAGCAGTGCAAATGTTACTAGTTGCCTTATCACGTCTGATATGTTGTTCTCTCGTTTGCAAAGCAAGTCTGTAAGCTTCATGACCATCCATATCTCTTGTAACTCCAATCATTCGTCCTGGCATCAAACGAACTAAGTTCTGTTTACATGCGAAGAAACCAGCATGTGGACCTCCATAGCCCAACGGAACACCCAGCCGCTGCGAAGTTCCAATCGCAATGTCAGCTCCAAATTCTGCTGGTGCTCGTAATAATGTGAGTGCCAATAAATCCGTTGCTACCACCACCAAGGTCTAAATTTTTAAACAAATATAGAAAATGTGTTTTAGTTAAAGAAAATTTAAAACGTTTTTCATTAAGAAGCTGTATACTTACTCCATTTTTACGAGCCAATTGAGCGATTTGTGAAAAGTCTTGTACATCACCATACGTGTCTGGATATTGTACGAGAATCCCAGAAATTTCTCTGCTGAGTATATCGGCATTTTCAATTGGTCCAATTACAACTTCAAAATTTAGAGCTGATGCTCTTGTCTGTACAACTGATAAAGTTTGTGGATGAACTCTTTCAGATAAATACAATTTTTTTCTCTTATTATGCCTAAAAATAAATAAAATTTCTTAATTATAATAAGTAATTTCATAAAATTTGTTGAAAATTATTAAAAAAAAGAAAGATATTATGTAATTTTTTTACCTTGTACAAAGACACATTGCTTCCGCTGCAGCTGTGCCTTCGTCTAAAAGAGATGCGTTAGCAACATCTAGACCAGTCATTTCAGAAACCAATGTTTGATAATTAAGAAGTGATTCTAAACGTCCTTGTGCTATTTCTGGTTGATATGGAGTATACTGCGTAGTCCTATAATTCAATTTAATTATTTAATTACTTAATAAGTTCACATTTATTTTATTCACATTTATTGTAAGATTTCAAATTCAATTACCATCCTGGATTTTCAAATATATTTCGAAGAATTGTATGCGGTACATAACAATTATGATATCCCATTCCGATATATGATCTCCATATTTCATTTTTATGTGCTATACTTCTTATTCTATCAACAAGTTCATGTTCATCTAAAAACAAGTAAAAAATTTATAATAAAATTTTGAGATAAATTAATTAAGAAAATCATACAAAAAAAAATGATACGAATGACAACAGACAGAATACATGCTACATAGACAATAATAGAGGTTATCATCAAAGATCATGGATCAATAATGAAATTTGCTGGGGGTAAAATAGCAACATATTTTGTACATACATTTTTTTGTACATATAATTTTTAGAATTATTGATAATAAAAATATTTATTGTCAAAACACGATGTGATAACGTCATTCATTTTATTTGCAGGGGGTAGACAAACAATAATGAAATAAACACATGATAAGATATTTTCATTCTACAATGGGAATAATTGAAAACAATATTTTTACATTGTATATATAACGCATAGTATATAGTATATAATATATAATACGTATGTTGATATCATGTAACTGGTACTGATAATGATCTTATAATAACACTTAAATTTCGAATGACGATTTTATTGAGAAAAATATTTTGTTTTTATGATTGATTTTTTAATAAGTAATTCAAAATTTAGTATCCATGAACAGAAGGTATTAATAGGATAAATATGAAAAATTTTTACTTACTTAAAGGTTCATCTAAATTGAGATCTCGTTTCAGTTGAATTTTTTGTGGAACAGCTCTATCAGCCAATTCATCTAGAGACTAATTGAATACAAATTGAATACATCAAAATGATGAATTATCATATATTTTGTCATTTTATTTTTAATATATAATTAATTTTCATATAAAAAATTTCGAATTACGTACCTTATATCCAAGAAGATCTAACATAGCTACAACATCAGTTTTTCTTGGACCGATATGTCGTGATGGAAAATCAGTTTTATGTGGAAAAATTTCATTAATTGTTGCCAATAATCGAACATCATTATTAAAATAAATAATTTCTTTATAACGATTCAAACGTGAAATATTTGAAATTTTATTTAATGTTAATTTATACATGATTCACACAAAATAATTTGTTAATTTTTTATTAAATTTTATTTTATTAATTTAAATTTTTAATAACGACTTATTCGTCTCTGATACCAATTGAAAACTGACTGTCAGTCAAGAAGATTACAGATTTAAAATTATATTGATTATTAAATGTAAATTATTTTTCTATTTCTTATCAGTCATATTGTATCTCAAAATATGTGAATTTCAATATTCAAATATGTATATATAATATTTTGAGATAATTGTAGTAAATAAATTTTATTTGGATTAAAGAAAAAAAAATGCTATCATATTGAAATGAAAATTATCTCTTACTGAAAGTATAGTAAAATTTTTGATGATTTTATATTTATTTTTTTATTTTTGACAATCAATACAATAAATTATAACATTTTCTTCTTGATGTTATCACGAGTACTCATGTAAATACGTAAGTTAAAATAATGTTAAAAATTTTCAAATTATCGAATACATACTTACATATGTTCAGAAAATTGATATTTTATAGATAGTAATTCCTAAAATCAAATTATTTTCGGACTGAATAATGTTAATTCAGTAAGGTTTAATTAATGTTTCATTTATTTTGATTATTATTAACCGACCGAAAATTATAAAATCAAAAAGACATAAAAAATATGCACATGTATCCGGATACGAGTACATAGATACTCGTAATATTGAAAAAAAAAAAAAATCTGAAGTAATTTCCAAACAATGAGATTTTTATTAGACTTGTTAGTATAACAGTACATTACTAATAGCTTAATAGAATACATTTTATGACACGATAAAAACTGCTAATATGTACGAGTACATAATGTGCAAGAATATCTAAAAATTATTGACATACACGTGTATGTAAGTATCTAAAATCAAAAGATTGATGAAACAAATCTAAGCAAAAGAAAAAAAAAATCGTAATAAATTTATGAAACAGAAATAGAACTCAGCATATAATGTTCAAATTTAAGTCTAAGCATGTTTAAGTAAGTACACATGTGTATGTATTTATATGAATAAGGTATAATATGTACATACATATAAATATGAATGTACATAAAATATACAAAAATATATACATTTGTATGTAATTTTTATTGGATTAACTTTATATTGTGTATATTGTACAGTACAATAATGTATGTGCTCACATAAAAAAGCCATCGATTGTGTTATCAATGTTATTTATTGCCTATTATTTGGCTTCTCAAGAGACATATTATACGACAAAAGAAGTCATCTTCATTATTCTCTTTTGTTTTGCTACTGTATCTTTTTATCTATATTTTACACACAATGTTAGAAATTTATTTATTATTTTTTTTTATTTTTATTTTTCTTTATAATAACATACATTCACGTATTTTAATATAACGATATATTATAAAATGTTCATATGAACATGTTTTCTATACATTACAATAATTTAAGGTAATCATTTCGTATTTTTATTTGCTCTCTCTCTCTCTAGTACGTAATGTAGTAATGTTTTACGCGAATTGTTTATAGACTGTATGCAATGATCCTTAATTAAAAAATGTTCAGAAAATATAAAATAAATTTCATATTATTTTTTCACATCTATAGTTATCCTTATTCCAGAGAAAATGATTTCTATGCATTGTAAGTATAGTTTTTGTAAATACACCTACGTTCATTTATATCTTTTTAATAATTTTTACAAAATTGTTAACCGAAATCCTTTTCGAAAAAGAAAACACTTTGAAATATTTTTCTGTTAATTTTCTTTTCTCTTTTTGAAACTGTCAATGCAATTATATCTATCTATACAGAGAAGAAACATTACATATAATTAAGAATTATGTATATCAAATTTAATGTTTTCAGATCAATTGCTTGATCTTTAAAAAAAAAAAAAACAGCATCTATCTATCGTATCTGACATATCAAAATATGTATTATTTCCATTCACATTCGCACATATAGTATTGATTTTTGTTTGTAAATGTTTTGTATCAATTTATCTATACTTTTTTTTTGTCATTGCTATAGCCAGACACATACAAATATCAATCTATGTACAGGAAAATAAAAAAATAGAAGAAGCTAATGTATACATCATCCGTTATTTTTCAATCTGTCAAAAAAACAAAAAAAAAAGCGAATTGGTAAAATCGAATCATCAACGTTCTGTTTTTTAACTTTATAGTCAGAATGATTAAAATGCCCCAAACAATGGTATCGTATAAAAGAGCTAAAAACACCTGAATAGAAATTCTGTTTCCATTTATTTATATAAACAGTGTATTTCTATGTTGTTTTTATGTGGTGATAGATGGGTTTGTTTGTGTGTTTTTTTTTCTTTTTTGTTCTCTTATTTTATATTCGTTGACATTTTTATTCACCCCCTAAGAAATATGTCATCGAAAAAATGACTTTGAACGTCAAATTAATTTTTCAGCCTGACATTCATTTCTGTATATAATATCTACGGCTGTTATAACATTGTATCGGTGATACAATATTTTTTTTCTATTTGCGTAATGTGGTATTGGGATGCATAGATATTTCTTTATAAATTCTGCAACAGCTTGAGGAGATTAAAAGTACATATTTTATTGTATTTATTTCTTAATATAAATTATAATGTTTTCAAATTTATAAATATGAGTATATACATATACAAACATACTGTGTACTATTTCGTTATTTTATTTTAAAATTATTTTCTTTATTCCATCATTTTTAATTTATATTTTTGTATTTTTAATTTTGTTTTCAATTTGAATCAAAATGAATAAAAATAAAACAGCTCGATTTTAGTATAAATTTAGAACACCTTGAATAAAAAGAATATTTAAAAAAATAATAATAATAATGACTAAGCAAAATTAAAATAAGAACAGAACAAAAAGTAAGTAATATAAATTCATTTTCTTGAAGAATTTCAATACTTTCATTCATTTTATTAGTTTCCAATATATTGTAGCTACAAATTTTATTGATTTTCTGATGATATAAATGTACGTACACATGTGCCAGATACATGATGCAGGTATATACTTTTGTATATATCAAGAAAACTTATATTCAAAAATTTTATCCGAAATTCGAAAAATGAAATAAATTCACATCCATACATGTACATATACATATGTATTTACTTAGATATTTGCTAGTCAAGTCAGTATACCTAAGTATTTATACATTGATAAAATTCCAAGGAGATTTCTTTTCAAGTAGATGTAAAACATATGTAAGTTTTGTGAATAAACTTTTGCTTTGTTATTCGTACTATGTATACCATGAGTATTACTTAAGAATTGATATTCAAGATTTTATTTAGTTTTTACATTTCATTTTTTGATACAATAATAATAATAAAAAAAATTACAACAAATGCAACAAAAAAAAGGAAAAATGCATTACAATTTTCAAATTGAAATTGATGTTCTCACGTAGAAATAATATGCATATAACAGTATTGTTGATAAAAATGCCACATATGTAATACTCGAATATAATACATATATATTCGTATCTACATAAAAATCTGTTTTACGGATGTTTTAAAACCTTGAAAAGTTCTTCGATACAAAAAGGAAAAATACAAAAAAAATCAAAAAAAAAAAAATGAAATCGTGTCATTTTCATTCAAATAAATGTCCTTGTAAAATTGATGTGATTTGTAATGTAATAGTAAATTATTTCAGAGATTTAAGGAAATTTCACTTCATTTTAACAATGATTAAAATTTTGAACAGAAAAAAGCAAAAATTTTTTTCATTTACAATTTTCTTTTTCATTATACTTACTGTGAATTTAATTCAATTTCAAATCGATCGGTTTCATTTAATGTTAATGGATGTTTCAAGAAATGCACATGTTGCATAAACAAATGAAATACTGCTAGTACTATCATAGCGTATCCTTTAGGTACTGTTAGAACAATGTTCTCCACTGCTTGGGAGTATGAATAAAGGGCTGGAAAATGGAGCAACTATAAAATGTCGTTAATCTTAATATTTTGATGCAAATAAATGTAAATGGAAAGGTGTAAAAAATAAATGAATACATTCCATCATACATTTTTTTTTCTATTTGTCAAAGTTTATAGTTTTCTAAATATCCGTCTTTTTGCTAAATGTGAAGTTGATCCGTTGATCCTTCTTTATTTACTGAAATTTATTGAAACACACAATATCTTCAATCGTTTTTTCTCTTTCATATTGTCCCTCTGACAAATAAATCATTTTTTTCGGTTATCAATAAAAGATAATATCCTTAAATTAGTTAGGATCATTCTAAACAATATTGTTTTATATAATGTTTATATAATATTTTCTTATTTTCTAAATTCTAATCCTATATTTTACGTACCATGCCACCATATACATGTTCATGTAAGGATATTCCCTTTTGTTTACAAATTTTCGACACGTTCTTAAATTACTTATAATTGAAATCTTTCTTGCTTACATACACTTAATTGAAATAGAATGTAAACTGAATAATTATTATGAAATTTTCACGGAATCTACCCAGAACGATATCAAGGATCCCTTTTTTTTATATAGTATATAAAATTTTCTCACTTGTTTCCTGCTATACATATGTATATATTATGTAAAAAGTATTTACATATGTATATACTTACACGAGTTTTTGTATACAAAATATAAATTGAAATTTAATATTTTGTATACAAAATACTTTTTTTTTAGTTATAATTTACATTTAAATTGCGTAAACATCATTGAACTCTTCATAATCTTTGAGTATTTTATAAATTACCGGAAAAATATTTTACACTCTTTTAAATGTGGTACAAATATTTAAATAAATATTTATACTTGTGTTCTTGGAACATTCATACATACATGTACTATCTGGTGTGTATTATTACATAAATCTTTAAATATGTACTTTTGTATATTATCGGTAAGTATATGTATGTATATTGCTGAGCTGCTATGGGTTTGAGCACAGACTTATTGTTTAAATGTTTATTAATATTATGACACTATACTGGGTGGTTTAGGATTGAGAAGACTGCTATACGTGTATTCAGAGACTCATTGTTCATGAAGGTGGTTATATGAAAGCTTAAAAATTCTTATTTTACTTCAAATTTTCAAATTGTTTGCTTTAAAATAAAAAATATTTTGGTTTTGGTTGAAATTGAAAAGGTATTTTTTTTTTAATGAAAAAATTTGATAACTGATATCTGTGATCATTGAATATAGCATTATATGTACATACATGCGATAATCACTCGTTATGATATGTTTTTGTATAAAATATTTAGAATGCGGGATTGAAAATAAAAAAATTAACTTATCATAATACCTGATATTATCTGTACATATATAATCTTTAGAATAGAATTATAATACAAGAAAAAAGTAAATAAATATGTAAATGAAAAAGGAAAAAAAAAATTTACAAATTCATTCATTTATTTTTCAATCTTCTTTTATGTTATTAGTAATATACATTCTTTTCTTTATTTTATTCCATTTCTTTATTTATTATTTTTTTTTTTTTGTCTTCATACATCTACTCCATATTTTATGTATGTACGTAATGTACATTGTAGATGGAATACAATTTTTTATATGTTTTTCAATTTTTATAAAGCTATTTACGTTTGTTTACGTGATTTTCTTTATAAGCTATATTTAAAATGTAACACAAAAAAAGGAAGAAAAAAAGTAAAATAATAAAATACTCAACAGTAGCAAAAATTTAACGTATATGTATGTACCTCTTCTTGATATTGTGTTGTGTTATATAACATCATTTTTTACAGTATATCGCATAATAATCAAACATCATGGGCGGTGGTGGTATAATCCATATGTATGTATATGGATCCACACATAATCGTATCCAAACCTAGTATATATTTAATACATACCTACAGGTAAGTAAAACACATATTGTAGGTAAGAAAAGGAGTTAACTTATATACGTATACATATATAAATGTATAATATGTACGAGTTTAGTTGTTTCTGTATTCTCATGTCACAATAAGCTTTTCATAGATGAGCATCCTTCATATTTTTTTTGTACGTGAAAAATGAAAATATACTAAAGGACGAGAAAAAAAATGAAAAAAAAAATACATATTATAATATACATATATAGGAAGGTAATGTATACTATATGAAATTTTCTGTGTATTTTACTAGTATGCATATATACGCACATAATAATATTTATTTTCTACATAATACATATGTGTACATCCTGAAAGTTCAGTATATGAACATTTTTTTTTTTCATATTGCTTTTGACGATGTAAAAATATTCAGGTATTACGCGCTGTGTACATATTTTATAAAAGATTAATTTTACATGAAAAGTAATTTGTTGTTGTTGCTGCTATATTTTCTTCCTTTTGGCTCTTGTTTAAATATATATTTTAATGTATCTCATATGATAAATTCCTTTCATTCTTGAATTACTGATTTCTATGACAAACAATATACACACATACTTAGCAAATAGCGTAATATATGAAACTTTGTCGCATTTTTCATTTTTTTTTTATTTCGTCTTGCCTTTGTACAATACATAATCTTTATGTAGTACTTTAACTTTGTACATAACTGCATATGCACATGACTGTATTGTAAAATGCGGATTATTCATAACATAATTAGGTAGTTAACGAAAAGTACATGAAAAAAATCAAAAACAAAAAAACAAAAAAAATTAACTATGATGATAACACGAAAAAATTGCGTTTTTTTTTCTTTTATATTTGATTTTTTTTCATTAAAAGTTATACCAGTGATGATAATTTTTCGAAAAGGAAACTTTATCTTTCTGCAAAATTTTCAAAAAACAAAAAAAAAAAAAATAAAAATTAATGTTTAAAACCAGAAAATTAAAAACAAAAAACAAAAAATTTTTTTTTTTATTTTACTAAAACAAAAATAAATAAAACTACAAATATTTTTTTTTTCTTTTCCACTATGTACTTGCTTGCTTTTAACTTTTATCACCACACTTCTGTTATAAAAATTCATAAATTACTTAAATACTCATAAAGTACTTACTATATACAGTCAGACAAAGTCTACGGTATACTCATGTTATTCTTTCATATTTCCATAAATTATGTGACGTCCAAATATCTATACGATGATAATAATTAAAATTTTTCATTTTCATTTATTTTCAATTAAAAATTTTCGAATACTTTAAAACTTATACAGAAACTTATCTCAGTGATATGTACATATACCAACCGAGAATAATGATGTAAGTAGTATACTTGTATTGCTTCTTGTATACATTTCATTTAGAAAAAATGAAAACAAAGTATGAAAGAGAGAGAGAGTAAAAAAAAGTGAAAAATTAAGAGAAACAAAATTAAAATAAACAAAAAACAAAATTATGTGACAAAAAAACTTTACACAAAACAATGAAAACAAATTGTTTACTTTTGCTTCTATATGAAAATTGTGAACACAAAATTAAGAGATACAACATATTCTTAACTATTATAGCTATATACCTACATAAATATATAGGCTATACAAACATATATCTAATATGGTCCTCGTACACATATTGTGTTGTCCGATGAAAGATAAAAAGAAAAAGAAAAGAAAAAAGAAAAAGAAAAAAATAAAAAGAATTAACAAACACACAAAATCAGTAAACTCTAAAACCTTAAATACAAATTATATTTGTGTGTTTTATTTCGTGATCTATATATGTACTAAAAATTTTCTATTTATTATTCAGGTCAGCAATTTCAGGGTCAGATTACACTTTTTCTCTAAAGGCAGAAAGGTCTTTTAGACATTTTATTCATTTCATTTAAATTGTATATGTGTATTTGATAGTAAAAACAAAAATTATAGATTAAATTATACTATTTGATAGTATTCCATGTGTTCAGATTAGATTTTTTTTTACATTTTTCTTACTTATATGTTTTTATTTTGTACAGTGTCGGTTAAAAATAATTTACTTTTGAACTTGAAATTTTTCTCCATTCCATCAAAGTTTTTCAAATTAAATTTTGGTGAATTAATCTTTAAAAAGTTCTTAATTGAACGTTGTGGAATAAGTGATTCTTTGAAATTATTATGAATTAATTTCAATCGACTTAATTTAACTGCAAAAGAAAAAATAAATTTTTGTTGGTTAGTTTAATTAATTTTAGCTATACTGTATATATTTGTCATATGTTTGCTAAACATATAAATGTACTTTAATTTACACTAGGGTATAAAAAAAGTGTGACTAGGAACTTATTTAATTCTGTTTTTTTTTTTTCTTCAGTTTTCCTCTTTCAACAAAAATGTGTAAAATATTCACATATGTGATAATAAATATTTTATTTAAAACCAAAAGGATTCTTATTCAGTTTATAAATTATGTAAATTCATATTGATTGTGTTTAAGATGTGTGTAATTTTTTTTTTTTTTTTTCAAAATAGAATAGACATCTAATAATGAAATTATAACAAATGGGAAAAATAAAAACTAAACTAACTTATCGAATTATGATAGAAAAATAAACTTACAGTTTCCATTTCACATTATTTATGAGATCACTCTGATATACAAACCCACGTACACGTACATAAATTTATTTATATACATATTGGAAGATACAGAATTGGAACTTTTTTGTCATTATCACTTTTAGATTTTTTTTTTATTTGTCTTATCTATACGTAGACGATTATTGAAGTTAAAAAAGAAAATTTACTTCAACTATTTATGTATGCAAAAAACATAAAAAATAATTATATAAAAATTCTCGATAATTAATAACATCACAACAAATTTTACATCAATATAATTTCCACATCAACTCAAATAAAAGAAAAAATAATGAAAATCATACGAAACTTCTTTTTAAAAAAAAAATAATAATAATAATAAGAGATTATATAAGAACGAGTACATCCTAATTAAAAAGTAATTAATTTTATAATTTATTTTGTCTTCCTTTTTTTGCTTTGCACATTTTTATAACAAATAATGTAGATTAATAAAAATTTCACTCATTATTTATTTAAATTGCATAGTTTTCAAAAGGGAAAATTACAAGATCTAGATTAAGATACCTAAGTCATGTACATGTTAAATATTTAGTTGTAGTAGATGTATTGTTATTAGTATATAATATAATATTGTTAGTACTTAACAATAATAAATACAAAATGCCGTAATTTTTATACATTTTATTTGAGTGGATAATGCTTAATTTTAATATACCGTACAAGAAAATTTTGGTATTGTCAAAAATTAAAAATTATAAAATTTCATTTAGAAAAAATTCCCCTTAAATTTTTACAAAAGAAAAGATCCTGTGAAAACATTTTTGAAAACTCTTAATAAAATTTTATGTGAGATTTCACACTGTGTTATCAAATGTTGGGATAAAGATAGAGAGACTCTGTAAGTGTACCATTTTGCTTAAGAAAATGAATTCCAAGTAAAGGAGAGATCACATAGGTTGTTGTGGAATGTTGTACTGCTTTGAAAGAGACCAGAAACAAAGGCGATGTCAACATTTTCACTTCATTCAAATAATGATATATTTTATTTTCTTTTCTGCTTTTTTCTCATTCATCTTAAAAAAACAGTTTATTTTTTATTTTTTATTATAATTTTTTATTGTTAGTTTCTTATTGATTTTTGTTTTTTTAATGTCCATTGAACAATTTAAAAATTCTTTTAATTTCTAAAAAATCAAAAAGACGAAAGGATATTTAAAACATGAAAAATTAAAATAAAAACGTACACTTGAGAATATGATAATAAAACAACCGAAAAAACCTCATTCACTTAAAGTAGGTAAAAATAATAATAAAGAGAAAAAAGTGTGCAATATCCTATATGTACATGCTATGAGTATGTAAAAGTGAAGTAGTGCACATGCATATATTACAGTTAATAAACAACAAATGTTTCATATTCTCTTTATTCTCACATAGTTCTCACGTATATTTAACAAATACATACATATATACTCGCTGGTGTATATATATATGTATATAATTTGGTGTATTAAAATTATATGTTGTTGTGTTGTTGTACGTATACATACGTACGTCTACGTATATACAAATACAAAGTCACTTCATAATGAATGTAATGTGCATTAAATAAAATAGGAGAGTGAGGGTTTATTCACGTTTTTTATTCAAGCTAAAATTATGTACAATATCGTTTTCAGATGTCAACTAAAATAATTATAATTCCTTTTAGTTTTTCTTTTTCTTGGTTTTGTCGTTTTTCCACCTTTGAATAGATTATATATGTATGTATGTATGTACTTACATAATTTTTAACTTTATAATATTTTTGGCAAGAAAATAAAAATAAAAATAAAAAAAAACATTTTTTGAATATTTCCAAGTAAAAATAAATTTTGTTTTCCATCTACTACTATACTATATGATTCATGTTTCGTAGCACATAAATGTACTTAACGTACATATACAATCAAATGCTTGTATCCATACATATATAGATGCGAGAGTAGATATTATAAATTTCTGTCGTCCGTCATGTATGCAATGAATGTATGTATGTATAGGTAATGTAATATACATGACTAATGTAGAAAATTAAAAAATAAAAATGTAAATTCTACTTGAAATAAGTGAATAAATTAAGAATTTTTGGCATTCGTCCTTTATGATAAAAAAAAAAAAAAAGGACAAAAATATGAGACCAGCAATAATAAAATTTGTTCATACATTTATACACGAGTATAGTAAATTTAAATTGAGCATCACAGTGAATTTACCAACCATAGAGTAGAGTCCTTTCAATTATATGAAAGTATATAAATACCATAGGCATACGCATACACAATCGTACACTTACATAAATACTATAGTCGCGTATAATCGTTTTGTTGTTCTTTAATTTTTAATTAAATTTTTCATTTAAAATCGTTCAGTTTGGATTATTTTAATGTTTTTGTTTTGTTTTGTGTTATTTCTTTTTTTTTTAATTTTTATATATTCTGTGTACAGTGGGTATTAAGGACTTTGACCTTTTTTACTATTGAATTAACGATGTAATTTTTTAACTTCTTCAATACTAATTTACTTTTTTGTGATGGTTGAACCTTTTTTTAGGAAATTTATTTTACAAGGCTTCCTGTTTTTGTTTTTTCTTCTTTCTTGTTTTTTAATTTCTATTTTTTTTTTTTTATATATCAAAAATTAATATATATAAAAAAAATATGCCTGAGTACTTATTAATAAACAAATTTTAATGATTTCCGACACTTGTTTTTATTTGTTTTCTATATGTTCTGTTCATTTATGCATAAATAGAAAGGCTAAATGACCGTTAATTTTTCTTTATTATTTATCTTTTGTTTCTTTTTTTTTGAAAATTTATTTGTTTTAAATAACAACACAATAAAAATACATGTTTTCACATTTTGTTTGTATCTAAATTATAGGATTTTATTTTCGATTTATCGTATCACCCAAAAAAGAACAAAAACCTCATAATTTATATTCTAGAAATATTTCCATATTCATGTACATATATCAAAACAAGAAAAAAATCCTTTACTCACATATATTTTATATTTTATATTATGCATTCAAGCAAAATGTTATATAACATCAATCTTTTATGATTTCGGAGATGAAAAAAAAAACAAAATATATAAAAACGACTGATGGTTTATGTTCACATAGAGGTTAAAATCTTTAGTAATTTTGACCAAAAAAAAAAAATGAAATAAAATAAAATTGATCGTAGAAAGTAATAAAAACATAATTCACGAACCCTTATATATACGAGCACTTGAAAAAAAGTTTTATGTAAATTCGAGTGGATCAACAAAAACGAAATCATTAACAATATTTAAACATGATTGAATGAATGTATAATTAAAATTTTACAAATTGAGAACATTCTATGAAAAATTAAAATCATTTGACAAAAAAAAAAAAGAAATTTAGTATATTTGAAAAGTCACGTAAAACATTTAATTTTCATTTTGCGTACCAATATACTTATTTCTACTTCAATAAACAGATCTCATGTACACAATTCTGTGTTTATATATTATAAACAGGCCACAAGTGTCATTGTTTTGGTAGTTTTTATAAAGATTGATAAATTTTTAAATAATTATTTCTAATTCAGTAACTCAAAAAATTGTGCTTTTTATATACATATACATACTCATTGAAAAATTTCAATTCATTCTGATTCATTCAAAATAAACTTTTGACACGAAATATGTGAAAAAATTATAGAAATTTTTCGAGTGACAACATTAATTAATTGACACACCCATTTTATTCAAATTATACCTAAATGTATAGATATTTTTTTAATAGGCTATTTATTTCATTATTATGTGGAATAAATCTTTTTTCAAATAAAATTAATGGAATCTTATAAAAGATATTTTTCTATATATTTTTTTGTTAATGTAAATGAAAGATTATTTTCACATAAAATAAATGAATGGAATAAAGTGTATAAAATTTTCAATGGGACAAAAAATGAAAATGAGAAAATTAAAAAAACGAAACTTAATTCGGGTAGTAACAAATATAAAATTTATTTATGAGGAGAGTTGATGTAATTTTATGTCCGCTGTATAATTTTTTTTTTTTACTTTTTACAGTCTGGTTTGGTTTTCATCAAGTATTGAATTCCGATACTATCTGCTTATTTATATAATGAAAATTAAAAATAAAGATAGATAAAGCTGAATATAAAAATTAAATTGGACGTGTTTAAAAGTTTCAAAATAGGCACTTCCATTTTATATTTACGAATAGCATTTTTTTTTATTAATTTACTTTGAAAACTGAAAGTAATGTCGATTCACAAATTTACTGCGTTTGAATTTAAAGTATACAAAAATTTTATTTAAATTAAAGTTTTATTTAAGCTTATGATAAAGATGTTCAGTTCTATACTAAAAGATTTTGTCTAGCTTTTGTTATTATCCTCTGAAAAGTTAATAAAAAACCGATTTAAAACCGAAATCTCTCAGTATCTAAAGTGAAATTTTATAATGTATGAAGCACAAGTATATATAGATAAATTTATAGCAAGTACCATCACTAATATACCCATGTCCATATTGTTCGTACCGTGTAATTTTACGTTTTTTCAAATTAATCATAAGATTTTGATATGACATATTTTTACGGTACATAAATTTTATGTAGAAAAGAATTAAAAAAAATATATACATACTTATTTATAGTAGTACATAGCTTTAATGTAGGCAGGTATATAATTCACAATGTCAGCTGGTTTTTATCTTTATTAACCTAATTAAATACCTTTTCATAAATGTCCGGTATACTTGTCACATAATCATTTATCATTTTAGGAAAATCCGTTGTAGCAAACAAACAAAATGTACTACGAGTACAACATACAGTTGTAATAGTAAAAAAAAAAAATTTTTTTTTTACATTTCCAGTTGGTTTTTTTCCTCATCCTTGTGGGTTGTTTTTTTTTTTATATTTTCACTGCCATAACAACCGATAGAATGCTATACCTATACTACATACGTAATATTTTCATTTACCTATACAGATAAAAGATATAAGGTATAGAGGAGGTAACATATCATAATGAGAACTGGAAAATTTTATGATCCAAAAACAAACAAAAAAAAAAAAAAATGAACCGAAAAAAATAAAATAAACCGAAGATTTATTTAATTTAATTGTTATGTTGATAAAAAAAAAAAAATGTAATAATAATAAAAATATTTTGTCATGGAATATTTATTCTACGTAGATAATGGAGAAAAAAAAAACGAAACTAAATGGACAGTAAAAAAAAATTCCGATGAAGATAATATTATAGAGAGTTTTCTGTATACGATATCAGGTTGTAAGTTGGTTATACGAGTATAATTTTTTTTTTTTTCCTTTCAAAAAGGATATCACAGTTTTCATAATCATTCGTTCATGGGTTAATAAAATATCAATGACAAAAGGTAATTAAATGAAGCGAATATAATAATTTTTACCGAAGTTAAATTCATTAAAAAAACAATTTTTTTTCTTTTCTTTTGTAGGATTCATATGCGGTATTGAAATGTGAAAATGGTTATTCGAAATTATTATATGAAGATATTTGCAAGTTGTTTAAATTTTAATTATTTTACTAGATATTTTTTTTGCAACAATTTTAAAGTAACATTTTTGAATGATTAACAGTTTCGAATATCATATAATATCACATACATATTATTATCGAAATAATAAATTCACAAAATATATATATATACAAATTTATTATATTCTGTATTTAATTATGTATTCAAACATTTGTTACAGTTTGTTTAAAAAAGTTTTTCCACATATTATATAAATCACATTTTGAACGAAAATGTGTTAAAATTTATAATTATAATTTTATATTTATACTTTGTCATTTTCATTTTTTCATTAAAAATTTATATATGTAAAGATATCTACACCCACATATCTTTATTTCATTTAAAAGTTATCATATCAATTTTAATTACCAAAATATTCACATAAAATTCATAATTAAAGTTCAGTTAAAATTCTTTATAACAATTTTCATTAATAGAATTATTAAAGTTTAATTTAAAACTACATATTCTCACAATTATGTATGTAATATTACACACATAACTATGTACACAATACAAAAATTTATATTGATGGTAAGTATATGTACAAAAATAATAAGATTCAATACAATGAAAATATTAAATTTAATTCAAATTATCAACAACAAAATTATTTTATAAATTTAAATAATTTTTCTCAAAATTGAAATTTTGTTACTTATTAAAATATGAATGAGAATAATTAGCATGTATTATATTAAGTATACAATTGGATAATAATTACAAATAAAACAATGTATACATCAATGTTTTTGTGCAAACAAAAAACCAGGAAATCAAATACAAAAATTTATAAGTATAGTGTAACTATTACAATACATCTGGAACAAAATAATGATACTGCAAATCAACTATGCATGTATTCAGCTAAAATACCAAAAATTTACAAAATTTTCAAAATAATATTTTGCTTCATTATAAAATAAAATTAAAATCAATATATAATGTACGTACATATGTATTTATATCCATACAATATCCATATCCAATATGAATGTATATACAAATTCAATGTTTGATAAGAGTTTAACTGAAACAATTGATGGGAATATTAAAAGAAATAAATCAAATTTCTATTATGGAATGGATACTATATACGAATAATACAATAAAATAGTAAATTTACTATTATTAACTATTATTACATAGATATAGTTGTACATATTTCTATAATATCCGTACAAATGTAAATATGTACATATTTGGTATCCAACAAATAATGTATAATAATCGTACAACAATCAAGGATAACATTTGCCAAAACAATAAAATCATTCGATCTTGAATTCATTTTTTTATTCATTTCTTTTGTTTTTGGGTTTTATTTTTTCATATTTTTTTTGTACTTTTTTGACTTTTATTGTTCGAATTCGAACATACCACAATGATTTTATATGTTTCATAATTTTTATTTGTATTGATTCGATTATTATATGTAATATCGGATGTTAAAAGTACTCATATATTTTGCATTAAACGTACACGCATAACTACATAATATAACAACACATTTACGTGAATTGTGTATCGTATACGGATATGTAAACGTGTGTAATAAAATTACCATTTCTTTCATGAATAAAATAAAAGTTAATTATTTTCAAAAATTCGATTTACTCGAATAAAGTTCAGATTTCAAATTTATGTTCAATAACCTAACCTGTATACATTGCATGAAAATGCACGATTATATTTGTTTGTAAGTTATTTAAATTTAAATAGGATACTATGTATAAGTATCATACGAATACACATGATGTGTGAAATACAATTACTACTGTATCGTAGCGTACCGTATACTACAGATACTGTTAGAGACAATGAACTCTATTGCTCCAGCGAGAATATGTATAAAGAGAAAAAGCAATTATTAATTGTCGTTTCGTTAGTTGATTTTTTGTGTTTTGTTATGTACAATCTTCGCGAGAGAGAAAATCAACATTTCATGAAGACTGAAAATACGAGTATAGATGATGTGTAGACTGTAAAGAACGACGTACTACTACTGCTCCTGCTCGAGAATATGTAAAAAGGGGAGGAGCAATTATTAAATGTTGCTAGTATGATGATTCGTGTTTTGTTATATACCTACTATATTTACGAGAGAGGAAATCAATATTTTATGAAGACTGAAAGAAAATACGAGTATAGTGTATAGATGATATGTGAAATGCTCTACTCGTACTACGATTTTACGCGATGATAAATTTATTGATTAAAAATTATGTCCTTCAAAGATGTTAATAGGTGTTTGTTTTTAACATAACAGCCTATGATAATAGATTATATTATATAATACATATGAAAATTTCGAATACACATATGACACCATAAATTCTTTAGGATATAAACGAATTTGATTATAAATTCATTTAAACTGTAATTCAAAATACAAAAAAATAAAAAAAATAAAATAAAATAAATAAAAATATAAAATTATTTTTATTATACAGCGAAGTGTAAAGAATTCTGATAAGATAATTTTTCAATTTCAAGTCTCCATTCATTTTTACAACAAAATCATCGTTTTAATGTCGGATAAAGGAACGTGATATAAACTTTCATAAATTATTTTATCTCTTTTATACGAATATCAACAGCTATTTATGTAAAATGTACATACATACATTATATTAAACAGGAAACAGAATATTTTATGAAATTAAAAACGAAAAATGATTGTTTTTCAAAATAAACAAGAAAAAAAAAATTGTAAAAACTTCGAATTAAATAAAAACTGATTTAAAACTTAAAACTTTTTAAGTAAACAAAGCATTGATTGTCAAAAATTAAAATTTAAACAATAACATTCACAGTTAATTAACAAAAAAAAATTTTTTTTTGCAAATTGATAAATTTCCTTCAACTTGTTGTTTCTTTATCTTTCAAAAAATAAAATCAAATCAATATGCTACACCATCATAAGTACTCGTATAGTCATATTCAGTTTCAGTACAGTATCTTGTACATGCGGATAAAATATCCCGTCATTAAAATTTAGAACAAACAAATAAAAACGAAAGTGATTAGAATATATGTTAATAAAAATCACAGTTATATATAATATGTACTCCTTTCTATATACATTGCATATAATATGTATCGAACAATTTATATATTTATACATCGAAAAATTTATCATTTAACTAACTGATACATACGTTGCTACGAATACAGTCTCTATAACGATGACTACTTAAATTAATTTTTAAAATATGAGAAATACGAATAAACAGAACGGAATATAACAAAACTGACAAAAAAGATAAAATATAATAAAATAAGAAAGATAGAAAGAAAAATATAATAAGAATAAAGAATAACGAAATTCTTTCATTATTTTAATGATTCCGCTCATTATTATGTTAAAGAGTTAAAATTATTATCAAAAAATCGAAAAGAGAAAAGAACTAAGAAAAACACTATAGCACTAGCAATAAGAAAAAATGAAATTGAAATAATAAGAGTAGCAAAAATAAAGAAAATTAAATAAAAAGAAACACACACACACACACAGGCAAAAAAAGGGAACCATAACTGAATTATAGTATTAACGGTGAACAAAGATAATAGATTTACACATCAGGAAAAGGAAACAATGTAACTTTTCAATTATGATAAGTCGAAAAGATTATAACAAGTTATAAAAATTAAAATATTGTCAAAAGACTATATAGACATCAATAGTATTATAAATACATAGAGACAACGAGAAGAAAAACAAATAAAATAAAATAAAAAATGAAATATGAAATAAATGAAAATACAAAGTAAATAAAGTATCCTGAGAGAAAGAATAAAAATAAAAAATAATGTTTTTTTTTTTTGATTTTTGTTTATTTTGCATTCATCTTTTCTGAAAAATTATTCATCTACAAAAAAATTCTCAATTTATAATTAAAATTTAGTTTTGAAGTTTTGCTTTGAAAAGAAAGTGATTAATTATTGGAATAAATTATAATGCATTGAAAATATTATAAAATTTCATACTATAAGGATAAATAAATTAAAATTTATTTTTATGGAATTTTACGAAAATAGAAGATTCCAGAAAAACGAATTCTTCCCTATTACAATTTTTTAATATACGAGTATGTATAAGATTTAAGAATGCTCATATTCATGGAACGATACCCATGATTACGGATGTTTCGGGTAGTTTGAATTCATCGATAAGAATAAAACTAAAGATGGTAAAAATTTTCGATTGTATAGAACATGTTGTAAAACTAACCTCAAAATTAAAAATAAATCTTGAAGTGGTGACTTCAGAAAGTCAACCAAACTATACATCCGATTCGAAAATCAACTTCGAAAATTATACTTTATTCAATTTTGACGATAATATCAAAGAATATTTAATAAATTTGCAGAATTTAAATGAATACGACCATTAAAGTCCAATTTTGATGTACAGGTTAAAGGATGTCAAAATCTATAAAGATTATACACATGCATACACACTATACATATATAACTGGTAATTATAAAATTCCAGGAAAATGTAATCAAAAATCACTAAAAATTTTGATAAATTATCAAATTTTACAGGTTGTGCAATATTTTGGAAAGTTTTAATTGCACATTTTAATTGAAAGCATTTAATCAGAATCCATATTGTACTTGCTGCATGAAAAATAATTTCAAAAAATATTTGCATTCCTTTTTATGTTATTTTATTACACAAATTATATAATTTCTCTGTTCCCTTTTTTTTTTCTTCTCTATTTGTTTTTGGGGTAAAATCATTTTTCTTTGATTCGAAATGAAAGCATGAGAAAAAGAATTTCTATATTTGTTCTGACTTCTTAATGTTTTTGATATTTTATGAGAGCAACAAAAAAAAAAAAAAAAAACTCAAAAAAAGAAACACAAAAATAAAAAAAAATAAATAGAATGAAACATAATGGAATAATTTTTAATAGCTTCCATTATGGTACTGTGTATTGTTACGATTTTAATGAAAAATGACTTGTAAATTATGATGTAGGAAATGCTGAAATTTGTTCATGCTGAAATTTTAATTTTTTTTTTTTTTTTTTTTTTTGCTTTTCGTATAGAATGAAATTCTTTAATTTCTTTTAATTTATTTCACTTTCATACTCAGAAAACTATACAAATATGTATAAACGAAGTACATACTTATGAATAATTACATTTAATATTGTAAAATATTATTTACTTATAGGATATTCTTCCTATGTACACTTCTACGAGTATATAGTAAACTCTGTAATACCGAATATTTCATTGTACTTTAATGAAGTTTTTCTTTCTTGCATATTTGAGAAATTTTGTCATTTTTTTATTACTTGAAAAATTCATTTTTATCTTTAATACACATAAAATTAATTTAATTTGAAGACAAGAAAAATAGTCGAGCAGAAAAGTGTACAGTAAAACTTTAAATTTTGTATCAGTGATTCATATTTGATTATGAAAATATTTTTAAGAGTCACAAGTAATTAAAATATTATAATTTTTAAAATAATAATTTTCAAAAAATAACTAAGTGTGTATATAATGAATACATATATTTAAAATTCTATTAATATATAATGTTATTAAACTGAAAAATATCAAAACTGAAGATTATCAAAACTATATTGAACTTAAATTTTATGTGCTTTAAACAAAATCAACAAGACAATAAAATCATTTTCAATTAGCTATTATTTAATTAATCTCAAATTTTTTCTATAATTGAAAAAATTTTGATAACGATAAAGTTAAAATATATGGCGACTTTATTTTATTTTCAAATATGTATCAATTATTATTATTTTTTTTTTTTAATTTCAATTACATATTTTATAATTGACAGCAATCAAATTTCCTGTAGATATCAAAACAATACGAATAATTTGATAAATTATCAAAATACGCTTTCAGGTGCTGTTATTCGTTTATGTTAAGTACCATACATAAATTATTATGAATTGTATATTTTACAATCGGATATTTGAAAAAAAATGTGCGTTATTATATTATACACACGGTTTTTGATATCACCGGAAACTTATCAATTTTCAAAATCAATGCGTAGACGTTAATCTGAGATAACATTTTTCAAAAATTACTATAAAAACTGAAATATTGGACAATTTGAAATCAGTTTCTAAAATGTTTCAATTTATCGTATTTACTGCAATAATCGCTTGTGTTTTCGGTGCGGCAATTCCAGCTGGACTTATTCCAGAGTTGGATGGTCGTATTATTGGTGGTGAAGATACAACGATCGAAGAGTTTCCACATCAAGTATCATTGAGATTTTTTAAACGTTATCGTTGCGGTGGTTCTGTTTATAATGAAACAGTCATTATAACTGCAGCACATTGTGTTAATTCACTGCCAGCACCATCTATGACAGTTGTTGCTGGAACAACATATTTAAATAGTCCTGTTGTAACCGTTCAAGTCGAGAAGTACTATGTTCATGAAGGATATTCACCTTATACAATGGACAACGATATTGCAGTAATATTTCTTGAACAACCTTTACAATTTGGAGATACAATTCAACCAATTCCATTACAAGAACCAGGTATTGAAGTTGAAGTTGGATCATCGGTTTTAGTTAGTGGATGGGGAAAGCTATGGGAAAATGGTCCATTTTCAAAAGTACTTCAATATGTTGAATTGTCCGTTATTGATCACGATAAATGTGTAGAAGCATACACAAACAAAAATATATACGATGTGTCAAAAGCAATGTTGTGTGCCGGACATGAGAATGGTTATCGTGATGCATGTAATGGAGATTCAGGTGGTCCATTAATTTCTAATGGAAAACTTATCGGAGTCGTATCATGGGGATATGGATGTGGTCTTCCTAATTATCCGGGTGTATATTCGAAAATTTCTTATCTTCATGATTGGATTAAAAGTAAACTTGAATAGTTCTAATAATCTAATATAAGTATGTATTTTTGTTACTAATATATGCAACTAGTCGTTGTTCATAAAAAAAAAAATAAATAATAATTAAATTACAATTTATCTGTATTTTTGTATTAATTTTATTTACCGGTGTAGAGTGTTGAAATGTCAACGATAAAATTTTCAAATGCTGATCACATTCATTATGATAGAAAATTATCTTATTAATTCTGATATCATTTTTGAGAAGTATTTTTTTTATTTCAATGATTGAAATATCCTTGGAAAATCATATTTATTGTATTCCCGCCCACATTTTGTATACGTATGAATTTCCATAGAAATATTATTTATAATATGAATTTTCATTGATATTTTCTTGGATAATTTAATGAATATTATTTCCATTGTTTACTAAACTCAATTAAAAATGTAATTAAAATGAACAAAAGAAAAAGTATATGAAAAAAAAAATGAAAGGATGTAAAAAACGATTTAAAAAATACAAGTTATATTCTTCCTTCAAATATATATTCTAGTTACAAAAAAAAACCAAAAATATAAAAAGTGAATAAAAAAATAATTCTACAGGAATTATTATTATATTTTTATTATGATAAAAATCCATTTTACATAATTCATAAAAATATGTTACTTTCATTCGTTTGTATGGGTATACATATTTATATAATCTTTCTCGTATACAAATATAAATTTTACATTTATCCTCGTATATATACTAGTATGATAATATACGAAAGAAATCATAAAAAAAAAATAATAGATTGAATGTAAAACAAATATTGTGTAGATATATACATATGTATTTATGCATGTGTATAAGTACAAGTAAAAATTATTTTATGTTACTAATATATAGGATTTACAGTATGGAATGTAACATTGTCATTGTCATTGTCATATTCAATTTTCATTTTACTTTAAAATGTCTGAAAAAAATATTTTCTTTAACAATTTTTAATTAAAATTTGTAAAATATATACACAATGTATTATCCATATCCATGTATACGATTAAATGTACGATTATTTACGTACACATACATATACATTATACGTTAATACATCAGTTTTATGTTTAACAAAAATTGAAAATTTTTTATTCAATTTACAAAATTTTACCACGTACATAAATTCTGTGTCATCATAATGTATACTTTGACATTGTTTATAATATTTTCAAATAAAATGTAGATTCATAAATGTAATATGTAAATACTTCTTCGTTTTAAATACTTAAATATATATCTGTATTTATATATACATATAACTTTATATAAATTGTAAAAATATTTGCATATACACACACATACACAAACATGCAATTAACACATTTATAATTCGTTAATACAATTTCAATCGAATGTAATTTAGAAAATGTCTTTTAATAACATTTCAAGGATCAAATAAAATATTTATCTACTTTTGAATTATATGATACATTGCATGTATATTAATAATACTACCTATCTATAGTAATGAAGTTTTATGTGTATACCCAGTAGGGAAATTATGGTAATTAACAAAAATTACAGGTATGTTGCCCACTGATGACAAAATTGTATAATACACAATATAATATGTATACTGTATATAAGCAAAGTTATTGATAATTACGTTTGATTTTGCTCCACTATTATTATTTTCTAATTATTATTTCAGTTGTGAAATATAGTTTTTAAGGAAATGAAGGTCGTATTCATCGATTGAACTGTACCCAACCATTTTTGAATCCCAGATATTTCTTAAGATCCTCTTCGGTAATCATCGATGGAAAAAAATATTGCTTCCAAGTTTATTTTCAAAATTTGTACCAATTCACTGCTGGGATAATACAAGTTATAATATAAAATACATTTGAATATACATATATTCCTGGGTATGTTATCTCAATAAATGATACGATTCTGTTTAAAAGCTTATAATATGTATATGAATATATTTTTTTCTTCTTACATAAACGATGGAGTAAGTCAATTAAATTACTTGTACGCATATATGATTAACTTTTAAATTTTTTGAATTTGTTTTTATATTTGAATTAAATGAAACGAAAATTTATATTTATTTACATTTATTTTTTTTATACATATCTATTTAATTTGCTCAGTTCATAAAGTTAATTTAATATGATTATTTTTTATAAAATTTTTTAATTTTTTGTTTTTTAATAAATCTAAAATTCTAAATGGAATTTAATGTAAAAAATCACTTAAATAAAATTGTAAATAAAATATAATGTTATAATAGAAAAATATTTTTATTTAACATTTAAATTAATGAAGATCTCCAAAGAGAATACTCTGACAATACACACTCATGTCATTAAGAAATTTCGTTTCAAGTATGTATATGGAATTGATGACTAAACCATCTATAAATATTTACAATATAACGTACATATGATTAAAAAATGTAATCCTTTAAAAAAATTAAAAATTATATTAAAGTTTTGCACATTTATAAAAATCAAACCAAAAATTCTATTTGCAAGATAATATTTGCATTTAATTTTCATATATTTTCATTCAAAATTATGTATGTATTTATAGTGTGTATGTAGATGTATAAGTATATATAAAGGTACTAGGTAGTATGGTATCGGTATGTATAGGTTCTCGTATAGGTTCTCATACTCGCCTCGCGTATATATAAAATGAAATTTATAAGCAAACTTTTATCTTTAATTCTCTCGTATTACGAATATGTCGATAATAAATAATTATTCACTGATTTAGTATGAATATAAAGAGATATATGTATCCTACATATGAGTGTATGTGTAGTACATACTCTATATAGTATATACATAATGATATTATTTCACGGTTGTATAAGGATATGAATGAATAATATGTTCTATTCGGTACTATAGATATTAATACGAGTATGTAATGTACTTATATGACGAAGTTTGTAAAATATAACGATATATGAATATTTTATCTATAAATTATATGTAGTAGATAGTTATTTGTGTATTCATATAACAAATTTTATATTCAGATATCAATATTGGAATTTTGAAATATCTTGATTATATATTTAAATTTTAAATATTTTATAAGTATGTACGTATATATTAATATTTTATTAAACATATACATATACATTTTATATGTATATAATACACAAACATACTCTATAAAATTGTGGTATAACTATTATACTAGTTGGCCCATATAATACACCATACCTCATGTTTTATAAATATCAAACATGCAAATTTACTACAATATTATACAAATAAATATTCAATAAATCAAATGTTTTGTATTCCCTTATACATACTACATATAAATATCTATATATAGAGAATACGCTTTTATAAAGAGTTAGGTTATTGCGGTTAGCATACATAATTTTATGCAAAATTTCATAAATCTAAAATATGAAAAAGAGGTTAATTTACTACTATAAAAAAATTATGTATGTATAAGTATTTGTCTAGATATCGTATGTTACTCCTGAATATTTACTCATATGAATGTATAAATTTTATATAAGTATAAGCACAAATAACTATATGTGTTATAGTGGTATGTAGAAAAGAAATTTTTGAAAATCAAATACATATATACATACAAGCATATGAAAAGGAAAGGAATTTTAATATTTGGTACATTACATAACTAAAGGATAATTAGAAATATTAGATTTAAAATTTCAAAACTATAAACGAAAATATTGAAAAAGAAAATTTTACCGTTTTGTGTAGTTTTAAGAAAATTATTTAAAATAATTAGGTATTTTAGAAAATTCTCTAATACGTGCAATATTAAATTAATTTTGAACTGCATACAAACTTGATGCGGTACATAATTTCATGTTTATCAATATTTATAATTAAGTTGATAAGAAGAAAAGAGAAAAATATTAATTGAATAAAAAAAAATACATCAAGTAATACTGTAGGAAAATAAAAAAAAAAAAAACGAATTCGCTTTGAAACAATTTTTCGAATATTCAATTTTAAGTTTATGACATAAGAAAAATTTCCACAAATATGACAAAAATGTAATGTATATTTATTATAAATAAATAGATAAACATAAATATCTAGATCATGTTAACGTACTTATATGTGTGTTAAAGAAATGATAAAATTTAAAAAATTAAAGTTAGTGTAGAGGACACAATAAATTTTCAAAAATTTATCTTGTACATACATTACTAAAAATGCGTTATGTACATTTACTCTACTATATACATACATTCTATTCTAAAGTAATAAGGAAGCACTAAGAATGTAAAAAAAAGAATATGTAAGTGAGTAAAGTGAAGTTTTTATAAAATTTTTAAACAAAACAAAATATTTTTTTTTGTCTGTTTTTTTGTTTTTAATTTTTTAGTTTCTTTTTTTCTTAAATTTTATTTTTTCTTTCAATGTTTTATAAAAAGATTTATAAACATTTTGAAGTCGTGTTGTTGCTGTATAATGTTATTTGTGTAAAAACTTTTTAATAAAAATCACATATACATTCAAAATGCAAAAGAAAAACTTTGCAAGGAATATCTATAAGTATATACATATATACATATGTACGAGTATATGTAAAATAAAATTTTAAATCCTAATTTTGTTTTATTATTTAAGTATTTTTAAAAAAGAATTAAGTACTTTAGATCAAAATATGCACTTACAAATGTATGTATACATAATGTAATATTTTGTAATATCTTTAATTTTAAATAATGTATACTTTATGGTAAATTTTTACTTAAATCTATACAATTTTTTAAATTTTCTGCTGATCTGAACAATCCACAAATACAAAAAAAAAACATACACACATATACAGAAATAATATATAGTATATAATTCAATTTTAATGATAATTTAATTACAATTCAAAAATTATTCAATTTTATAATTTGAATTATGAAAAAAAAAATGATAATAATTAATTTTAAATATAAATTTGAATTTAAATTATATTAAATTGAAAATTAATTATGTATATACAAAAATATAATTTTGAAATTTAACGACAAAAAAAAAATTAATGGTAAAACAATTTAATAAAAACAAAAACCGGAAAATACTATTTTTCAAGATAATTTATTTTATTATTTAATTAAAGAGGAGAATAAAATTTTAAAAATATTTAGGTTCATATACACATTACGTATATATTTTTATTAACCGTACAAAATAAAAATATTCTTTATAGTATATCAATATAAACATACGTATTATGTGTGTAGGTATACATATATGTGCAGATAATCAATTTATAACATAAACAAAATTGAAAATAAAAATAAAAAATATAATGTGTATACGTACGAATGCTTACTATATTATGAACATAAAATTTACTTTGTCATTGAAACTATTAAAATGAATGAAATTTAAACATTTTTCGTTATTTGTATACTATATGTATTTTCTTTTTATGCAAGCACAATTTTAAATGAAATATTGTAATTGAAGATATATTATGTATGCATATACATATAAATTTGATATTTTTATTTTACACATATGTATATTATATATGATTTGTTTATGTATTTGAGTAGATATGTTTGGAATTGTATTACGGTATTACGTAAAAATACAATGAAAAGCAATAATATAATACAAAAGAAATGTAAACAATACGAAACAGAATGTGTACATATAAATACAAATAATATAAAATCATTGAAAATGAAATAAAAAAAAATGTAAATTTGTTTTTATGTGTACCAATATACCAACACAGTGTATAGTATTTACATTTTTTACATAATGTGCTTGTGTAGTATATAACATTCATGAAGTTTAATTGTGTTGAAAACCTGTTGAAAATGATTCTTTTATAAATAAATTTATCCTTGATATAAAATTATTTTTGTACTATAGATATAATTTAATTTTATTTTTATTTAACGTACATACATACATAAATGTTTATTTAGAGATATATATAGATATTTGTATCTGTGTATGTTAGATAATTTTAAAATGTTGATTAATTAAATCAAATGAAATTCACGTTATAAATGAAATTTTCTATTTTTAATTTTCATTATTTCTTTATAGAATTTTTAAGTAATTATTGATGAAAGTATAAATAAACTTTGAGTGGTATATGTATGAAAAATTACTTAGAATAAAATTTAAAAAAAAAAATGAAATACACTTCGTTATTATTAGTATTACATTATGTGTATGTAGAAGAACATAAATCATTATTTATTATTCTTCATTTAATCATACAATTATTGTCAATTGTTTCATGACTCTCGATAGTTTCCATGCAATTTATGATGTGCTTATGTATACATTATACAAGAAACAATTTTCATTTAATCTTTGATATTTACATAACGCCTATATATAGCTATTATGTATGTATAACAATACATTTATGTATGCGTGCGAAATTATATACATTTTTTCTATTCACACGTAAATATTCTAAATAATTTTCCTGTTTATAATGTTTTTCCCTTCATTTATTAATTTTTTTGTTTTATTGTTTTCACTTTACATTTCATTTTAAAAGATTACAGGTAATTTATCATTAATATCCGATCACATAATTATACACATAAATTAAATATGTGCTTACATATTTACGTGTCTATATGGTGTATATTACTTACTTGTATGTACTATACATATACATAATAGGCGCTTAAAAATAAAAAATTTCATATTATTATGTACCTGTTGAATAACATCAATACCAACAACAATATAACATTAAATAAAATTGTATTTGTTAAATATATTGTATGTACATATAATGTATTTAGTATATGTACAAGTAATTTATTTATCGCGTTTGTTATATTTGTTTTAAAAGTTGAATTCATATTATATTCATCTGTGACTGTGTATATATTTTTTGTATGTGTAGGATTTAAATTTATTACACGAAATCAATAAATCCTTAAAACAAAATTTTTTTTTTTTTGCTTGTTTTTGAAAATGTTGTTAAAAATGAAAAAGGTAAACGATTATATCATATTTAATAGATTAAACGTAATACGAAGTCAACATTTATAAGGATGCTTTTCTGTATTATAAATTATAATTGTATGAGTTACATATAATTAAAATAAATGCGTATCGTAATGATTATGAATGGAAATCTTTAAGGATTAAATCGTTATAAAACAATGTAATGTAATATTTTGTTTTTGCTCAAATCGTTTTATGTCTACAAGTACACACCTAAGTATATTAAATAATACCTATATACCAAGATATGGGTAAGTATACATATGTATATAGGTATAGAATGTTAACACAATTTTTTTTTTTTTTTGTGATTATTTCACACTTTACTCTTCCAGAAATTTTTCTCTGTTCATCCTTACTAATTTTTTTTTTTTTGATTCAACGTAAAAAATTTTTTTTCTGTATTTTATATCTTTTTTGTGTATCCTTATATTTTTTTTTTTGTATTTTGAAAAGGAAAGTAAAAAAAAAATAGCTGACTAAGCATTACTATTATATTCAATGTATGTGTGATGTGTAGAAGATCTCACATCTATAAATACATGTAAGATAATATCCTGATTTGGCATATTATAAATCATACAGGATTTATCTTATCAAAATATTAAATTCTTTACGTTATATTGACATTTCATCATATTTTTTAATATTTTATGGAGATGTTTGCTTTTTCGTTTGCATATATTTTTACTTTTTGTACAATGTTCATGAATAATACAACACAAAAAAGAAATAGGATAATGCTGTTTCATTCAAATGTCATTATAAATATGAATAATATATATATATATATATATATATATATATTGGTTTTTATTTTTTTGTAAATATAAATTAGGTACATATTAAAGATTTATATAAATTTAAATTTTTCGAGTAAATTTCAAAAATAAAATTTTTTTACTGATAATATTTTGTCGTTATTTTTGTTTGGATTTGAAAAAAAAATGGAGATATTTATCGAACTTTCTGATTAATATAAGGAATGATATTTGTTTATTATTATACCTTTATGTAATTAATTTAAATTTGCGAGTAACAAATTCTTGAATGTTTCACCAATTATCATTAATACATATCTCCGTAGGGTATAGGTAATTAACAGTTTAAAGAAAATTAAAAAAAAGAAACATTTAAATTATTACAAATATTCATATGCATATTATAAAGAATTCTTTGTTAATGTAATTAGCAAATCATATAATTATATACCTACTCATAAAATGGTACATTACGGTATTATATAATCAGATAATCATGTAGTTATATTATTTATTGAATTATTATTAATGTATTTAGATTCATTGGATAAATGCGGTAGTTAAATATTCTCCAAAGAATTGCTTTGAAATATTACTCGGTATATAAATGTAATTTACAATATATTTACTTGTGTGTTTTATTGTATTCATAGATAACATTTTAAAGAATGATTAAAATTAATTATGAAATTATTTAAAAGGCAAGGAAGAAAATGTTAACATTTTTATTTGTAAAATTTTCTTTTTTTAATTTGAAATTATCTCTTAGAATAAATTTACTTTTACCATATTTATTTGTAATCCTTCAAAAAGTTTGATTTTATTTTATGAATTTTTAATTTTTATTTTTTATTAAAAAATTTTTAAAAAAAAAATTTGAAAAACTATAATGTAAAACGATGTTACAAAACACAGAAAATAAAAATATTTTTAAATCGAAAAAAAAAATACACTATAAAAAAATATCATCACAAAAAATTATGATTTATCACATAAAAATCCAATTCAAAAAACAACAAAAATAAAAAAATACGAGTAGAAAATATCAAAATGATTTATTATCACTTTTCTTCTTAAAATATAGATGATGTTTGCTATTTATATATCTTTTTAAATTTATTTCTTTTTAATTTTTTTCTATTTCTTATTGTTTTTATTTATGAAAGAACAAAAGAATAAAAGACAAAATTTTGTATTTATATTTTCATATCTTTAACTTATCCTTATATGTACGTAAACATGTTTATGTATATGCATATGTGATGTGCGCGAATAACATGTGAACAAAAATTTTTTGTAGTTTATATACAGTGTACTTATTGCATATTTTAGAGCTTCGTAATTTTAAACTTACAACAAGAAACACGAGAAACATGAAAGTGTGTAATGTAAATGCAAATAATAAACGAGCATGTATAAGATACATAATAAGTGAATTTGAATATTTTCCTTGAGTTAATAATACACGAAAAGCAGCAAAACATAAAACATTTAAAAAACGATGAAGAAAACGAGGAAAGAAACAAAATGCAGATACACAAGATAGAAATACTATACATACATACATACTACCATTTATACATACATTGAAAATCTTTTCTCAACAAAAGTGTAAAACTCGTGGTGTGGTAATATCCTTTTTTCGAGATATTATTTTTGTTTTATGCAACAACTTTAAAACACATGTGAACACTAAAATATACATAACACCATAGTAAATCCGTTATGTCAAAAAAATATAAATGAAGTAAAATATAAGGAATAATGAATAATGTTATTGTGTGTATGGATTTATGTGTATGTATATAATGTAGTGGGTAGTATAGGTATGAAGTAAGAAAAATGAAAAGACCAGTCTTTCAAATTATATATTTTAACATTATGTTGCTCTTTCTTATGATTCCTTTTCTTGTATGTATGCAAAATGACAAATCTTGAAAGTAAAATAAATGATTTCATTCTGTAATACAAAATATTTATCTTCAGATGTTTTATCTACAGTTTCCATAATAAATGAAATTAAAAATTTTATATTATAACACAACGTTTAGCACCAAATCTACAAATAAAGGTATAAAGAAAGTAAAAAAAAAATTAATTTTAAATATAAATTTCGTTTTAAATATTTCAATTTTTTAACCAAAATATAAATTCGATAATTTCGAAAAACGAGAATGAATCTCTGTAATCTCGCATATTCTACAGTACATTCTACAGCACACATATTTCTTACGATTTGAGACGATATTCATTCGTGTGGGTGTATGCGTTATATTAAAAATAATTCAAATGTTTTTATGCAACATTTAAATCAACTTTCATATGATTTTAATTAGTTTGCCAACATCTAATGTAATTTAGAAGTGCAATAAATCTGTATTTGTTTGTCTTCATGACATGTTTGTATGTCATCGAGTACGTATAGAGGTGTGTATATACACGTATAATATGAGGACTTTTATTTAAGTATATCATCTAATGAAAAAAGTATAGTAGGTAAGGTATACATACTATGTGTGTATGAGTACCAATATAAAATGTCATTTAAAGTTGAATTTAAGTACTAAAGTTTTATAGTATAGTACTTGTATATGTGTATTCATTTTTGTATAGAAGTAGAATGCATCTTATATATGGTTTTTAATAGCAAAATGTTTAATACTTTTTCGGAAATTTTCGAAATTTTATTACACCTAAAAAAATTTTTATATAAGTAAAATGCATTTTATATGCTCTAATACATACATTTGGGTATGTGTGTGTCTTGTATATATGCACACCAAAACATTCATCTAAAATTGTTTTAAAAGTAATATAATATTTTAATTTTATGCAAATCTTCTAGTGTATCTTATGTACGACTATATAAAATTATTTTCAATTTATAAGATTTATTCATTTCAACAGAAAATTTTTTTAAAAGAAATCCTAGTTTTTTCTTTAGTACGCATATATTCACTAACAAATTTTCGTATATATACATGCAGAATATACATTAAATAAACTACATTTTAAGAATGAAAATTTAATCTTTTTCTGATGTATTTATCCTGTATTGTATATGGAAAATTTAAAATACTGGTAAAAATTATAAATACCTAACTAGGAGAATACAAAATTAACAATTTTACTGGTAGTTATAATTTTTGTGAATCTCCTTCATAAGTCACCCTTTTCCATTCAAATCAATTACGAAGTGTTGTAATAAGATGACAGTAAAATGCAATATAATTATTTTAAATACAAATAATTCACAATTATTATTACAAAAATTCTTTGCAAAATAATTATCCCTATACTACCATACCGTACATAAAACCGCATACAGTTACTATATATGTATGTAGAAATGCACCAGAAAATACACTCACAATTCAGTATAAAAATTGAGGAAATCTCCAGAAAAAAAAGAAAGAAAAAAAATGATACAAATTATTTTTCCGACAAAATGTAGATAACAAAAAAGAAGAAGAAAATGAAAAAAAAGAGACATTTATTTATTTATTTTTTTTTCCTTTACTCTCCTTTTCAAATATGAACAAAATGATAAAAAGGTGCAGAATACAAAAAAAACAACAACAACAACAACAAAAGAATAAAACTACATTTCCTATTTTTACACCATAAATGGTCATAAATGTTGCAATTAAACTTTTGTTTTCACATACAGATACATACCCGTATATACATTATTTTCAAATTTGAATTATTCTCAAAAAAAAATTTCTTTGTTCTTGAAAATTATTTTGTAAATTTCTATCTTTTACTATGCACATACATTTTGTATAGATGATATTCATATGAGTGAATTCTAAATATTCTTATGCCATATGCTTCTGTATACATATTACGTATATATTTGTACATTTTGTCATCGTGCATACACTCGTAAAAATACTGTATTCCCATTTCATATAGAGCAGATAAGGTATGTATGATGTGATAGAATGAAACATGTTTTCTTATGAATCAAAATACGAATACAAAATACTAGCGTAATATCGTACTTACTATAATTAGGTGTCAATAACTCCATTGCTACTACTTATATTCACTGTCTCTTCTTGTTCCTCGTATTCTTTTTATAGTGTGTAGTGTAGTAAAAAGCAAGTTATAAAGAGAAAATAAATTTTTCTCATGAATTAAAATACGACAAGATGGTACACGAGGTACTACTAACGTATGTCGTACTATAGTTAGAAGTCAATTTCCCATAGCTATACTACTTTCTGTCTCTTCCTCTTTCTCGTATACTTCTTATGATGTGTAATGCCAGTAATGCAAAGCAAGTATTGCTTGCTGCTACTTACTGTCGTCTCTTCTTATTTCTTGTATTTTTCTTCGTAGTAAATGCAAGTACAAAGAGAAAATGAATTTTTCTCATAAATGAAAACACACGAAGGAATTGCATACCATACCTAATCTACTCTACAATTTATTTAATACATATAAAATTTTCTAAATCATCTCATATAGACGATCTTGATCATATGATGTATATGTGCAGCAAAACATTTTATAAACATATATTACATCCCAATTCTATAAGTATGAATGTGTATGTTACATATGTATGTATATGCATCTAAAGAAATGATTTCGTATAAACACTGCAGTTTTAGATTTCAAAATCTGTACAAAAGTATATGTATATACATATTTATGTAATTGGTATTACATTTAAAAAAAAAAAAACTTTTGTACAACTCAATGAAATTTTTCTTTATGATGATGGATGTTCTTTTATTTTTCCATTTACATGTATATATGTATTGTTTTTGTATGTTTTATTTCTTTTCAATTTATCCTTCTTTTGGTTTACAAAAAAAAAAAAAAAAAAATTAGAAAAAAAAGAGTAACGAAACAGTTTCCTGTATTTTGAAATCTCACGCCTTTTTAACCAGAATAATGGCATTGTATGTATATTTTTATTCGTATATGTATATGCAAGTTATATAAATAATGTAGATGTGTGTATGTAGCTGATGAAAAAAAAATTAAATAAAATACATAACTACAAAAGATTTGTATACACGTATAGAATCTTTTCTATTACTTTTTACTGGATTTTGTAAAAAAAAAAAAATTTTTTATAAAAAAACTTAAAAACAAAAAATTGTGAACAACAATATTATTTTATTTTTATTTTTTTAGTATTTTAGTTTCTTTTTTTTTTTATTTATTTTTAAATAGAATTTTAGTATTTATTCATGATGGTACGAAAATAGAAATGACTAGAACAATTTTATAAAAATTGTCCTTTTATACAATATAAATACACAATACCATCACCATATATTATGTATACGTATGGTATATTTATGTTTGTATGCATGTAGTTTTTAATAGAAATACATGCTAATATAAACCAAATGCTAATTCATGAATCTATTTAAACCAATTTTTTTTCTTTTCTATTTGATTTTATTCATCCTTTTATTTTGCTCCTTTTAAAGTCAAATTAACAAAATAACAAAAAATAAACTATATGATAAAGGAAACAAAAAAAAATGAAAGAGAAACGATTTATACTGAGTGAAGTTTTCAAAAGAGAAAACAAAAAAAAAAAAATGAGAAAAATTATACAAAAGTACTATGCATTTTGAATGGAAATGAAATGAAAACAAAAAAAAAAAAATAGAATTAAAACAAAACAAAAATTTAAATTGGTTTTAAACTCTTTAACACTACTAACATACTATTTTGATTCTTCTTTTGTGTAAATTGGCTAGCACTATCACCAAAATAATAAAAGAAAAAAAAACCAGAAAAGAAACAAAATCTCTTTACTGTAGAACAACAAAGATTTGTATACATAAATTCATGCTTATATGTAAGTATATACTTACTACTTACTTATATGGATTTGTGTGTACATTTTATTTTTAAAATTGAGTACACATACATTCATACATTAGTATATTACATTGGCTTGAATGTACATTTGAATTAGTTTTTTATTTCCTCATTTTACTATACAGAGATGATCAAGGAAAATTTTCAAGTCATAAAAACGGAAAGGGTTCTTATGTGATGATGTATGAGAGGATTTTTTTTTATCTTCCACTTTTCTTCTATTTATGTATTATGTGTATTTATCTGATCGATTAAGAAAATTTATCTAAATATTTATCCGTTTATGTAAAGGTTTATTACGGTTATTAAAATGACCATAAATCATATTTGAATTGATTTTCCTCAAAAAAAAAAATAATAATAATATTTTCTTTTTTTTTTTAATTTGAATTTTTATAACGTATTCATATATATACGTACACGACATCGATTTAAAAGAGAAAAATATTTATTATTATTTCTTATTCAATTTACTTTTTTTCTTTAAATAATCAGATAGATAGATAAATATGTAAGAATGTGGTTCACAGAAAGGAAAGTTAATATGTTTTTTTTTTCTATTTATTTTGCCCATAAAATGTGAAATTAAATAAAATTTGTAGTACCATCGAAAAGAGAAAAATCAAAATGTTGAATAGGAAAAGTGAACAAGAAAAAATTTTTTTTCCAATAAAAATTTGATTGATTGAATATGGTAACGTGTCATATACCACCGGATTGTGATTTATAAGAAAAATTTCTTTTGAAACGAAGAGAACAGAAGATACTATTATTGAAATTTGAAAAAATTTATTGTTATATTGCATTTTCGTGGAATCTTTTATGGAAGGTTCGGAATGTGTAAAGGACATTTAAAAATTTGCTGATCAAGATCCTGTTGCTGGCTTTGAATTACAGGACGTAAGTACCTAATATTTTTTCTTTTAAAATTTTGTTTTTTAATTTTTTGCAAATTTTAAGCAAATGTCATCATCATTATGATCATATCGTTGGCTTCGTCGGTTTTCGTTTATAGTTTCTCACAGTTTTCGGTTGAAATTCACATTTGTGTCTAAATATGGATAAACCAAAAGAACTTTGGTCATATCTCAAAACTTATTAGTCATGGCGAGATGAAACAATTTTTTTTTTTTTTTTTTTTTTTTTTTGAAAGAGCGTTCCAAAATCCATAAAATGTACCCATCAAATTTGCAAATTTGACAAAAATTTTTTTGTTCCGAAAAAAAGGGAAGGGCCACATTAAAAAATTTGATAAACATTTTTTTGTCGAATTTGGCCAATTTGATGGGTGTATTTTTTGTATTTTCAAGGTTCCTTGTTTCATATCAAATCTTACTTACATACATACATACATACTATATGGCAAAGTATAGAAAATTAGGTGCATGTTTGTAAATGAAACAGACTGCCGTTTTGTATTGTGTACACACAATTTACTAAAAATCATGCATACATAAATACGAAAAGTCATTAGTAATTTTGTCAAGGAAATAAATTGATAGAAAACAAAAATGATCAGATGTATACATGTACCTAAATATAAACGTATGTAATTTGTGTCGTATATAGATACATATATTGACATCAGTAGTTGTATCTATATTTGAAATTTAATAATACTGTAACCATCAGTATAACAAAATATCAATATTGAATATTATCCAAAAATTTTCAAAAAGGATATCATACATACATACCTACTCAAAGATTTCGTATAGATTCAGTATATAATAATGATACCAATATACCATTGTGTTGATATCAAAATGAATAATATTCACTTCATTATAAGATCCTTATTACTTATCCTATAGAAAGATATATTTCATATTCCTATTCGGTATTTTCTTTGATTTTAATGAAAGATATACAACCGAGCACAACCTCTTTTTTGTCAAAATCTTATCTAGACATACATATACATGCAAATATAACAAATAACTGCTTTATACTGACTATTATTATCATTATTGTTATTATTATTATTATCATTAAGAGTATTAGAGAGAGTATACTCGTATCCATCATCAAACTAAATACTGTACCTCTGAACAAAGGAAACCTTACAGGCATATCAAATAATCATTTTAAATTCTACAACGTAACGTAGAGGTATACATGTGTATATACACTCGTTCGTTTATGTACAGACAAAATGACATACAATAATATGAATCGTATCGTAATCTTTCGTTAAAGATATACATAAGTATATCATACATATGTATATATATATCGTATATTCTTCCTTACATAATGAACAATCTGCACTGAATATATGAAACTATATCAAATTAATACAGGAAGTGGACGGAAATCAGAAATTGTATGGATATTTATTAATTGAAAATGAAATACACGTTAAGATTTACAATTTACTTTTACATACATACTCGTATATGTGCATTGCATACATATTCTTATATGTACTATTCGATAATAATTTTATTCGAGAAAGTTCTCAAATTAAATTTCTTAAACTTTTAGAGTTCAATTTAACAATGAAAAAATTCTAAGAGTCCTTCTTTTTAAAGTTTTCTTTAATTTTTATTTTTTTCATTTTCATATACATACATATACTAACATATATGCATAATAAATATAATGAAGGTGCTTTCATGCAAAATAAATTGAAGATATCATTTAAAGAAATTCATTTTTGAATACTATAGTCTGATATTATGCTACTATATGCGATGCGGACTTGTTTCTTTTAATTTCTTTTTTTTTTATTGTTAACATTTTCGTATAATAAATGAAAAGTTTTGAAATTTTTAATTTATATTTCTCTGAAACGAAAAAAAATAAATACAATTTCTTCTTCCTTCCTTCTCAGTAAATTTAGTTATTACCTACTTATCTTTTTTTTTTTTTTGCTTTTCTTTTATATAGCGAAATATATTTAATTTAAAGTTTATTTGTACATCTTACTTATTAAAAGTAATCGAATCGAACATTTTCTTGAAGAAGAAAATAAATAAATAAAATTATAAAAGATTTAATGAAAGAAAAACAAAATTAAACGAAAAATTCTATACAAATTTTTATACAGAAAAAATATTTCAAAATAAAAAAGATTTTTACTATAATATGGATTACCGTGTACTGTACTCTACTGTAGAGTTACACAAAAAACGGGTATGCATACATATCAGATAATAATGAAGATTGTAATAATTGAACAAGAAAAAAATGTAAAAAAAAAGAAGAAAAACCTTTCGAACAACCAAATAAAAAATAAAGATTGAGAAAATATTGATAAAAAAGAAAATTTATGCTAAAGAACTAATAGGAAATTTTAATCACATACACATATGTAAGTAAAATAACTTTAAACAGTTTTGTTTGACGTCTATTAAAAGTTACCTGATAAAACTATATAAATACATACGCAGTACGTTTAAGTATATGTTTGTGTTTGAAGTTAATATATCGAGATATTATTTATACGGATACATACATATATAAATATGTATATAATGTGAAACACGTATCATACTTGGAGCTACAATTAAAAAGATACGTGATATTTGTTATTATCAAAATAATGTACTCTCTACTCTACTACATAATGTATGCACAATTATTTACTCACTTAAGTACCTACACATACGAGTACGTAAAAACAAACTCTATAAAAAGATCAACTAATGTAAGGACATTTTTTTTTCTTTTTATTCATTTGTCAAAAATTCTATTCCTCTACTAAAATAACACAATTCACATTTTATTATTTTGATGTTGAAGGCAAAATCATGTCAAGTGAACGTTTTACTCGCAAACAAACGAAAAAAAAAAACAGAAACAAAGGAATTTCCAACGAAACAAACAAAACTAAAAACGAAATCACATAGAACAGGACAGAAAATCATAACAAAAATCTAGGCAAAATTTAGAAAATTTGATTACGAGCATGTACATGAGTATATAAACAGAATGTTTATTGTTTCGAAGTTATTAAAATTGTATTTTTCATAGAAATCGCATAATGTTTATAATTTAAATTTCCTGTGTATTTTATTATTGAATATACATATCTATCTATACCTATGTACATAATACTGAACGATGAAAGATGCCATAAATAATGGCGTTTTTGATTTATGTAGAAAAATTTTATTTATTATTTTGAATTTTATATTTTCATTTTGTAATTTTTTTTTTTCATACATTTTTTCACTTGTAATTTGATCATTTTTTTTGTTAAGTAGTTGTCCTTGTCCCTTAAAATATCTCCCACCACCAGATCACAATTTCTCTCAAACCATTTGGCATGCTTTTTAAACTTTTTTGAATTATTTAATCATTTAACGAACTTAATTAGTGTCATTGGATTCTTTTTATGTTCAACATATAATATACGAACGTATATATGTATATACATTTTCCTCTACATAGTCATTTATTATTTTGATTTCAAAAAATTGAACAAAACGGAGGAATATATAAAAAGAAAAAAGAAATCAGGAGCAAAAACAAAAAAAAATGAAGCAAAAACAAAATACAACTTATAAATCTGCAACTGACAAATTTTTGTAACTAATTCGTTTAGATTTCCTTTCGTTTTTTTTGTTTTTCTCGTTTTTTCATTTCTATCTTATATATATTTTTTTTTTCATTTGTATTTGTATACGTGAAGTGATTTAAAAAATTATATTTTATTCTTAAACGTGATTTTTATGCCTATTTTTATACAATAAAAGATTGAAATAATACATATAGTATTTTCTTGAAGGCATATTTTTTACAATTTGTTCAAAAAATCAAAAAAAAAAAAATCGAAAAAAGAATGAAATTCACGGCAACAAAAAGAAAATTATAACAAAATACCTCTACATTCGTATATATATACAATTTAATGTAAAAGAATATAGGAAATCGTGTTACATATTATTTTTGTTTGAAAAATTTGTAAAATGTCAGATGAATTTATAGCAGAACAATAAAAGCGTGATAGCGTAAATTTCCTATTTTACGTTATGACGAGCATATAAATGATTCTGATTTCAATATTTTAATAAAATGTCTAGTTTAAGATTCATCTATCCTTTATTACACATTTGTGTCTGAATGTAATGTAAGCAGTATAACGTGTATATGGTATACTCGTATTTAGTTAAATGTAGATATAAATTCATGAAAATCCGTATATGTATAAACTTTTAGGTATCAGTAGCGGATTTTTTGATTTAGCGACCCTAGTTGTAAGTAACTAGAAGTTTCAAAATGAAAATTCAAAAATGAGCACGCATGAATTGTAATGTAATCCCTACATACTCTACTCGCATCAGTATTTATAAAGAGGAGGAGTAAGTATTGAATGATATTAGTTGATTTTTCGTGTTTGTCATGTACACTATTCGTCTTTTATGAAACTTTTTGGAATTAAAAAAAAAAAAAATACCAAAAATTATTTTTCACAATTTCCTACCAGATATTACATGAATTTTCGAATTTGATTTCATTGAGACGTAAAGATATTCTTCTTAGTAAAGAGACAGTAGTCATCATCATCATCATCGTCATCGATCATCAGCATAAATTATCACAATTTTCATATAATTTCGAATTACTTTGAAAAGAATATGTGAAATTTTAATGCAGTTTTTTTTTTATTTTTTGATTTTTCTTCTCCCATTTTTTCTATATCTTCCTTTTACCTATATACATCACATCTAATTTGCAATTCGTTCAGATTAGTCAAAGGAAAAATAAAAATCTTACAGAGAAAAAAAATAAATAAATAAATAAATAAAAGATAAAAGTATAAACGAAAGGAAAACGAGAATAGAAAAAATAAGTTTTTCTCAATTCTTATTTACTGTCAGTCAAACAAAAAAAAAAAAAATGAAACTCACTTCAATCTGACAATATTCATATATGAAAACGAAATACATACTTACATAAGATTAAAAAATATATACATACATGTCAAATACACGCGAATATAACATATCGATATATTTATATTAAGAAATCACGTTATGAGAAACTTTAATTTCGTGTATGTTATGTATGTACATTCATTTGCACGCAATGTACACAACGTGTAGATGCAGGCAGACATATGAGTCATATGTTTGACACTAAGTGCAAGCATATTCATGATGATGAAGATGATGCGATGATGATAATAATAATGATGATACAGCATTATTTTCCTTCCTTTTATCATTTCAATCTAATAACAACTAAAAGAACTAATAGATTGTATACATACATATGGATTCATAGATATGAATGTAAGCACACACTATGCATTTCTAATTTGAAAATATAAAAAAGGATTCATTTTCAAATGCAAATTTTCAACACATTACATTTCACAATATATATACGTTCTTTTTGTTGATTTTTTTTTTTCATTAATTTTCTGTTTCAAAATGTTGCATAATAATATTCTCGCTAAATGTTGCTAATTGATAAAAATATTTTCTTTCTATATTGACAAAAATGGGAAACATTGTTTACATTAATATGCAAATAACATGTAAGAGCTATAATGTGACTTATTCTTTAAAATTGTAAATAAAAGATAAGATTTATGTAGTATAGAAACTGTTATTGGTATCAGAAAATCAAGGATTATTAGGTGACTAGGACAAATAAACAGAATGGAGGACAGAATATATACCAGGTAATTCGAGCCAGTAGATGGCAGGTCAATAGGAGGACCGCGTGTAAGGTGGATCGATAAATTTGAAAAGTTGTATGCAGTCAACTAGAAAAGAGTGAATGATAACTTTAAATATGTTTGAGACGATGAATAATATCTATGAAGGACGTAAACCCAAAGTAGAAGACGACGAAGAAGAGAGAGCACAAGTATTTTAATAAAAATATTTTTTAATTTTTTTTTTCTTGTTTTTTATCATAACTTTATACTCTTTCCTTTTTGTGTATATACAGAAAATAATTAAATTTGTTATACAGAATGATTTGAACATTACAAATAGTTACATATACCAACAATTAATTTCATATTTTTCGTTTTTCAGACGTAGTCATACAGTCATCGTTGCCATTATATCTATGTATATGTACGTATAAGTATTTAAAAATTACCTTTGTTCTTTTCTATTGTTAAGAACATGAAATTATTTCGTTTAGAATAGAACTCAGAAAATAATAAATGTTTAATTTTTATATAATTTTCTCGTTGTAGAAGTATGTAAATGTATACTCATGCTCCCATAACTACTGGAAATTGGCACAAGAATAATGTGAATTAATGAAATGTAGTATCTAGTACTCGTGTATGCATTTATCTATAAGGTAAGTTTTAGTAATTTTCTTTTGGAAATGTTTTCTTAAATATATTTTTGAATCAGTTCCAAAATATCAATAAAATGTATACACGTTCATTTAAATTTGACGTTATTCGAATAAAATATCCTTTCATTTATACATAGTACATTCGTACATGTAATGCATACATTCTCACACTTACTATTATAATTGTTTAAATACTTAATTAAATACAAACGATTTTCATTATTATCTGTTACATAATTAAAATTAATTTACTGCATTTCTAAATAGCTAGTCGTACATAGTTCTTTCCTTGTTCATTAATTTCTACGTAATGTAAATGGAATAACTGAAATTATTTAGATGAAAATTTTTTCGTCAATTTATTGTTGAAATTTTAGCATTGAAATATAAAAAAGAATTCAAGAAAAACAATCAATAAACAACGATTAAAATAAACTAAACATCACAATGAAAATATTTTATTTGAAATATTTATGCATTGCATAATTATTTAAATCTATTTGCACGAATATCTACATCTGCTACATACAGTACATACATATCTGTAAAAAAAACTTTAATTCAAGTTATGTACTTTAAATAGATCAAAAAATTGTTTAGGTATCATATATCATTTCAATCAGGATTTTCAATCAGATAATGAAATGAAATTCCAAATCATACCAACTGTTGGACAAAACAAAATCAAAAACAAAAAATATTCACACTCGAAAATACTATATGCATTCATTTATATTTGTACTTTTGAATTTTTTTGTAGGTGTTTCTAGTACATTGACTAAAATGTCACACATATCGACATATCAATTATTTGATAAAAAAATTGTATTTGCTGATTTTTTTTTATCTATATTTTTATTTGAATTTTTTATAATGTAACACTTTTTTGCTGTGAAATATATTTTTCCTCTGAAAAATTTTATTATTATTATTATTATTATTGTTATTATAAATCCTGACACATCACCAAAAAATATATAAATTTTTAGCTTTCGTGCTGTTTTTTATTAAAATTCTGTTCACATGATAACAAAAAGGAATTTGTTGTTTATTGATTTCGAATATGAAATTACCACTTTATTATTTCTTTTCTTTTATTTTATTCAAAAATATTTGTTTTAACTTTTTCAATATATACACACATGTCAACGTGTGTATATACGTGTTGTTTTGTAGTATGTATCAACGGCGTTTTGAGTATTCGTATACTATATTCAATTTCAATGTTATAAATTTTCCTGATTTTTTTCCATTTATAAATTTTAAGCGAAAACAAAAGCCTTTAAAATTGTTGAATTTTAAAAAAAAATAGTACAGGATTTCGTTATATTTTTGTTATTTATTTATAGTGATTTTATTTTGTGATGTTATGCAGATATTTTTATTTTATTATGAAGTGTGCGATTATTTTGAATAAATTTCAAATTTTGAGTTTTAAATAATATAATTCAATTATAAAAATAAAATGAATACAATTTCAGATATAATGTGTAATTCATATAGCACCTAATACATTTTTCACTTATCTCTCACATGTTTTCACATAATAGGTTCATGTACATTTGAATAATATTGATTGTTGTTTTGTAACATTTGCTGTTATACTTTGACATTCTGCAGTGTATGTATTGAATAATGTATAATGTGTTGATTTAAAAAATATTCAACGAACAATTGCATACATACATATATATATAATACTTACCATTGTCATCACTCGAAATCGAATTGCAATTGAATTGTATTTGACATATTGAGTAAATAAAATATTTATGATTAATAAATTTCTAAGTCGATATCCTTCAAAAACACTTGCACTCAATGTACAATTTACAAAGTTAAATGACACTCATATACATACATACATATTATTATTTACTTACAAATATACTTCAATGCACAAATAGCAATCGTATAAAATGTTTTGCACAATTGATATATGTAGAAATAGAAGTGTATGTATAATACTTTGAAATTACATACATAGTTGATTTTTCCACTCTAAACATAATCAAGTATCGACTGGACTTCTGGACTGTATAATGATATGATAAATAAACAACTTACATAACCAATTATTGTGAACTTATAATTTTGTTTATTCAATTTAATGATAATTTTACATTTACATTATATATATAAGAAATTCATAAAACAATAAAGCAATTATTGCACAAGTATTAAACAAGTTAAATATTTTTAATAAAACTAAGAATATTGAAGAAAAAAAATTTTTTTATTTGTAATTAATTAGATACACATTCATCCATGAATATTTATTACGATTGAAGAAAATAATTTTAGAATGAATTGAAAGTGAAGGAAACTAATTAAATAAATTCTAAGTATACGTATATTATTGAAAAATCAAAAAGAAAAAGAAAAATTTATGATGCAAAAGAAAATGAAATACAAAAAGAATTTGAATAAAATTAAAAAAAAAAAATCATCATTCTAAATGAAACGTTAAGACAGAAGATATCACATTATGGCAGTAGGATATATTAAATAAACATAGGCTATATTAGAAGAAGAAAGAAACCTATATATTCGCTCTTGTATTATTTAAAGATGAACAGACAATGAAAAAACTTTAAGAAGTGAAAAAATATGGAAGAGATTATAAGGATTATATTAAGCTAAAGAATATAACGCCTCCACTGAGTATTATATCCTCCAATATTTTAATACCAAAATATTTTGAATTGAAATCAAATTTTAAAGCAGAATTTCGTTTAAACATAATTTTGTGATTTTGATTACGATTCGAATTTAACTTCACTTCATGAAAAAATTTTCTTTTTTCTCTAAAAAATATTAAAACAAAAAAAAAAGCAGCTGGAAATTCAGTTATCTGTGTTCATTGAATATAATATGCTCGTATGTATGATAAATACAGCACATCTTTAAAACTTTCGTATAAATATTTTAACTATACGTACTTATATTAACCGGAAAATACTTAAATCTACTTTTCCTTTAGGTTAACTTTGGTTACATAATTCATTCGACTGCGTATATGTTACTGTATAAACCTACATTACTTACGTTGTTACTGTGTACTAAAAATAAAATCACAAGATTTATGGTATCTGTAGAACAGTATCAAATAAATTATTACGTATATTTGTGCATATGTATGTAAGTATACGAGTATTTAATTCAGTATCATTTTCACTGTATACTCCCATATTCTACATATACGTGATTAGGTATCGCACACATATTCTGATGATACTCGTATATTTTTTTTTAATCTATGTACATATACGTATATAAATTTGTTTTTCCATTATTCAAATTACCTTAAGTTCATTTTGGTATAATGAATAAAAATCACTAGAATTACAGACAGATTATATTTATAGGTACATCTACATATGTACATTCACTTTACTTAAATATTAACGATTGTAATTTGTTATGACTTCCTTTTCACATTTATGGTTTGAATAATGTATTCGCAAAGTGAATATTGAATTCATAGCTTTGGTATACTCGTTATTATCCTATAATAACATTTAGGACAATTTGAAATGACGAAAAATTCCAAATTCAAAATATTATCCCATCCAGATTAATTAACTACCACTACCACATAAAATGATTTTATTGATCTGTTCGAAATCTCTTTTGAAATTCATTTAAGAATCTATCACAGAAAAAAATATCAAAGTCAACTAAAAATCAAAAAAAAAAAAAAAAAAAATATTCTTAGAATATCGACTGTCACAGAAGTACTTAATTAGGAAATTTTCGAATTTTGAATATAAAATGTTTTTCCTTCATTAAAATTCTTTATATTGATTTCGTTCTCTCTGATGTTTCTTTTACAGATTATTAGAAATTTGAAAGCAGTATACTTTGGGTAAAGTATTATAATGCGCTCATATCCATATAAGTTATCAATGTGTACGACACAGTAAAATCAAATTTTGTAATCAGATGAATTTTGTTTTTTATTTCAAATTAGAATATTTCATGTTTATGTTTAGGTACTATGAAAGAAATCAAAGGATATAATTATACTCTTATCTGTTTAATTCTTGAATAAATATAAAGTGAAATAAAGGAAGAGAAAATGATATTTTCAATGATCCTCATAATTTTTAATTCGATCCTGTATATGTGATTATTTTTTCATAATTCATTATCAAAAAACTAAATAAATAAATATGTATTAATCGTATGTATTGATATTGTCATTTATCGATAAATTGACAATATTCGTAAATATTCTCAATTTAGAAGCGAAATTTATAAATTTGCCTAAAATAGTAGCAAACGACAGTTACAATGACATTTATAATGATAAGTTTATTTTTTATTTTTATTTTTCAAGGATATATTCGTATAGTAAAAATGTACATATATGTATGTATATATAGCATTTCAGTAATTTTTGTTTTCTCATTCAATAAAAACATCAATAATAAAATGAATAAAAGAAATGAATGAAAAATATAAGAAATAATATCCTTCGATCGACCCTTATATAAGGAAAATCCTCATTTTATATAAATTTATTTATTTTAGAACCTTTTTTATTTACATCACTTACTTTCACATTTATTCGAATATACATCGAATATATATACATATTGAAAAATTTGTGCTTATGTATTTTAAGTAAAAATTGAACAAAAAATATTCAAAAAAACAAAATATAAACATGCAAAAAAAAAAACTAAAATACCTAAAACAAATAATATTATGAAGCCTAAAAGTGTTTATTAAGCATGTAATTTTGGACAAACAAGAGTAGAAAAACAAACTAACAAATATGGCGATGCTGGGAGAAAAAAAAACAAAAATAAGGAAATTGCTATTACATGCTATTATGCTACTACCATAACTATTGAATTATTTCGAGGTTATGTTTTCGTTTTTATTTTTTTTTTTTGCAAGCATTTGGAATCACGTCGTTAGCATAAAGTTGTTACAAATGTAAAAATGTCATCATTAACATAAATGTGTACAAAAATTTATTTAAATAACAAACAAAAAAATAATAATACAAACAAACATTCATATATTTTTGTTCAATATCAAAATAATACACAGTGAAAGGAGAAAATGAAAAATGTAATGCGTGTGTAATCGATTTTTTGTTTGTAAATATTTTTGAATGAAAATAAAATTGAAAATTTAAATTAAATTGAATTTTGTTTATTTATTCTTGTCATCAGTTTCGTTTGATAAATTAAATGAACAACAACTGACAATTTGTAAAACGTGTAACACCTAATATATAAATTTAAATGCATAAGTTTACAATTTATAACTAAACGTAAAACAAGAGTTTTTAAAATTTTTGTTAAAATATCTACGTGTACAATATCTACTGTCGGTGTATCCATATGATGGTATGTTTTCTTTTATTGAAATTTCTTGAAATATCATGCTGGCTCCACGGTCTATGCAGAACCCTCGCTTCTAGCAGGATACGCCTCCACTCCTTCCTGTCCATAGCTTTGTGTCTCAAATTCTCAATACTTAGCACGCGGATATCTTCAGCTACATCAGGAGACCACTGCTTTCTCGGTCTACCTACTGGTCTCCTGCCATCTGGATTCCTTTTCTTCAAATATACATTTGCTCAAAATGCAGAAAGACCATTGATAATGACGATAATGATGATGATGATGATGTACTACATACCAACATTTTTTTATAAAAAAACTAAATTCTTATACAACAACAAGAACAACAACTACTGCTAAATAATAGTGCACTGATGAAAACACAAAGACAAACAGTGTACATGTCCCTATACCTATAACTGTGTGCACGCATTATACCTATGTATAATGATGATTTACTTTTTCCTGGAAAACACAAGGAAACAAGACAAAAAATATGCTGTGTATTTTCACTATTTTTGTATTAATTGCTGTTTTATTTTTTCTTTTTTATGCGTTTGTTTTAATTCTCCTTTACATATATATTTTGCTTCCATCTTCTTTTAGTTTAAATTTGACTTTATTTTCAAATTTTTTTCAACACTATTCTTCCTGAAAGATATGAAAATGAATAAAAACAAATTACTTTATACAATATTTAACTGCTGTTGTTGGTATTGTTTTAATATCGTTTGTCTATGTAATGTAAAAATTTTCATTAAGTTAATAGAATAGTTTGGATATGCGAGTACATCATTTATCTTACATACATCGTACAATCGTACACATATTCAGGACGTCTATAAATAAATAAGTATATAGGATAATATCTAGGATAGGATTCTATCTAAATAAATATTTTACATCATTTATTATACTTTCAATATTGATAAAAAATTTCATTTTATTTTAATTTAAAAAACGGAAAAATGAATAAATAAATTATATAAACCCTTCATATTATTTTATAGAATGATAGCAGGATATAACATGTACTATACTGACTGATTATATACCAGTAGATACATTTTTCATTCTCAAATTACATAATGAAATATTGAAAATGCAATGTATGCAAATAAGAAAAAAAAATTTTTTTATTTTTTTCAAGAATTTTCTGTATTTCCATTAATTTTTTAAAAATTTATGCTGGAAAGAAATTTTATTTTAATTTTTAACATCATAGAGAAAAAATTGAAAAATAAAAATTATTTTCATAAAATATTAATTTAATAAAAACACACACAACTACACAAAAATGAATAATAATCCACCTAAATATAATAACTTGCGAGTATTTAAAATGAGTAAATTTTATTGAAAAATTCTATAAAATATAATTATAAAAATATTTGAACACATTTTTATTAAATTTTTACTTGATATGATTTAAATTACTAATTTTCATCATTATTTACACTTATATAGTTAACCGGTACCTCACAATACTATCAATAGATTCAACAGGAAACTTGTGTTGATTTTGTATGCCATGTCCTTGATACATAAATTTACAAAATAACAAAAATTTTTACAAAAAAAATAAAATTTTTATTTGTATTTTTTGCTTTCAGTGAATTTACATACATAAAAATCAAAATGAATGGCCACGTTCTCAGCTCTGTGTATTTGAAGTACCTATTTCTTTTTCCCTTATTTCAGTTTCGATCGAAAATAACTTATAAATATGTTATGAACATCATACTACACGCGAGTAGTACCTCCTACATACATAATATGTACTTACTTAGTTCATATTACGTCTTTATATCAACATAAAACCTACAAAATATGTACCTAGCTTACATTCGTGAATAATATAAATATAAAAAAAAGAAAAGAGGATAAATTATTTACAATAAAACATCGATAATATAAAAACGTAAACAATACATTCGAAATCAATAAAACAAAATATGTATAGTAGGTGGTAGGTGGTAGTAGGTATATTTTTTTACGATAGAAACATAAAAATTAGATGTTTTTTTTTTATTTTTATTTTCTATTTTGTTTTTATTTAATTTTGTTGTTATGGCTGTTGTTTTATTTTTGTTTTTTTTTTCTTTTAACAAATAATAAAATTTTCATAAACAATTCTATCAATATAAAATTTTTTGGAAAAAAAATTGCAAAATAAAACAAGAGAATATCTATTTTCGAAATTTCATTGAATATAGGTATGTACATTATTGTTATTATTACTACTACTACTATATGCTCGGATACCGTGAAAAGCACATAAACAAACGAATCAACACAAAACAAAAACGTAAAGACAGAAAACAAAAAAAAAATAAGAGAATGAGTAAAATTGAAAAACGAAATGAAAATCATTTCAATATTTAATTCAATGTTGTTTATGATTTGGGATTTTATGTATCATTTTATATCATAATCCGATAGATTTTAAAATTGTTTTATACGAAAGTGAATAAAATGTATAGAATAGGATCAATTTTGAATGCAGGGGAATAATAAACGTATTATGCATACATGCTTGCATATAAATATAAATAAATAAATTGCATGTGGAATTAAAATAAAAATATGCACTGTACTACTCCAGCTACTACTGCCATTATACCATATTACAAAACTATACTGTGCTACTACGTAGTATCACTGCTGCTGTCACGGCTCACGGTCGGTAGTATTTATATATAATAACGATACAACAACTAATAATTTAAAGCTTTAGTATTACAGCAATGATTTTTATTTGATAGATTAAAGGATTACGGAACACAGAATGAATAAATTGAATAACTTTTTTATTTTGGTTCCAAAAAAAAAAAGGAAAACATGCGAATTACAGATTTTTATTAAAGTTTGTTGAATTTATAAATTAATTTATGGAACTGAAAAAAAAACAACGAGAAAAATACAAAAAAAAAATTTAAAACACCAAAAAAAAAAAAAAAGAGAATATTTCAACAATATGTCAACAATCGATGTTTTTTTTCGTTTTATTCATATTTTCTACTTTCTTGGAAAAGACTGTAAAAGAAAAAAAAAATTCTAAAAAGACTTATTGATTTCAAAAATTATTATAGATTTTTATTTTCTCTTATTTTTACTCTCCTGTGTGAGTATACTGTAGAGTTATAATAAGATATTCGTTTTATTATTTGAAAATAAATTTAAAAGTTTTAAAAAGATATGAAAATAAATTTATGGACTAATTTAATTCATTATAAAAGGTATACTTTCTAAAGAAATTTATATAAATATGTATATAAACGTAAGTAAAGTAAAAGTAGGTATATAATTATTATTAATAATTTAAATGTATATCCAGAACATAATAGTATATAATAGATTCGATGAAAGTTCTTTTGAAAGTTGAAGTTTTTCAAATGAATGCTTAAAAACTAAAATAAAAAAAATTAGATAATATATTTTTATATTTTTTACGTTTTTTTTTTAATTATAAATTTTATGAAAAGTGGATAATTAACTTTTATTCAAGTCAAAAGTAATTTTTAAGTTAATTTATTATACAATTACAAAGAATACAAAAAAAAAATATATATATATATATATTGTTGATAGCAGTTGGTTTTATACACATTAAATTTATTATCCTTAAAATATTACTTATTTCTATTTAATGTATTATATAGTGGCTGATAATGGTTTATTCCTTAATGTATTTCAGTTATTATTTTGATTAAAATATTAACAAAAGTAAATTATTATTTTTTAATTATTTTACTTTACACACAATAACTTTAACGTAACACAACATAGCAAATTCAATTCGCATGCACTTTATGAAAAACTTTTAACATATAAAACCATTTAACCATGACTGACCGAAAAGGAAACATCATTTTGTTGTTATCATTTGTAAGGAATTTAAATTTTGAATTGTAATTTACATTTAAATGGAGAAAAATTTTCTACAACTGTTTTCTTAACTTTGGTTAACATACTTGTACGTGCTTGTTTTGTGTAATAATTGTTTAGATTTAGAATTAAAAATCGAATGAAATTTTCTTACCACATTTACTCGATTATGTACTTTATGGTACTTAAATGCAAGATTTCATTATGAATTTAGAAATAAAAATATATATTTTATTCAATTTAATAGAAAATAATGAATTTAATACAATTATCAACTTTATTGTATATGGTGGATGTTACTCAAACTATCTAAAACACATTATTATTTATTATCTTTTTATTTGTTTGTTAAATTTCATTATCATTCATGATGATAGCGTATATACTACAAGTACTGATATAGTCAATGACCTCCATTGATATCATGAAATGTATAAAGGGGAGAAGCAAGTATTAAATGTTTTTAGTTGATTTTTCGTGATTGTCATGTATACTATTCGTATTTTACTCAGAGACTAATTCAACGTTTTCTGAAGACTGAAAATACGAGTACATAAATACGATAGAGTATACATATATTCATATACATACTATTACTTTATAAAGTCTACTACAAACGAAAACAATTATATAAACATATTTTCTTAGTTTTTAATTTTTGTATTAGGTCGCATATGAGTAAATTCATCCCTGAATGTGCTTGATTGCAAAACAAAATTGATGAAATATTAAAACTGAGATATATGAAAAATTTCTTTTTTAATTTAAATTTTAAACTATATTCTTCTTTAATAAAAATATATTTCCTGCTACATATGAGTACATCCGCAATATTGTATAGTTTAATCGTATAAATCTATACATAAACTGATGCTCATAATAATAACAATAAAATTTAAATTCCGTAATGAACATAAAATATTAAATGAATGGGTGAATTAATGTTGTAATTTCTTAAATCCCAATAGTATCACATCAACGTAATGAGCTCTGATGCATTTTATCGAGCTTTTGAGCATAATTTGGTATTCGAATCCGCATAATTAATAATCGTAATTCCTTAATTGTTTTTTTTTAACAATCAATAATTGAAGATTTTATTGAGTTTTCGAAGTGCTTTAAGTGAATATATGAACATTTATTTTGGGTTTTTATGCTTTAAAATTATGCTTTACGTATATTAGATTATTTTTTTTTTAAACCATACCTTTGGCTTATTTTCTCTTCAAAATACGAGTATATATATGTGCTATAGATGTAATGTACTACACATATTTATATGTTTGTTTAAATCTTCTAGTTAGTAATATCAAATACTGAAAATTATTATTTTATACAATTTCATTAATGTTTAAAGCAATTTTTTTGATTGTAAAAAAATTATCCTTTTTCAATCACAGTACTTATATATGTATCAAAGTATCTCTCATTTTAGAATGGATTATTATCCTTTTTCTTATTTATGAAAATTTAAATTTTATTTTTGTGCAAAAGATAGAATTATGAAAATTCAATTCTAATTCAATTTACAAAATTTACATAAAAATAAGTAATTGAATTAAACTTAATAGAAAAGTATAAAAAAGTATCAACAACGAACGATATTCTTGTATATACATACATATACGAGTATGTACATATACTTAAGTTATAAAATAATTATTCACAGATTTTCATTTTATTTTATTTTTGTTTTGTTTTGTAAAAATTCAAGCGTAATTATTTATGTACCTACATACATACTTTTATTATATGAAAAATATAAACGCATACATATCCACATCCAAGCATATACATAACGCACAATATCTTCTCACAACTCACAATAATTAATTCTATTCTATTTTCTCTATCGCATAACAACGAACATTATATCATATATAATTACGATTTACAGGAAAATATATTCATACATATTTTCATATACCACATTGATAATTATTTCGATTGTAATTATGTTCATAAATTTCTACATAATATCCGTTGTTGACAGAGGAAATGTGGAAATTATTAAATAGAAAAATGCCCTTTTCAACATCATTACACAATATGCTTTTCTGTTTTTTTTTATTTTGTTTTTATAAAAACAATAGAATTTTATTTTTTTTTATTTTGTTCTTCTAAATATTTTTATTTTTACTTCTGATTCTCCTCCATTTTCTTTTTACTTATTATTCTTTATATTTTTGTCATTTACTTTTTATTTTCTCTTTTATGTTTTTTATCATTTCATTTCAAACATTCATTCATATACAAGAAGCACAAACATATACAATAGTACACTCGACTCATATTTACTCTCATACGTATATACGAATACGAGTATGTATATATAGTGATTTGATAATGAATGATAAATTGATTTGATGAATAGCCTCAAATGATAAGAAAAGAAAAGAAAAAAAAAACAGAAAGGAAAAAGGAACATACAAAACAAAAATAATACAAACAGAATTATATTTGTAAACATAAAGCAATATACACGAGTAAACATAAGTATATATCGCAATAAGTAAAAGAAATAAAGAAAAATTTGTGATTTGTGTTAGTTATTCATTGAATTATGGCTAAAGGAATTTTGTCATAAGATATAAGTACATACGTATACGTATCATTATATAGTGTGTGGTGTATTATTACATGCATGCATGTGATGTGTGCTTATATTTTTTTTTATTATTTATATGTTTTTCTAATATACATACATATATATTACACGATTATATTTATAAGTTTATGAATGTATGATTATAATATAAAATAAATATATGTAATAAACAACGAAAAGTAATAGAATCCATGTAATTTTTATATGATTATACAACGAGTGTGTTATATGTGCTACTTAAACTTCGTATAGCATTTTGTAAAAATATGTTAATAATCAGTTGGATATTATGTATGTACATAAGTACGTTTTATTTGTAGTATGTGATCTGTGATGTAGGATATATAGAAATATGATTAACAGAAAAAAATATAGACGCGATTACATATGCATTACATAATAGCAATAAAAAAAAAATATAATATATAATTTCAGTTCTTTTTTTTTTCTTTTCTTTTCTGAAACGGTAAAATATCAAATTAATGTGTTCAGATATTACATACATACGTTCATTTCATACTGAGATTTCAAAAAAAATGAACCCAAAAAAGAAAAAAAAAGAACAACAAGAGGATGTACATATAAGAGAGGTAAGTTTCATTAGCAAATAAAGTACCTATAATGCCAAAAGAAAATTATTTTATAAAGTGTATGGTATTATAGTGAGGCTATATATAGCATCAGAAATTCAGACGAATATATGTATAGGAATATTTATTTTCATTTCAATAGAATCTTTCTGATTTTATTTTTTCTGTATTCATTTATGCATTAAAATATACGTGTGTACTGTACATACATATACATATATGTAAGTATATACAAGGATTTTATTAACTCATTTACATACGAGTACATATACTGACTGACTGACTGGTATAATGGTGGTTATGTACATTATATAAAGTCTGTATTAAGAAATTATATGATTTCCTACATGTTTTTTTTTTATTTTTATTTTATGTTCATACATTTATGTATGTTTTTTTTTTCATATAAGTAATAAAGCAAAAAATAAGTACCTCTCATAATCTATTCATCAACATAAAATTCAAGTATACTGCATTTATACTACTAATTTTCTATGCATATTTCATATTATTTTTATTTTTATTTTTTTTTCATCAAATCTAAGGTACAAAAAAATCCATTCATCCACACATATAAAGACACAAAAAAATATCTACAACAGGAACAGTGTACCATATTTTGGTGTTGTATATATAGAATACAAAATGAAATTCATGAGGATGAAAAAAAAAATACTTACGAGTATATTAAAACATACATGCATATATATATACAAGCACACTTTTATGTATAAACGTACGATACATTTTTTTTTTTTTCGTAATATTACGGACATATAAATTAGATATGTATACGTTACATTTTGTGTATACATATATAGAAAATGAGAAAAAAGTGAAATGAAATTAAAAATGAAAAAAGAATAAATAATAAATTGAAAAAATTGCGAAAAAAAAGCTAGTGATATCTATACCACATTCATAAGATAAGTAGACTATTCTGTATATAATACAAAATATAATTTTTTTTTTTTTCACATGTAAGTACATTTGTATATTAATGTTAAATATGATATATAAAACGGATTATTATATGTATGCGTGTATACATTATATACGAGTGTATTATATTATGATGTATGTATATGTACATGAAATCGTACATTTACACACATGATGTGAAATTTACTACTTATATTTTTTCCGTTTTATTCATTTCGCTTTTCATATACATATTATACATACTTGCTCATACAAACATGCATTATACATACTAATCGCATGTGTGTATATTATATAAGATATACAAAAGTAAAAAAAAAAAAAATGAATAAAAATAAATAAAAATGAAAATAAGGAAACTGATTGAATAATGAATTATGAATTCAAATTAACTTGATTAAAGCATTGAAAGAAATAAAAAAAAAAATAGAAAATAAAAATGTATAACCATATTTTCTGTTAGATATTCACAGATGAGATGAATATATTATTATTAATACAAAAAAAAAAAAGGAATTAAATAAATAAATAAATAAATACAGGAAAAAAAAGAAATAAACAAAGAGACGAAGAGGCAATAAAGAGCAAAAAAAAAATTAATAATAAAAATAAACTTATTCTATTAATATAATTTTAATGTATTAATGATTTATTCATTCAGTTCCCAGTTTATATTTTTATATGTGAATATATTGTTCAACAAAATATCATTCACATTTACTCGTTCTTTGCACACACACACACACACATAAATGAAATTGAATGAGATCAGGGAAAAATTCTCACTCACATTTTATTAGATTTTTATCAAAACAGCAGTACAAACAAATGTAAGTATATATAAGAATCACGAAGTTATTCTAAGAATTAAAACATGATTTAACAACAGTTCGATTTCGAATTTACAAAATTCATTTTAAAAAATCCATGTATTTGTGTGTAATATATACATTTATTTATAATGTTATTATGTGTGTATGAATTATACATCAGATTACGAGTATTTAAATACATATACATACATATATATTTAGATTTTCCAACCTTATTATTATAGATAATAATGAAAAATAAATTCTATTCCACAAATTAAACGACACATTATATATAGAGATACATATTTACGTATAGGTACATATTCTTTTGTACATAATTCATTATTGAATTTATCTCATCATATCAATTTTATGAGATCTGTTTATATATGTGCGCTTATGTACATTGTATAATAATGAGCTTATACATGTACATGTATATTTATCCCTTGAAAATTGAAAAATAGAGGTATCCACAAAAAAAAAAAAAATAAAAACAAATAAATAAAAAGAAATAAAAACAAAATAACAGAAAAGAAACTCCCGAAATTTGAATTTCAAAATTTTCTGAAAATTATGTTATAAAAAGATTTTATGTGCCTTTCATAAAACTTATTATATTCTGAATATCTCCTGTACCGCCGTATATCTACATATTTATACACACACATATATGGTATATTTTTATATGTAGCTATGTGAATTTATTCTTTGATTTGTACACATTTATTATGTTATATATTTTATAAATATACACCAATTCAGACTGTAAATATCATATATGCATGTATATACTTTTATTTAAATACATATATATTATGTATATGTACGAGTATGATTTTTGATAATATGAAAATTTTTCTAAAATAGAAATAGAAAAAAAAAGACATTCCTCACATGCTCGTATTCTGTCAAATTCATTTCAGTATAAATATATAACGTTAATGTGTATTAGATGTGTGCATAGTATATGGTATATATGTAGATATAATATATAACTGACAACTTGAAATGGTTAAAAGTGATGGGTTGTTTTAATTTTTCAGTTCATTTAGTTTTTGATAATATAAACGTTATCATTCGTTAAATATTTTAAATAGAAAAATATATAGGATTGTATGAGATATATGTATGTATATTTTTAGTATTTATTAACACACACATACCTAGAAAATTTTTCATTTACGTTTACTGTTCGTTATCAAAAATGAAAATGTCATTTCAGATTATGATATAAATATACGTTTTATCCCTCTATATGTTTATTATGTACATCGCATATAATCGTATTGTATGTAAATGATAAACGTATAAACACAATAACACATACCTACATATATATAATATGTATTACAAATTGTAGTATTTACAAATATATGTATAAAATTATCAAATAAAAGATAGAAATTATCATACGTATAAAACGTAAATACGTAACTACATAAGTATACGTGTCAAATAAGAAATGTGGAAAAAATAAAACAAAAATTACGAAACGAAATTCATATGAAAGAAAGAAAATAAAATAATAAAGGAACAAAGCATAATAATAAAATATCAAATAAAATAATTTGGTTAAAAAAATACTTACATACATATATACAAAATAAATGAACGTGGGTGATGTGCCTTATATGTAATCGTATGTCGCGTATTAAGTATTTTAATTACTTACTGTAACATGTATCTACATACAATTAAAATTTTCTTTAAGAATATACGATAAGATAAATAAAGAAGTAACACATAACACATAATAAAATGTTACTGTTTATTTTGTTAAGGTACAAATACCTTTGTGTGCGTAAAGAAAAATAAATTTCCGATTTCACTTTAAATTTGAATAAAGGCAGATTACATATTTAAATATTTTTTGTGCGATTCTTGTACGATGATAGCTTTTCTTCTTTGTACGACTGAAAGATTCAAGATAATTTGTGCTTTTCTCATATTATAAACACAATCCAACGCGACTCGACGATTTGAAATCAAATTAAGCAAATTATAACTATATTTTTTTTTTCGATCAAAAATATTTCTAATTCTAAGACTAAACATTTGTAATCTTCAAACGAAATTTATTCAGATTAAATTCATATAAATAAAATTTTATTTGTTTTTTTTTACATTTTTAAACGTGTACTTGTGTATAGCACAAAAACAATGTACAGCAATTAAAAGAGCCAACAATTTATTCAAAAAAAAAAAAAAATAAATAAATAAAATTGAAAGTAAAACGAGGAAAAAAAACTAAATTAATACATAAATAAATAAATGAAAACATGAAAATCTAGGAAACCATAAAACATAACCACCAGATTTTCCGGAATAATAATTTTTGATCATCCTCTATAGTACAACATCAACTACACTACAATAATGTATTCTGAAAGCAAAAAAAAACACATCCAGAAAATAATGTCCAACAAAGAACAAAAATTGATTTAAACAAAATTCGAAAAATAATATTTCATTATACTCGTACATAACTGTTTCATTCGCATTTGATTCACAACTACATTATTATATACATACATAAAAATTATACTCGATTTTATACGAGAACAAGGATTATAGAAATTCAAAAAAAAAAAAACTTATCAGAACAAATTCTTTCAATTAATTATTAAGCTTTTTTCTTTTGAGAATTTATTATTTTTGCAAGTGTTGCAAGTAAAAATTTTATAGATTTTGTATAGTTTTGTACTTCGATTTATTCATTTTATTTTATTTTATTTGTTTTTCTTTACTTTTTATTTTGTCTTCATTTTATTTTTTTTTTTTATTTTATTAATTTATGAAATTAAATTATTTTGATATTTTATTTTTCTTTTGTTTAAAATCATTTAATTCTCTCTTATAAATGTTTCTTCTATTTCCTTTACTTTCAAGTATTTCATTTTTCTTAATTGGATAACTAAGTATTTTTTCAATTTTTCAATATCTAGTACAATGCAATTTGAGTTAAAATATTGTTTTAGACTTTCAAAATAAGAAAACAAAAATAAAAATGAAATACATTATGTACATAATAATATATCTTAAAAGAACATGAAATTGCTTTTAATACAAATTATTTATTAAAAAAAAAAAAAATAAATAAATAAATAAAAATAATTACAGAAAATCTACTATATTTCACAGTACAAAAATAAAAAGATAAATGAATAAATAAAAAAATAAATTTTCTCTGTTTGCCTTTTCTGTTTCATTTTATATTTAATAATATATGAATTAATAACATTCAGTTATCTATGTGTACATTTTATAATTACTTTTTTATTTTCAAATATGAAAACATAGTATACGGAATTAATCATAAATCGTACTGGAAGCATGTATTAATTTATTAATTTTATTTGAAAAATCATATTTATCATGTATACGTAAACGTACAATATCGTTATCGTTATGTTCAACTAAGTATTTGATATACCACATACCTCTAACTCTTAAAAATCCAATGAACTTCATTCATTCAATTCAGTCTGCTTCATAAGGATCAAAATTATTATCGAATTTTGAATTTTATCATTACATTACTCCTTAAATTAAATTTTTGTGCTTTATATTATTTTTGTTTTCATTATTTTCTCTCATTTAAAACAGAAGGCGTATAACTATGGCAAATATCATATGAAGAAAGCATATGTGCAAACACTTATCTATTTCAATATGACTTCAAATACATGTACACATAGAAGTACCTAGTAGTAGTAGTAAAAATAGTAGCTGTAGTTGTAGTAAGAGTAATAGTTAGAGTAGTAGTTTTGAATGTAAGTAAGTAAAGCGTTTTTTTTATTACGATATCAATTTAAGTTCTTCCTTTGAATTACTTTTCAGATATTAATAAATGGCAAAATGAAGTGTTATTGAGATAATTTTAGACAATTAAATGAAACATTTTAAATATGAAAATGATACTTGAGCAAATTAACTACATACATATGTATGCAAGTACATAAGTACTCATATATATACATATAATAATTCATACACATATGTATGTATTCCTGGTAATATCTATCTACTTATTTTCATTTTCTAACAACATTAAGTTTAAAATGTTTCAAAATGTTCAAGTATATATACATACGGATACGATATACATGATTATTATACTTGTACACCTACTCATAAGAAAAAAAACCTTACATCCATGAACATTTATGTGTATAGTTTTAAAGATTTTCTTTACTATATTTCTCTATATTCATTCATTTAAAAAAATGACTTATTTTTTGCTTCGTTTTCATATACAACTTAAAAGGAAAAACTATGCTATGAAATCTCGAAAAAGAAAAGTACAAGGTATACGGACTAGATATGTGTGTAATTTTCATATGAAAAATGGAAAGCATTTTATTTTTCTACATACACATGTACGCAAACATACGATTACTTATGTATATATGTATGTATATTTTGATGTACTTCATTTATGTAATGTAATGTACGTTTATGTATAGACTGTTACACTTAAGATATGATTTTCAAGATAAACGTCACTGAATTTTATCATAATAATCTGAAATTATTTTATAATGACATTTACTGGAATCATAGAAGCAGAATAAAGAAAAAGTATATATATGTAAGTACTTTGATAGACACCACAGTGAAAAGATTTTTCGTAAATGTGAATTTTATGTAATTTGTGATAAAAGAATTTTTTTTTTCTGTACAAAAAAAAAAGGAAACATAAAACGAGTATGAAATCCAAAAAAAAAATAGTTAAATTATAGAAAATAAGTGAAAAATAAAATATGTGCAACTGTTAAGATATGTATTTTTCTTTTCATTTAAGAAAATAAATGTAATATGAATAATTTTATCGTTCAATTTAAAAACAAGCACTACAATATTTGACTTTTTTTTTTTTTGAGTATAAAAGTTAAATAATATCATATGTACATATATATACGTTCATATATATGACTGTAAATTTTTTGTTATGAATAAAATAATTTCAAAGCAATTACATGTATGTAATTGGATAAAAATATAAATTTTAGTATGAATACAAGTATAGTACAGTATTAAATTTTATCAGATTTATTGAATTCCCATTGCAGTTCATCAAAATATTCATGGCAATCAGAAATACTTTCTGTTAATACTTATATGCTGATAAAAAAAATTTGAAATTATAACACACTTCTTTTTGGGAAGTGAATTTAAAATGTACGATCGGAAATATTAGTGAAAATGAAATCCTCTGAAATGAATACATATCATAGATAGTAAAACGATATACACACATTTATATTAATAGTAAAAGCGCAAGAAATTATTACTTTACATGAGTAGAGTGAGCTAGCAAAACTTATTTCGTTTCCATCTGTTTCCATCTTGTTCTCATTTCCAACACCGGAAAATATTCTCGTACAACACAAGCGGAAACCGGAAACATGATTTCTCCGCTATGCACGAGGCTAGTGCGAGTATAGTATACCTTGTTAAATGAGTATCAGTTGAAATTGGAACTTGAAACATTCGAGCTTGTTAAACTCATCAATCATAATCGATTATCATCATTTAGATGAGCGCTGAGTGGTGCTGGGGTGGTAGTTTCACATCAGTTTCACATTACGCATCGAAATTAGTTTATTTATGATGATAGCAGATGATTGCAGTGTGTTTTCAATGGTCTAGCGATTTATAATTTTTTCCATATTTAATTTTTTTGCGATTATCTTTAGCAATTTTTAATGACAATTTAATTTTTATAATGCCGATATTTAAATTTAAAAAATAAAATTTTATTATATGAAAATATTTTCTAATTATAATATACACAGATAATAAAATCACATCTATATCTACGTATGACGTATGACGCATGTTATCGTATGTAAATGAAATACAAATTAAGAAGATAAAATTACTACTTTCCGACTAAAAAATTTTTTAATATATTTAAAAATCATGTTCGCTAATGAAATTTACCCATATATATACACATAAACATGTATATATCGTACAGAATACACAACATATACATGAATGATATGATGTCATATTCATAAAGTAATCTAATGTAATGTGGTATAGTACAGCGTTTATACACAAATTAAACATTACATACGTGTTTATTTGTATCTCTAAATGAAAATTAAAGATTTTCGTGTCACACGTGTCATAACAACAGAATATTTAAATTTATGTGTGTAATATTATTAACATGCACGTACTCAAGATGAATACAGACATTTATTAAAATTTTATTTACAATTTAAAGAGTGTGTGTGTACGTGTATGGCGTCTATATAAATATTTCATTAATTAATATTCATTTTAAAATTTTTGTCATTCATTTCAATTAATTTCGTTGGTATATTTACATGTAGATTTTGAGTCAAAATAGATTTGTTTCATAAAAGATTTCAAAATGATTTTGTTTCATAAAAGACTGAATAATGTTATTTTTATTTACAGATAGCAGAATTTACACATGACCTTAGAATTTTATGTGCTAAATTAAAATTATATAATGAAATGAAATTATAATAAAACATGAAACTAAACACTCTCTATATAAGATACTTAGGTTCTTATACTATGATATGTATTTATTTACTTACATGATATCATCAGTAGCATTACACTTGGATAAACTATATCAAGGAGAAACCAACTGAAATTTTGACTCTTCCCTAGATCTGAAATCTACAATGAATTGTAATTTTGTGTTCATGTAATGAACTAATGATACTTGGAAAAAAAAATTATGAACACAAAAATTCATTTTATTTATTCAAATATTTTGCGATTTATTTGTTTTTTCAATTAAATAAATTTTTCTATACTATATTAAAAATTTCAAATTAAAACACACTTAAATATCTTCCAAATAATTTTCAGAAAAACGAAAACATATAATATTTATAATTTCAATTTTATAGTTAAATACATCGCAGTGAGTTTTGGAACAAAAATTTTATTTTAACCAACAACACAAACACAAATACATATTTATTTTGCATAAAAAAATGAACATTTTCTTAATTTTTTTTATTACTGAAGATTTCAAAAAATAAACACTTTAGCATAATTCATTTATGTACATATTTATTTATTTATTTTTTCTGTTACTTGCCAAAATATAATTCGACTTCTTGTCTCACATACTCGTGTAAGTATACATGCAAGCACTCGTTGTACGCTAACATTTATAACATACATATACATAAGTTATGAATCTAATATGTGTTTTATCGATATTTAAAAAAAATTTTGAACATAAATTTTTATGAATTAACAAGAAAAGAACACTCAAAAATATACACAAAAATTTTGTTCATTTTCGTATTTTATTTTTACATCAAAAATTTTGATCATTGATTAAACTGGTCACGTTCTAAAAATTTTGCAGATTTTTATTGTCTTCTATGCATTATTTTCACATTCAAAAAAGAACAAATACAAATACAGAAAATAAAATAAAATAAAATCAACACAAACGATTTCTATTTGTAAAACTAATTTACTCTATAAAAATGACTATAAAACAAAAAAGAGTAAAACTACAATAACAACAAATAAAATATAATTTTCTTCAATTTTTCGTCATTTTTTTTTAGTTTGTTTTCATTGTAAACAGAATAAAATTCAAAAGAAAAAAATATAGTAAAGTGTACAGATCAAATAAATTTTTGAAATTTTTGAATGAATGTACATTAGGTCGACAGTAATGAAATTCATCAGGACTGCAAACAATTTTACTCCGTTAATTGTATTATGGGAAACTTTTTGTTTATTTTTCATAAATTGGATACAAACACGTTAGTGTAGGTTATTTCATATTCTCTAAGCTAATTGTATTTTTTCTTCTGATGCTTTTTTTTTTTTCTTTTTAACTATATTTTTCTCGCTTCTCTATGTAGCATTTGTTTAAAAGTTCAATAATCGGATTTATATAGGTTTGTTTACATTTGAAAATATATAGGTCAGACTGGGTCAGACCATTGATCACCTCGTTTGTCGTTAACATCGTTTGCATCGATCTCTTTAAACTCATACGAACGATATACTCACAAATAATAAAAATAACAAACCATATTGGCAGTACCAGTACCAAATGTAATATTTTTTTTTCTTTCTTTCTCTCTCTTGCTCTATCCTTTATATATCATTCGTTCAAATGTCGTTAACTGCTACTATTTTAGGTTTGTTTAAATTTTAAAATATACGTATATGCAGACCATTTAACAGCTCGTTTATCGTTAACATCGTTTGCATCGATCTTCTTTTACTCGAAAAGCATTCTCCTTCCTTACTCACCTACCCTACAACCAATTACCTTTTACCATTTACAATCGATCTACGTCAAAAACAGTAATAGATGGTAATAGTAGACGATATAAATGTACTCATAAATACACATAAAAATAACAGACCATATTGGCAGTACAACACCATAGTAGGAAATTGTAATGTTTTTTAGTAGTTTGTCCTTCACAATATTTGGTTATATTTGACGAAGATGAAAACAAAGAAGTGAGGTCATAAAAGAATTATTCGAATATACAAACATAAAATTTGAAAATAAGATAAAAGAAAAATAAATTATCTTCTGTTTCTTTTCAGTCAATCTTTTGACAAAAAAAAAAAAATCGTCGATATTAAAATGTTGTTTTTTTCAAATTTTTCTTTATTTTTTTCCCACTGAATTATAATATATGTATACAGACAGACTATAAAAATTATTAATAGACAAACCAAGACAAACTATAAGAAACGCTTGGGACAGAAAAACGAAGAAATTAATTTTTTGTTTTCATTCTGAATTTAAATTACTTTTTATCATAAAAAACTGATATCATATATTGATTTTAAATATAACATTTTCAAATTTGATATTCTTAAATGAAACTGACGATGAAGAAGTGAAAGCATGAAGAATACAGCAGCAACAGCAAGAGAAAGAAAAATTTATAATGAACAACATCAGCAACTGTATAGAGAATCAATAGAATGAAAATAATGTTTATGAGGAAAAACGCAATTTTCTAATTTGAATAAATGTAGGGTAACCAAATCCTTGTGGTTTTGTGACAAAAGAAATAAAAAAAAATAAATTGTGAAATTTTGATTGTGACGGTATGATATCTAAGAGCTTTGGAATATTAAATTTAATTGATTTTTTTTTCGATTTCCTGTCTTTGATTTTTATCGACAGAAGTTGAAGTGAGTCGAAAAAAAAATATTTCCACATCAGTAAAAATTTGAATGGGACCATGATAACACATCGAATATCATTTAAAAGTAATATTTCCTTATTTTTGTGTATTTTTTTTTTTGTATTTTTTATGATTATTTTCAGTTTTGTATCATATTATTCTTTTAATTTGACTCTTAATCTATATGTATTCCCATGCCACAGATTTAATGAGGACTCGTAACATTTTATATATGTTTGAATTGTCTTTATCTAATATTTTAGACAATTATTATACTATGAGAAAGAACTAAAAATGTACAGAAAAAAAAATTCGTAGGACTAAAAATATAAAAATAAACACCCACATACAATACTTACATATACATAATCATATTAAGAAAATTATAAAATAGGATAAAAGATCATTACTTTTATTTATTCATTTTTTTTTCTGTCCTTGGTATTGTTGTTGTTTTTTCTCTGTTATTTTTAAAATTGTAAGTAGACTTAAGTAGACGTAAAATTGAAAAAATTTAAATTGAAATTCTCAATTTTTTTTTAAAAAAAATATTTTTATATTCAGACAATTTCATTATAATAAAAAAAAACTAAGACAACACGAGAAAAAAATTCCGTTAACTTACAACAAAGGCATGAGAAAAAAAATGAAACAAAATAACACAAAAAACATAAAACAGAAACAAAAACAAATAAAAATTGATCCAAATTTTTAATAATAAAAAGATCTTCAAATTTTTTTTTTATTTTCTATTTTTATATTTTATTTCATTTTTAGTTTATTTTTGTTGGTGAAATATATTTTCCAAGAAATATGATATCATTAAGAATTAAGAATAGGAAAAATTTTATTAACCGGAAATTTTATTTATTATTCAAGTAAGTATAAAAGTTAAAAAAAAAAATAAATAAACCATACGAGGTAATTGAAAAAAAAAATAGCATAAATAAAAGTATATACACTCTGAAATAAAAGAAAATTTCAATCATTTCTTAATTCCATCATACACGTATACACAATTGAAACTGAAAAAGAAAATAAAGGAAAATTTTATTATAGTATTTTTGAATGGACCTTCATTTTTCTCGAAGAATAAAATTAGGCTCCATATACATATAACATTCATTATCGAATAAACTAAATCTACAAATTTGGGAAGAAAGAAAAAAAAAAAGGACACGACTACTGTTTTTTTATGTATATTCATCTTAAAGTTCAAAACATTTTATTTTCTAATTATTGAAACTTAAAAGTTAAAAAGTAAAAGTTAGAAACTAGAAGAAACAGAAAATCGTAAATTTTTTCTCTTCTCATATTTTAAATTTAATTTTATTAAAAAAAAAATGTTTTTTTAAATTTATTCTATATACACTCCTAATTATGCAGATTATTTAAAACATTTACAAAAAAAAAAAAAAAACGTTATTTATTTCATAAACTTAATTCGAACTCAATATAATCCCTAGAAAGTATGCGGTTAATATTTTTATTTTGTATTATAATTATTATAATTTTCTCTTTTAAATTTCTAAAAAAAGGATCTGTAAAAAAATGCAAGTAAATTTTTCATTGAAAAAAAAAAAAATTTTTATTTTTTTAATTTAGGTCAAATTTTATTATAATTTTCATTAATATTAATACATATTTTTTTGTATTATTAAAACATTATATCACATCACAAATGTTTTTCAAGTATTTCTATTTAAAAATTCTTTGCATATAGAAAATTCTGAATAACAAGTAAAAGGTGGAAAAATCATAAATTAAATACAAAAATATCTTCCATTATTTTTATGCAAATTATTACATAATAAATACCAGTCAGGATTCAGTTTAATACACACCGCACATTAAAATATTAAAATAACAAAATAAAATGATATTAAATTGTTGCTTATCTAGTACATTTTTATTTTTTTTGTTCATTACATTATTTTTATGTTTTTATTACCTCATATCAAATGAAGCAGAGATAGTTTTAACCACAGTTTTTCACATATTGAAGTGAATATCAAATGAAGCAAAACAACAAAAAAATTTTTTTTTTATAATCTGTTCACTTCTGCATATACAAAATGTATTAAAATTAATGCATTCATTTCATGAATATAAGTACGTATTATGTATGTATTTTTGTTGTCGTCCAATTTTACTCGTTGTAATAATTTCAATTCAATGTAGTATACAAAAAACTTATGTCACTTTCATAACTTTATTTCACAATATATTTACCACCAACATATACAGGATACCCATATAATACACGTACTGGTACATTACGTATCTATGTATATAAAATCGTATAATGTAGAAAATAAAAACAAAATATTGCATATTGTTGAACGATTGTATATGCTTGCATAAGTACATTAACATACAGAAAGTCTGTACGGTACCAATGAGAATTGTAAAATAGAACCAGACAAGAATACATGAGAAGAAGTTACGTTTTATTTTTGTTGTTTCGAAGTAATAATTTCATTATGCATACTTTCCAGAATATAATTTCAGTTCATAATTAAAACATCATAATTACTTACATTATTCATATATTTTTATTTTATTTTTAATTTTTATTATTACTTTTTTTTTCTTTTGTTTATTGTTTTTTTTTATTATTATTTTTTTTTTTTTTTGCATTATTTCATAAATGTTATTCCACTGTATATGTAAAAATGCGAATATGTTGTATAGGTATAGCTATCGTCTGCAGCTCGTATCATATGTACACACATATATACTAGATTTTAATCAGAAAACAACAATAACTTAATTGGTACTGTATACATACATTATTTTATTTATATTTTTGTTTTTTATTTATATCATATTTTCATTTAAAATCATGTGTTCGCATGTACTTTAAAACATTTAAAGTGTAATACTTTTCATATATAATTCAGTATATAAAAGGTGTGTGTAGGATATTTAATATTTTCTTATAAAAACCTGTGTGTGTATGTTACATACGAGTTCATATATACATATACTACTCGATTACATTCGATGTATACAGAGTTCATAAAACACAAATTCGCACAGCACATAATATAATAATATATGTACTTACTTACATACATGTGCATAATATAACATCCAAGAAAATAGATCTTTATTTATGTAATGTATTCATTCTAAATTATTAAACATAAATATCTTTATAGTTTTGAATCTTTTAATTTATTTCACCTCAATTTCCTATAGCTAAGAAACTAAGTATATGATATAGCTAAAAACTATAACATAACCTAACTACTACACTTCATAAAACATAAAACTATAACTAAGTATAGATAGTGAAGTGTATAATGTACAAAGTATAAAGTAAGAAAAGTGAAAAGTTTATGCACATTACAATTAATATTTATGTAGATAATGTACATATGTACATATATTCATTTATGTATATATGTAAAAAGTTATATCTGCATATACTTATATACATACGTTTTGAATGTATATTATATAGATAAAATAAGTAATGTTGAAAATATACGAAGCACATGTGCTTTGTGTACATTTGTGATAAATAATATCTTAAGTTTCATATCTCAATTAAAAATTGTTACTTATCTACATATACATATATATATATATATATATATGTACGAGTACTATGATAGCACAGGATACCAATACATCTTACAAAAATAAATACATATAGTATATCTATATAAACACACATTAATGCATATGATATAAACATTTACGGATATGGTGGTGAATCAATGAACTTACTCATAATATCTAGTAAAAACGAAAAAGGATTCATTGAATGTTTTATTAGTACATACATATTTGACTATGTATAACGTATGTATGTGTTGGATACATGTGTATTTATCTAGTAACATTTTGATTATTTTAGTTTAAAAAAAAATTAAAAACATCAACGATTATATCAATACATTGAAATTATTATGTGAATCATTCCAAAAAGTTTTAAGTATATCCTTTTCTAGTTTTTTTATTGTTAATCAGATCATCAGATAATGTTTATTGAAAGTATTGAAAATCTGCTAATGAACATGAACCACATACTCATTACAAATAAATAGGATAATATTCGTAGTTATTGATCAGTCAGGTTGTTAATTTTATATTTAATATTTTTCATTTTTAGAAAATTAAATCCTTTTAATACACTTGATGCATTACTTATAATGTATGAGAAATTTTCTTTTGAATCTCCTAATTCTGATTATCTTTATATAATTCTGCCAATATGATTTGTATTTTTAATAAATGAATTTATTTCTAATTGTTCATTTTTGCACTGAACAGTATGACGTATAATTTTTAATGTTTTATTCATGCTAAGTAATTGAAAATGTTCACCTTAATGCTGAAGATTATTTCAATTCTAAACTAAATTACAAATAAATTTTATATAATTCTTAACTTAAACATCATAATTCGTTTCATGCTTAACGAAAATCTTCATCTTCAAAAAATATTCACTAACATACATACATTTAGTTAGATTACAGTATACATTATGTATATTTTCGAAATAATCAACTTGAACCCATAACAAATTATTTTTACTTTTTACGTTTATAATTCGAATAATTTATTTCGATTGTATTATCTATCAAGTTATGCATGTACCTACATTTTTCCAAGAATAACTACAAATTAGTTTCATATCAAAAAAAAAAGAATCATATATACAAGAGCAATAACAAACAAGAAGAACAACAACACAAACAGAAAATATTAAAGGAAAATAACTACGAACACTATATACAAGATAAGTGCTACAATTATGAGGAGTATGAGGATACATGAATAAAATAAAGTGTAGTATACAAACACAACCATTATATACTCGTACATTTCACATTTACTATAATACATAATGCTGTATATAACTGTATGTACAAGAGTATTCCATTCAGTATGTATATTTTTGTAACAAGCATAACAATAACCACGTATTTAATACGTAAACTTTTCATAGATATTTCATTTATACGAGTAAATAAGTATTTTATTTTTTATTTTTATTAGATACAGCAACAAAAACAACAGCACCAAGAAGAAAGAAAGAAAATAAAGAAAAGTAATTTCTAAAAATTACCTTATGAAAGAAAATATGTACATATATACACAGATATCATAATACACATGAGTTAGTAAATAGTGGTAGTAAAAAGTAAATAGAAAATAATATATGTATAGTATAGAGGTAAGTATTTAAGTTTTAAGGCGATTTTTGAAATAGCATATTACAACTACATGTACATATAAATACGATATAAAGTATTCATGTACATAAAATCTCAATTATGTATACATGTACATAGATATATATTCGTATTTGTACACATATACACATAATGTAATAAGTACATCTCTAATCTATATGAGAATTAATACATTTTGGAAAATTCATTTTCAGATAAAACTATTTCCTTTGATATAACAGTAAAAAATAAAATGAAAACAATAAAAATAAATATGTACCATAAAAAAAAAAAACAACATTATGTGTATAAAACAGAAACAGCAAATACATACACATATATGTATTTATTATTGGATTTTGAAATAGTCGAAATTATATTTAATTATATTTTTTACCAAAAAAAATTTTGTATATTACATACATTTGTACATAAATATAGGTAGGTATACTTCAAACATATTATAAAGTATAAAATTATGTTATCAAATAGATATGTATATTTACATATTTTTATATACACATTCTTAAATCATATTGAATTAAATATCGTATATAGTATTACAAAATTTTACAAATAAACATACGAATATACTTACAATGATTCTGATGATGATGTAATGTGAAAAATTTTTCACTTTAAATGTCATTCAAAAAGTTTAATTAAAATATTTTAAAATTCTAATCTGAAAATACTATAAAAATATTCTAAAAATTATATAAATTAAATCTTTCGAAATAATTGCATATGTGTACATAGATTTCTACTATATGAACACGTTTGTACATTATGTATGGACATTATCCACATTATATTTCGTATGTACTTACATTTTTGTATTACATGTTTTCTAAATATCTTAACACTTGACTTTAAATGAAATTCAATTCCACATTAAAATACAAGATACAAGTATGCAATATTCATTTGTGTATACACATACTATTACTTTGTAGTACGTAGTACCCACTAATAAAATGAACTTTACCATGTAGGTATATGTATAAGAGTATAGATACATACTTGCATTATATAAAATAATATAAACTTATCATTAACACTTCAAAACTTAACATGCATACAAAGTAGGTATAGATGTGTGGTATATGTACATATTTTAATTTTGAAATTGTGTACACATGTATGTATGTACATATATGCATAAATTTAAATGGACTGGACTATTAAAAAATAAAAATAAAATTAAATAATACTGGAATAAAAAAGTAAGAAACACAAACCAAAAATTACTAATTTGTTATTCAAATTTTGAAAATGTATGCAACTAAGTATAGGAACAGTATATGAACGAGTATTATGTAATGTACATGTATTATCATAGTTTAATTTAAAATATTATTTTTTTGTAGGAAGTTTTAACCAAAGTATGTATGTATGTTGTTATACAAAGAGAACACAGAATAATTACCAACCGAATATAAAACAAAAAATAATAATGGAAAACGAAAAATAAAGTAAAATAACTTTTTGCAAAAAAAAAAAAAAAATTAAAAGAAAAACAACTACAAATTACTGTAAAAAAAAATAGAAAAATAAAATACCACACTAAAAGACTGAAAACACAGATAAAAATATAGAATAAAAATAATTTCGGAGCTAATTTACATGTAAGTATGTAACCAACCCACCACAGAAAGAGAGAGAGAGAGAGAGAGTAAATTGAAAACAAAAATTATTCCTATATGTAAAGGAGTGTTTGTGTACACAATACGTTAGGTGTATTCCACCATTAGGCTGTACGAAATACTCGGCTCAGAAGTACTCGCAAGCAGTTATGTAATGGATCAAATGTTTTCCTTGAAATTCTGCATAAAATTTAAAAATAATTTTATATTTATCCACATATTATTGTTATTTATTTTCAACTGTCAGAAATTCATAAACTCTAAAAAAATCGAATTCATATACTAGAACAGAGCAAGAATATTTCGAATATAAATACTTAATTTATACATTTATGCATGCATCTATGTGTTTAGTTTGTAAGTTCCTTTTTTCTGTTTTTAAATGGAATCAAATCAAATCAAAGTGAAAAAAAAATATTAATTTTTATTTTTTAATTTTTATACAAAAAAACTTTTCTAATTAATGTATAAATAATACCGCTATACAGTCTACCAAATAAATCATATACAATTAAATATATTTACAAACCGAAATAATAATTTTTACTATTCTATTTATGTAGATTACAAAAAATATATATATATGTTATTTTTTTAAATGTTTTATGTTCTTTTTTTGTTTTGTTTACTTTTTATTTTATTGGTTGTAAATTCGAAAAGTCAACATACATAAAAAACAACGGAAATTCAAAAATCGATTGATTTATTAATGAATTACACAATTACATTATTGGTTCTTGTTCAAATATTACATTTGTTTTTTTTCTTCTCATTTTCATTAATATTTTTTTTTATATTTATTATTATCATTTGTTGCTGTTGTTTCGTTCAAATTTATAAATTTATATAAAATCGTTGAAAAAATGCGATAAAAAATTAAAATTGGTTTGTTATATGTTTCGTTTTTTTTTTAAGTTTTTGTTTTTATTTCTTTTTTTTTTTAATTTTGTATTCTATGTAATTACATTATAATTATTTATTGGTTAAATTTAATTTTCAATTTAAATACTCGTATATATTATGTAATTATTATAAAATTTATAATAATTTTTTTTTTTTACTTTAATTTCATTTAAACGAATTTTTATTGATATTTCTCATTTTGTATTTATGTACGTTTGAATGAATGAATATTTTGAATATTTTTTTTCCAATCTCCATTTTGTTTATTTTTCTTTTTATTTTTGATGTTTTTAAAACAATAAATAATAATAATGAATACTATATACACACACACATGCACTATATAGTACAGACCACAATAGTCATATGTTTTATATTTTAATACTCTTGTATGTATGTAGCTTGTAGCTAGTTTTTTTTTTTATTTTTATATTTTAATTATTTATCAAAAAATCAAAATTCAATATAAATGTACATATATGTAATCTACAATAAAGATCTCATTAAATTTGCATTTAAACATTGTTCAATATACATATGTACATATATTTTTATACGACTACATCTCCATAAAATGCAAACATAAATGAAAACAAATGTGTATATAGTAAATGCATATATGCATAATAATAACAAAAATAATAAATAATAATAATATAATGAGCATTTTCAATAATTATTATACATACACATGCGCCTGCATAAAATATATTGTATATAGTATTTAGTATGTATATGTATGTATATTTTATATAATGTACATTAAGAGAAAATTAATTGCATTTCCTTAATTGAATTTCATTTAAACAGACCATATACAATTTTAAAATTAAGCATCAGTTTGTATGTGTATGTATGTACATGATAGAATGTATGTAAATTACTTACTTATTTTTGAAACATTCGATTACTCAAAAACTCAGTACATAATATACAATCATCGTGATCGTACATCGTCTGTTGAAAAAGGAGTCTGAATTAAATTAAAAATCATATTGCGGTCACAGTATGTACATTTATATGAGTATACAATTGTAAATATTTAATTTAAGGTTAGTAAGACTTCAAATTTTCCTGTATAGATTATTTTTAATTTTTTGTTTCTTTTCAATTATCAATGTATGTTTGTTCAAGACCACAGGATTAAGGTTTTAGGTATTCTTTTTATTTTTTTACATATTTGAAACATATTTTATGAACTTTAATTTATACCAATACCCATCCATACTGTGATGTATATACACTTAAATTAATTATAAATTTTATCAAAGAGAATTTTATACTTTTTTAAATTAGACTCTCATTTATTTGGGTAGTAGACCTTTCTAAAAAACAAAAAAAAACAAAATACAAAATCACTAATATATTCGTCTGGTTGTAATACACCCCCCCCGATTCCAGATATACATTATGTTTGTCTAAATAAATATCCAAGTACTAAAATATGCTTGTATGAATGTTGATAAACATTTGTACAATATACAGAGTAATTCAAAAATAAATAAATAAATAAATAAATAAATTAATATAAAAAATATATTTTTTTTAAATTTAAAAGTCCTCTTCGAAATAGCGAAATAACTTAGATATAATGTTACAGATGGTTGCAACTAATTAATACAACCACAAATTTAATTAAAACTTTTTTTATATGTTTGTTTTATTGTTTGTTTTATAGTTTTTTTGCATACATATATATATATGTATATGTACAAATTTACACCATATCCACAAAAAAAAATAAAAAAAATATGCAATGAAATGCATTCATAAAAGTGAAATTGTTAAAATGTTTAAAAAGAATATGTACATATACATATATGGAGATGTTTATGTTTTTCGAAATTTAAACAGTTTTAGCTAACATATGGCGATATACATACTGTGTTTATTTATTTTTTAATTTTTGTAATGTTTTATTTTTGGTTATGGTTTCTAGTTACATTCACTTTAAAATCAGGCGCTATATGCATAGATAAAATGCGAGTACATACAGATACAAATGTTTAATTGCGAAAAGACGAGATTTTAAAATTAAAATTTTCATACAGAATTAAAAACAAAATAATGTTAAAATTTTAATTTAAATTTACGTATATAGACGACTAGATCGACTAGATGTGTTTAAAAATTATTTGTATAAATGTAAAGGCTGAATTTTTATTCATCACTTATGTGTAGTTTTAATTTCACTTTTCAGTACTCAATAAGGGAAGATTTAAGAGAAATTCAAACTATGTAATATGTTTTTCAGTTACGGAATTTTTAAATGTTGATTGTAAAATTATTTTCGAAGCAAAGTATAAATTAATTGTAAAATCTTATTAAATTTATTCTACACTTAATTGCCGACTATAAACATGTACCTAATCAAAGTTAAATCTTAGAATATCAGAATTAAATCTAAAAGAACTATACACTTTTTTTTTCATTTTAAGTACCTACAGTACCTACTACCTGCATATACTTATATCTTTTTATTATGTCGCTTAATATCATTATGCGTTAACAATACAAAATCCAATATCAAATTAAATCTTCAGAAAATGATATATAATTTTCATGACATAATGTACAGATATACAACTAATATTCTGTACATATGTACATACGTATGTTATACATACACTCGCCCGTAGATACATATTGTATATATTACACATGCTTCTATCAACAGATATATTTCCAGTTTCACCTTATACTTTATCAGATTGAATAATGTTATGTTTATGATAATATAAAACTATACTGTATTCATATATGGTTCAGAATTTTATGATTACATCAGATTCAGATATCCAATTAAGAAAGTACAAAAGTAAATTGACAAAATCTTTCACTCAATAGTATCAAATATCTATACGCAGAGAAATAATTATTTTACGGATAGAAGTACATATGATATATTATACATATATGTATATATGTGTCGCTATATATACGCCTTTCAGATAACATACATATAATTCAATCGCATACGTATATAAAATGAAATACAATTTTTTTTTTTTTTGGTCAAAATCTTTTTTTATTTTATTTATTTTTTTGTTGATTTGTCTTTTTGATCGAATTTCGATTATTTTTTCTCTACATAATTTCTTTCGATTTCGAAGTATATTGGAATATATTGTTATTGATTCAATTACAATATCAACACAAGATTTTATATGTTTACACTGTTATATATGTATGTTTTTTTTATCTTATTAAAAGTTATATCCCCGACAACACAATGATAAATTTATGTAACAAAAATAAGTAATATCATACTATATTGTGTATACATATAATGTAATTTAGTTGTATATTGATGTGAGTATCTAAGAAACTATACTATGTTTGACTCAATTATATTTTATATATTGCAGTGAAATTCAAGTGTTTTTATATATCTATACAAGTGTATTTACATGCATGAAAATATCTTACATTAATTTTTATGTGTGTGTGTACATGTGTGTAGATATATAAATAAATATCATAAAGTATATGAAAGCGGTTTAGTATAAATACACAAGTGATTAATAATATGTGTATACGTACAAGGATAAAAGTTTTGTTAGTTGATATGATGATTTCATTAAAATGTTCTCGAAAATCAATTACAACGAGTATTTACAGTTTATTCAGTTAATTTAATTTTCGTAATATAATGAAACTTATACTAAACATCATAGTAAAGAGATTCTCATTTAACTTAACTCTGTTTTGGATAATTAATTCAAAATTCAACTCATATAAGTTCATTTTGAAAATTATCATACACTGATATACTATACAGAAGTAGCATAAACTGTTTTCTAAGATACGTGCATATAAGGAATGTTTGTTGTATGTATGGTTGTGAGTAAAATATTGCATATTAATATTTTTGCTACAAATGAAAACTGGTAACATATTTCTGATGGATACGTGCATCAGCCAAACGCACCACATAGAATTTATTTGCAGACAGTAAAGGTTAGGTAATTTGAAACAGAAAATATGTTCTCTTCATCTTCATGAAAATCTGTAATACATTACTAATGTTGATGTTTTTTAAAAACAAAAAACAAAAAACAAAAAAATTAAAAAATTAAAAATAAATCTCTAAATGTATATCCGTTTCCTTATATATAAATATGTTATCATCAAAAAAATATGAACGTACTAAATAAGGACAACAACAAAGATATAAAATTATAATATAAATATCGAATGTCCAGTACATGTATTATAAAAATCTTGTCGAATGAAACTATCGATAAATTCTAATTTATTCTATCATTAATAATCCGTATAAATGCATTAAAAATGTATTATGCAGACAAATGCAGTATAATAAGTAAACTTTTTATGTATACCTTTACATACATATAAAGTAAGTATATACAACAATACACTGTGTATTATTGGAACTACATACATTTTACTTGTTTATACAAACAAAACCGTACTAAATAATAGAAGAAAAATATACTTCTTTTTTGTTTTTTTCTTTGATTCATTTTTCTGTTGTGTGTATTTATGTTTTTTACTATAATTTCTATCCTATATTCCTCCATTATTCTGTCTTAATTCAATTTTTATTAATTTTTTTTTTTTTTTCATTTTTATTCCAATTCCTTGTTTTTATTTATATTTTTTTCGTTTTATTTTTTTTTTTTTCATATTATGTACATCGAAAGAACAGCAAGTATAACGTAGAACATTTATTTATTTATTTATTTTTTTTATTTATTTTTGACTTTTAAGTAAATAAGTCACATTCAAAAGTTAAAATAAAAACATAAAACAAACTACTTATATCTATAACATTTGTATGAATAAGATGTGGGTAATAAGGTATATGTGTATGTATATTTGTGTCTGTATAAAAAAATATAGATACATTTTATACATTATATTATGCATATACAATACTTATATATTTATATGGGTAGAGTAAATCTTCCAATATAAAGTTATAAGAAGAAAAATATAAGAAGAAAATAGAGTCTGCAGAATTTTTTTGAACGTGACTCTTGTACTAACAATGAAAATGCAATGTTTACAAATAAATAAATATACATGTGTATGTATGGGTAACTTACATATTAAGTACTATATATTTTATATGTATGTATGTACATCATAAGTAAAAAATAAAGCAAAAAAAAAAAATATTGTTGCACTATTGCATTAAATAGTTATTTTCTGTATCCAGAAATTTTCTGTGAATCTTTTTAAATGTTGATTTTTATTATTCGTTTCTTTGTTTTAGTTTTTTCTCATCTAATATATTGTATAATATAGGTTTTTTTGTTGTTTTAATTTTGAATCTTTTGCTTTGCTTGTTTGTACAAATTGTTAAAAATTCGCATCTAAAATGTATGCACATTTATTTGTTTTATATATTTTTCTTTTTAATTTTTTCTTGTTATTTATTTTTTGTATCTGTTATTATTTCTTTGTGCTATTTTCATTTTCTTATGCATATACTATACTTATTATAAATATATTTATGTACCTATATGTATATACGAATAACTATACACCATTGTAATTTTGTGTATATTCCATAATGAATTTTCAAAGAATAAAAGTCATGATGTTGTATTCAAATCAAAGATGCATACTTTCAAAGATCTAAGGAAAAGATTTTTTTTTTTGCAATTATTATATTTTAAAAATTCTCAACAATTTCATGGAAATTTCTTTATATTTTGAATCTTTATAAATGATTAAATTTAAAAATTTTAATAAACGTAACGTAAGTTAACTTACCTTTTACAATTTGCAATTACTGAAAATATGAGTGAAATGAAAAATGTATAGCTATATAAGATGAAAATGCATAGAAATAAAACTCAAGTATGTACCTATAATATACTATAGTTAATTATTTTTCAAACATATTGGAATTGATAATGAGTTTTTTGAACTTTTCTTATGAAAAAAATAATAAATAATAAAAAATAAAAAAATTGTTAGACATTATACTTAGAGTTCAGAGCATTTTAGTTGCTTTTATATGGAAACATTTCGTCCTAAAGAAAAATCTCTACATAAACGAATCTTTCTTAAAATGAATTCAAAGCACATAACAAAGCAACGAAATATAATAATGAAAAACTACAAACTTACAATGAAAAACGAATTGATAGTGATGAAGTTTTTCAGTGAAAAATTTATTGAATCTTATGTCGCTGTATTTTTTGCATGTGTATAAGCATGAAAGTTTAAACTTTTTAAATTAAAATTATTTCTTATTTTTGAACTCATATACTGTAGCATATACGTTTGTATAGACATATTAAAATATTAAACTATTTTAAATATTAACTTGTAAAACATATAATAATTATCGTAATAAAATTAAAAACACTACACATACAATGTATAATTACATGCATAATCATTTGGATTTTATCGTTTTGAATTTTTGCTTTATTTTCATACGAAAATTTGTTACTATGTTAATCTAAAATTTTCCTCCCAATATATACCCTTTATATAAGAATTTTCAATTATTCATAAATTTATTTTCTCATATAAATTTTGTGTGCCTGTGTTTGTGTGTGTATATTATGCAAATTTTATTTTTCTAAAAAAAAAAAAAATTTTTTTTCATTACATAGAAGTTATAATATGAACAGATACGTTACAAATATTTCATGGCATTTATATAGTGTGTATACAAGAGTGAATATAAATTTTATGGTGTTGTACTTTGTGTTTAGAAAATTTCATTATTTTTCAAACAAAATTTTTTACAATTTTAAATAACAAATTAAAATCTTTTAAAAGACAAAATATTTAATAATAATATACATGATATTAGATTATGATTACATATACTAACACATACTATATAATATGTATTAGTATTATGTATGTATTATATTTTAATAATAATAAAATGAAATATTCTCTCTTTCATGATAAACGAAAGAATTAAAAGGATTATCATATATCTACCTCAAAAAATAATAAAATTATAAAATTATGAATATTAAAAGAACTATATACAAGTACGTGTTGGTATTTACAATATCACCATACACAAAGTATTATCTCTACTCTAATATACGCTTTATTTATCTTTATTTTAAAAAAATGTGAAAACAAAATAAACGGATAACACACAAAGAATATAAGCTTCAAATATTTTAATGTGTAAAAATCAGCTTATCAAATTAAATTTTATATAATTTTTTCAAATCAGAGCTCTATATACTATATATACAGACCTACGTATGTGTACGTGAAGATATTAAAAAATCTTTACTTTCAGCTAAAGGTGTAAATTTTTTAAACAAATAATAATTATTATAATTTTAATGTATGAACTATTCTCTAAAATATTTTATTTTAACATGTATTTTCGAAAATTTTTGAAATAATTTCTTGTAATTTACATGAGTATAGTGTTGTGTTTTGGATATTATTATGAATATTATTGTATATAAATATGCATATTATGTGTTTTTATATTGTAATAGATAATTACTATAATAATAATTACCATAAACTATAATATGCAAATATGTATTGTAAAATGTACACTGTAAAATACGTACAAATTTTATTTCGATTACAACATTATTTACACATCTAATATAAACTATTTAATATTTTCTATATAAATACACATGCATACACATATGAGTATGTATTACAATTATGTACGCATATAAACATTGTAAATATGTATACAGAAAATACTAAGTATACATAAAATATAATATTAGAGAAACATCTTTAATGAGAATAAACAATATATGTGCATATATTTCTAATCTTATGTACATATTAAAAACAAGGATATTTCAAAGCCATCATTAACATCGTTTTATATTTACTAAAATATTACTTTGTACATTAACCATATGCACCAATGTATCTTTACATAGACATACGTTCATATACGTATTTAATGTGCATATGTACAATAAGTGTGTTATGCATATATACATATACATATATGTATGTACGAATGCAAATTCATTACATAATATGAAACACAAAATGCAAATTTATACAAATACAATGCACATAAATGTACAGTGTACATTATGGTCTCAGAAAACATAAACATACAAATAAAATATAATGTACTTATTTCACATTTACATAAATATATACATATAGTTACACATATTGTTAAATTATTGTAATGTACATTTATATATTTATATAATCAAAATCAATTATTATTATATTTAATCTAAATATAATTGAAATTTTATAGTATATAATATGTGGTCTAGTTTTGGTAAATATTATATTTATGCATGTATTAGATGGTATGTAAATAAATACAAGTACATTAAATGTATATCGTATCTTCATATACTTATACTCGTATGTATGTACTACAATATACGATTTTCCAGAAACTATGAAAAGATTAATTTGATTTAAAAATATTCAGAAAATCTTTGGGAACTAAAATATAACTATTGCCAGATTTATATTAATTTATTTTTTTAAAGATAAAATTCTATAAATTCTATCGAAATACAGGTATACCTATATCATACTTACATATACGAGTAAATGCACAAAAAGTAAATTGTTTTATAATTAATTTTATTTTATATATAGTTTTCTAATTCATATAAATAAATTTCAACATGTTTTTATGATCATCGCCATTTTGATAATATAATAATCAGACAATGCGATTAAAGGAAATTAAAAAAGTTAATTTTCATATAATTTACTCAATTGGCTGTAAATATTAAAAAATAATGTTCCAAATTGAAATTTGTTTTTTTTTTTCAAATACCTAAAAGCCTTTTTTATTTCTACTTTTACTTATGTATATGCAATTACTTTAGAAGTATGTACATTTGCAATGATGTATCCTTTGTTAGAAAATTACTTAAAAGTTAATTTACATATGCATACTACACTACTCCTAATTATTCCATTCATATAAACATCTAAAATGAAAAAATGAAAATTATTTTATGAAAAAACTTACGACGAGTATAAAAAAGTTCTGTTTCATAAGCATTTTTGTTATGTAGAAATTTATCCAGAAAAATAATAATAATAAAATAAAATAAAAAAAAAAAAAGATAAAATGAAAGAAAGAAAAAAAAATACCAAAATGTTGCTGAGTTAGTGAAATTTATGCAAATATTATGTTGTTATATTTTTATATTTTTTTTAAATAATTTTTATTTTATGTTTAGAGCTGATGTTCGTATATAGTACATTCATCCATGTATTCATGTATGTATGCATGTGTATAGATAAATAGTTCATTTCATATGTGAATTTTAAATGCATATCATCCATTTTTATATAATCTACTTATTAAAAAAAAAAAGACAAATGTAAATTTCTGTAAAAAAAATAAATTAAATCCAAAACGGAAAGGAAATTATGAAAAAATAAAAAAAAAACTGAAAAAAAAAATGATCCTTTTAAAACATGCATTCCAGAAGTTTATTAGTTTTATCCTTACATGTACGAGTACGTACCTATATATAGTGTACATAAATACACGTATAAATTTGAAAAACTTTATATATATTTTATTTGATATTAACAAAAGAACGTCACAAAAATAAATTATCCCTCAACATTGTTGACAAACCAAATATAATATACAAATTTATTAAAATTTTCATATACGTATATATATATTTTTTTTCAGGTTTTCATTAAATAAATTTTGAAAAACATAAAAAGTTATTATGTAGTGGTAATATTTACATATTTAGATTTTCTTCTGTTTATGAATTTTTGTGAATATTTAAATCGAAAAAAGCATGAACAAATGAATTTGATTAAATTGCAAATTTTTAATAAAATTCTAAATACAATTTTTCTTTTGAATATTATGATGCAGTATATCAACAACTACAAAAAATGAAAATAAAAAAAGGTTCAAGAGTATTATAAAAATGAAGGTATTCAATTCACTCGTATATGATATATGTAATCGTAAAATTTTAAATAATAATCACAAAATAATATGAGTACAAGCAGCCATTGTTGTTAATAATTGAAAAATGTGATCCTTAAAATATTTGATTGAAAATTCAAAATAAAATTTTACAATTAGTATGAAAAACAAAAACAAAATGAAATTATATAATTTGTTTTCCTGATTTTCGAAATTACAAATTTGAAAATTTAAATCGAAATCTGATCAAAATTTCATGGTGGCTCAGCTAATGAACACATAATTTTGGGGGGGGAAATTGACTCGAGGCAACGAAATTAATTTCGACATGTTTAAGCTTTTAACACAAATTTCTATTATCAGTACCTGCAGTAACTATATACGAATACAGTTAGAGATGGTTAGATTATATGAATTTTTCCTTCATGTACATTACATACAATTTAAATTTTATTCCAATAAAAAATTTAAAAAACATTTTCCAACAGGTTACGCTAATTATAGCAAATACGAGTATGTTACAAAATTGAAAAAAAAAAGTAAAACAACCAAAAAATAATTGTACAATAATTTCCTTTCCTAAACATTAAAGGATAAAATACAATTTCACCATTTTTAATTCATTTTAAAAATTTTCATGTATCAGTATTAAATACAATTTTCTGTTCTTATTTTATTCAAGTGAAAATTACATTCACACATATGCAATGAAACATGGTTAAACTGTGTTCTTTATTTTAAAAATATTTTGTATTTTTGTTTTAAACAATTTATTCAGGATTATACGTGTACACATATCGTACTCGTATATAAAATCGCACGTGAATAAAAATCTGTGCTATTTCTGTTTTCTTAATTTGTTTCCCTCTGACACTTAAGTTATAAACTCTCATAGACCAACGTATGTAATATGTTACATATACTTACGTACATTTTTGTGCCATGTTGTACTTTATATTACACGCGATTTTAACATCAATTTCAATTAGATACATAATAAAGACAAATAACGATATCCTTAAAATTAATTTAGCTTTCTTTTCATAAATTAATTGCACAATAAGAATCTAAATGAAAATAAAACGAAAGAATAATTGAAAATCAAGAATAACACACTATACTCATACACATATCACATACATAAGTACATTTGAATGTATTTGCGCAATAAAATTGTATGCCATAAAAATCTGTAAGCATTAGCACATTATAAAAAGTTTTTCAAAGAGTTTTTTACACTTTTTTCTTGTTGTATTTTGTTGTTCTAATCTGCCTCTTTTCTGTTTCATCGATAATTCTTAATTTTTCAAACGTGCATGCATGAATGAAAAAAACAGAGAAATCATAAAATGTTATCGATGCAATGTCAAAGAAGATAAATTCCTTTTTTTCTTTTTAAATTCACTCGCATGTGCTCGCATATACTTATATTAATACGTACATATTTGTATATACATAAGTGTGTCTACTATATATACATAAGATTAATACATATTTTATTTTTTTCTTTTATTTCTTTGCGCTTTTCATTTTACACAAATAGAAGAGAAAACATACGAAGAAAAAAATTATTTGCTTTGTTGTTATGTACAACTATCGTGATATAATAGAATTTAAAATCAATTTTTCAAGATAGGAGAATTTCAAAAAAAATATATATATATAATACTATATATGTATAGGAAAAAAAATGAAAAAAAAAGAAATTGTCATGTTGTGATCTATTCAAATTCGTTTCTTTTTCAGTATTTTCTTTGTAGTTTTATAATAGTTTTTTTTTATAGATATGTATTTTACGATATTTGCACACCAAATTAAGAACTCTCCAGCTCAAGTACAAAAGAACTTTATAATTCTACTTAATACAGAAGTTTCGGATTTGAATTCTTGTTTCCTTTTTTAGTTTATATTTTTGGTTTTTTTTTTTTTTTGGTTTTTTAATAATAAAGAATAAAAAAAAATTGTTTTTTAACTGTGACGGAACTAGAACTTGAAAATAAATTTTTCTCATTCAAATACAGAGCAGACAAAAATAAGTAAAATACGTATTGTACGTAATGTCGGTACATTTCCCGGTATCAAATTGATTCACATAGACATAAGTATATGCACAGATGCACAGTCTGTAGTATGATGCTGGTGTATACGTACATAATTGAGTTACAGAAATATTTTGTCAAAGTTCAAAATTGTAGCCATTTTTTGAAATTTTTAACTATGTAATCGTATATCACTTACATACATAAATAGAGCAGTATCTACATATATAGACTACTGGCTGTAAACGAAAATATTTCATATTATGATCGTTTATTATTTCTATGATATCACAAATATTTTTCATTTGCATACTAACACACCTTACACCTTATCTATTATGCTCTTCCCCAGTCCATTACTTCCTTTACATTCGAATCATCAAAGTCAAATTTTCAAATATGCATTTTGAAATGTCTGAAACAGAATAACAAATGAAATTTTTTTTTTGAATTTTTAACAGTAAATATCGTGTAAAACAGACGAGATTCCAGTTGAAAGGATTAAAATTATCAACAATATGGTTATGTTTATAAAATTAACTACGAGGAAAATGAAAAAAAAATGAAAGTTATATTTTTATTATTGTCTTGAATACTGAGAATTTTAATTGATGACGTTTAGAATTTTTCGAAATAAATTTTATATATAGATACCGTATGACAGTGCAAGTATTATCAGAAAAAATTGATTTTCTCTTGTATTAAAATACGAATAATGTACAAAAGAAACACGGAAAATCAACTAACAACATATAATACTTGCTCCTCCCGTTTGTACATTTTTTCGAGCAGTACTCGTATACACATGATGTGTGAAATATTACTCGTATTATCGTAGCTTACACTACGAGTATGGTATATAGATGTTGTTAGAACCAATTATCTCCACTGCTCGAGAATATGCACAAAGAGGAAGATGAAGTATTAAATGATGATAAAACACAGAAAATCAATTTACAATATTACTTACAAAAACAGTAGATACCTACAGTAGACACTATATGCTAGTCCTAGTATTAATACACACACATCGTGTGTATTCTTTCTTTAATTTTCTTTTGCAAACTTTGATTCCTATGAGCTTTCGATCGGGACATCCGCCACTGGTAATGTATTATTCAAAAAATTTTAGATATTTTGTAAATATTGATATTGATTTCTTTGAAATCACATCATTAGAAAACCTCGTATATTGAATATTTTAAAAATTTATAAAAAATTCAATTTGTAAACCTAAATTACACACACAAAATTAACTTAATTATATCTTATATGTATAAACCGAAGATAAAATGGTGAGAAATTAAAAGGAATAATTGAAATTAATTTCATGTCTAAACTTATTAATCAGAATACATTTTACATCGTTTAAGGTAATTTACTTATCGTTTAGAATAATAATATTTTGAAAAAGGAAAACTTCAAATAAGAAATTAACATAATAAATCTTAAATATATTATCTGTATATTAGACATATAATGATGATATGTAATTGAAACGATAATAATAATTTCCGTACATTTTATAGGATGGAGGGAACATTATCCTATTCTGTAATAATAATAATTTGATTTGACATGAAACCACTCATTATTTTAACCACCAATAACTATGCACGTTTATGATTATATCTATCATATTGCAATAATGAATACTGAATGTGTATATGCATCCATATATGCATGTAGCGCAATCAATTTATTATGTATACACATGCAAATAATTGCAAATTACATTATCGATGGAATTTACCTCCATATTCATAATGAACCAAAATGGATGTTGTACAAAAATGTGCATATATTGTTGAGTTATAGTTATAGCGAGTTTATCGTATTAATTTTCAAAATTGATATCACTTCATGCACACACATGCTTAGAAAATTAAAATATAATTTCAAAATTAAATTGTTGTTGATTATTATTCGTATTTTAATGATAAACTTGTCAAAACACTCAACAAGGTATTTTGTAGACCACATCTTTGTATTTTACACATAAGCCTTTTTTATTTTTATTGAACATACTCTAAGGATATTCACGTAAATCATACAAATATTTATGTAAGATCAAAAGCATACCATAAATGTACGTAAAAATTATTTTCACGATATCAATCTTTAAAAAAAAAGTATCAGAAAACAAAAAAAAAACTAAGGAAAAAACTGTGAAATAGTGAAAAGAAAAAAACTAAAAACTTTAAAACTCATTTATTTATTTCTCAAAAAAGTTTTTCAATTTTTCCTGTCACATATACATTCTCATATACATTATATACATTCGATACGTGACCAACACAAATCAACCAGGTAATAAGTAAGTTAAAATGAACTTAACTTTTAATACTCTAATATTTTTTAGTTTTCAATATTAAGTTTTTAATGTTATACATGTTAGTGTACATTATATTACAAACAAATACAAATATGAATGTAGTATTTCGTGTGTGTATGTAGACAAAAAGGACATTGAAAAAATATCCTCGTTAAAAGTTTTCGTTTTTTTTTTTTCGTTTTCTTATCTTCATAAAGATACAAAGAAATTGGATTTTGTACTTTTCATTGCTAAATTAAAAATTTATTGTCTCATTATTATCTCCTAAAGTGCACACAAATGTATTAGTATATATGAGCATATTTATTTTAAAACTTTACGAAAACTTTAAGAAAACAAAAAACAACAAATACAAAAAATTACAATTCTTTTTCTAAATTTAAGGATGTTTTTTTTTTTTGTTTTTTGTCGAGGTTATCATTTTTCAAATCACGTACATATCTATTTCTAATAATAATGATTTTTTTTTTCAACAGAGAACTGACATCAAAAACAAATTAATTACAGAAAAAAATATAAAATTTCGAATCAAAATGACTTGATTTTTCAATGCAATCCAAAACAAATTTTGGTAGGTCCTCTCCAATCCTCCTTTATATATATTTTTTAGAATCAATAACCTTTTTATCTGTTTAAAGATTACTATGAAATCTAAGAGCAAATGATAAAAATTGATTTAGTTGCATGTGGAGTGCAGTAAATTTTTCGATAATGCAGTGACTTATTACATTCATAAATATTTAACTGGTTATGTATACAATGAACATCTTTTGATTAGTCACTTTCCTGTTAAGAATGAAGCAGAGAATAAAAGATAAAAATGTATTACTACATTTTATTTTCATATTTTTCAAAGGATAATTCGATTTTAGAATCACTTATTTGTTATCACAAAATAAATCCGTTGCCATTTCTTCGAAACCGTTTTGATCTATAGTGAAATTTATATAGTATTTCTTGTTAAAATGAAATCTAACTAAAAGCAAAAGTCTTAAAAATCTCTTTCTGAAAAAATAATTTAATGAAAATGTTCTAGTATAGTTTGCTCCATTGATATCGCGTTAATAATTAAGTCATACTGTAATTCAATGAATTTCATATATTGTCTAAAATGCCTTTTAATTATTTAACCACGTATTATCGTAAATGCCAAAAAATAAATATCTTCTTTATAATAATCAAAAAGAAAGTTCTAATAATAAATAAACACAACTAAATATTGAAGGTTAAAGTAAACAAAAAGTGAAAAAATACAATACTCGTATATATACTCCTAAACTTCTCCAGTAATATATACTGAATTCTAAACAGCTTCTATTGATGCTGTATATTTTATGCATGGATGTGTATTTGTACTCTATAATACTTTACTTGAAATCGCACGAATATAATTTATAAATTTTCTTTGTGATTCCATATACATACAGCAAATTTCTTTTGTATTTATTTCTTTCTATAGAATTCTAAAAACTTTTCAATTATTCATAATATAAATAGAAAAGAAGTATACATATACTTACATAAAGTATTATTTACTTCCTTTATAAGGAAATGAATGTATTAATTACAATTTTTTTTTATTCCTTTTTTCATGTTGTATTATTAAATTAAACATTTTTTTGTTGTTGTTGTATTATTGTAAACATTTATGTAGGTAGTTAGTTCTTAAAAGCTTTTGAATTTTATTAAGAACTTTTTAATAACAAAATAATAATAATAAATATATTAAAAGGAAATAATAGAAAATAGTAGTATATGTATGTATTACCTAAATATGCACACATGCATAAATAATATAGTAAAGAAACATGATTATTACTAAAAATGAAAAAAACAGAATAAAATAATTTTATTTTGTAAATAGTATTCGCTTATATTCGTACATATACATATCTAGGTAGATCTAAGTATATGTGTGATATATTTTCTTTTTAACTCAATGAAAATGAAAACAATTAAAATTCCACATAAATAAAATAAAAACAGTCATTTATATAGAGCGTATATTTAAAACTAATTATTCATGAATATCTTTATGTAATGTAATACCAGGTAATACATCAACGTACTCGTATATGTACACATTACATAAATAACAAAAGCGTAACCTAAATTAAAAATATACATAAAGATTATATTTTAATTTTCATTTATATTCACATTATAAATAGATGTGATTTTTATGTACGAGTATATAACCTCAAATTTATAAAAAAGTTTATAATTCATTATGTATGTACATTTATACATATATGTAGACAGATATAAGTAGGTAGTGTAATATGTATGATACTTTCTAGTTATGCTTCTATATAGTCTGAATACATGACATTAAAAAAAATGAAAAAGGAAATTTGTTGTTGTTCCGTGTTTTTTTTTTTCAACTTATCCACTTTATAGTATCACCATATCACCTTAAAAAATGTCATCTAAATTAAAAGTAGATTTTGTTAAAAATCAATTTGCAATAATTACAACGTTAATCCATCAAACCAAAAACAAAAAATTAAAGGAAAAAACTTAAAAAAAAAATACCAATAAATCTGATAACATAATATTTTACTTAGTCACAAATAAAAAAAAAAAATAAAAAAAACACAAAAAATCAAAGTATCCTTTTTTCAAAAAAAAAAAAAAAAAAATAAAACAAGAAAAATACAAAAACAACAATGTATTTTTTTTTTTGCTACGTCCTTTTTATATATACAGTATCTACAAGTATAAGAGTATGAAAGCGTATATATATGTAATTGCTACAGTACTATATACATATATATATACTCGTATAGTAAATACATATTCTCTCACTTACGATTTTTACTCTTTTCATGGAAATATATATTTTGAAACTGATAAATGATCAAAACAATTAACGGTTCATTAATTTTGTAACCTGAATATATACATATATGTACATACATAAGTACTTATAAAATTAAAAAGGACAATATCATCGAAAAGTAAATTGATATCTTAATGATGAATATTTTTTTTTATTCATATTGTTTTTGTTTTGATGATACTTTGATAAATTGTCTGAAATGTTTTTTTTTTTTTATTTTTTGCACACATAATATTAGATTAAATTAAATGAGTTTATATTAATAAACAATGTACTTATGTAGTACATATGTATATTTATATCTGTTCATTTATATATGAAAATAAATTGACATAAATAAAAGGATTCTATTACAATATAATATATACAAAATATCTAAATAACAATAAAAATACATTTAATAAAACAATAATAACAGACATCAAACATTGTAATTATTATTATCGTTGTATTGTTATTGAGCATACCATTTATATTAGATTAGAACATTTAAACAAAGATAAATTTAATTTACATTGTATAATATATTGTATGTAATTGAATAATGAAAAGGACATAAATCAAATTGAAAATAATAAATAATAATAATAATATTAATAATAATAATAATAGAAAAGTTTATCTTTTGATTAGATATTTTAAATTATAAGTGTATTCATTAAGTAAAACATGTATTATTATATTTATGTACGAATAAATATTTAAATGTTTAATATAAAAGTTAATTAAATATATAAATTCAATTTAAACAATAAAACAAATGTATATGTACATTTATATAAAATTTAAACAAACATAATAATAATATTTTAACAACACGAATATTAACAAAAATAACCACTACTCCTCCTATAAAACGCAACTACAATTAAACACCAATGATATGAGACTATAAAAACATAACATAAAATTTATTATAAACTTTTCAAATATTTTCACATGAAATTTATTTATAAATCGAAAAATACTATAAAATTGATTGCAGACGTACACACAAACGATAACCAAAATTAAAAAGTACATCATCAGTTTTACATTTAAAAAAAAGGGGGAGAAAGATCATTTAAATGACAGCGGTGTACTATGCTATGACCCTATGACGTACTCTTTATAACGAAATGAATTATTATTTTTTTTTGTTTTTGGTATTTTCTTCATCAATTAAAATTAAATTATTTCAAAAATACTAGACAAAAACTTTTTTACTCTATAAAGAAAAAAAAGCTACCACTACTAAAGTAACAACAGTATATTGTATTTATAAAAGTATCTACATATATATAAATATTTGTATATGAATAAAATGAAAACAAATCGATAAGTTAAAAGTTTAATATAAAAAAAAAGAATATTTAAAAATTTAACGATAAAAAAGTTTTAATTAATGATCGATATCGTATTATTTTATCTTTTCACAGTTAGGTACTAAGAAAAATTTCTATAAAAAAAAAAAAAATAAAAAAACGAAAATATTAACGCATAAAAAAAATGTATACATTATTTGATTTTATCTTTTGTCCTTTATATATAGTATATGTATATACTAGGAGTAGAATATAAATACATTTTCAATGTAATAAAATTCTTACTTTTTTTTCGTCTACTTTAATACTGTATCTGTGTGTGTACATTTTGACTAAAAAATTTGTATAATTATGTTGATTTTAAGGTTTTCTCTATTAATTAAAATCAAATAATGGAAAATAGAGGAAAATGATAAAAAAATATGGATCAACGAAAACTATTACCCTATTACTGATATAAATTAACAAATCAAAAAGAAAACATGGCTTTGTTCGAAAATTAAGGAATAGCTTTTAGCAATTGAAAGATTTCTCATCTTGAAAATTAAACTTTGTTCATTCCATAAATTAAGAATTTCATTTATTGAAAATCATCAAATGAGTCCTTTTAGTCGATCATCAAAAATTTTTCAAAGTATTAAATTCGTTGAAGTTTACAATTTGTAAACTGAACAAGGTTTTTCGTACACTTTTAAAATGTATAAAATTAAATTCAAACTTACATTATATGAAAATTGATATTATGTGCGAATGTTTTCATTAAAATAAATCACCCTCTAAACTATATTATTATACAAACAAACAATTTCAAACTACTTATGTAATAATCCAAATAATGCAATTTAAACAGGATAAACTAAAGTACTTGTAAAGGATTCTATATACCTACTTCAAAATTATTTTTCTTTGAAATTTTTAATTTTAATTTCAATTTTCAGTTGAACCAAGTAAATCTTATATCCTGTGTAGACGAATAATAATAATTTTTCAATAATTATCTTTTCATAGAAAAAAATGAGTTAAAAAAAAAACAAGGAAAATAAAAATAAGTATATATTATCTTTATGCTTTTCAATTATCATTCAAATATATCAAGTGCACACTTGAATGTTTAAAATGTTTTCTCATTTTTCGAAAAGGCAAAAAAGATAAAAACAAAATAAACTAAAAATTTTTTTCCTATAAAAAAGAAGGTATTCAAAGGAAACATTAAACAAAATGAAATATCATAAAATAACAGTAAATATAAAAAAAAAACACACAAACACCAAATTTTTTTATTTTTTCAAACTACTTCAAAGTAAAATTTTAACATTTGTTGCTTCAAAAGTTTTACATTATAAGACGTGTATATCTCTATAGTCATACAGGCCGAATAAAAAATCAAAAACAAAGAGACATTAAATGAAAATTTTTGTTTTTTTTTTTTTTTGTCCTGATGTCCTGTTGACATCATTTTTATATTTGAAAAAACAGATCTCTCTACCAAAATACTGACTATGTTCAAAAGTAAAGTCAAATACAGAAAGTTCAAGCTTTCGAAAATAAAAATAAAACAAAACAAAATATGTTTTCTATATGTATGGTATATACATATAGATTAACATATTTTTTGTTTTGTTTTTATGTTTTTTATTTATTCATTTCAAGGATGTATTTCGAAGATTTATTTTCAAAAAATATGTAGTACAAGATTTATAAATTTCTTTGACTAAAAAATGTAGGCGTATAGAGACGATTAGAAAATTTTCTTTCGTTCGTTTGTCTTTTTTTCGGAAATTGATTTATTTGCGAAATATTCTTTGGGTGTAATCAGTTAATGTTATCAGTTATTAAGGTTAACCTGCTCAAGATTATGCTGTTATTAGTTCGGTTTTATTACGTTTCATGTTTTGTTCATCTTTTTGTCTGAGTATTTATTTAAGGAATACATTGAATATTACGAAGAGCGCCGAACATTATTTGAATATCAGATAATTGTACAAAATAAAAAATTGAAAACTGATAGCATTATTATTAAAAGTATATGTAGACTAAAAGGGATAAAGATACCACACTGAATACTTATAGATATTGCTGTCCATTTTACTATAAACCCCATAGTCTAGTCAAACTTCTTCGTAACTTTTAGATCGAGCATAAGCTTGAATCTTGGATTATTCAGTCTGAAAGAAATCAAGCTTCCTTTATCGTACAAAATATTATCGAAATGACTGAATCGTTTTTATTTTAATTGGTTTAATTCTAATACCACTTATCCGACAAAGAGGACTCCGGATGTTCGTAATATCATCTTTTGTATAAAATTAACTTTTCGATTATAATGAAAAAATTAATTCATTCAAAAACTAATTGACAAAAATGTATTTTCTGTTTCCCATTTTCGGACATTAATAATAATTTGCATATCTAATTTCATTTTCTATTAATAATTTTACATCCAGTAACCGAACCTGTCTATTGTATGCGAGAGTATAAACGAAGCGAAACGATCAATTTTTTGACTACGAATATACGCTTGTTATCATATAGTTTTAAAGTTTTTATGATATACATATAGTTCCTAAATCTTTTCCCTCCCTGTATTGTATATACATAGATTATTGTGTTCGTACTTATTAAATTATTACAATAATTTTGTACGCTTGAAAAATTGCTTCTTAATTAATTCATTTTTTTTTTATTTTTGCATAATAGCAGCAAAACATTAAAATCATTCCAGTAATAATTTTCCTTTATAACTTTTCGTTATTCTCAATATTATACTTTTTTGTATATCTCTTCTCGTACATTATCAAAAGATTTTCCCTATATTATCATAAATTAAATAATAAATTTAATTTTTTTTTTTCATTTTATTCACATCAAATTTGAACAGAAATAAAAAATATCTAAGTGCAAAATATTCCTTTTTGTATTTTTTTTCTATTTTTTTCATATATTTTCCTTTAACTAAAACGGCGAAAAAAAATAATGTTGCTTCTTAATTTTTTTTCTTTTTCTTTTTCGATTTAATTTTCATTTTTAATCTTATTAACAATACAATACAAGCAAATTAATAAGGATAATGAAGCATGACCTTTTATATTTGAAAAAAAAAATTAATAAATTTATCTCATATTTTTTTGTGTCTCTTTTACTCCTCTTTTTCTGTTTTAATTTATGACTTTTAGAAAAATACTTTTATTAATTTTGTTCTTTTCCATCTTTCTTCTATTTTTCTTCCTTTTTTTTTTTAATAAAATAAAAATAAAATTTTCATTCATTTTATTTGACTTACAAAGCCTAAATATTTTTTTTTTATTTACATTCATTTTCTACATATAAAAATTTCATGTTATAATATGCGATTCTATATATTCAATTTTAAACTTTTTACAGTTATCTTTTTTTATATATTTTTTTTGTATATTTGTTTTAATGTATTTTTCTTCTCCTTCTCTTTTTCATTTATATTTCGAAAAGTCATAATCATGTTAATTTTGATGATGATAAAGTTTGAACAAAAGACATCCATTATCCCTCATTAATATTTTATGATTATGAACTGAATTTAACATAATTTCGTATTAATTTTTCATCAGATTTTTGTTATTTTTTTTTGTTTTTATTTTTATTTTATTTGAAATTTTATATCGAATGGTAAGTGAAAATTTGAACAAAATATCGAATTACATTATAATTTAGCTTCGAAATTTTCAAAATGTGATATCTCTGGATCCATTTTCTGTGTAACCAAAATTTTCTCATCAATAAAACTAATATTAGCGAATACATATAGTTTTTAGAAGATATTTTCTTTTCGTATTAAAAAAATTTTCTATATAAATATAATACTGACCATTTATTAGTTATATAAAAAATGATGACGGAATATTTTGATTATTTTTATGTTCAAATAATTTTTATAATGCGAATTGTTAAAAAAAAAACATCTCCTAACTGCGACCAAAATACATACCTTTCCTCACTGTACATTTGCTGTACATTGAGGACTTTCATTTTGATTTTCTTTTGTTATGAAATCCTTCTTACTTCATGGGTAAATAAATGAAAACTCGCATGTGACGGAATTATTGCATAAATTTCGTACATTTAAATATTCCACTCCATTACAAATAAACAAGAAAAATCACAAAAACATTTGAAAAATGTGTACACATACAATTCATATGTTGTATTTTTCAGTTATCCACAAATTGTAAAATAATTTTAAAATAATTTTCTAATTCTGTTCCAATCAAATTTGCATTTAGTTAAATAAAATTCAAATTAAAAATGCATACAAGCAAGTATTATGTATCAGTCCACAGTCCGCACAGCATAAACATAATAATATGCACACATTGTGATGAAATTAATTTTCAAACATCTGTTGTCTATTGTTTTCTTATAGTATTTGTACATTTTTACATGTATACGTTTGTTTGTACATTATTTAAAACACAAATTATTTTCATTATTCGTTTATCTGGCCATTCTCTTCTTATAGAAATACTTGTTCATATCAGTTTAATTTTGTTATCAAAAAATTATAAATTTTTAACTTTCATTTTACACCAAAAATAAAAAAAAATAATAAAAAAACAAAAAGAAAGAAAAATGTTTATAAAATCAATTCAAATTAGAAATTTACTCAAAAGAAAATCTATAAAAATTTACTTTTCATTGAATTTTTCCAGTAACAGGAGCAAAAAAAATAATCAAGATCATTGATATGGTTCAGTGTTGTAAGGAAGGTTCCGTATCTAAGAGTATGTAAATATGTACTCCTATATATATCATCGAATATGTATGTATGCACATGTATTTTATCAGACCGTATAATAATAATAATATATACTCGTATATGCAGTACTCGTATAAGTATGTATATGTATAGACTTTACTTTTATATAATGTCTTTGAAAAGATTTATAAGCTTTCGAAACCTATTATCAGAGTAATAAATATCGAAAGCTATTCAACTGAAATCCTTTTAAAGTTAGAAAGGCGGTACTTACAATGGTGCATTTTATGTTGTGTTTGGTTTTTTTTTTCAATATTTTTTTCTATTTCATTTTTATTTTATTTTTTTTTTGTTTTTTGAAGTCTTTTGCAAGACCATGATTTTAAATTTGCTCATAAGAGCTGAAGATATTTACGAGTATATTTTTTATTCAAATAAATACATACACAGTCACATTATTATTGTACCCAGCCCAGTTAAGAATATAAAAATGTTTAATGAAATAATCCTTCAGATAAATTATTAAAAACAAAATTCTAATCATATAAAAATATTGTACAAAATTTTTTTGTAATTTATAAAAAGAATTTGTAGGAATAAATTATCAGAAAATATCTATGAAATTTGTTTTCATATTATGTATGTTATGTTATGAATGCAGTAAGCATATATCGTATTAGAATTTTCATGTATAGGCAACATTTTTTAAATGCATATAGAAATTTAAATTTAATTTATTATTGCTATGTATGAATATGACTGAAGAATATTTGTTGTGATTTTATTTACATAGGATAGGAAACAAAATATTTTCTAAACTGAATCTCTGCGGATTGTATTGTTATGACTGTTGTTACTACATCCTGCAACAATGTCTAGATTAAGTTCAATTTAAAAAAAAACAAAATCTGTAATATGTTTCAATAACAACAAAATATTTTTGTACGTACTACAAAAGAAAATTTGTTCTTTTCTAATAGTTTTCATTAACCTTTACAATTTTAGAATTTTTCATGAATAAGTTTCATAACTTCCAATATGCATTTCTATATACTCTTACACATAGTATGTACATATGCCCTCTTAAAGTTTAATCTTATAGTAATCCAGTATAATACCGATGCATTCAAAATTACCTACATTATTCATGAGTATCTCGTTTCTAGGGATTTTTATTATGAGATAATGTCCGTAGTGGAAAATTTTTAATATCTATTTGCATATTATATAGTTGCATATATGCAAAAATTCAATACAAAATTAAAATATATACACAGGTAATACTGTATATCTATGTACTTAGACTTTAGATACAAACATTTTTTTTACCTTCAATACATACACAACACATGAGTATGCAGCAAAAATAAAAATTTTCATTTTATCTTATTCTGTGTTAAATATAAAATGAAATTATGAATAGTAACAAAGAAAATTCAAATATTATATGCACATTCTATTCTTCTCTCTACCCATATACATATGTGTACATACCGTAAAAATGTAAAGAACTGAACAAACATTGAAAATATTTTTCAAAATTATTCGTATTGTTTTTTGTATTATTTTTATTTTAATGAAATTTGATTTCATTTTGCCGAGATTCAAACCAATTCAATTTTACATATTTTAATCAATACAATCGAAAATTTATTATTTCGAATTCAAACAACAAAATAAGTATAATAAAATTTTCGAAATCACTTAAAACATTCAGAATTTCATTTGATATTTTATCCTTTTTGTATGAATTTTGAAATTTATTTGTTATTTTGAGTCTAAATATATACATATAATATGAATCCGTACAAGTATAAGGATAATTAATACATATATACATTATATACATTTTTTTCAAAAAATATATGTAAAAATTTGCATTTGTACATCTTCATCATTCAATTATCCTTTTATTATCTACAGTAAAATCAAAACGTAAAAATTATTAATTCTATATTACAAAATACCTTCTCCGACAAATATCATCCTTTCTTTAATTTTGTTTTTGTTTTTTTTTTTAGCATACTAAGAACTATACTAACCAAACATTTTTTCTAACTGCTGAAAGGATATTTTCATTTTAATTTATATTTTCTAACTTTATCATGTACATCATGTAAGAGTATGTCTACATACATGTATATTATAACGAAATAATTTCTACTGATACTGAGTTTAATCTCTTTTTCATTTTTTTTTTTTTTTGTTTTTAAGAGGATTCTAAATACACATGAATACATGTACATGCATATGTGTTAAATACATATGTACATATATTTGCATATCCATTTGAACGATTATCATTATTACCATTGTACGAATGATTAAAATATGAAAATTGAAAATAAGCTTCTTACTCGTATGTTGTGTGAATTTTTCTCTAATATTTTTTTATTTTTCTTTTTTTATTTTAAACTTTTATTTTTATATGTATAATATACTCTTATGCGACTGCAATATATGTACATACGTGAATGTGTAAGTAAAGAATGAACATGAAAATGGATTGATGTAGTACAACCACAGATTAGAATATAATATTTAGAATATTTCATTTTATATACATATCTATACATATCTGAAAAATCATATTTTTCGAAATAAATACTGGTATTCCTGGTAATTCGATTTTTTTTTTTTTTTGAATATGTAAACAGGGTGAATCGCACTCTTTCAAATGTAAAATATGAAGAAAGAAAATTTGTAATTTTGTATATATGAATGAAAATTATCAATTTGCTTAAATTCGATAATTTAATGTCGTGATAATATTTTGATGTTTGACACAATTAAATAAAGTACACATTTTACTCATACCGTATGAGTATCCAATTCAATAAATTGTCAAAATAAATGTCAAAATTTCGTATGAAAGTTAGCAGAATCAGCTATACGACGACTAAGGTTTATGTCATTTTTGATTAAAACTTATGAAGTATAATTAATGTTAAAACATCGTTTTGAATGAAACAAAAGTTGAAAATATACACATTATATATTTTGATGGTTGAAATCAACAAGCTTCTTCTACTGTACTGTTTTGAACACATTTCAATCCATCAAAATAAAAAATAATGCATATATGCATATTTTTTTAATATGCCTGTTGTATATTCGTGTATTTTAAAATTAAATTGATAATAAAAAAAATACTTATATATACATTATGTATATGTATTTGTTTAGAAAAAAATATTATTTGTAATAAAATAAAATGATAAGAACAAAAGTTCATTCATTATTAATATTTTAACAGTCACATATGACGCGCAAGTAGAAAAGTTAAAATTAATTTTTAAATAATACAATGTGCTTACAAATTTACTCATGAAAAATACATACATATATACATATGTATGTAATAACATAAACTTTATATAACATACAGTACAGTATATGTACATATTATATCACAATACTTTTCTGTGTACAAGTATAAGATATGTCCGTATGGACATACAAGTGAATATTTTTTCGAGTGATTTTATTTATAAGCGAGAAACATCCTCTTATTTATACATTTAAGTATTCATGCGTATATGTTTATACTCGTAATTTTGAAAAAAAATATTATTATTTCACATATTACCAATTTTTTTAGGAATATTATTAATATTAATATAGGAAAAAGGATTTCTGCTTCATGCTTTCAAATTTAATTATTTATACTCGTATTTGATACGAATGCAAATTTATTTTATACCTATACTTACACATATTTATGTATACGACTACATTATGTACAAACCGTTAAAATAAATAAAATATATTCTTAAAATCAAAAGATTTTTAATAAAGAAACTGTTGGAAAATATGGAAATCGGTTAAAGAAAATAGGAAAAACTGAAATGTTCCTATATATCTACCTATCTAAAGGTCGTACAGAATATTTATTGAATATAGAAAATTTTATATTAATTTTTCTTTTTTCATTTAATTATGTATTCACTGTTGTTATATTGTCCTTAAATTTTAGTGTTTTAAATTAATTTTTCATTACAAAATATAAAATTAATTGTGTACTACTTGTAAATAGACATACAAATTATATAATTTACAATTTTCATTCGCGGATGCATTCACATTTTAATTACTTACTATCCTTCATCATAGAATCTATTAACAGTAGGTGAAAAAAAAACTATTATACAGATACAGATTGATACAACATTTATAAGTATCCTTTTTATGCATATATGCAATTAGCATATTAACTACAATATAATGTAGTAAGTACATATTTTGAATAGGGTATTTCATATATTCTATTTAGAATTCGAATACAATAAAATATCATCATACATCATTTATATCATACATTATATATTTTTAAAACAATAATTCAAACAATTCCCTTCAGTGTATGAAAATAAAAAAATATATATATATAAAAAAATGAATTTATGTTCTCTTCTTCGTATTTTAATCTATTCATGAATACATGAATGTATATACGTTTTTTTTTTAACTTTTTACACAAATGTATATCATTATGTAGTATATATGTACATAAATCTATAGGTATATTTATATAAATATATAAAACATTATGCTTTGTTGAATAAATTCATAATCACATTAGTAAATATAATCCAAATTATAACATACAAATATACGAATATATGTATGTAGGTACATATGAATATAGGTAATGTGATGTATTATGATGATACTAAATAACTGAATCTGAATATGTAAGTATATATATGTATAAATATATTTAACAATAATACGTATTACACTCATATGTACATATTATAATGCACTCTAATATCATTCATTATCCAGTCAAACAGTATATACCGCATTATAAACGCTATCTGCATAAAGTACGAGCTATATGTAAGCTACGTTTCATTAAAAATAATAATTTTTATATCCTCCATCCTGCGTGTTAGAGATGTATACATTATATTTGGAATTATACTATATTATGTATACAATGGATTTCAAATTGCTTTCAGATCCTTTTTTTATTTTTTTTTTTTATATTTTGATGCTGTTATTTTTTAATGGAATTATATATTTGCTTTATTTTTTTTTTGTGTCATTTTCTCATTATATAAATGTTTATAATACGTAAGTACTTACAGTTCCTTTTTTCTCTAATGCTATATTTATCTAATACTATATGAGAGTAATCATATTTATAATAATCATAAGTCAAATAATTCAAATAAATGTATACGGAAATGACCCATTATTAAATCTCATAAACACGTATAAATGTACTTAAACGCATATAATATGAATACGTATACAGTAGAAGCTCGTAATTCGTACTAATTAAAACCATTCATTTAGAAATTTTTGCAGCGGATTATATTATTTATTTGTAAATTTATTACACAATTAATACAATCATAAAGCAAAAGAAAAAATTTATATAGTTTTAATATTTTTTAATAGTTTTGTAGTTTGTTTTTTTTTTTTTAATTGTATATTTGAACGACATTTTTGATGAAACTTTCATAACTTTTCAGCTAAAATCTATGCGGGAAGAAATAAGATTGTTGTCCTTTTCTTGTTTCAAAAATTAGCTATTTAAAACTTTATTCATTTATAAAAATTCTGTCACATATGTTTATTGTGGAATTGTTAAATATATAGAAAGTTAAAATTACAGAAAATTTTTTTCACACAGCATGATGGAAATGATCGAGACTTTACTGTACATATTTCAGAGAATTGATGTGATTTCAAAATGACAATAACAATATTGATGATGATGATGATAATGATAATACTTCAAAGTGTTGAAATTAATATTATCCTAAATCCTAAATATATTTACTATATACTTATATACATACAATGTGCATTACATTAAAATAAATTACACAGAAATTTCTGCTTAAATTATTATTGTAGTACACAGAAAATAATCAAAACAATATGTGAAAATTTTTATTTTTTTACTTTAAAAATTTTCCATGGAATTTTTTTTTTTACTACATACAATCTTTAATCGAAAAATTATTTGTAAATAATTTTTATGAAAATCTTTCTCTTTTGCAATCAAATTTAAAATTTGAAGAAGATCAATAAAATTGAAATATTATTTTTAAGTAATATTGTGTGTTCGAGTATCCATTTTTTTATGGCTACTTCTACAATTTTGTTATTTACACAACTCTGTAAAAGATAATAATACATATGTATGTATATTTTTTGGAAAAATTTCTAATTCAAAAATTGAGTATTTAATCATTTTTTCAAAAATAATTTTCATTTAATATTTACATTAATATAAGTAAATATGTAAATAAATAAAGATTTCATTAATTACTGATGAAGATAAAAAATTAATCTTTTACTCATGCATTTACCACCCATTTTCTACTTATCCAAACTTTTCTTATTTACCACTATAACACGTTTTGGAAAGAAAAGTTTTTCAATCTGAATTACATACATCGAATATTCACATATTTATGCCTTTCTCCGTTAATTCAACATCACAAAAGAATGGTTAAAGTAACAACTCCACATAGAAAAAAAAAACAATCTCCACGGAAAAACGAGAGAAAAAAAATCTTTTTAAATATCTATAGATACTTCAAATATGTACAGTATTTCAAAAAGTTTAAGATATTTTTTTTTTTTTGTAGAATTTCGAAACTCTCATTACATATAACACATACAAACAGTGAAGTTGAGAAAAAAAAAACATATTTTAACTGTAAAATACTTAAAACCAACAACATGAACAACAGCTACAGGCTACTACAGTATACTGCAGTATACGATGTAACTGATGGTTGTAAGTGAACATATGTATATAGAAACAACAAAAAATCAAAACAAAATTTAAAAAAACAAATAAAAATAAAAACAAAATGTGGAGAAACGAAAAACACAAAACATAAAACGATAACAAAACTTTTTACTTCCATTTTGTATAGAAGAAAAAAAAAATGATTTTGTTTTTATTTAGTACTCGAATAAGTATATGATGTAAGCAGGTGGTATTAATTTTACAAGGTTGAATAAACTTTATCATCAGTGTACAAGGTACAAAAAAAAGGATACTCTTACACACATATTCGTCGAATAAAACTTTTTACTCTCTTTCGGTTTTTGTATTTTATTTTACACACTCATTCATGAATATACACGTACTTCCTATTTTAAACTTTACGCCCGTACCCTGTAAATAAGGAAATACTCGTAACATCCATATACATACATACAGAATCGGAATAATAATCACAAGAGAATCAATACAAATTAGAATTCAAAAACAAAATGAAAATAACAAAGTAAACAAATATTTTGTAAGTGTAAAATTTGCGTGATCAATAAGTAAAAAAAAAAAAAGGAGAAAAAAAATACAAAAATTTTCACATAATAATAAAACCAATAATGATAATGATATCCATGTGAATTTCTTTTTTAATTTGAAAATTGCAAGTAATGATGACGAGCAATATATGACTAGCGTATATTAGGTTCTCATTCAGTCCTTATATATAAGTGAAAAGTTATGAATGTAAAGTTGTAAAAAATCTGTTTACAATCAAAATAAAATTTTTCTATAAAATATCTCAATTTTGATAAAATTTTACAGTATTTATTTTTTTTTTCAGATTTTATTTAAAAATGTTTGTTTAACTTTTAATCCTTAACATTTCATGAAATATTTTTAGTCAATTTTTAGAGGGTTCATTTTTATTTCGATATGAAAATTACACTGAAAATTTGTTGAAAAGAAATTAAAAATCCTTTAAAATATACTGCAAAAGAATCATATGTAAACACAATATTCTTCCAAATTTTTGAATTTTCCCGGATTTTCTAAAATCTTTTCGTTTCATTGGTTTTTGTTTTTATTTTGAATTAGAAAAATTAAAACTTTTCATTTCTCAAAATCTTCACATATACTTGTATAACATAAAGAGAATTCTAATCACTCCGTAAATTCATTATTTTTGTGATTTTTATTTTCGTCAACAATAAATAAAATTTTCTTTATGTCTTCAAATTCATAGATGAGAATAAAAAAAAAAATTGAAGAAAAATTAACTAAAAACAAACAAACAAACAAACACACACACACAGACTTACAAAATTGTTAAATTAATAAACTGAGCACGTATAATCGTATAAAAAATTGAAAAATCTTTTACCATTAAGTGACATCCTACTACTATGTATTCAAGTTGAAAAGAATCAACAATGGTAGAGTGAATAGACAAAAAAAAAATAAAATTTTCCAAATACTATACTAAAAATAAGAAAAAAAAATTAGTATTCATGAATGGGAAACAAAACAAATTTCCATATAAATTAAGTTGCCATTCATTGTCGAATCAACACTCAAAATGCTCACAGTATAGCAAAAGTACAGAGTACTGGTAGTGGTAGTGGTAGTGATATATATACGTATGAGTATAAACAACTTATAGATTTTTGTTTGACTAAATCCTTCACGGTTTATAATAATCGTATACATACTCGTACTCGTACAATATTCATTCAATATAATAACAACTTTTTACGTATTTTCTGTGACAATAATATGAATGAATATGAGTGTACGTACACAACATTTTAAGTTAAATATACTATTTTAAAATCAATTTCAAGTACTCGTATGTTTTTGTTTTCGTTGATTTCTTCTTTATTTTTGTTCTCTCTATTATTATTATTTGTATGTTCTTCGAAAAACAAAAGAAAATATATGAAATATGAAATGAAAGGATATTTTTCTAAAACAAAAAACAAAATAAAATAAAATGTAAAAGAAAACTTCAACAACAAAAAACTTCACTTTAAATATTTATTCAATTATTTCGCCTTTTTAACCTTTTAATATCTATGTGTAAACCTTTTATCCTAAATAAGCATTTTTGATGTCTTATGTTCCGTCTTTCATTTGTTATCTGTTTGTCACTTTCAATTTTCATTCATTGTGAAAAATTTTCATGTTCATTGTTTTCTCTCTATATATGTAATGTGTATTCAAATTTTTATGATTTTCAAAATTTTTGAATATTACGAATGTATAGCATGGCATACGGATACAAGTACAGATAATTTTAATCTATAATACATATATATACAAGAGGTATGTACAAAGAAGTAATTGCAAAAATATAAATTCTTCAAATTCAGAATTCATTAAGAATTTAAGTTTTTCAATTCGAAACTGATATCATTGTTTTTCGCTATACCGAAAATATTGTGTGTGTACGAGTATTTATAAGTACATACATATATACATAATAAGGATTAAGCACTCACAAATAATACACAGAATAACACTTTCATAAACTTTTTCTTGAAGAAGTCTAAGGAGTAGTTGTGTATAGATGTTATATAAACGATTTACGATATATTACTACATACACATATGTATACATATACAATTAAGAAAGAAAAATGAAGTGTTAAGTGATTTAAATTTATAATCTTAAGTTTGAAACTTTTAAAATCATTTTATACTCGTATATATAAAACGACAAGAAAACAAAAAAACATATTCTTTATTCATACATGCATACGTATATACGAATTTATACATATGTAATGTATAGTAGATAAGTATTCCAGTTAATTATGAATTTTAACAATGCAATTTTTTATTTTCTTTGAAACTTTTTTAAAGAATCGTATTCATAAATTAAGAATAATATTATGTATTTTTTGTGATTTGTTGATTTCACACAGATAAATTTTACTTTACTCCGAAACGGGAAAAAATTAATTACGTAACCTAGAGAACTGATCTCTGTTTTATTGACCCAAATCTACAATTATGTGCATATGTAATATCTGTATACAAAAAAAAATATATCGAATTTAAAAAAAATTGTTGAAGAATAAATTTTTAATCTGCATTAATTCAATGAAATTACTTATTTCATACCTTTATGCCTACTTCACATTTTATTCATAAATATGAAAGATATCCTTGTTTCTTAACACTTTCTTTTATTTTTATCACATTCGTATTTGTGTACACGCACTTTCAATCCTTTAAACAGTAAAATATTGAAGTTACATAAATATATGGGAATTAAAAATAAAATATAAACAGGAGATAGAAAGAAAAAATTCTCAATGACATGAAAAAAAAATATATAAGATTATTTACACATGAAAAAAAAAATTCAATTTCGTAAGGAGCTGAAAAACAAAAATTGAAAAAAAAAGTAATTTTATTTTTTCAAAAAGAAAAAAATGATTTATAGTTTAACTTTTTGTTTACAGTTTTTTATTATTTTTCACGGGATACTACTGCTCGTATACGACGAGTATAAAAAAATGTTTCTCCTATATTTTTGATGGAATTTCCATTATCATTTCACGAATAAATTTCATTTTACTCTGTTCATTTATTTGTGTTTTATTTTCTTTTTTCTTTGTTTTTTTTTTTTTTAAATGATAAATATACACTTACACATGTGAAATACTACATTCTCATTTCTCATATACATTATATTACATGTAATATTTGTATATGTATCTTTGCAGTTTGTATATGTTTGAAATGAAAAAAAAAATGGAAATAAAAATGAAATATAAAAAAGTAAAAAATAAAAAAAATATTTTTTCTTTGTCTTTTTCATATAGAATTTTCGCATATATTATTCAGACAACAAAAAAATGTACAAGACAGGAGGTTTTTATATCTTTAAATTTTATCTTTTATTATTGCGTCAACTTAAAAAATTTATGCATATGTAAAAGAACTGAAAAGATAAAACTATATTTCTTATTCTCGACAAAAAAAACGGAAAAAAACGGAAAAAATAACAATAAAAATAAAATAAAAAATAGATAATAGTTATATATAGTATGACATAGGAAATAGAAAGAAGTCAAAAAGCTTATTCTAATTTCCATTAATGCAATAATGGAACATGTTAGATGTGTAGTTCATTCAAAAATTATAGTCAAAGATGAAAAGATAAAAAAAAATGTTCTCACTTTATTTCTGCAATTTTGTAAGAGATTTATTTATGTAATGAATTTTTTCTCAGTTAAATTTCAACACTTGAACACAGGTTACATGATAAATTACATACAATATCTTTGGTGTGAGTATACATGTGCGTATAATTAAAATGTAAAATTTATTTTTACAAAGAAAATATTTCATTTATTTTATGTAAAGACACAAAACATTTTTGATAGATTTTTTCTTCGAAAAATTTTTAAATTTCAATTTCAATAAAATTCATTCATTATATAACAACATTAAAAACTTCTCTGTGACATCTCTGAATAATGTATCAAAAATCTTCAGTCAACAAAAACATTTGATTTCTCGATGAATAATGAATCGAAACAGTCTTATTTAAAGTGTTCACATCATAATTCAAAAATGTATAATCAAATTTCACTCTGTTGTTATGATCATTAATTATTATTTTCAAATAATACACATTCACTAAACATACATATTTACGTGCACATTCAAACAAAAGCAGATGATTTTGAAATTTCGGTTTAGCAAAACTGGGTCGATGAAAATAATAACGACGTGGAAACAATCATTCGCACAACAAAGTACTGGAAAAGTAGAGCGGAAAGAGAACAAAACCGAGTGTGATGGCAACAAAGTCTCGACGCGAGATGAAATTCGTTACACTTCAGTCATTTTCAGTTGGTCTTGGTATTTGATACCTAATTTGTCTGTGCGTGTGTCTACACATTATTTATTGCACGTTGAAGGATTTATACAAAAATTCATATTTTAAAATTTATTACGCTAAAAAATGAAAAAAAAAATTTCTATTTTTCAATTAATTACAAATAATTTCATTCCCCGAAAAACAATTTATGTTTCTTTTCCATTTTACACATTTTTTCATAAATATTCGTCGAATAGAAATTATGAGAAATTTCCAGTTCAAAATTTTTAACAACAACAACCAAAATATTTAATTTTATTATGAAAATTCAAAATTTCTTAACAAGTTTCTTAAATCAAAAACTTTTCGTAGTAATGTTTAAATTCTTCTTTTGCAAAGAAAAAAAAAAAAACCTACCAAAATCCTATATTCGAAGGGTAAGTTGCTTACCTTTGCCTTCCTTACCTTCTCACTTTTCTTTTAAAAATATGAAAATATGAAAAATAAATTGTAAAAAAAAATATTTCGTTAACTTTCAATAATAATGGTAATATTTTATGAAAATCTTAAATTGTTAAATTTTTTATTTTTTTTTTCAGTTTTCAAGTTCATTTTTCATATAACACTGGCACATACATATATAAATCTAAAGAAGAACTTTACAAGTACATTGCACTTTTCCTCTCGTTACACTTCAGTAGAATGCAGATTCACTTAAATTCTACAATTTATCGATATTGGTCGAATAAATGTAATATTTACCTTTCTACATATTAAAATCTCCATACTCGGATCTTTTATAGGTTGAAATGGTTTACTAAAACCGGGCGCCAAATCTTGGGTGCGCGAACAGGGGCAGAATAATAGTCACATATCCGTTTTTCAAAAAAATTATTTTACAAATCACAGTAGAAAAATATTCTCTTAAAAAAATCGCTAAAAAAAACATAGAAACTAAATGTTTGTGCTAATACTTAGAATAAAAAATAATAAAAAATTAAAATTTAAAATAGTAAAGTTTCAACCTAAATGGTGAAAAGTTTATAAGTGCACCAGACGCCCAAGACACTAAAACCGCCACTGAAATTATTCTTTCTATATTTGCACATGAATAATTCTAGAATTTCATTTAATTTTTTTTTATCTTTCATTTTTACATAAGTATATACGAGTATTTGGAAAAAGGATATGGATCACATTTTATTTTTTAAGTGTTTTCTATTGATTTTCATCATATTTTTGCTTACTTTATATAAATTATTATTTATACTTTCGTACATTTAGTTACTTACGTTTACGTATGATATGTGTACATATATCATGATTTCATGATATTTTTTTTTCATACTCTTCAAATAAAATCCTTAAATATTTAATAGGAAAATTTAATTGAAAGCATAAATTTGTGAATAGATTCTTCTGTACTTAACTCGTAATGTAAAGTATAAGAAAAAAAAATAAATTGCATAAATTCAATAAATTTTAATAAATACCTGTGCATTGTAATGTTTTGATTTTCAATTTTCCATTTGTTATTTGAATTGGAAATTTTTTATCTGACTATAATATGCAAAAATAAAGAATCCGATTACATTGTTAAAACAACATTTAATTGCATTTCTTAAAGGCGAAGTGAAGAAGAATCAACTTACATACAAGTTAAATCTTTGAAAGTTTTGAACTGATAACCATGGCAATAAAAGATTCAAGTAATAAATGTCAGAATTTTTTCATGTAATCAGTATTCGTTTGACAATACCAATGCCTGACTGATAATACACTTTACTTTTAAATTTAAACAGCATTATAGAGTTCATAAAATGAAGGTACAAGAAATAAATTTTCGTATCAGAATATCTTGTTAACACTTTAAATTAGAGCATTTTTATTGCATATCATTCGTAAAGATAATAGTATATGTATCTCAATATACATTTGACTTTACAACAAGAGTACTCGCTATACAAGAGCACAACAATCATCGACTAATGAATAAAAATAAAAAACAAATAGTAATGGATTTTTATTTAATATTGATTTATTCATATATCACTTACGAAAGTGTTGCATGGCATTATTATGTTTCTATTTTCCAGCAATATTTATACTTATTTCATATTCGTACCAAATGGAATTTAGTAGCCACCTTAAACAAATGCTGTGTGGAATTGATGCTGTGAAAATTGATTATTCCTTAAAAAATCATATTTTTTCGATTTTTAAATGAAACCAATTCATGTATTCAATACTAACACATGCATATACATATATGTGTTCAAGGACATTATGATCAAATTTCTATATAGCATCAGCACCACATTTCTTTAAGTATAAACGTAGACTAACGAAGCTACAAATATGTATATTTTTGAATCTTTCGGTTTTAGTCTAATGCTTGAATTAAATTCAAATTTTTAGTAATTATTAAGTTTAAAAATGTTACTTGAATCTTTTTCATGTGCATTATGGAGGTACATACATACATACATTAGATTGTTACATTTATTACTTCAGAATTTTTTCTTTCACGTCTCTTATATGTAAATATATATCTCCGTGTACAAAAATAATTTTTGGAAAATACGAGTACATATGTATATACTCGCATTTCTCATAAATTATAAATTAATTATACCATATTATTATATTTAATTACACATAAATATGAGATATTTTTATTCTTTTATCAATATTACGATATCTATACACGAAATCTACTTCATGCTTTCTGCATAAAACACATCATACATTTTTCTAAATGATTAAAATCTGGACAAAAAACAACCCGAAAAAAAAAATGAATAAGAAAAATAAAAAGTAAGAAAAATGTATTTTTTATATTATTTCTTTCTATACATTAAACACGTATACAAAAGAAATATATGTAATATACATATATGCGGATGTACATAAACTTACCTATCATAAATCAATATGAGTTATGCTAGTAATTAGTGTAGTATATATTCCAATACATACATATATTCCTATTCATTGAGTGTAATTCTATACAAAGTAATAATTTATCATTTTATTTATTTTTTGCTGTTCTAGTAATATTCTTAATATTTTTACTAATTTTATTTATGTATTTCTAAAAATAAATCATAAAAAAAAGCAAAAACGAAACAAAAATAAAAACCAAACAAAATTGAAAAGAAATGCTATGAGAAATGCTAAAAGAAATATAAAAAATTCTTAATTAATCACATTATTGACGAAAAAGATAAGAATAATTGAAGATGAATAATTTTTACATTCAACAATATTTATACACACACACACACACACACCCATGTTTACATGTATTATATATAATACATAAATTGTATAGATAGGCATATAGTAATGTCCTTATAATTAAATGTAATTGCCTTAGTTGCTTCTTATTCAAATTTGTGTAAGAAACATAAAAGGAAAACGTAAAAAAAAAACAAAAATTCAGAAGTAAAATATTAGAAGAAATAAATTATTAGAAAATAATTTACAAAATTTTTCATTTCATTTTTTCTTTTATTTTCGTTCCTTTTTTTTTGTGCATAATATAGACAAGGCTGGATTAACTTTTAATCAAAATAAACAGTTATTTATAGGCCATCAAAAAGATTAGGGTCCCAATTTTACATATCAATTTTTTTTTTCGTTTTGCTCAAATTCATTTTATATCGTATTCATGAACTTATTCGATATTTTTTATTCTTCTAGCCCGAAAAAATTCACAGTAAAGTCGAAAATTAATTAATGCTTTCGCATAAGATTTAAATACTACTCTCAAATGAGTACCATACTTCTAGATTTTTTCACACTTAGACTGGATTATGTTTAGCTTTAACAAACGATTGTTGAAGATTACACCTTTCCAAATGTGAACACTGATAGATAATAAGTAATTATAGATAAATGTAATGTACCATAGCAGACATCAAAAAATGTTTCATTCATAAGGCACCTAAAGATCTTAATTCGGTCTTGACTATATACTCGTATACATATATTATTTTCATAAATCTTGACAATTAATAATAAAAAATTCATATTAACTGAACGATAATTTAGTAAATTCTGATTCATTTATTCTGTTCATTAAATTTCTGATTTCTAGTTTCTTCTATTTATATTACACAAATATGTAATTATGTATAGGTATCATAATAATTTCAAAATACTGAATTTTCTCGATAAAAATTTAGATTTAATGAACTCATTTTTCTCTACATAACTCTCTATATAACTCTATATATAAATGTTTCTCTATAACATGAATATGAAAACATGATTTCTGGAAATCTATATTTACATTTAAAATTCATAATTTATTTTTCATTTTATATTTTATTTCAAATGTAAATAAACAATTTGTAATCTAATTTATTTTTCGTATATATAATCATATATGAAATTAAAATAATTTTTATTCCTCTCAAATACCCATCCCATACTCTATAACACATAATACATATATATATGTATATAAATTTAATTATAAATTCAAATTTCAAGCGAAATGTTTTTGAATTACTTACAAAATTAAATACAAAATCTTTACACATTATAACATGCAACAGATTAATAAGTTATGAACACAAACACACACATGATGAGTGTATGTTAAAATGTTAAAAAATATAAAACATTATGAATCTATTAATTAAAATAAAATTTTCAAAAAAAAGAAAAAAAATAAATAACTAAAATTAAACATGAGCAAGTAAATTAAATGTGAAGGAAGTGTATTGAGATAAAAATAATTATCCATATAATGATTTCAAATTGAATTACGAGTAAAATGAATTTTATTTCGAATTTAAATTGTTGAAAGTAAAAAAAAATTAATAATAATAATTATTTGAATTAAAATTTATAAATGAAAAATACTAAAAAAAAAGATTCTTATATGAAAAACATTTAAATCCTATAAAATGTGACTATGTATATAGCTAACTACTATTAATTCTCTATAAAAAATTTATATCAGATCTGAACAAATACTCAATTCACAGACTGCATACAATTTCTACTTATCTAAGATTTTCAAATCATTTACTTCTTATAGTTTCTGTATCTGACTAAAATGTACTTTATTTATGTACAAAAAAAAAAAAAGAAATTACCACTTAATAATTCTTTAATTATCGATTTTATTTCATCAAATCTTCTTTATGTTTTCTTCTTCTTTCTTTCTTTTTATTAATTTTTTTTTCTTTTCTCATTCGAAATCCGATCCACTGTAGTAAATCGATTTTTTCTACATATATACATAATATATATATATTTTTTTTTGTTGTGTACAAAAGAAAATCTTCTTATATTTTCATAGACTTTTCATCCTTCCATATGTACATATTTAACCATTCTTTATCCTTACTAATTCTACTTTTCATTATTTTTCTTTTTCATTTTTGTTTTTGGTTTATTTCTTTTTTTTTCTATAGTATGTATTTAGAACTACTATTTACTTTGTACATCTAAATCATGATAAATCCATATGTCAAATAAAAATCAACTTACTTTTGGATAATAAACAATGATCAGTAAATGAAGAAAAAAATATATATACATATACAAAACAAATAAAAAGTGAAAGAAAAACCAATACATAATTCTGAAATGGTAAGAAGAAAATCTCCAATTTATTGAATCAATTGATCTGTATACATTTACACATGCTTATGAGAAAAATTTGTGTATTTGTATGTACGAATATTATTGATAAAAGAACACAATTATACAAATATATATGAAGAACTATCATACCTACTACGTACTACATATTATGTATGGACGAATATAAACATGTTATCATATGGTAACGGACAGTAAAATCGAAATCAAGATTAAATCCTAAATATATATTTTTTGTGCAAATATCGTAAATACTTACTTATTAATATTTATTTACAAAGTAAAAGAAGTATTTCAATGAATGAAGAAAGTATTGTCTGATATTAATTAGAGAATTGTACAGATTTTCCTAGAATTTGAAAAGGTATATACACTTGTATGAATAGAAATTTGTCTTTAATTTTAATATTCATTTTTCTAGATTTTTTTTTAATTAAAAATCATAAAACAATTTTGGATTATTTGTTTTTACTCTTCCAATAAACAAATAACAGACACGTATGGCAAAAATTCAACTACACGCACAAATGCAATTTATCCTTAAAAAATATAAATATCAAATTCATTTCATTCATCTGTTGTTGAATTTTATTTCATTTTCTTTTCGTTTCTACATACATTTTACTATTTAAAAATGAAAAAATTTATTCCTAATATCATTTCTGAGTATACATTACATTAAATCTGATTCATTCTTCCATATAATACACAATAATCTATAATACCCAATAATAGCAATTTTAAATTATGCATGCATTATACTTTCATATATACATTACTATACAAATATAAAAGTTTTAATATATTCTATACGACCGTAGTACAACTTAAAAAACTTTTCATCATCATCATCATCATACTATACTTGGAAAAAAAAGAAGGAAGAAATATAAATAAAAATGAAAGAAATTTTGTATTATTGGTATTATATGGTCAATTGATATATGTGTGTATACAATGAACTAAGAAATTACTACAAATTTGTATGTAATTCGATAAGAAACATTATTTTGATTTTCTTTAATTTCGCACAAATCCGTAAGTATACATTCACATATATACATACAAATTTGTACGTATATAATCGGGTATAAATGGTCTATGATGGCTTATTTTTCTTCAATTTTACAGATTATTCTTTCGAATATTTTTTTTTTCTTCTTTTTGGTATATATGCACACATCTACTTATACGCAATGATGGTAGAATATTTCTGTATTTTAGGATTTTATTTATTCATCCGTTTTGTTATTATTATTATTATTTCTGTTTTGTTTTGCTTTTAGTACGGATAATTTTTCTCATGAATACAAATTAGTTTAACATTTCGAACGTATAAGTACATTTTATATGTATACACAATAATATGGTAATACGCATGCAAGTCTAGTGTACGTTATCAATATTAAAGTAAAACGATAAAACGTTTATGCTTTGTACATTATATGTATTTACCTTTATACGAATGTGCAATATATACTACTTATGCGGATGCACTTAAAATATAATAAAAAATCTTTTCTTTTTCATATACATAGATAAAAATCATATTATTTTACAATTTTTTTTTCCAGATTAATTTTTTGATTTGAGTATAATTTTATTTGAAAAAGGTATATTTCTTACACGTGTATTACGCATATACATACAGATAATTGTTTAATAGAAAATAAAAATATTTTCATATCAGTAAACTATATTTATTATTCAAATAAATACATACTCACACACAAAAGTCAGAAAAAAAAAATTATTTTTGTATATTTTATTTTACTCATGAAAAAGTAAAAAATAAATAAATATAGTAAATAGAATGAAAAACGAAATTCTCTTTTATTCGTATTTCTATAAATATCCTTTCAAATAAATATAAATTCAAAATATTTATATTTCTTTCAATCTGAAATCATATTATACATATCTATACCATACAATAATGTACATATGTATGTATTTATTTGAGTATGTAAATGTAATGAATGAAACTACATTTGTAAAAGGATATATGTATTTAAATGAAAAACAAATACTATACCTGGTACTGTACCAATAAATGTTTGTACAATGTACATACATACATATATACGAGTACCTATGTATATGCATATGTAATAAATAGCAACTTGAAATCTAGAAAATTTGGTAATTTTATTACACACATAATTTTATTTAAAGTATAAAACATTTATGTATATCCTTTCATACGCATATACGAGTACTTGTATACATATATACATACATTATTTATATCTTTCATATTAGTATTTTAAACCGTTTTTCCATACATTACTTATATAATACACATTTCATATTATGAATGTATTTTAATGTACATACATATAGTATATCCTTTACCTATATTGACTTTTTATTAGAAATACATGTGTATACATATGTTGTATACGTTTAAATATTACTTATATTTATGTTAGTTATACGTGTGTGTATTTTTGTGTATGTAATTTTGTTTTTTTTTTATATTGAATTTCGCAATTCAGTGATTTAATTTACTTTCAACGCTACTCCATTTAATATATATTTATATCTATAACGATTACTAAACATAAACACAAAAAGTGTGTAATGTTTGAAAATTTTGTACATATATATATTTGAATACGTATGTCGTGTATATGTTTGAATTTTATTTGAATTGAATTTGAAAAGATTTTTACCATTTTACTTATACTTCAACTTTAAATGAAAAACTATAAATACAGGTACGTATACGAGTATGTAATGCACGATAGTAAGTATATAACTGAAATAATAAAGTATATAATCTTTTTATGCTCAATAAAATACGTAATACTCGTATACCAGTACATAAATGTATATTACATATATTGTAGAGACATACATATACATATATTATTCACATATGAATGTATTCAATAGAATACAAATGAAATTACATCTCAAACTATTTATGTGTGCAGAATAGTATATGTATTATTTAAAAAATTGAATTTCATTTTTTATTTATTAAACAATTTCAAAATTAAATTTAAAAATATATGTATATATATATATGTATATTTAAAGGCATATAAGCATATGTATGTAATGTATGTACATTTGTGTTTATATTTTTCAACTAGAAAAACTATACCTGTATAATCATATCACATAAGTAATATACATAGCCAGTACCTATTAGAAGAAAATGATATGCTTTTGATATACGAATATGTATTATATACAATATATTTATGTGTGATAATGATACACAACATACATAATGTATATCTAACTAACACATTTTTTTTATTCTATGTATTTCAATTCTGAACGTTACACAACACTATAGCACATTATAATTATAGTTAAAAAACGTTAAACTCTTTACATAAAGGTACTTTCAGCATATTCAGAAAAGAAAACCTAAGGAAAAAATTATATACATTTATACACGTGCATATTAAATTTTTTTAATATAATTGTACTTGCACATATACTCGTATATGTATGGTATGTGGAAGTATAAAACGTAACATACATTATAAGTCTTATTAGTTGTTATATTACTGTGAATAAATATCCTTTTGTTCAAAAATTTAATAAAACAAAAAAACAAAAAATATTCATAAATACATGATGTGTAATTTTGTCATATAATCTTCTAAAAGCACATACATAGCCACAAATAGTATTATAACTTTACATTATAATATACTTTATCTTTAATATTCTTTTATGGCTTATATATTCATGAACATTTTTTAAATGATTTTTCTTTTAAGATTGTGTTTGATTAACGTGTATAAAATAAATATTGAAGAAGCAAAAAGGAAAAATATTTTAAATTTTACAAAAAATAAAAATTAAAAATGAAATTTAAAAAAAAAGAAAATTGAAAAGTACAGAAATAAAATTCTGTATAAGCTACTTATAGTAAGGTGCATAAAATGGTGCATAATGCATTATAAAAATCGTTACATTGATCAATACTTATAAATCCGATACTCTATGTACATATTACCGTACATCGTACATACTACTTACCGTACTACATTATTGGTATTTTTGTTTTTTTAATATCATAAAAATCGAAAAAAAAATTGATAAGACTTGTGTTGTTAATGTTCACTTTATAAAATACACAAACTTATATCATCCTTATACATTATGTACATATACATGTATGTGAGTACACAAAATTTATATAATTTACAAATGTAATTTTATGCTTTTGTATAGAAAATTGCTTTTTATGAATAAAAATGTATATAAGAGTATGTGTATAATACGAAATACATACTTGATTGCGTGTGTACAAATGTGTATATATAATAATAATCACTGTAGTAATCATTATATTCAAGGCTATTTTTATTGTATATAGAACGTCTGCGGTAAAGAAAGAAAAACGAAATTATAAATTTAAAATATTATTAAAGGAAAAGAAATTTACGTGAAATTCATTGAAATGTCTCTTTATAATATACTACCATACGTACTACACATACTGATTCATTTTAATTATATATGTATACACAAAACAGTTAATTAAATGAAATTAACAGAGAATATATACGCACACATTCATTAAATTATCATACACATAAAAGGAAAGATTTCTTTTAATAACACTTAGGTATGTCACTTTTGTGATAGAATACATATCTGATACTTTTATATAAAACGTTTGTATGAGGATGTGTGTGTAGATATATATACTCTTACTTATATAATATATGTAGTATATAAATAATAATGTATACGCATATCATATATAAATGATGTGTATTCAGAGAGACTTCAACAATTTATTAAAGTACATTTATTATGTATACACACAGTAATTTGTATTGTATTTGTATAGTTTTATACATACACACATTCGCATTTATGTATGCAAACTCCGTTTAAACTTGTCTTATCTTTTAGGTTGACATCTTTTACATGTCTGAAGTATTAATCTTTCGTTTACAAAACAGGATACATAAATGTACGTACAATATATCAACATAAATACATACATATGTATTGAAATACACATACATAAAATACACATACTTACCTGGATTATAATTTTTGATGCTTATGACATTTATGACGTGAAGCTTTAATGTAAAATAAATTGAGTAAAACATAAAGTATCTAAGTATATAGCGTAGAGTTTATATATACTCGTATTTACATAAGTTCCTTTTCGCATGACTAAAGTCATAATTATATGTGTGTACTATGTAGATAGATAGATGCACTTATATTCATTTATATAAGTGTGTCCTATGGGTAGAAAATTTATAAGTCATCCATTCTGTTTGATGTCATTTATAACACAACACTCTTTATTTTTCAGTTATAAGAATAACATGTAATAATATTCTCAGTTTATATAAAATATGTATGTGTAATATGAATATGTAATCCTTTTTATACTTATGGTATGAGTATATTATAATACATACATATATAACTATTAAATACAGCACAATCTATTTAATAATGCACTTAAACCCATACTAAAACTCTATGGATAAATACATACATGTGATAGTATATGTTTTGTTCCCTATAGATATACTCTTTGAGTAATTTTATATTAGAGTTTTTTATTCTCAAAAATACATTTTGTACAATATACATTATCATATTGTGTTTTGTGTGTCTAAAAATCCCAAAATATGAATCAGCTTCAGATAAAAAATGAATTTATTTACTATGTTTTTTTATTTCCATTTGAATAAATTTTCTCGAATCATAAGCTTATAATTCACGTATCAAAAAATTTCTATTCATTGCGAAAAATTCATTTTATAGTTTACCAAAAAATTATAGCTCAGTTTCAAATACAAAAATAATGGTGAATATACTGTGTATTATAAACAGAAAATTTTGTCAAAAAAAGGAAAAATAAAACTCCACAAAAAATGCATTGTTTTCTAATCTCTTGAACAAATTGAAGAGAAAAATTTAATTTTTTACTAAATATACATATTTATCTATTCGTATTTGTGTATTTAGAGGTACATATGTAAGTAGTAGGTGTACATCGTTCTATTATGAAAATTTAAAAAAAATAAACAACAAAAATAAATAAATAAATATTTGAAGCCATTAAATTATTTATGATTGCAATAAATTATCCTATCGGTTGATAGAAATTGCATAGTACTAGTACATACATATGTGTACATAATAACAAATCGAATCAAAAACATCAAGTATATGGTTGTTTGTTATATAAAATAAAATTGTACACATTTCTATACTGAATATTTACAACAACAATAATAAAAAAGGAAAAAAAAATCAACATACAATTTTAATTTATGACTATTTTTCTTTCCAATAATTTCACCATCAAATTGTTCAATTCCAAATCAGACTCCTAAAAACATAGTTATAAAAAAAAAACGAAATAACATTTTTTTAAGGACTCTGATTTATGTACAATCAATCCAAACATCCAAACACATCCTTTAGTCTTACACCATCAATACAGTTATATTGTGTTAGTTGCAAAGAGAAATAATAAAATTTCATCATTATTATTACGGTCATAAAAATTCGACTTTAACTTTAGATTTAAATTCATTCATTTGTATGTACACATTTATGTATATATGTATAGGTGTATATAATATGTACATAAAAAAAAGATTTAAAATATAAAAAGCATTTGTGTTTGATAAAAGTATAGTTTTATCGTTTTATAGTCATAGCCAATAGTTTAAAATAAAAAATTAAAATTTTTCTAAAAATATTTTTCAATCATTTTATTGAATTTTCAATAAATTCAGCAAATTTTTTGAAAACTACTCGTACATACATACATACAATGCATACAGCATACACACATGAGTATGTAACAGTAATAAAAATTTTTTAATTAATCAAAATTAAAGTCATTGATAATCATGAACATCCTTAAAATTCATATCATCTTCATTACAAATACGAGTATATAATATAATTTTACATTCAATTTTAATTTTCAGTAATATTAGAAAATGAAATCTGTCCCAGTTTACTATTACGAGCATATACATATATATATGTTCACATATACATATATACAAGTATGAACATTTAAATTCAATAATTAATTCTGCCAAATGTAGAAGTTTCTAATTTGATATCAATGAGAAGGATGCATATTATGGAGTATAATAAAATCTGAAGCAGTAAAATTTCTCTTCCATACGCATTATTATTTTTCATTTTAAATTTTAATTTAGTTTCCAATTAAATAGAATTTTCGATTTCCAATAAAAAAAAATTTTTTTTTATATTTTATGTGTGTAGTAAAAAGTGTAGAAATATCTTTTGTAATATCCTATCAGATAGAATACTCATATCGTATATGTGAGTGTATTGAGAATATCACAATAAAATTTCAAAAATGAAAATAATAGTACAATGATTTCGTAGAATTTTCGAAATAAAAAAATATCAAGGATATAGACTTGAAAAAAAAAAAGAAAACTAAACTAATAAAGAAAACACTTTTAATTCATTTTTGTTTTTATTGTAACGTTACATCAAGCATATAAAAATATCTATGCACGATAGAAAATTACATAGTTCAAGCAAATACACGTGCATATATGTACGTAAAAGCATTCTTAAAGACAAATAAAATTGAAATAATTCTCAACACATCTTAAGGATTCATTAAATTACGTAAATATTTTGGTATAAGCATTCATATACTTATTATATTCAAATGATTTACGTCATAAAATATATAACACTTTAATAATGAATAAAATATGTGCATGTATATGTATATGTATTTGTGAACATAGTGTTATAAAACAAAAGATGACATTGTCTTCATTTATTTTAATCTTGAAATTATTTAATTACAAAAATATTCTGAAAACCTTGAATTATGAATAAAATGAAAAATGTAACATTCACTCTTATACTCTATTCTTCATTAAAGAATGTATATCATCGTAATTATAGTTATTAAAGTAGATATATATGTACATATACTACCGTTTAAAACATTGCATACAATATTTTTATTTTATTTAATGAACATAATTTTCATTCATCCATTTATATCTAGTACGTGGATAAATAGAAACAATTTCAATAAGCATTGACAATATATAACATAATCTCTGTAAAAGTATATACTTATAATATATGAATGTGTAAACATTCATAAGTACTATATCCTTGTATATTTTATTCACGTATAGATATTATATCTACTTGCATTTGTATACATATGAGTTATACGTATACGTAAATTTTATCATTCACCCGCATCTACTATACACATGAACAAAAAAAAGGACTTATAAACGATACTTCTTCTTGAAGAATAAACACTTTTTCAGAAAAATGATATCATTTTATATTCAAGTGAAAATAATCACCAGGAAAAAAAAATGTTTTTCCTTTTTTAAAATTTTTTTTTTTAGATACTTATCATAATATCTCTTAAAAAATATCATGAAATTGTTGATGTTATTTTTTCACTTTTTAATATATTCACCTACATTACACACATAGATACGATGAGTATAGATAAATGGATATTATTTATATACAGAAGAAAGGAAAATGATGCATAAAGTAAGTATCACTTCAGAAAAAATTATATTTTATTAAGCATTTTGCTTTTGTACTCCGTTATCTTTTATTTTTTTTTTATCAAATACTTTTCGATGGTCATTTTGTCAATGAAAATTTATAATGAGTCTTCTTCATTTTATCCTAACACAAAAAACTAACATAAATTATGTTGGATAAATATGAATTAATATTTTTGTTTTTCTTTTTCATTTTACGTTAAACAAATTCTTTAAATTTAAATTATTATCGTTTTATTTTTATTTCTGATATCATTATTATTTTTTTATGTCGATTTTTTAATATTTTTCTACCACTATAGATAGAAAATAATAAGTATTTTAAGATAAACACTTGAGTATTTTATTTTATGTGAATGAGACCAAAAAAAAACCCAAAAAAGCATGAAATAAAATTAGATTTATAATGTTTATAAATTGAATTGTATAAATATTTAAAAATATATAAGAATATAAATATGAAGGAAGGAAGATGAGAATAAATTATTTTTTAGCTACATATAAATAATTTGAAAAAATTTATTTCAATTTATTATTAATTCTTAGTTTATTTTTTGTGTTATATGTTTTATGACATACTTAAGGAAAAAAGAATAATTATATTTATATATACATACATATAAATTTTATTGTATTGTTTTATTATCTGTGGTATTAATATATGAAAGAAATTTCAACTTTTCATTTTTCATTTACAAAACCAAAACAATAAATAATTGTGTGTACAATTGTGTATACATTCAATACTTTATTAATTTTTTTTTTTTCTAAAATATTTCAAAATTGAATTACCCAAATAATAAATACATACATATTATGGATACGTATTAAAATGAAAATACTTTAACATCATTCTAATCCAATAAAATAATTTTCTAAAATTCTATAATTTCATTTTAATATTACCATTACAATTTACAAATATATATATAAGTATATGTATACGTATATGTTGATTTATATTCGTAATGTAATGTATAGAAAATTTGAAAATAATTTTTCCATTACATCCTTGTTTATTATATGAATGTAAAAGATAATTTACATTTCATGTACATAATGTGTGTACCATAATGTATATGATTACGGTATTATGTGTGTTTGTAAGTAAATTTTGTATATTTTCTAGATTGTTTAATTCAGATAATATACATAATGAACACATTACTTGCATTCAAAAACGTAAATAACAGGGAAGTTTTGTATATATGTATATATGTATTTATATATATGTGGTCAACAGGATGCAAATATAGATTTAGTACCTACAAAATTTCATGTACGTATAATAAATACATTCATAAACGTGTACAGAGTGTTTCTGCACCCAAAAATATTTTTTATTTTTAAATTATTCAATTAAATCTTATTAAATCTAACTCCTTTTTTTTGAAAATCATATAAAATTAATAAAATATACAATTTAATGTACGCGTATTTATAAATTGATATAAAATATATACAAATACGTGATAAACGTAATTTTATTTTTCCACAACCACATACATTTTAAATACTCTTTACTTTACTATCACATTTCTATCAGAAACAACCTGTATAAATATTTACGTAAATGTATACACTCATAAGTAGGTATATGTACTTGCATGTATTTGTTTATCTTATCAATGTACTACTCGTACTACTTCATATATGAATATCGTATTATATCTTGTAATTTAGAAAAAGTTTTCCTTTTTAGGAAAAATTAATACAAAAAAAAAAAATAATAATAATAATAAAAAATAAAATGAAACAAAACCGAATAATTCTAACACAACATATTTCTTGTGCATAAAAATTTATGTACATACATTTGTGTATAAATTTATATGTACTCGTTGTACTCGTTGTATTCGTAAAATGTATACTCATATACTCGAATAAATATTTGAAAATTTGATTTCAAAAATCCTTAATGGCAGCGTCTGTACAACACTGTACAGTGACTGTGTATGTTTAGTATACATGTATGTAGTTATATGCAAATTTTTAGAAAAAGTTTTCTTTTCTAAAGAGAATAAAATGAATTCGGACGTAATCTAGATGTAAATGAGACATCATGATTGTCTGTATAGTTTTGTTAAGTGGGCACATTTACAGATATATTCACACATAAATTAATAATGTATACTAGTATGTATATGGAATTGAATATATTTACTTTTTTTGCTTTTTTTTTACAATTTACATTTCCTACTTTTTGCATAGTTCAAGTGGTTACAAGAACATCAAAATAATAAAAACTACATACACATGTGTATACAATAGTATTTTATAGATATTTTACATATATAAATATAATGTGTATAGAAAATTGTAAAATGTACCTATGTAAAGTATTATAATAATAAAATTCAAATAATTCCACATATTTAACACAATAAATAAAACTGATATTGTATGTAATTTTTAATCTTTTCATATAGTATATAATATTGAATGTTAAATATAAAATTCACAATAATATTTTATGTACAACTATGCATCTACCCATTATATAAACGTCTTTGATAATTACATACTGTAACTATATAGCAGAGCGCCATAGCAATATAGAGGTATACATACAGATATATCAGATAGTAAATCCTTACCATGAGTATTGCAGTATACCCAAAGAATAAGCTACTCTACTATCCTACCTACGATAGTACAAGTAGCATTTCAAAGTCAAACATCATCTGTACTCGTATTTTCAGTCTTCAGAGAAAATCTCTTTTAGTAAAATACCAATAGTGTACATGACAAACACGAAAAATCAACTAATAACATTTTATACTTGTTCCTCCCCTTGATATATACTCTTTAGCAGTGGATGTCATTGACTACAACAATATCTATAGTATACGCCACTATAGTACGAGTAGTATTTCACACATCACGTGCATTAATCTTTGAATTCACATTTTTAAACTTCGAGTGAAACCACAACAACAAAAATAGAGACAAACATGAAAGAATTTCATTACATACATAAATTAATATAAAAGATCAAATAATTTTATTGATTAAAAAAATACATAAACATATATAAATAACTTAGTAAAACATAAAAGCATAATTAACAAATTATAAAAATTCCATTATGTCCTATTATGATGTGGTAGATACATTATATATGTACATAATTATGTTCATATTTTTTTTTTCTTCTATAATATAGTGCCTTGTTTTTTTTTTTCTAAATTCAGGAATTTTCATTTATATATAATATACACTTTGAAGACTATTTAATATTAAATACACGTACTATGTGCTATAGCTATACAGTCGTTCTCATATGAATATAATATTCGTATATTCTCGTAGCGCAATAGTACAGCTGTATATCCTTTATATACAGTTTGTGAATATAAATATATGTATGTATGTAAATATACATAATTTTCCATTTTCTGTTATCTAGTATCAAAACCCACTTTCATCATTACGAATTTATTCCATTTTATAACTCATAAAATTAACATATAAAAATAGTGTAGCTATACTACATACTTACTTACTTTACTTACATATACATATACATATACATTATATACAGACCATCTAGTGCTAGTCATATGAAAGAAACACAAATATCCGCAAAGATTATCATATTTCATGATGTACTTAAGTTGAGATTTATCTTTAAAAAATCTTTCATCTGTGTATACAATATTATTTTGATTATTATACATATGTACCATATATTTATATACGTAGAATATTAATAACAATAATACAACAATATCAACAACAGTATAACAGCAATAATAAAAGCAACAATGGAATAAACAACACAAAAATGTATAATAAATAAAAAAATATACATAGACACACAAAAAAAGGATATAACGCAAAATAATATAATAAAAAAAGATTTTCATTCATACATTTGTACACACCCGTACATTCATAATCACAAAAATATCTGTTGTATGAATTTTATGTTTTTTTTTCGATTTAAATTCAAGCAAAAATAATCCAGTACAACAATATAAGGAGAAAAAAATATCCAACAGGATTCCATTTGTTGTCTCTTTTTTTAACAATTATTAGATTTTATACATAAATACATTTGAAGTAAAATATTTTAAATAAAAATGAAAACATTTCTTCGTTTAGAAAAAAATGATTATACACATTTACAAAACAAACCTAAAGGAAGAAATTTTGAAAATCATAAAAAAAAAAATATATAAAAAGTAAATATAATACTCAAATGTAAGGATATACATATTAAACATTCATAATATATTCAAATTTTATTTAATTCAAAAACATGTTCATTTTAACTAAAAATCTAATTATATCTAGCAAAAAAAAAAAGTGTAAAAAAGTCATGTGTCAACTAAATTTGATAAAAGTTCATTGAAATTGTCAGCATACCAATTTGATTTTTTCTTTTTTTGACAGAATTAGGTCTGAATGTCAGTTTACGTAGCCATTTAAATGCCCATTTTTAAAATGTAAATTTTGTGATAATAACAAACTGTATTAATATAAATTTATTTAAATAACATAATTTACTTTTTCTAACTATATACAGAGAAAAGAAAAAAAGGACACAACTACATAAAATTCAATCAAACTTAATGAAATTCATTTTTGTTTTCTTTTTTGTTTTTGCTCTTTTTAACCGTCGTATTTTAAAACTAAATTATGTTGATAGAGAAAAATATTCCCCAGTAACATGTTAATCAAATTTTTGAAAAACAATAACGAAAAAAACAAAAACATTTTTCTCATCAATGTTAAAATTAAAACACTAATTCAAAATTCTAGCAAAAAAACTGACTTATCCTGTTTTTTTTTTTTTTTTTTTTTTGTAAAATTTAAAAAAGTTTATAATTAAGTTTATCTGTTACAGGTGTGCGTATGCATAAATTTTTGTAAAAATGAAAATTTAAAAATTAAAATGAAAAATAATGTAAAAAGACGGTAATACATGTGCATTTTGAAATATGAATAATATATATCTACCGTGCTAGAATAATTGTTGAAAATTTCATGGAAAAATTGAGAAAAAATAATATTTTTTTTTCATAGTTTTTGTTGCTTTTCTGCAGTATACGTACGTACATAGTTTTAAAACTTTTATCCGACTTTATGCAAAATCAACTTTTTCCAACGAAATATACTCGTAAAATGCATACATCACATTCACATATTTTATGTATAGGTAATGTACCAAAGTACGTAATATAGTTCGTGGTTTATTAGAAAAACCAACAATGACAATGATGACAAAATTTTCATCAAAACTTATGTAAAAATGTTTCGCATGTATGTACATAAATATGTAAATGCAACCATATTGTGTATACGCTGTGTATACTTACATTCATTTTTGTGTATTCATATATGTATGTAAACCACGTATCACATCAATGTTATTTTAATTTTGAAATGTTTATTATGAAAATGTTTTTTGTATGCTTTGTATATGAATTTAATTTTAATATTTTTTATATTTTGCCAAATGTTCCAACTGAAATTTGGAAATGTTCAGCTTCAATTTTCAAATTTCAATTTTCAATTTTCAGTTTCAAATTCAAATTTCCAACAAGAAATGTTCCCGATTAAATGACACTATATACAGAATTATTTTTATTAAACAATCTTTTAATGTCATTTAAGCAAAACGTCAAAATCCTTTGTCCTCCACCGACAACAATATTACACAACTTATTTTTATATATACGCCCGTTTCAATATTTTGACAATTACTGTAAATTTTTTCCTATGGCTCTCAAATTATTTTACAAATTTCTTCATGGACGCAAATAAGTACCTATAAGTACCCACAAAAGTAAGTATATGAATGATTTCATATCATTGAAGTTTTTGATAAAATATACAAATATCAGTTTCATATAACAAATTATTGAATACAAATTTTTGTGAAAATTTTAAATATTGAATTTCGAATGAATATACAAAACTAGCTATTTATATTCCAATTAAAATATTTTTGTTTCATTTATTGTATTTCGTTGTATACTTAAATTATTGCTGTAATGAAAAATTGCTTGTGTACTACAATTAAGTATATACATATATTCTCGATTATATATACATCGACTATGTAGTCGTATATATAATAATATATGAGTACTAAATAATTATTGATTCAGAATTCGAAAATTCATTTACGTTGTTATTACACTGTAGTCGTACCTACACTGAATTATTGCACTTTTGACTAAATTTTCCTTCATTACTATAAATGTACTCGCATCTATATATGTATGTATACCTATAAAACAATTCGAACAATAAACAAATATTATTTATGAGAGAATAAACATTTTCACCGAATAAAAGACATAAGTATATACAATTGCAAAAGAAATAACAAAAAAAAAAGAAAAAATAACTAGAACAAATCAACAAGGACATATACTATTTATGAATATGTACATATTATGTATACTTATAGGTTTATAGTACACATTGTTGTACATCTACCAGACTATCTACAACGATATTATATTTCGAGAAAATTTTTTCTCTTCTATAAAACAATTCAAAAATCTAAAATACTGCTACTATTTTCATAATTTGTTGCAGAAAATTTTGAAAACAAATTTGAAATCATTGTCAAAACTTTTATTTTCAACTTCCTGTATTTCTCATATAAAAGAGTATACTCACACATAATGTATCTATACATATACATATTTATACGATACGTGTATATACGTGAATACATTCAAATAAAATTTTTATGTATGCATGTATGAATAGTGTACTACATGAATTTTGTGACAAATGAACAATTTAGATTTTATGTATTTATTATACACATACACATACTCAAAAATATTGTTATGTGTGTATATGTATATTATTTTTTCTTATTTTATGATAAAATATTTTCTTTCTTTTCTATAGTTTCGATGTTGTTATTTTATTGTTTTCTTACTTTCTTTTTTTTGAATCTTTTCTTGTACATTTTCTTTTGGTTTATGAACATGAAAACAATTTTCAATTTATCTGTCTTATTTTTCAGGAAAATTTATATTTATTACTATTGTTGTATCCAAATTCTTTTCGTGTTTAAATGTCTATTTTTCTATCCACCTCTATACACATTGTATACAAACATGTGTATGAATATAATCTGCTTATATACAAAAACACAAGTAATGTAAGTTATCACATCACTATATGTAACATATTCTATACTCATATAATCACATAAAAGCACAAACATACATAAATTCATTTTTATTATAACGTGCAGTCTTTTTAGTCTACTGTTATTATTATGTTTTTTTATACTCACCTTTTTGAAATATATTTTATAAGCTTAAAAACAATAAATCTCTATTTGTGGTTTTAAATTTCATCTACCACACATACTTAATACCCAAAAATGTATACGTAAACAAGTCTATATGTACACATATGATTTGTGCACATATAAAGATTGTAAGGTATTATTATTATTATTATTATTATTATTATGCCCTTTTTTTTATTGTCAACAACATGAAACTAAGTATTTCCTTTTAATATAAAATATCTTTTCAACCGGAAAAATATATATTTAAGTGTCTTGATGTCATTTTCGATATTTATATGAAAATTTTTGTTTAAAATTATCTTTTATTATAATATGAAATTGCATTTATTGCAGTTATACATACATACGAGTATGTTACATATGAATGTAATGCTCATAAGTATATGACAAAATGAAAATATTGTTATACATAAAATGTTGTTATACATAATAATAACATACAAGACGTTTATTTATCCAACATACAACAAAATGAACGAAATGCACTCTTTTGTATACATTTGTAAAGTTCAGATTTCATTTAAAGTGAAAACATGTTATTCTAAAGCTTTAAAAAAAATTTTATTTTAGTTTTTTTTTTCTCTTTTTTCTTTTTGTAAATACAAACTCACATATTATTACATGATTCTTATACATCAAGATGTACATATTTTCATACTTATATGTATGCATACTCGTTTAGATACGTTTTCGTATTCATATTCGTATATTTATAAATTTTGAATTTTTTAATATGCAATTTTATGCACTATATGTATATCATACACATACATATATAAACTCATAGTTATTATATGTATGAAAAAAATAATAATAATTTTATATAGAAAATTTATTTACAGCCAAAAAATTTGTGAATATTATGCACTATGAATCAAAATATACTTATGTATAATATTCTACTTTATGCATGCAGAAATTGTGATAAAATTTACTGTAAATTTATGATTTTTAAAATCTATTTTTATTTTTTTTTTTTACTTTATTTTTATTTTATTATGCATTTTTGTGGTGCTTAAATTCTTGAAAATATATAATCAAAGTTCCTGATTATTTGATTTTGATGGTATAATTTATATAATATTGAAAAAAAAAAATATATATATATATATATTATATATACATATTATCATCACAAGAAAAGAATTCATTTTATGGAAAAATTATATATACAATTTTTTCATATATTATCCTTGTTTTTGTCGATTTTCTTTTTATTTCTTATTGAAATATTTTCTCTATGCTCAATAAACAAACATTTCTGTATCATTATCTGGTTTATTTGCCATAACATTTTATTTTTCCTGAATTTGAAATTAGAAATTATATAAGAAAATAATATATTTTTATGTACATATGTACGAGCTACTACGAGTATGTGTATGTTACACAAAATGTAAATTACCCTATGTTTGTACATATATTGATACAAAGATTATACAAAAGAATAACTCTGAAATACTATATGGATAAACGAATAAATTCTGATAATGAACAGAACATATTTTATTATATGTATGTATATACCAACAAAAAAAATATTAAAAAAAAAAAATATAACAAAAAAGAAGAATAAAAAAATTCCTAACTTCATTACACTCGAAACAATCACAGAATGGAAGAGGAACAATAATAAAAAAACATGCTATACACTAGACAGTGATGATTTATTTGAAGAAAGATACATCATATGTTGAGATGTGCTAGTGAATTCTAAGGCAATAAATCTAATTTTATGATGACACTGGTCCTTGACAGACAATTTATATTTATACATATATATACACACATGCATTCATTGTATTTTTTTTTCGATTCATTTTTATATTGTTTATTCCTTTTTTTTCATTTTATTTTAATATCATCAAATGAGAAAAATATATGAAGGAGAGAATAAAAGAAAAAATCTTCGTATCTGTTACACAATGCTGAATAAATATAAATAAATGACGTCCAACAAGAAATTGAAACAAAACAAAAATTTGAAATATGCGTATTACCATGTATTACTCATTAGAAACAAAAGATTGAACGAATATATACGTATAGGTATGTGTGTGTACATAAATCTTTTTTCAAATCTATGTCGATACATTTCAACAGTATAAAAAGACAGCCATTGTGAGGTTTATTACAGGAGATTATGTAATAATGATCATACATATACACGATAACTTTCTTTCTGTAACAAATACTAAAAGATTATGTATGAAATTTCATATTCTAAAAATGAAGAATTCATGAAGTTAAACAAATCTTCATTTGAAAATCAACAAATAAGCTTGTGTGTAGGATTTTCAATAATTCTTACAATAAACCGATGAAAAGAACATTGTACGATAGTGCATATGAAGAAATTAATTTTTCTTATACTACCGCCTCCAGCCACGTATACATATTATATTCTTACGTACATTTTAATATGAATGAGTGTATGAATAAAAAAAAAAATATATACATATATCTGCAAACGAATTTTAATTTTTTTTACAGTTTTTCATATTTCAATTTTCCAAATTCCCAATTGATGCACGTGTCTCTCCTCTGTACAATTATCTATGTTTGTATGTATGTATGTATGTATGTATGTATGTATGTATGTATGTATGTATGTATGTATGTATGTATGTATGTATATGACAAGCATGTTCTGTTTTAAATCAGAAATAGTATAACCAAATCTGAATAAAATTGTATATTATTCATTCAATTCGTTACCACATTAAAAAAGAAATAAATACCCATACATATACACTCATATACAACTACAAATTTTTTTTTTATATACCTTATAATATACACACTTCATTTTCAACATATCAATTTGGTTTTTGTTATTGTTGTTTTCTATCACTATGAGAACAAAAAATAAAAATTATCCTGATTCACTATACATATTACAAACATACATAAATTATCCACGTACATACATGTATATACACTACCATTTGTATGAATGAATTTCGAATATAAACTAGCATACAAAACAATATTTTTAACACCCACAATCTACACACCTTCTGCATAATGTACATGCATACATATAGTAAGAAGAAAGTGCTGAATGAATTGATCATTGATCGGATTTTATTTGTATGAGCATTCATTTTTTTCTTATTTTTAGAGTGTTCACTTGAGAACTATTGATACACACATCAACATGAACGGAACGACTATAGTGTATCATATACACACATATACCTATTGGTACATTTATACATTTGTACATGTACACTTACATAGTTATATTTTTTTCTCTCGATTTTATTTTATTCTTGATATCATTCTGAAAATATATACGAGATATGTACGTACACGAGTATAAATGTAATAAATGTATGCATGCACATTCATATAAGTAAATTTTCATTCACTGTTTTCTTCCTTATCATAACTTTAAAATCGTTATCATAATATACATGAATTTTTTACGTACTACATATATCCATACTCATATGTATGAATACAATTTTTTCATATAAATCAACATATCAAGACATATAAGATATATGTACACAAACGTTTGCTGATACAGACAGAGATATTATGTATTTATATTGACTCTATAAATTCAACAAGAAATGTTGAAAATACTAAAATAAAATGTCTTTTTTTATCGTTAATTTTTTTTTTTTTTCTTTTTATTCTTTAAATTATTTTACATACTACATTATAATTCCTGTACATCTCGTACTAGCTGGTATATTTATATTTTATATAACATATAATTTCATTCAATACTTTTCAACATAAAAATGTCAGTAAAAAAATTCATAAAAAAAAATACATTCATACATTTTACCAAAAATAACAAAAAAAAAAAAAAATATTATATATTTTTTGTCGTTTCATTTTTTTCTGTCTTTTTTTTTGTTTTGTTGCAATTTTTTTCTCATAAGAAATATAATAATAATAAGAGAAATGTTCATCAATTCTTAATTTAAAATGAAATATTTAACATATACTTTTATACAAAATATTATCATTCAGAAATTTTTATAAAATCATACATATGTACTCACAGTAAATGCATATAAATTATATACATTCATATTACATATGTAAATATTTAGATGAATCTTGAATTGATATATGAATAAAAATTCAAAAAATATAAAGAAAATAAAATGTAATAAATTTCAAATACTCATATAATGTATGGATACGTACTCGTATATATTAGGTATTATACCTAATTATAGTTTACTTTGAATAAAATGATAAAATATTTTATGAATAATTTTTAAAATTTCAAATTTTTATGAATTGACTGTAAAAGATTAATTTTTCTGAAAATTCATTGAAAGATAATTTCTTTAAAATTGAATTTTTTTTTTTTTTTGTTTCTGTTCTAACAAACGAAGATCATAGCTATGTATTTTAATTATCCATTTTACATGCTTGTCTTATGAAGTTTGGTAATTTTATCACATATGTACATACATATTATATATTTATTACAATATGAGCATTCTTAATAAAATCAATTATTTCTTATATGCAGATGTCCAAACATTTGTAGTTAACCTTTATGCACGTCTAAAAATTTGAATGATATTTGAATCAGGATGTGTTCTTTATTTTTATTATACCACAAATACAATATACAAATGCACAAGATCCTGTGTCCTAATATGTTACAAGTTACCTTAGAAAATGCAACAAACCGACAATTACTTATATTAGTAAAAGCACACATACGGTGCATATTCAATAACATGATCTAATTTTATTTATGAATACCAACATCAATTTAATTTATTAGAAAATTGTTAATAAAAATAGAAAATAATAAAAATGAAAAAAAAAAAATATCTGAAAGTTTATCAGCAATTTATTTTCTAGAAAATGTAATAGAAAATTTCATTATCTAAGTATAAGTATAATAAAATCGAATGGCTTGTATCTAGACTAAATTTAGTTTTGATTTAAAGATTAGTTAAAAGATGATTGATCATTCCCGTTTGATATTAACTGAAATTCTTATGATTTTGTACTTTTGTAACAATTTGAATTCGTAAAAAAAAACACGTACGCCCACCCATATGCATTCGTCTTTATATACGTTTACATTTTAATTCGGTAAATTTCGAATTTGTTTCAAAACAGTTTAAATTCGAAAAATTTTAAATTTAATTCTAAATATTTTTTATTTTTCACATTGCATATTTTTTTTTTGCTTTATTCTTCTTCTTCTTATTTTTTTTTCTACAATTTTTATGATGCATATATTGCATAAATTTTTAGAATAGAGAATCTTATCAAAAAAACTGAAAATAAAGAACGTGATTTGCCAAAACATGATAAATAACAAACTGCAGTATTTGAATGCAAATGTAAATGTAGTGTAGTAGAATGTATCTATCTGAATTACAATTCGTTTCAGTTATATATTCTATACTATACTAATATTTACCACAATGTATACTTTTATCACATTTTCTACATTGTAGAATTTTTATCGAGGATATACCATCATTTTAATTTACTATCTATGTATATGCAAATTGTGTACGTAATAATATCCAAGAGCATATTCCATCTGGTGATGCTGGAACCGACAATAAAATTTACATGTATTCCGGTAAATATTTACTAATACTACTAAAGTACATAACATGAAAAAAAAACATCATTTTATACACAGGCAAATTAAATTATTATCTATTTGAAAATTTTGATATTAAATCTTTCTTTAATTGTAATCCCACAAAATTATGGGTATCAAAAAGAAATAAAGAAAAATGGAAAAAAGGATATATAGCTACGTAGTATGTAGTATGTAGTATGTTTCTAACCGTTTTATCTCAACACCTTTACTTTTATAACAAACAAAGTGATTTATTTGATTTTAGTTGAAAATCCTTTTTAAAAAAAATTTTTGGTTTTCCTGGTTTTTTTGCTTTCTTTCTATATCTAAAATATCATTTAGTATTATTGTATTTGCTTGTAAATATACATATTTTAGATTCAATAATCTGATTTTATATTCTCTTTGTATATACATAAATAATACTAATACCACCATAGTGTATACGTATACTACAAACTAAATACTAAATTCGTATATACCTTCAAAACTTATTTTATCATTCGTATTTTCAATGTCAGCAAAATAAGACCCGATAAAATTAAGGAAATTTACATAAATCTTTTGGTTTCGTTTTTCTTTTTCTTTGTAAATGTTTTCTTGTATACAAAATACGACGAATAGATATAGATATACGAGTATATATGTTATCAAAATAATAAAATCGACCCTTTAAATCCTTGCTTTTATTTATTTTAATATTTTATTAGCGAGATATTAAGGGACATTAATTTAAGTTTAACCTTAAAGAAAATATATACATTTAATACTCATATATTTAGAATCTTAAATTCAAATACGAACACAAAATAAATTTTATAATACTACATATTTGTAAATAAATATGTACATATTCAGATAATATATTTATATACTGATTTATTATTCAAAAAACATGAGAATTTTCAAGGATTTATTTATTTTATACAATTTTTTTTTATCATTTTCATTTTCATTTAAATATCTTAAAATTTTTTTCCAAAACTCTACATACATATGGTATGGTATGTATATGCGTTTACATTGCATAACAACAACCAAAAGAATAACAAGAATTTAATTGAAAGTAAATTATCAAAACACTTTGTATTACATACACAAAATGAGAATGCACTCTTATTCTACCACTGAATTTATGCATGGTAATGTTTTCTCTGAGGCATACGAGAAAAACAATTAATTTCTTTTTGTTTTGTGCAAATTTTTTCTCATTTTATTATACCCATATATATACACTTATACTCTTCTACCTTCTACTGTATATTTTTACTGGTGTGTATAACCACAAAAATTCTTATGATTATAGCGCATTGTATGCGAGCAATTTTCCAAGTACGAAGGTTTTTCTAAAAGTTCTTTGCTATATAGCATTATATTGATCTCATCACTTTTCTACTCGTGTTCAAAACAACTCTTGGTCCTTAAGCAATTTTTCATAGCTTCATTCAATTTCAGAAATTATGCACCATACATTCAGATTTACTGAGAATATACATAGTATATAAAGAAAGAAACTTTTTTTTTCACATTTTTGATTTCAAATATTTCGTTTCCTACATTTTGCCATCACATGAGTAAAAAGCAATTACTTAAATATTTGACGATGTTCGACAAGTTTTAGATTTAAATTTTTATCACTTCCTATTATACTAGAGAATTTTATTTTATAGTTTCCTCTCTACATATCTACTTATTTACGTACTTTCATTTATCTATAACTTTTTGGGACTTGTATTAAACATTCTGCCAAAAAATTATTTCGAAAAAGTTTCCTAGCTATATATTTTTTTTATTTTTTTTGAAAAAAAGAGAGCATAGAAATCAAGAATATATGATTTTTATTATCATCTAATATTTCCATGGAAATAATCCTTTACAGACTCGATTATATGCAAGTGTAATAAAATATATCACAATCATATAAACTTTACATAAACTACACACGTACTCGTACACACATACTTAACTTCTTTAAACTCATACAACAAAAATTTTTGAATGTACCATATATATTTAAATGTAAGTGAGTATTTTGTCTACGTACGTTCCTACACTTATGTACATTTATGCACATACTCCTTCCCATAGATGCTATGTACCAACCTTTATATAGGAAAGTATATAAAAAATTTACATATTTATGATGTAGAAAAAAAATTTCATTATTAAAATTATATTTTCATTTATTATCTTCTAACAACTGTCTGTATCATAATGTACGTATACAACATTTATACACTTGTTCATAACAATACGTATGGACATACGGTATCCATCTTTGTTGCAACTGCAACACAGAAAAAACAAAAGTAACAAGAGTACAAAAATATAAATGAAAAATTCAACATGATTTCGAGTCCTTTTTTTTATTATATAGTACTTGTAGAGACATTATTTTCTTATGAATTTTATGAGTATTTATTTATTTTTGTCTTTGTATTTATTATTTTCTTATTCAATTTCAAAAGACAACAATAAATTTAATAATGACAGGAAGAAACAAAAGAATGAAAAGTTTTTTATTGTTTTTTACTTTTTTCTTTGTTTTTTCTTAATTTTCATATTTTTGATTTTTCAAAGAAATATACATGAATAATGTTACGAATACACGAATACTAGTGCTTACGAGTACTCTTATATGTACATATGTATATAAAATGTATACAAGTAGAAAGTAAAATAATTGAATTCATGATAAAAATACAATAACGACAAAATAACAACAATGAAATATTTGATATCCTTATGAAGTAAAAATATATGTAATATAAAAATTATCAAAATGAAAATCTAATACATAAATAATATGAGAATAATTCTAAAAAAAAATTTATTTTTCTAGAAAAGAAAATTTTAAAATATTATATAGTACTAATCTAATCGAATAAAATTTGAATTTTTTCATTTATTTTTTTATTTAGTTTTTTATTTTTCTGCTTTTGTATATTTTCTTTCTTGTTTCCATTCATTTCGTTTCAATTTTAATTTATATTATACAAGAAAATATAAGTTAAAAGAAATCTAGGATTGCATTATCTTAAATTATTTATGCAACAAAATGTTATTACATGAAATGAAATTCTTTTTTTTTTTATTTTGCTTGTCTTATTGACAAACACACACACACACACACACACACATTACAATGTAAATTTGCTTGTACATATTTTAAAATATTTATTTTTTTGTTTTTGTTATTTTTGTTATTTTGAAAGTAAAATATTATCCTTTTTCAATATTATACGAGTACAAATTTTCCTCCTCCTTTTTAAATTTATACGAGTATATGCAAACTCTTATATTCTAGTATAGTTCTCTTTAGATGTCAAATAAAAATTTGTATTGAACCAAATTCAAATCGAATTATCCTGACATATTATTGATAAATAATTGTAAATGATATACGAGAGTATTGTGTACAATATAAGGAATTTTTTCGACTTTTTTTTATACATAAGAATTATTTTGAATTTGCATTACTATACATCTTATGTTAGGATACCTCTGTATGTATATTACATTATTATATAAAATACATATCTTAAATTAAATAACATAAATGTAAATTGAGCTGCTGCATATAGATACTACACGTATAACTATATAAAAAACTTAAATCTAAAGAAAATTTTCATCTTGTATTTTTATTTATCGAAATATCAAAACAAAATACATATATACACGATTTTACTCTAAAACATGTAAAATTGAAATTCTTTTTACTTTTTCTTAGAAAAAAAAAAATGTATTCAAAAAAAAATGAACATGCAGAATATTTTCTTACATGACAACATGACCATAATACTCGTACATATTATCTAAATTTAATGCTACTACTTTTTACAAAATGAAATCACGAAAAAAAAAACGAAAACAATATTTTGATCCTTTTCAGATTTTATTCAATATTTTTTCTGGACTTTATTGGAATAGGAGCTTGTAAAAATTATGAATTTCTTAGTTTTATACTCTTATTAAGTTCGTATACGCACATACACAGACACTTGCTTGTATTTATACGTATTTGGAATGAAAATATCACATAATTTTTATAAACCCTGTATTAATGCAAGTATCAATACAAGTATATAATATGAGAATTTTAGCTACCTCACTGAAAACAAACAATAAAAATAATAACGAAATATAAAAACATACAAGATGTATTATCTTTGAATTTTCTCAATAAAAAATCCACCAAATATGAATACAATACATAATGTATACTTGTACATAAAATACATTTTTCAAGATATATTTTTTTTCTTTTTAAAGAATAAGAATGGAGATAAAAAACAGTATGACAAATTGAAAAAAAAAAATAAATCATACACAATATTTTCATGTTGGATACACTTTGAAAAATATATACAGATCACACCCGGTTCTTTTATAGTTTGAAATGGTTCACTAAAACCGGGTATGATTCACGACTTAAAAATGTCGATCATGTTTGTTTACAAATGAAAATATAGGTCAAACACTTATCGGTTATTATTGTTTACACATAACCATTTTCAATCTGAAATTCTTCTTCGTACTCGGCTAATATAGTGCAGTACATAATTTAAATAAGAAAAGGAGAAAAAACACAACTATTGAACTATTTTTTACTATTCTTTCTACTTTATTTTCTTCTATACATGGATCTAGTTTTTCTTTTATACATTCATTTGTAAACAAACATGGTCATTAAACTCTTCTTTTCTCCTTTTTTTTTGTTGTAAATTATATACTGTTCTGTAATAGGCGAGTAAGGAGAAGAATTGAATTTTTCCAAAATGAAAGCCAAACATGTTTGTTTACAAATATAAAAATCAATTTTCCTTCTTTCTGTTATCAGAGAACCCTAGCTCTTATGGTTGACGTGAAAAAGATGTAATTTTGTTCGCTAAAAAAAAAAATATAGAAATTGAAATTTTGTGTTGTTAGAATAAAAAAAAATCAAATTAAAGTTTGAAAATCTTTAAAATAGTAAAGTTTTCAACCTATAGAGACGAAAAGTTTAGAAATGCACCGGGCACCCAAAAGGCTAAAAACGATGCTGATACAGATATTTATAGTATAAGGATTGTATTAAGAATATAATGTATATTTATTCAGAATTCAAAAAACACAAAATAATTGTAAAAAATTTGTCTTTGTTTCATCTTTATAATTTGAAAAATCCTTTTATTCTAACGTTAAAAATAAGTATATAAAAAATATAACAACGAATTTTATCAAGAAAAAAAAGAAAACGCCAAAAATAAAAAATAAAAATCAATCAAACACAAACAAAATACAAACTGAAACTGAATATGTCTATAATAAATAATACCAGTACATATTATACATACTACGAGTACACTATATCAAGTACAATAAATAGATGTAAGTAGATAGTTAGGTATGTACTTATATATATTGTACAAATTCATGAATGTAGATATAAGAAAAATGAGAAATGAAAGAAAAATTCATTCGAATAATAAATTGTAAACAGAAATACCAGTATGTGAAATAATACATTTATATAAATACGAGTGTATGTGCATTTCTTTTTTTTTTATTTTTTTTTTTTATACATATGTACATAATGGTTGTATAGCTATATGTAGATGATTATTGTATACAACCAACGTGTCTATACAAATAAATTTCACTAAATTGAATTTCCTTACCGGAGTATATTTTTCACGGTTTTACACAAAAGATCTTAAAAGTACACACTACACACTATTTGATTTATATACAAATATATATATATTTTTATTCTACTTTTTCATTTTCATTTTTATTGTATTTGTTTTTTTTTTTTTTGTTTTTTATACACCATCAGCAACACCATACTACCACCTCCAGCAATACCATATATTATATATGTATGTAGATCCATAACAGTGTACAATATTGATGCCAAATATTGAACAAAATACTTTTATTCTTTATTTTTTTTTTAATTTTTTTATACAATTTTTTTTTATTTGTTTTTATTTGTGTCGTATTTGCTTTTGTTTTTATTTTTTTATTTTTTTTTTGTGTTTAAATTCATCGTTGGAAAATTGTGAAAAATGTGGTAATATATATCCTTACGCATATATCTATATGTACGAGTGAGTATCTATGTATAATTTTTCTGTTACACACTGTATTGGAATCAAAAATGATGAACAAAAGGAACAATATTACAGATATACAGATATGTAGATATATAAGAGTGTATTTATTTTGCTGTGTACACTGTGTAAATATACATAATGTGTACATAATACTTATTCGCATGTACGTTCATATGTGTTCATATAAATGTAATGGGAATTGTACATAAATTAAATATACAATTCGTTACAATTACATTAAATAAAAAATACTTCTCATACTTATATAGTACATAGATAGAGTCGTACATTGTGATGGGATTTTATTTAAAAATAATTCTTTAATATACTTACGTAAGCATGTAATTTTATAACGAAAATCTTTAAGTAACAGTCTATGCTATCAAAGATGATGATATATGATTGTATATGAACAACGTTAACAATTTTTGTAATTTTTATCATCAAAATTGATAAATTTTTCAAGAATATTTTTGATTGAGTTACTTGAGTATTTTTGTAATATTTTAGAAGACCATCTCAATTTACCAATCCATCCCAAATCTATTCAGTCCAAATTTAATTCGTCTCTAGTATCTGCTGTCATATGTTGTCACTTTAACTAAAAATGTTCTCTCTAGGTCGTTACAAAAGATAAAATGTTATGAAAATCTTAAAAATATAATATACGAAATATGTATAAAAAGTAAAACATCAAAAGATTCGTTTCAATTACAAATTAATTATTATTTACATATACCCAGTAATAATAATTATTATTGAATTACAATATCTATTTGACCTTTAAAAATATTCTTAAAGCTTCTTACATATACTTATCGGCAATTATCTAAATTTTGCCTCTAAGCAAAAATGTATACATAAATGTAAGTACTTAAGTGTATACCGTTTTAATTGTAACTGAATACAAAATTAAATTGCATTTATCTATTTTTCTGTAAGATAATACTTTAGAAATAAATAAATTATCGATAATCATAATAATAGTTATAATCTTACAAAACTGCCACAGGCTTAAATTTTATAGATATAGAGATAGATGCTATTTATTTTCAGAAAATTTTAATATTTAACTACATATTTATTAATTAAAAATATTCTGAAGACATCAGTTGAACAAAATCAGTATTGTTCACAGTTAGTTTTAAGACGTTCTCTTCAACTACTTAAGACAACACAAAAAAGAAAATGACGAACTGTTTTCTTCAAAAGGTAAAATTAACAATTTTTACTAAAAAAAAAGCTGGAATAAATTTATTTTCAAATTTTCATGTAGACAACACTTATTCATTCCATAATTTACTGGATAATTTTTTCGGATTCGAATTACTGTAACTGCGATAGAATACAAGATCGTGATTTAGTTGCTAAAACTGATTCTCATATCAAAAGAATCAAAATTAAGCCACCACCAAAATATAATGATTGGCCGAAAAATTCAGATGAAATTTTGAATTCAACAAAATTCGATATACCAGAAAGTTCATTGATTGTTATAAAACCAACAAAATCATCATCAGAATTAAATCAAACTTTTAACAGTTTTACTGGGCTGAAAAGAATTGAAAACCATAAAAGTACTTTTGCAACAGAAACTTCAAATAAGACAAAATGCATTGGTGCAGAATTTAAATTGAAAACATTAAAATTTATTCATGGAAATAATGGTCAAAGACAGATTTCGATCGTTCATTTAGCACCGTATGGGTATCCAATATTTTATGGAATTGCCAAAACTAATGGAAAATTTCTAGCTAAAACCATGAGGAATTTGTAAATTGAAAATGTTTTTGTTTTTTTTTTTTTAATTTTTTGTGTAGATTATGAGGTTTTTAATTATTAAATTTCTTTTATTTTGTTCAAATGTGTGTTGAAATTAATTAATAATAATTGGTGTAACCGTTTTGCCTGAGGTAAAGTATGTGAAATTGAAATTTCAACTTGAGCACTAAACTTAATTTTAAAAATTCAAATAAAACATCGATCAAATTAATTAATCTTTAAGGTGATGTTCCAGAAAAATATTAAATTTATTTTTTTTTTTCATTTTTCTGTGAATAAAAAGCAAAAAAAAAAAAATTACATTGAAATAAATTAAGCTACAGAAAGTGTCCTAATTTAAAATTAAAAAATGAATACACATTTTCAATAAATACATACCTGTATACAGTTACAAGTTACAGTTACAGTTATATTTTAGTGAAAATCTGTTGATAATAGCCTCAAAAAAATGAAACAAGAGAAAAAAAAATAACTTTATTGTACTATACCAAGAAATAGGTACATATAGCACAGGGATTTTATTCCAAATTTTATATTATATTTATCCAGGAATAAAATACATAATGCACATACACATACTTACTTTACTATAGATATTATAGTATCTATACTTACATAAATACATATAAATTTTGTTTGCAGAAAAAATTCTAGAAAATCGATATAACTTCATCATAAATGCAGTATCCTGTATCCCTATTTAAAGGTATCCAGATGCTCTTTGAAAAAAAAAAGAATAAAATGAAGCAATAACAACAGCCAAATCAAACCCACATTTATTTATTTTATTTTAATTTTTTCACTTCTTTTATTAAATAGAGAATGAATATGATATTCTGTATGTACTATACTCATCTACTCATATTTCTTCTCAATTCTACATTAGCCTCAATATTCCTTACAATAATTTTGTATTATTTTCTTTTTAAATATTTTATGCAAACATTGTATACTGTAAAATAATAATATGATACCAACACACGGTATGCAGTGTACTACGGTACTTCACTACTAGCGTAGTAGTATGTCGTACTCGTACTATATAGTTAGTTGCCAATAACCTCATTGCTACTATTTACTGTCTATTCCTTAGTCTCGTATATTTCTTATAGTGTGTAGTGCGGAACAAGTATAAAGAGGAAATGAATTATTATCGAGTGCATGGTATGCAACGTATATCGCACGATAGTTAGCTACAATAGCCTTATTGCTGCTACTACTTACTGTGTTCTCCTGTTTCTTGTATACTTCTTACCTCCTCGCTACTACTTACTGTACATTATATTACTTTTACTCGTATACTTCTTCTGGTGTGTAACGCAGAAAAAGTATAAAGGGAAAATAAATTTTTCTCATTAATGAAAATACGAGTAGATGAAATGCAAGAAACTACTAACGTACCTCATTGCTACTATTTACTACTGTTATCCGGTACAAAAAGACATTAATGACGTAATTAAATATTTTCGTATCCCAAAATATGTAAAATTAACCAATTTGTGTTTGAAATCATTTAGTGGAAGTTCAAAATATTTATTAGTCAGTGTTCAAATCGATGACAGTTAAAAATATCTGAACAAATTTATCAAAAGTTAGCAGATGTTTATTTAAAATTTACTTAAGTAAATAATTCATTTTTTATTTTACTTTATCTTTTCATTTTGCTTTTTCTATAAAAATTACCAGAATAAATTTAGAAACAATTCACTCATCGACGACAACTTATATTGACTCATAGATCATATTATTGTTTATTCAAAATTAATTATTTCATTTTTACTTTCCACACCATACCATACCATACTGTTCTATTATCTATTATTTTCATATGTTCTCCACCTTATTTCATAAATTTTAAATAAAATAAGATTAAAAAAAAATATTTAAGAAATAAAAATGTCAGTATTTGATAAGAAAAACAATAATAAAAATATATGCTGTATGTAGCAGTCACGTATATATTGGCAGTATACATCTTTTCAATACAATATGCGATTGTTATCTTTACAATCTTATACTTTAAAATACATACTGCACATACACATACATACATATCTATTTACTCTACATACAAGTATGTATGTGAATAATAAATAAATTTATATATTCCATATACATATGTGTACATATGCATGACTAATGAACAAAAATTAACACTTTTTGTCGCTAAATGTACCATATATTCATTATGAAATTTTCAGTTCATTTTTTCATTTAATTCATTTTTCGTTCAGTATATAATATTCGATCGTCGTGTACGTTTAACATTTTTTTTCGTTTTGGAAGATTTTTTTTTGTTATTTGAAAAAAAAATTGTTCTGTGGTTCTTTTTCTCTTCACACTTTATTTAATTACAAAAAATGTCTTCAGGTAAGTTTTTTGAATATTTTCATTACTTCCTATTTTATATCTCTTTTTATATAAAAGAAAATATATGTATGTGTGTAGTTTTTTGAAAAGTTAATTAAATCTGAAGGTAATTATTTTTCGAAAAATAATTTGAATACCGACAAAAAACAAAATCTAAAAAACGAAAAAACATTTTCCTATCTTGATATTGAAAAATTTTTAAAAAAAAAAACCAAAGTGATTCACCTTGAATTGCACTTGCTTGTGTACGTACTTAGATATATTGTGTGAAAATATTCAAGTAAAAATATTAGTACATATAGTATATGAGTACAAGATACGAGTACATAATACGGTAATGATAAGATATTTTACTAATTTGCTAATTAATTATACCGGCATTTATCATGTGTAGATTGCACAAATGATGTTTTTATCTGTTGTTGTTGTCTGACTCTTTCTTCTACACCTGAGTGTACATATACTTACTTACATAGCAACAGCAACAGTTTTGTACACGTATAAATAAACAGAAAATGAGCACATATTTTGTACATTATTGAAAACATTCTTTTTTTAAAAAAAGAAAAGTCCCGGATTCAAATAATAAAATTATGAAAAAAATTGATATGAAATTAAATAAATAAAACATAAAATGTACATCATAGAAAAAAAGAGCAATAAAAATGGATAATTTATTGCCCAAATATATGTAATGTATGTATGTTAGTACCTAATGTTCATACGTACATTTATCTATTGTATATACATTTATGAAATACAAAATTCAATAAACAATTTACGATCATTTGTACAAATTTTTCAAATAAAATTTTTACAGTTTTGTTAATAATTAATACACGAAGGTAATGAGAAAAAAAAATGGGTACACATACTATCTAAATTAGTCTGAAATATTTGCAATTTATTTTATTTATTTACTTTTTTGCTATTGAATTGTGAAATGTAAAATGAAATTTTGATAAATAAAAATATAATTTTATTTTCATTTTTTTTTTATTTTTTTAATTAATTTAATCGATTTATAGATTTAATTCAATTGCGAATTTATTTCTTTTTACCTCAGATAACGATTATTATTCGATATAAAATGAAAATCATAATATGTCACAACCTTAAGTCCAACATATTCTATATTATATAAAAAACAGTGATGTTATGTCCCCAAAAATATTCTTGCTGTTAATTTTCATAATTTCAGTAATTTCAATTATTTGAAAATTTTCACATTTTTATCGAATAACTTTTGCTTTAAACCATTGATTACTCCCATCTTCCCATCTCAATATAGTGTGCAGTAATTATTTTCAAATTCAATTTATAATAATTCTTTCTCGTTTTTTTTATTTTTTTTTTTTTATTATTTTCATTAATCTAATCAACTACTGTACGAGGACTACTTCACTTTTTTTTTTGCATACTTTTTTTTTAAAACAATCAATTTGATTCAATTCTACATTTTTAACAATTTTTTGCTCACTTGTTGTACTCGCAATAATAATATTTAGACATGCAAAAATGTAAATATTTTACAATTTTTTTTTTTATTTTTCGAAATTTACATTCAATATTTTCTTTTTCTTTTTTTTTGTGTGTGTGTGTGTGTTCTTTTTTTCTGTTCATACGCACATACCTATAATGCATGCATGCATGTGTGATATCATGTATTCACCTATTCATTTGTTAATTTAATTAAATTCTTCATTAAAAGTTCCTATAATTTAATTTCGAATATATATGTATATATTTTTTTTTGCCTTTGTTCGTTTATTACACACAAAAAAAATTAATAAATACAAAAATAAAATATGAAAAAATAAAAACAATTTTTTTCATTAAAAACTTTTATATTTGAATATTGTATTCAAATATGTAAATACATATATATATGATCATATATGTATATATATGTGTGTATGTTTGAGTACATATTTCTATTATCTTATAAATAATATCAATCGAATATTCAAAATTTTATACATACTGCATTCTCGTATATGGGACATATTAAATTTCAAAATTATTTATTTTTTCTCATTTTCTTTTTAATTTTTTTTTTTTTCATTACTCTGTATGCAGTAATCATTAAAACAATAACAACAAAAATACAAATAATGTATATGTACTTAAACACATCGAATACCAATAATAATAATACCATCCAGATCCATATTATGTACTTATATACATACATGCATCATGCCATGCATTCAAATATCAAATTTATCGCATCTATCATCATATCCTTTCTGCTGTATATTGTTATCATTTCATCCGTTTTTGTTGAATTTTTTTAAATAAACATATACATATGTACAACATTTACATACACACTGTACATATATATGTATACATATTACATTACATTACATACATAAGAGCTGCGACAATAATAATAATAATAAATTTCTGCTTATATTTGTGAAAATATTCATTTTTCAATGTGAAAATTTGTTCTCATTTTTCATACATACTCGTATATGTATACGTACATACATATGTGAAAGAAAAAAAAAATATTTTACAAAACGAAACCAAAAAAAAAAAAAAAAATAAAATAAAATTAAAAACAGTCAAGAGATAAAACATTAAAAAAAAAACCATTTTTTTTTCAATTTTTAAATATTAAATTGATCTTCTTTATAGAAATTGTGTGTGTTTTTTTTAATGAAAATTATTCGAATATAAAAATAATATTACGATTATGTAATGAAAGTAAAAAAATCAAACAAAACAATTGGGGAAAAAAAAACCTCTGGAATTTTAAATTTTTAGTTAACATTCCCTACTCTTAAATACAATATAAAATTTATTTTATTTTATTTTATTATTTTTTAGTTATGTGTTTTGTTTGTTAGATTTTTTTTCCAATCAACTAAACCCTCTATACTACAAAATATTTTATATGAGTATAAGTAGGTGTATGAGTGTACGCGGTGATACGTACTTTAATATTCACATATTATATACGCCTATTTTATGTAGTAAATTCTGATATTAAAACACATAAATCATATGTATGTATAGTATATATATTTTCTAAATATGTATATAGCACAATAAAAAAAATTAAAATTAAAATAAATAAATACATAACATATGTGTACACATTACTACATATAAAAACTAATAATTTCAAATGGCCAGAAAACAAAATAATTCATTTATTAGATTTTATAATTTTAGATATTTTCAAAAACTATATACTCGTATACATAAATGTACATACATAAATTCTAATCGTGTATTGTACCATACATGCATATAAAATATATATTAATTCTCTCTTTGTTTTATTATTTGTTCAAAAGGGATTATAAAAGGATTTATTTCTCATTTCATAACAAATTTCTATTTGATGCATGATACATACATAATGTATATGTACCACACAATCTAATAATTTCAATAATTTTTTTTTTTTCGTGTATGTATGTATTTTATTTTGTTGTTAGATATACTCGTATGTACTCATAATTTAAAATTTTATAAAGCCTATACATATTTCATTAATTTGTATTTGTGCATGAATGTAATGTATTGTAATAATATTATATCTCTATCATATAAATGCTACCCTTTTTATCTTTTCGAAAATTGACAATCGTGTAATATTTAATTTAATAATTTTAATAATAATGATAATAGTTTTGTAATTAATTAAATTTTAATAATGAACAAAATCAATAATTATTATTTTTTTTTTTTAAAATCATCTTTAGATTTTTTTTTTGTTTTTTTTTTTAAATTCAATTGGCAAAATATTTAAAATTAATTTGAACGTAAAAATATTTTGGAAGAAAAAAATGTAAAAAAAAAATAATTATTGACTGTATTTTATAAATTTATATACTACCTATAATATAAAAAAAAAAAAAATAGTCAATTTTCATAAATTATAAAACGTAATTCCTATAATAGATCCACCACCGTATGGATTTCATCCAAATTATTATCCTACTGATGGTATACCACCATCAATGTATACTCCAACTCCATCATTAATTTATGGTGATGCAGCAGCACTTTCATATCCAATGCCATTACCTGATGGGCATAATTCGCAACCGCATCATTCATTATTAAATAATAAAGAGATAATAATAACAAGAAGTTCTTCTTCAGTATCAAGTTCGAGTACAAATGATTCTTCTAATGATTCATATCGACTTGACTATACCCAATATCCACCGATAGGTAAGAAACATTTTTTTTCATAATGCATAATTCTTTCTTTCTTTTTTTACCATTATAATTTTATAATAAAAAAAGAAAATAAATAAAATATATTTCTATCTGCATAAAATATGACTCTAAAATATTTCATCTTTTATTGCACTTTCACATACTAATGCAAAAAATGAGAAAAAAAAAACTGTTCACGTTTAAAAGTATCTTACATATGTACATGAGAATTGAATGTAAAAAAAAATAACATAAATGTTATATGTACCTGGCTGTAATTTCTTACTAGACGCCTTTTTTTTATTTTACTTGTTTGCTTTGGAAATCTACTTGCATTAACTTATAAAGTGAATCTACATAAATGTATCTACATAATATCATTTAAAGTTTTTTTTTCTTTTACTTTGGCAGGATATTGCTGGCAATCATTGACTACTGATGAACCCTTCCCATATCAAAATGCTGTTCGGGCTGGAAAAGATGCAGACAGTTGCAATATATATGTGGGGAGAGCATTTCATGAAGGTGATATGCTACCAGCTAAAGTAATACCAGATAAACATATAGCTTTTGTTAGTTATGGTGGAGAAGAAATACCAAAAAATGAATTTGAAATTTTAAGAAAAGGTGATTTCGTTTGGGAATTTGCAACAAATGGTACTGTTCCAGAAGGTGCTGTACAAATTGGTCGTACTGTAGACGGTGAAATTTTATATATGGGTCGTTGTTTATATCAAGGAACACAGACACCTGGTAAAATTCAACCAAGTCATGGCTGTTTATATATTCCATTCGATGGAGAAGAAGTTAGTGTTCCAGAATATGAAGTTCTAGTTGTAAAATAAATTTATATGTATTTACATTTCAAATTTACCAATATGCATAAAATTTTTCAAGTAATATAAAAAGATGTATAATATATCATATGTATAAGAAATGAATTTTTGAATTTTTTTATTTTAAAAAAAAAATCAACTTCTACATGAACCAAAAATAAAAATAGAAAGGAGAAAATATTATAGAAACATACATAAGTGCTAAATTTATACTCACTTTGTGATTATTGAAAATTGGTGTGGTATCATAAACTGAAAGTAATTTTTATTTAGATTTTTGATTATTTTATTTAAATTTTTTTAATTCTACAGTAGTTTTTTAATAATTGAAATATGCAATCTGTAAATCGTGATTGAATTATCCTTAAAATTTAAATTCTTTATATTTTTTGTTCTGTTTTGTTGTATCAGCCTGTTGTCGTTTTCTTTTTGATTTTTGTCTAGCAACATGTTCCGCCAACATATCTGATAAATCTTCTTTCTGTAAATGACTTTGTTGCTCACGCATCTGTTGTTCATATCTTTGAGCCATCGCTTCATTATCTAAGTCGAGTTCAGATGGATCAAGTGCAAGTTCAACCATACCTTCACGATCAGTAACTGCTCCTGTAGTTTGTGGTCTAGCATGGGCGGCTGCTGCCGCAGCTTTATTAACTGCAGAAATATCGTAAACATGTGTTGAACCCATCATTGCTGCACCGACACGATCAGAACGTTTTTCAGGAAGTACTTGATAAAGTACTGGAGTTTCATTACTGTAAGCAAAATAAAATTTATTATCAAATGAAATGTTAGATATATAAATGTTGAACAAAAATAACTTACTCTTCCATTTCCTGTTCAATTTTCTTCTTTCTAAGTTCTATGTTATCTGGAGTTTCCATGCCAGCTGGCACACTTGTCAAGCCAGAGGGTGTAACTAATCCTTCGGCCGGTGTGACCAAACCACTATCATCTGGTGCATTTACAAGGTCTTCACCTTCTTCTTCCTCTTCTTCTGATGATTCTTCTGATTCAGATTCAAGTTCACCCCAAGTATTTCGTTCAATATCACCTTCCTCTACCCCACTCTATAAACGAGCAATAAATTTAATCAATTTAATTAACAATCGAATTTTATAATATCCAAATCTTACATCTAAATCAACAACACTTGTTCCAAACACATCTCCGTATAAAGGCTTTCCACTTTCATCTACTGGCGGTTTACCCCAACCACCAGTGTGATATCCAAATGTAGTTCCTTCTGGAATTGGAGCATTAAGTCCAGGAATTTTAAGATTCGGATAACTGGGAGGAGGCCCATATCTTTGCTGAGCAATCAACCATGGAGGTGGAACCCTGTGTGAATGTGGTCCTACTGGCATACCCAATGCAATACGTAACTCTTCAGATAAATCTCCCGGTTTTTTCTCTTTAAGACGTGTCTCGAACTCTTTTCCCTCATAGTACAAATCGCCATGAATTGTCATTTTTGGTTTTGTTTGCCATTTAAAGAATGCATCATGCAATTTCTGATAGTCAATATCAATTTTTCCCATTTTTGGTCTTGTTCTTTCTCTCATTTTGGCCTTTAGGGATTTTGCATCTTCTTTTTCTTGAAGCGATTCTCTCATTTCCATTATTCCCGTCTTTTTAATGAATGCTGGCAAATCAAATGGTGGCTTCTCAATACCACGCTTACCTTGAAGATACTAAATCCAAGCGAAAAAAATCGAATCAATGAAATTAATTTGATTTTCATTTGAATTACATTGATTTACCTTGCGTTTGAAACACCAGTGACGTGGTACTTGAACAGTATTACGATGAGCTTTCAATTGAACTAAAAGTTTTGGATCACGAGCAGTTACATCGTGCATTTCAACAACATCTGGTCTATTTACCAGCTGCTTAAGTTCGGCTACACTTAAACGTGTAAGTTTTTTCAGTTTACGTTTAGATAATTTCTCTTTATCATCCTTTTTCTCCTAAGATTTTAAATAAAAACACATTTGAAATAACTAATACAAAATTACTTTTTAACATTCGAAAAAGTTACCTCTTCCATATCGTCATCATCATCTTCCATGGTTTTTTCGTCGGTTTTTTTTTGTTGTGCATTTAAATCATTAACTGTATTACTCTTGTCACCTTCATTTTGTTTTGGTTTATTTTCTAATTTAAATATTTCAAATACTCGATAGTATTGACGATACATAGGAGCTAAATCTGCAATAGTTATCTTTTCCGGAACGTATCTGTTAATTACAAATATTAAATTATTTACCAAATATATTTACAAAAAAAATTTTAAATTCACAAAATACATACTCTACTGTTACATCCTGTTCCTCTCCTTCGTTGCCTTTATTTTCCTTGTCTGATTTTTCTTCTGCATGATTGACTTGCTTACCATCGACCTCTTTCTGAGCATTTTTTCTTAACTTTTTGTTTTGTTTCTTACGACGTTTTTTACGTTTATTTTTATCTAATTTTCCTTGAGCTCTAGACGGTTTATCAGCCGCATCTGTAGCTTCATTATCTTCATCTGATTCAGCATCAGCGTCAGCATAATCGGTGCTTATCACTCCACTTGATATATTTGTCGGTTGTCTTTCCTCTTCTTCCTCCTCCTCCTCTTGTACAAAATCATCGGTTTCATCTTCAAATTCAGCAGCTCGCTGATCTTTTAAAGCCAATACATCTTCCAAAGCCTTAGGTAACACGACTTCTGTGGGTTTTTTTGATTTAGCTTCTTCCTCTATTTGATTATCCACCTTTACTGACATCAACGAAGGTAACTTGTTTGAATCTGTATTTTCTCCATTTTCCTGTGAATTCCAATTATTTCCTGACATTGAGTTCGAAGATGTTGATGAAATAGTTGAAGGCGGAGTAGAAACAGAAGGTAATGAAGATGGAGGCATTGAAGTAAGAGACATTGTATTTGGTGGAAGAGAAGATTGCATCGTTGATGGTGGCATTACAGGAGGTGGCATTCCTGTTGGTGGTGGTGGTGGCATTCCGACTGGAGGAATTCCAGCTGGTGGCATACGCGGTGGAATTCCTGGAGGTGGCATACCTGATGGAGGAATACTACCTGGAGGCATACCAGCAGGAGGTAAATTTGAAGGCGAAATTCCAGGTGGCTGCATACCTGGTGGAGGAAGTGCATTTGGAGGCTTAGGTGGTGGTGGAATACCCGGTACAGATGGTTGCATCATTGGGGATCGTATAACTGTTGGTGGCCCCGGAATTAGCGGAGGTCGTAAAGATACTGTTCCTCCGGGAATCATTCCTGGTTTACCTACAGGAGGAACAGACATCATCTGCCTTTGCATTTCTTTTTCATGTTCTGCTATAGAAGGCTGACGAGGCTAAAAGTTATTAAATCATTATAGCTACATAATACGTGTATAAGTATAATGCTGTATACATATTATCGGTTTATCAAAACATAACCAATATTTTTATTGTGTATATGCACATATATAATACAATTTCTTACCTCTCCTGTTAAATCCGACATATTCTACTAAAATAATTATTTTTGATTACTAGAACATGTATATTTTCGAACTACACTACTAATTATTAAATAAACTTTATTTTAAATATTATTTTCTACTTTTTAATTAAAAATCAATTGATTAATAAAATGCAGAAAAATTAATATGAATATGAATTGTCACCACGGTATACAGACACATAAGGTATTATCTAAAAAAAATTTTGTCCGCCATTATGTGACGTCATTAACCACGAAATTCATGTAAACAAAACATTTCTTTACATATGTGAAATAGGAGTCGTGTTGTGTTAAAGGTGAAAAATAAATATTAAAAATTATTATTAGTGAATTATTAATAACATATTATTAACAAATTGTGAGTAATACTTAGTGAAATAAAAATTACATTACAAAATAGTTAAAATGGGTAAATGTAATGTAAAAAAGTGTAAAAACTATGAAGGGAAAAAAACTTGTGAAAAGAAGAAATTTTTCCACTTTCCTAAGAACAATGAATTGAAAAGGAAGTGGTTAAATGCATGTGGACTTGAAAGTGTAAAAATAAGTGGATTGATATGTTCAGATCATTTTACTGAAAATGATTACAATTTAAAAGACATTTTGCTCAACGTTGATAAAAATAAAAGACATTTGAAGAAAAGTGCGATTCCATCGCAAAATTTATCTGATTTTGTTGATGTTGATTCTGAAAGGAAAGTTCGATACAAGAAACGAGAAAATAAGAAGATTGTTAAAGAAATACTTTCTCAAGAAAGGTTTGTTAATGATGTTTTTTTTTTTAATTTTTAAAATATGGGTTATGTAATTCTGCTTTTACAGATCAGAAGTGCAACAAGCACTCTCTGTCATAGAAGAAAGTACCTCATTTACTAAAGAAGTTGCTACTCAAACAATGTAAGAAAAATGTGCACATTTTTATTTTCAAAAATTACAATATATTTTTTATTTCAGAGTACATATAGAAACCACTAAAGATGTAGAAATATTACATCTAAAACAACAACTGAAAGCTGAAAAGAAAAAGTGTGCTTCTATGGAACATCATGTAAGAATGGCTGAATCAATAAATGCGAATATTAAAGGGATATTCACTAAAGGACAATTGAGGAGATTACAGGAACCGAAGAAAAAAAAATTTAACTGGAGTGTTGAGGACATATCATCAGCCATATCATTGTATTCAGCAGGACCAAAAGCATACAGGCTACTTTTAAAAAGAAATTTTCCTCTACCTGCACCAACAACTTTACATAAGTGGTCAGCAAAAATAAAAATAGAACCAGGTATTCTTCGAAGTGTAATAAATTTATTGAAAAATTCCGAATACAATAAATTAGAAAGAATCTGCATTTTGTCATTTGATGAAATGAAGATAAAAGCATCGTATGTTTATGATAGGACTAATGATAGTGTTTTAAAACCATGTCATTATGTTCAAGTTGTGATGATTAGAGGACTTATAAAAAACTGGAAACAGATAGTTTTTTACGACTATGATACAGGCATTACAATAGAAACATTAAATAGTATTATTAAAACTTTAAATAGTGTTAATTTCAAAGTAGTGGCAATAGTGTCAGACTTAGGACCCAAAAATTATAGTTTGTGGAAAAAATTAGATATAAGTGAACAAAAACCGTTTTTTAATATTATAGAGGGAGAAAAAATTTTTGTTTTTGCAGATGTACCACATCTGATAAAATTAATTAGGAATCACTTTTTAGATAAAGGATTTCTATTAGATAATAATATTATTAATAGTGATCCAATTAAGGAATTATTGAAAATTCAGAAAAGTGATTTAAAAATTTGTAGCAAGCTTACAGAAAATCATGTTAATTGTAAAGATGCTGCACGACAAAAAGTGAAGCTTGCTACACAACTATTTTCAAATTCTGTGTCTAAAGCAATTCGGCGGTGTTTTTCTTTAGGCACAATTATATCTCACAATGCCATACAAACGAGTGATTTTATCAAACTAATCAACGATTGGTTTGATATTTTTAATTCCAAAATACCAAAAAAAGACTGTAGAGAAAGACTACATGCGTTTGGTTTGGCTGCTGAAGAGCATGAAAAAATAATTTCTATAATGACGGAAAATACCAAAAGTATGAGAGTTGTTGGGCACAAGAATATGTTACCCTTTCAACTAGGTATTTTAAATAACAATAAAGCCTTGTGCGAACTTTTTAAATACTTAAAAAGTAAATATGATATTAAATATATCATAACAAGTCGTCTAAACCAAGACGAGTTAGAACACTTTTTTAGTGTTATTCGTTCAAAGGGTGGTCTTCATGATCACCCTACATCTATAGAATTTAAATATAGATTAAGATCCTGCATATTGGGTAAGCTTTCAAAAAATCACAATCAATGTTTGTGCCGTTCTTGTAATTACTAACAGTAACATAAGTATCAAATTCAATAAACTAACTTTATTTTGGTGGTGGAATATATATTAACGTATTAATTTTTTTTTTATTATATTGTTGTATATATAATTAAAATTAAACTTTCTAAAGTACATTTTTAATTTATTTGAAGGACGATCAGATTCTCATCAGCAAGTGAGCACTTTTTCCAACGTTGAAGTAACAACAGAACATTTTGAAGATATACAAATCTCAAACAAGATTCTGTCGCCAATAATTAACATTTCAGAAGAGTCTTGGGATAATAATTTTACTGTTTTTGATGATGATATTGACATTCCACAAACTGACATCACAGAAGCTGAACACGACGCCTTGGAGTACTTGGCAGGATACATAATTAAACGGTGTGGACAACATTTAGAAGCAGTAGTAGAAGAAAATTTAGAACCAGGATATACTTGGGTAGATGAAGTATCAGAAGGAGGATTGAAGAAGCCTTCTAAAAACTTTCTAAATTTAATTAAAAAAATGGAAAATGTTTTTATTGAGATTAATAAAAGTGGCATTTTCACTGAAGGGAAGTTTTTAGATACACATTTGAAAAAATCTGAAAATATTCCCTTGCCACAAAATGTAAAAAAATTGTTTTTCAGATCGAGAATGTATTTTAGATTAAAACGTTTAAATAATGATAATAATAATATGAACACAAAAAAAAGAAAAATAAAAAAGATTTGTACATAAAACTATAATTGTCTTTTATTTTCATTCAGAAAAATTTCCGAATAATAAATCTTAATAAATTATATCCTCAGGAACATATAAGCAACATTTGCATATATTGAATTTTTCGTGGTGAATGACGTCATTATAAACTGTCAAAAATTTTTAGATAATACCTTGTGTCTGTATATCGTGATTGTCACTAAAAATGTCAGACATTACCAAACCAAAACCAACCAACACCAGCACCATCAGTCAGAGCTGTCAGACACAACAAAAACATTGAGAAACACAGTTGTCAAAATATCAGTTGTTGTATGTTTAGTTTTCTTTTCATTCTCAGTTTGTTTCAACTTCAGTGATACCAGCATACCAGTGACTTTCAACATGTACTCATTTTATTGTGTACTGTAATTTCATTTCACTTTATAGTATGCGATACTGTTTCATTTTTCATTCCCGTGAATATCATCTTACTTCTTATTTTCATTTTTAAAATTTCAGGTAACCGTTAAAAAGTTAATCTATTTCCGGTCACTATTTTCTCATTTTCTTTTATTGGATGGATTTGAAAACATAAATTTGGGTCTTCTTGAAAAGTATAATTAAAACTCATTTTTGTCCGTTTTAATTTTATTTTATTTATAACAAATATACCTACATATTTTTAAGTTCTAAAACATAACGGCACATTATTACATACATATGTAGACTAGATAATATAAAAAACACACAAAAAAAAAAATGTTTTCATTTTTTTTATTTATTTAAAAATTAATTTTACATTTTTAATTAAAATTAAAAGATATCACATATGCGATTTAGTTCGGTGGGTACTATATATCTCGACGACAGACATATATAATGCACTCATCATGATATATCTAGAATTATATCAGTACATTATAAATGCATACATAGCTAGTTCTCGTTATATCGTCCTCATTTTCTACCAACATTTTTTTATATGCATTCTAGAAAAATTGTATTTCCATCGAGTAAAAGTGCCCAAATAACAACAAAAATAGGATACAACAAATCTTAACAATGGCAATAAAATGTACGTATATAAATCGCAATTTTTATATATGCGTTGAAACATTCTCTGAAGGAATTTCTTTTGTTTCAATATTAACAACAACTACATCATATGGTGGCGGAGGAATATCGAATTTAGTAACACTCTCATAACTTGGTGGCAAACTGTCTACTATCTGCAATATATCTCTTTGGCAATTTATCTGTAATAAAATAAAGAAAAAAAGAAAATAAAAATAAAGCAAAAATATTTAAATTTAAAATCTTTCTTATATGTATATGCTCGTACATATCAATTAATTTACGCAATTTTTACAATGATAAAAATTAAAAAAAAAAAACAAATAATTATGTATTCATATTTATGTATATAAATTTTATATATATCTTACATGTGAATAATTTGTACGATTAATATCAGCTGGATCTTCTATTGGACCAGTCCATAAGCATACACCCAAACGATGTGTAACATACCCACATATTAATATACTAATAAGTAACATACCAATACCTAGACCGAATACAATCCATTTGGTATCTGTACTCTCGGCCCATTTATCTTGCATATTTTTCTCTAATTGTAGAGCAAATAGTATTAATAATGGTACTGCAATTATAGCGACAACTAAATCTAAAATTGGTCTTCTTTGTGAACCCTGACGTAATGCCATATTCTGAAAATAATATTAAAATAAAAAAAAAAAACAAAATAGAATGAGATACAATTGTGCATTTAATAAACTTAAATAAATATATAAGTGTATGTATATGTTATATCCATATTTTTAATATAAAATTTTTAATAAATAATACTGCAGGCCTCTATATAGGGGTATTCATGTCATTCGAATATAATTCGTAACTTTTAGCTTATAATATATGTAGTTTGATATAATCGAAAAATTTATTCAAATTTTCTAAGAATAAATTTGATTAAATTGAAGTAAGAATATGATTATTTCGAAGTAATTAATGAATACCCCCCTTGTATATATTTTTAATTAACTAACCGGTCGTATTAATAAAAAAGATGTACTATACTTTATATATTTGTACGTACAAATTATATACAACGTATGTGATAATTGTTTATTTATATTTTAATATTGTTATTTGATTTTGATCTTTATATTTACTATATTTTCATATGTGAATGAATGTACATTATGTATATATACGTATATATAATGCATAGATATACTATTATAATATATTTTCAAATATTATATTTTCTTATACCATCACGTTCTCTCACATGAATTTATTTATTTTTTATTTTTTTTTTCAATCTCTACATTAATTTTAAATTTGATTTTTATTTTTTCGTCCCTGCTATATTGAATGATTTTTGTTATCGTTTTGGTATTATTAATAATGATAACATTTGTTTTTGTACTATACACATTATAAGTATATGTATATATATGTACATATGCATATACTGTATTATTATACATATATGTGGTTGTAGAATATAGTAATATTTTTTTGGTTTTCTAATCATTTAAATAGATCGCCGACATTGTAAAATATGTATTTATACATACATACTATATTTATGGATTTATTTAATAATTAATTTTGATTTAATTCGATCACATGCGGTTTTTATTTTTATGTACATACACACATGTCTACATATGTATATAGTATATGATAGATTATATGCTATATACAATGTATTATATTATTATGTGTGTAAATAAATAATTTTAGAGTTAAAAAAAAAATCAAAATCAAGTATTAAAATAAATTTTGTTTCTTTTTTTTTAATTTTATTCTCGAAGTATATAGTATACGCATTATATTTAAGTGCTAAAGCTAAAAGCAGTATAAATATATAATATAGTAAAACATTATTTCAAGTGTTTTCGATTTTATTGATTGTTTATATAGTAGAAAAAAAAAAAATACAAAATAATCGTCTGTATGATCTAAAAATCTGAAAAGGAAATGTTTGTAATTTGTATGTTATGTAGATATATAAAATGATAGCATTTTTTTATTGGTAAAAAAAAAAAAATTTTAAATTCAATATAATGTAGGTACATTATGTTATGGTAGATATACGTATACATAACATCATATTATGTAGATATATATATGAATACATATTTGAAAATAAAAATTATCTATATGTACTCCCTGTTCTTATTTATATTTATAATATGTTATGTTCCCAAATCCCATATGTATTTTTATATAATGTGTTTACTCTACCATAATATATGTATGTATGAATAAATGCAAACCAAATATAATTTTATATTTTGTTATGTATTTACACATATATAACATATGAAATTTTCACTTTTAATTTCAAGTAATAATGATGAAATTTAAACTTTTTAGTCTTTTAATATAAATGTATAACTTATAAATCTTATCTTTAATGGACGTATTAAAAAATTGCAAAGATAAGATAAAAAAAATTTTTTTATATACATATCATCATAAAACATTCTGGATCTTTTTTTAAATAAAACAAAAGAAAACGTAATATATTTTAAGTATATATGTACATATAATATATAATAATATATATGTAATTTATTTATATTTATACATATAATGTTTTGGTTATATGTACATTATTTTCCGTACCGATTATATATTCGTATTCATATAGATAGTAATGTTTTCTTTATCTCAATGCAATAAATTTAATTAATTCTATTTGTGTAAATACATACGTATATATATATGCATATATATATACGCATAAACCTCAAACTGTCAGAAAACAGCAGATACAAATCTAGTACATAAAAAAAATTCCTATCCTAGATAATTTTCATTTTGTTGCAATTTACTTTTTTTTTTTTCAATATATTTTTCTTTTTTATTTTTATTTATATTTACTTTTTGTTTTGTGCTAAAATCGAACTGCAATATTTTTTAGAAAAATCTAATTTAATCTTGTTTTCTCATATGTGTATTATCTCTTTCGTATTTCAAATATAAATGAAAAAAAAAATTAAAAAAAAGCATTTTTGATAAGAATTCTATATTTACTTTTATTTTGTTTCTTCATTTATACTATGTATGTATATATTATTTTATGTATAAAGATAATCATTTTACGAGTATCTATAAGGTATTTTTTTTAATAATTATTAACTTATCTTTAACAGACAAACAAAGGGACAATAGATAACGTTGTATATCTATTATGTATAAACTGGTATGAACGTATACATTTCATTTAATCCAAGTTAACATTTTACTCCCCCTCATTTATGCACCTTTGTATATATATTGTACGTTTTATATCAAGTAAACATTTTTTTTTTACAATAATTGTTTAAATATTTATATTACAATATATTTTTGATTCCGCGAATTAAAAGAATAATGAATTTAAAAACGTATATATGTAATATACAAATAAGTATTTTTTTATTACGTTCTATCAAGTTCTATATACTTCATTATGTGAAATAAACAATTTTTAAACTTTTTCAATTTAAAATTAATATCGCAAAAAATAAGTATGGGATAAATAATATACAAAAAAATGCATATTAGGTGCTTTCGATTTGGCAATTTCAAGTACCTACTTGTGCGAGTACTAAAATGGGTCTAGAATAAATTGTTAAAACGAACGACACAATAGCTGTGTTTCTTTCACGTGAGCGAAGTACTTGTGAGCAATTATTTTAGCAATGACTCAAACTATTCAAGGAAACATAAATAAATTCGACAAGTAAAGCAAAAGATAAGCCTAAAATTATTTTACTTTAAATTTGAAAAATTTATATAAAACACTCCATATGATATTTGTTTATACCTAGAAATCTAACCTAAACAGTCAATTTTCATTTGTTGGATAATCTGAAACTAAAAAGACATCTGGTAGAAAGAAATAACGTAACTACTTACAAAGTGAGTGAACTACTTCTGAAAAATTATTTGAGCAGTTCACACATAAAATTTAGTGAAGTATTAAACCAAATTGATTTTCAAGTACTCTTTGCTCATGTGAAAGACACACAGCAAATAATTATTCGTAACTACTTGCATCTATTTCCAGCTACTTGAAAAATTTTTCATGATTAGCTGCGAGTAGATGGTTTAGCACAGACATTTACCTTTTCTTACATTGCCAAATCGAAAGCACCTACATTTATGTACATTATGAGTACACCAAATTAATTCGACAAAATTGGAATTTTTTGTTTTTTTTTAAACAAAAGCTACACTACTACTAATACTTTATTTTATGTTACGTATTTGTATACATATATGTATGTGTGTATGATGATTGTATCATAAATAATTTTTGATAAAATTTATTTAAATAATTTCATGATATTATGTTCTGCATATTATGATATTAGGTACATATTTCATAAAATTCTTTATCATTTTGTCTTATATAAAAATGTATACTCATCGTGTACTCTCAGTATTTTTCCTTTTTGTAAAAAAAAAAAAAATTAATATTTTACTTTTTTTTTACTGATATGTCTACATCATTGTCATTCGTGATAATGATAACTATATATAATACGAGTATAATGATATGGTAATGATGACGTTTTTAATTATAATTATATGTATATATGTATACGTAAATTTAGTTTAAACTTGTACACGTTTATTGTACATAATGATTAACTATATCGCATACCTACATATTTATTTACTTTATCTAGATAATTTATTGTAAATTTATTATTATTTTTTTTTTTTTTTTGAAGAAAATTTTACACATTTAATATTACTACAAAATGAACAAAAGTTTATATACCTATAATATTATAAGTATCTAAATTTTATATGTATATAGGTATACACACATGTAACATATATAAAGCTATGATATGTGATACATTATATGTATCACGAACTTTTCTTAATATAATTGTATACATACATACATGTGTGTTTACTTTTTATACACAAAATGTATAGTTTACATACGTATAGTAAATATTGTATACATTTCAGACTACATAATTTGAAATTTTTTTTTTTTTAATTTTTATTATAATTATTTAAAAACTATATATTATATTCATCATATGCGCATACATTTGCGTGAAAAATTTATTTTTTAAAAAAAGCATTTCATTAAAATTAGATATTTATGTACGAGTATGAATTTTACAAAGATATTTTAGCCTAGATAAATTCTTTCTCTTTTTTTTTGTGTCATATCATAAGCACACATGTTTGCATAAATGTAATTTTAATAATTTTATGGACATATTTTTTTTAAGTTCCTTAAAGAAAATTATTTTTATTAATAATATGCAGATAAGAAATTTAAAAAGTAAATACTAATCAGTTTGTTATATACATACTATATATGCATATATATTCATATTATGTATAATATTTATGTTATCTAGATACTCATATATACCCACCTCCTTTTTATTTTTTTTTTTATTTTTTTTAACTGTTGTAATATTTATAATACAATACCTCGATTCAACAAAGACCGTACTTTATTTGAATATTATCCAGACTGTACAACCTCAGTATAGTTAATTTGCATTTAACTGTATATAGATATATGTATCACATGTAGATAAAAATTTGAAAAAAAAAAATCTTCCTATTAAGATAAAAAAAACTGCATACGATTATATATTATGTAAATAATATATAAATTTTTATGATTTAATTATGTTTATTTTTGTTTTGTTTGTACATATTACATTATATGGATACATTTACTATATAATCCTGATTACTAGTTACTTAAATATTTCATGAGACGTGACGTACTACTATTTCAAATATTTGTGCAAAATAAAAAAAAAATGAAAAATTGATAAAGTGAATGAGCTAGTGCTAATATGTTGGTTCAATGAAAATAATAAATTGAGGAAGAACAAACAATATGAATCATCATTCATCTTGCAATCAAACTTTAAATCAATGCGAGCCAAACTTTAGTACTTTAGACATAAGGCATGTGTTAAAAAATACATAAATTAACTACAGAACAATTTTCAATTATTTTATATCTTTATTGTATTTTTTTTTGATTCATAATTTTTTAATAATTAAAATTAACATTTAAAACTTCTACACACATGGTATAATTTTGTAATTAAAATTAGATTGTGTTATTGAATGTATACACATGTACGACTAGATGTAGATGCAGGTTTTTATAATCCACCTGTATTATTTGAGCATATATACATATACTTAATGAATATGTAAATGATTCTTATACATATTTTTGATTATCATAGTAACTAATATGTATAATAAATAACTTTTATGCGAAAAATGCTTTTAATCTTTTTAGAAACGTTTACTATATAAGAATAATATTTTTTTTCTCAACTAAACATTATGTAGGTAGATATATCTAAGTATATACACATTTGGATAATTTGTGCAAAACATACGTAGGTATATATATGTAATTTTATTAAATTTTGTTTTTGTTATTTTTTTTATAATAATTTTAATTCACGGTTCTTTCATTCTCACAGTCAAAAATTTATAACGAAAAAATAATAATAATAAAAATGAATGTAGACAAGGTAAAAAAAAAATGAATATAAAACTGTAGCTGCTCATATCATCGTTTAAAAAAATTTCATAAAAGCAATTCAATTGTATCTTTATATAAATATATACTGTAGCGACCTTAAATCACGTTAAGTATATTATAATATTATGTATGCGCTGAATATGCATATATAAAAGACCACTATGTGTATATAGTTAATTATTGAAATACACTAATGTACGTATGTATTACTTGCAACTCTTAAGGGGGAACTATAATCGACATACTTAAGTGACATAAGGTAGAACTATAATCGACATAGCTGACATAGACTATGACATATGTCGTGCTACGAACACAGCCAAATCAATGAGCTAAACTATAATTGACATTGCCGACATTCGTTAAAAATTCGTTTAACATAAGCAGTACGATCGAGAGCGTACATGACATAAGTAACATAAGCCATAAGCTCATTTTCTGAAATTCGTATTGCTTATGTTTAGTATGTTATCTATGTTATTATAGTTAACCAAATGTGACGTTTTAACATTCATTATTATTTCTCATGTTACCCATGTCAGATATGTCAATTATAGTTCCCCCTTTATACTACATCTACCACGTTTGTTTATAGTTTGTACGATAGTATATAGATAGAGTAGAAAAGGTATGACAGTTTATTTATAAAAAGAAAAAGTGACGTCGTTATGTCGACTATTGTTCGACAGGTAATATAAAGCTAAAAAATGTTTTGCACAAATTCTATCATTTCCTTTAATTGATTTTTTACTACACACTACACACTATATGAAAAAGAAAAACTACTATTCGTGTATCTTTCTACTTCTTTTTTTACTTTCCTCTTAACTTCTTAAATACTCAAGAGTTGAATGACCATGTTTGTTTACAAATGAAAATATAGGTCAAAACATTTATCGGTTTTTATTGTTTACACAGAGATTTATAGTTTCGATCTGAAATTCTTTCTCGTACTCGCCTACTACACTACAGTGCAGTACATAGTACAAGAAAAGGAGAAGAAAAAATAGCTTTGGTCATTTAACTCAGTCATCAATATTTGATATGTAGAAAGAGAAGTAGAAAGAAAAGTATAAAGATACATAAATAGTAGTTTTTCTTCTCATTTTCTTTTGTGTATTAGTTATATATTGCACTGTAGCATAGAATATAGACTTAAGTTAGTGTACGATGACTGTAGCAGACGAGAAAAGTGCAAAAATAAATTTCATATTGAAATTGAAACTTGATCCGCGTGTAAACAATAAAAACCGATTGACCTACATTTTCATGTGTAAACAAACATGGTCATTTTACACTCGACTGGAGTATTTGGGATGTTGAAAGAGAAGAAGAAGGAGAAGTAGAAAGAAAAGTAGAAAGATTCACGAATAGTAGTTTCTCTTCTTATTTTCGATATATACTGTAGTAGAGTAATTCGCATAACATATGTAGCATGCACTCTCTCTCGTATTTTCATTCGTGAATATCATGACAAAAATTCATTTTCATAAAATCTTAACAAAAATCAAACACACACACACACACTCACAAATGTTAACACAAAAATTATAATCATTTTTTTACATCCCAACTATACCAATATAATTTTATACAAAAAATAGAATGAATTTATATAGTATTTCGATAGGTATTTGATGAATATTTGATTATTCAAATGAAAAAAAATAAAAAAAAATAACCGGAAAACAAATTTAAAAATATTATGATAATTATTATTATTGTTTCTATTTTGTTTTTAGATACCTATTGATATTATATTACTATTAAAATGTATAAAATTTTTGAATTTAATATTTGAATTGAAAACCTTGAAATCAATTTTATACGCGGTAATGAACTTGATTTCAAGTAACGCATAAAACTGATATACTTCTATACGCATGTAATAATTAATCGATCGTTACATTACGTACATAGTTGCTTACAGCACTCATATTATATTATGTATGTGTGGAATTTTTTTTTTTTTTTTTGTTAAAGCACAAGTAACTGAGCTAAAGCAGATAGTTTCATTTTTTTTATTTTTTTATTTGATATATGAATGTAATGTAATGCATATAATTTTGTAAATGAAAATCTTCGAAAAAAAATATACATATGTAGATATATTTAAATAATTTTTTAAATACAAATTATCATCACATTATAAAAATAAATTTCCGTTATATTCACAATCATTATATAATTATTATGTATATAATTTTTTATTTGAAAAATTATTGTATTCATATATAATTAATATAGTATATAGATATTATTGTCATGTTATTATAAATGTATCACGTTTACGTACTGTGTTAATTATAAAAATTAGTTTTAATTATATACCATGATCATGACGCGATATTAAAAATTTTTTACTAAATTTTCATTTAAAAAAAAAAAAAAAATTATATGATCAGTTAAATGAATCAAAGTGTGGAAATCAATGTACACTTTTAATACGTAAATGAAATTAAATGGATAATTTAAGTAATTCGAATTAATACTGATATTTATATATATATATAGTCACACAATCAATCAAATATCTGATGTGTAGGTATACTAATAATAATTCTTTTTTTTAGAAGAATAAATCAAATGATCTGTCTCAGTCTCTCAGTTGTTGACTTAAATTCTTCAATGATATTTCTTACAATAATTTTATTTTTATGCCTATTAATAATATAAAACAATCGCAATCGCCATGTTTTGATCATTACACAATCCAATACACACACCTCGAATAAAATTCTAAAAAAATAAATAAATAGTGTTTTTCATTGATCGCGACTTGCTAAAAGTCACGCATTTCATAATTGCTGTGATTACGTATTTACGTATATATTTAAAATTTAAGAAAAATCATTTTATTTACAAATCTATATATATACTGTATATATATATTCGTAGTCGTAGTATTCTGGGTATATATAAGTTTATAATATACACATCAAACATTCTGTAATGATTGTAGCTAAACATATGTGTGCTACATTATGTACATCGTCATATTAATCGCCTATTACTTAACCAGTAAATTGAATATTTTCTTATGAGTATCTACTACTCTAGTAAATTTTTAACACAATTTTTTATACTATTTACTTTTGTCTTCTTTTTTTTTTTTTTATTTTTTATTATAAATAATTTCGTAACAAAATGCAATACAAATAATTTATATCAGATACTACAGATTCCTTAAGCGTGATGTGACGAACATGAAACTCTATGTTACCATCATAAGAGGAAAAAAGTATATACCTTAAACTTGTAATTCATTATAAATCAGTTTTTCATACTAAACAGATGAAGAATTTTAAAGATCGTGTATATTTATATAAATTTTCTGAATAAAAACTATACACCAGACATGAAATATTCCTCCTATTAAAGTATATTGAAAACCTCGTTTAGATCATCGTAGGTACATAAACAGTTTGCTTGTAATGTAATTAACGAATAGAATGTCAATATGTAACGTATATAGGAATAATATAATGTACGAAGTATACGATTATAAATCTTAATTTCTGTAATGCAATTATTTTTAATTAAAGTAAAATATTTTTTTTTTCTAGTTCTATTTCACAAGAAACATACATGAATAATTGGTTTTTTTTTCTATTTTCAAATTATTTTTACGTATATACACATAAATTCCTACAACCAATACAAATGAAATCAAATCAATAAAATATACCCATGTAGTTAATAATAATTATAACAGCGAATATATATTATATGAAATGCTACTTTCATCATGTATACATTTTTACTATTGATTTCTTGAATATTATTATCATACATGAAATCGCATTATTAATTTTATCAATTATCATTATTTTTACACGAATTTTATTTTATTTTTAAATTGATTTGATTTGATTCAATTTTTCCTTATCAGGTACTTTATATACAATGACAATCCATAGGGGAAAGCCTTAAAAATACTGCTCTAGAATTCTCTACTAAAGTATACACAAAGTAATACATTCAATAAAATTCACATTCGAATTGTATTTCATCATGAAATATTCATAAGATACATATAAGATATAATGTATCTACGTATCTATGTGTAGACTTTAAAATGTTTAATGTCACGTAGTGTTTTAAATCATTTGAATGAATAATATGATGTAATATGAATAACATATAGATATAAAATAATTACAATATTTTATAACTTATTTTAATTATTATACCATATAAATTCTAATAATTGATTAAAATTCTTATATACAAATATTTTACTGATGTAACAGATACTTATATACTTGAAAATGTATAAAATTTAATGAATATACTCATAAATCCTCTGCAATCGATCAATATTATAACGAAAATATAATATAGAACATTCAGAGGAAGATGAAGTTGATATGAAGATATGACAAGTTTTAATTTAACAAATTGGAATTGGAAGGGCGTATCGTACCAAAAAGTAATGCGAAGTGGAGAGAAGCCTGTAAGAGAGGCCAAGGCTCATTAAGTTATATCGCAAAGATATACATAATGTATGTAGATTGATCAATATGGAATTATTAATTAACATCAATTAATGACAAAATAGAACACCATATGGAAATATAATATTTTATGTGAATATGTGTGCATTTGTTCATACATGTACATATATTTGAAATAAACTTTTGTGCTTATATAATATATGAACATTATTTACAATTATTTCCTTTTAAAGATTTCATATTTATCCATGTAGGTAAGATAGAAATCTATATGTTTAAAAATAAATTGATTTTTAATCATTTATATTCCTATAAAAAAAAAAAAATCGAATAATAAATACACAAAAAAAACAAAATCATTGATGTAAAAATTTTTAAATTTTATGTCTGCCAACTTGAAATTTTAAAAAATTTCATATTAAAATGAAAAAGTAAACAAATATATAAGAGCACGAATTAAACAATAAAAATAATTCTTTTTTTTTTCATAAAGATTGTACGATTGTACATACTAAATTATTTATTATAAACAAAATTTCGATTGTAAAAAAAAAAAAAAAAAAATATTGAAAAAGTAAACAAAATACGCATATATATATATACATATATGTATGCATGTTTAGATACTACATATGTACTAACATAAAGTATGTATAAGATCTTCGTAAACAATTTGTAAAATCCATTCACGTATACATCATAATTTTTTTACAAATTATATTTTGTAATTACTGATACATGTATACATTTACGTTACAGAAACATAGAATTTGTACGCATATACTTATGTATATTGATTGCTGTTAATAATTTAATTTTTTATCAGTGAAACATAAAATAATTTTTTGCCTTTAAACATATCGTATCTTTTTTTAGAATTATATAAATTTTATTTCGTTGATTCTTAAATATAGAAAAAATTTGAAAAAAAAATTTTAATTTTTATGTGCGTAAATTTTCACTATATATTTCTTCGAATACATACATACATTTCTAGTAATATAAAATATGCTATACAATACGAGAATAGAAAAACCAATATAATATATTATAAAGTAAAATAATCACAATATGATATAATATACATATATACTTACTTTGTTTATAAACAGCACCGCGATTATTATCTAAAAATAATTATGTACGAATATACATATACAGTAGATATAATGTATGTATACTGTTCAAATGTATTTTTTGCTGAGTAAAAAAAATGTTTTCGTTGTTGTGATACGTTTTCCCATACGTTTTACAATAAATTTGAATAAGAATCAAAATATGTAATTAAAAAAAAAAAAATTGTTAGAAAATTAATTAATCTGTCTGTCTGTCCCTCTTCTTATTGTTGTTATTATCGCTTATTTATACTTAAATGTAGTACGAGTTAGATATTAAAGTGTAATTAAAAGTTCTTATTCAAAAGTTGAATGTCCTGTTGTCCTTTATTGTGGAATTTATTTATTTATTTATTTTTTTTTTTTTTGTTAAAATATTTGTTTTGATTTGAAAACCTCGCTATGGAAGAATATACAGTCAGCATAAATGTCGGTTTTTGATATTTAAAATCTAAAATGATTCTATTACTTATATGTTGAAATTTTTCTTGTTGTTGTTTTTTCTATATTTTATTTTATTTTTGACTTGCAAGAGTGCAATAACTTCAAAATTATATACGGCTGTCCGAACAGAATGTATATATGCGCTCAAACATATATAAAATCATAAATGTGTGTTGCGATCATCAAATTCGTTCGGTGACTTTTAGCTCTAATCAAATATCCCAAAATAAGTATGCGTAATTTATTTTCGATTTATTTATTATTTTTTTTTGTTTTTGTTTTTCAATCAAATCTTAAATAGCAAACACTGTAGCTACATCGTATCATATATGTATTTGTATGGAAAATGAATATACATATATGGTTCATTTACTAAAACATAAATAAACCCGTGCATATATATATATGTATATTCTAGTTTGTTTTGTTTTAAAATAATTTTTCTTCAAATCAATCTGATGATATTATTTCTTATGTAATTCTTAAAATAGCTATATATAATTTTATCAATTTTCAAATTATTTTTTTTTTTATTTTTTGCTTTTCTGTTTATCTTATTTTTGTATGAAATTTTTCAAAAGAAAATCGTTCTTGTATATATACGATATAAAAAATTGCCAAAGTGATTATTGTACGTTCACATTTAGAAAAACTATGATATATTTATACGAGTATAGTATGTATAATATGTATGTACATCAATTATCATATACACACATTATTTGTACATTATATACGATAATTATTATTCCCTGTTATTTTTGCCAGATTTATAATGTAAATCAAAAGGTAAAAATAAATCAAATAAACCAAATCTCTTATAATAAACTGATTACATATATACATAAATGTAGAATTTAAAATTTTTTTTAATATTAAATTGTTTATGTTTGTACTGTACATATACGTATGTATACTCGTATATAATGTAATATACGATTATAAGTTGAAAATTTTATTATAAATTCAAATCGTATACTTCTAATCTTGGCTTAACGTGAATTGTTGCTGATGAATACGAACGTAATCGCAAGGTTACCATTACAGTATTTATTGTTTTTATGATTGTCTTTAAAAAAAAAATGTTTTTTTTTTCTTCTTAAAACAAAAATTCTTTTTCAAATTTATTTCTTTAAAAGTTTTATTTTTCTTTAAATTTTTTTTTTTTTTAAATAAATGTTATTGAATTATAAAACAATATATTTATATACAGATACACATGAAATCACCACAAAACTGATAGATTGTTAATATACGAATATGTAGTTTTTCTTAAGGTGAACAATGCGCGAACACGTCTTTATTTAAATTTAACACTTTTTAGAACACAAAACTGATATTTTCATTAATTGAGTATTGTATAAGTATATATTATGTGTAGTATAGTATTTTAATTTTTTTTATAATTTTTTAATTTGCAAATAGCTAAAGAAACAATTAAAATAAACAATAAATTACTATATATCTAGAAAGTTATACTTAATTGTTGGTAATTGATAACCAATAATATTGCCTCACAACACAAATTGTTTATTTGCCTTTATAACGAAAAATACATATGTAGACACACACAAAAATATAAAATAATTATTTATGTTACTTATATACGCGAGTAATTATATATAGACGAAATTTAAAAAAAAAAAGAAAAATAAAATAAAAATTTTCTTATCGATGAATTATTGCTTATTATTGAGAAAAATATTGAAAAATAACGAAAATTAGTCAAAATTTAAATATAGATACTGTTTGTGTAGATAAAGATTTTTAATATTCAAATTTATTATAATGAAAATTAAAAAAATGCACGAAAAACAAATTAAATTTTGCTAATATGATTGGCGCCTCCGTCTTTTTATATGTTTTGTTTTTTCTGTTATTTATTTATTTATTTTTTTTAAATTATATTATAAAAACGACTGTACCGTTTTCTTATTAACGATCGACTGACTGAAAATCATTTTTATAAAAATATTCAAATATAATTAAGTATATAACAATATCAAAATGTAAAAAAAAAAAAAAAATTATAAAAAGTTAATTAAAATACGATAGATACGAGCACATATACAAACACAATATGTATATGTGTAATGTGTTGATATACTATATCATATGTATACGAGTATAGAGTATATAATGTTATGCTGAAAAATTGAAAAACAAAAATTATCAACTAAAAAAAAGAAAAAAAAAATACTTTAGATTATAAGGTGAAGTGAAACTTCAATTCAAAGAAAAGCTTTTTTTTTATAAAATTCAAAAGAAAAACAAAAAAGCTAAGAAAAAATTTAAAAACTATACATAAATTACACACACATACAAATACTATTATATATTTATGTAAATGCAGACTATTTCACTTTTTGTTTACTATTCAATTATAATATTCTCATGAAAATACATATATGTATGTATGTATTTACTTGTAGCTTTTGGTATATACTATTTTTCATTTCACATACATAATTTGTATATTTATTCTTTATCTGTTGGTTTTAAATTTAAACGAATTTTTAAACATGATGTATAAATGGAGTAGATATAATACAGATATAATATTATATTTTTTATCATTTTGAAAATGTATATAAATACAAGTATACTTGCTTAATCAAATTCATAAATGCACCACCATATTTTATGATGAACATTTATAATCCTAGGTGCATATACAGATACTAGATAAATAGATAATTTTAAAACTTGTTAAATCATTTCACATCACACATCCATATTCATCACACATTTAAATTTTTAATAAAATTCATATTTTGATTTCAAAATAAGAAAATTTAAGTTTTATTTGTTATTTACAGTGATAATAAAAACAAAAGAAAAAAAAACATCATCAACAATTTTTTGTATAATTAAAAGAAAAAAAAATTAGAAAAAAAAATGATTAAAATGTTAAAAACAAATTACATGAATATGTACCCTTTTTTCATATTGAAAATAAAAAAGATAAGAAAATAAATACTTTGTAATGTTTGTACGTTTGGAATTGAAAATTTTCGTTACTTTTTAATTTCAGCTTTTGAATTCTTTATAACTCATTTATTCGAATAAAAATTTTAATTAATTATTAATTTAACTAATTAAAACTAAAAAAACGGGGCTTGAATAGCTCGATGGTTGGGTGTCAGTCTTGTAATCTTGAGATCACGGTTCGAACCCCAGCCAGCGCACTACTCCTGCCCAAGTCGATAATTAATTTTTCCAATCAGCAATGTACACAGTAACTGATTACTGATGATAAACTGGATGATATATCTGACATAAATTATACTGACCGGCGGTGCCATAATGGACTCAGTATCCGCGTGCACTTAATATATACTATATACATTGTATGTATATATGTATATTTAAAAAAAAAAAAAAAAAAAAAAATTAATTTATTTTATTAATAAAAATAAAAAGGAAATAGAAGATTCAGCTTTAACACTTCCGCCGTAATCCGAAACATAACAAACAAAATTTTAAATGTTTTCCATTTGCATTTGTACCGAATACCAGTTCCGTTCTAAAGTTGATTTTTGGGATTGAATCTGAAACATAAGAATAAAACAAATTCAAATTCCTGTCAAAAGAAGCCAAACCCAAACCACAAAGCCATTTAAAAAATGAGAAAGTATAGTATTTGGAGAAATTGTCAAATTGTAATTTGTAATTTGAAATCAGCTGATACGATCTGCTGACAGTAGCTCACTGCTTTTTTTGTTTTTGTGTCTGAAATGACATAACCATATAAATAAATATATATATATATATATATATATATATATATATATTTATATCGAATATTAAAATAATCCTACATGATGTTTTATATATACCAGGGATGTTACGAAGCGTACAATTGTACCATTTTTAGTACAATTTAATTATTTAGGGACTAAAGAGTACAAAGGTACAACACGGACGATGTTTAGGTACATTCGAGCCTGATTCAAATAAAATCGAATTCAATTTTTCCGTCCAACTCAAAAAACTTTTAACCCAACTTTTTATACATATGTATTGTATAATGTGCATAATTGTTTTTGCGTGAATTTTATTTGTGAGAAGTTACCAAATTTTGATTGTATAAAATCTGATAAAGACCAAATGTAGGAATTAGCCTTGCTGTAGATATAGTAGTATCTTTGAGTCTTTGACCAAAACAAAGGACCTTTTAAAGTCGACTTCCACATGTTGCTTCAAAACAGAACTACTACAAGATCAAAATATCAATATAAAGAGGTGGAAGACGTTATATTTTGATAAGCTCATTTTATTATCGTATGATAAATAATATTTAATTATGTTTTTTTTTGCTGATCTAGAGATCAGATAGATTTTTATATGAATTAATTTTGCAAAACATATTCCTTACTTTTTTATTTAATTTTATATTCTTTTTTGTAATGGAAATAATGTTGTTTTTGTTAATTTTGTTTTGTTGAGTTTTTAAATAAATTAATTAGACTGAACTTTATTAAATAAAAATTATTTTTTATTGAGGGTTCAAGTACGCTACGTGTAGTGTAAGATAGTTAATATGTTATGCTTTTAATAAATTAATCGTGGTACAAATGGAAGTTAAATGGTACATTTTTAATAAAATGAAAAGTACAATTTCATATAAGCTCATATCATCCCTGATATATACACAATTTCATTCATTCTTTTTCTCCCTTATTATGTTATGTTCTTTTCCTTTTTCATTTTCATCTAAACTGAATGTTTTGTTTTCATTCTATTCTAATCTGAGATGTAATATATGATAATATATAACAAAATACATAAATACAAGGTATGTATTGTATACGATTATATGTATGAAAATAAAATACTAAAAAAGCGTTGTTTGCTATTGCTTGCTTTTGCTTACTTTGCTTTCCCATTGCCCTTGAAATTTCCTGGATAGTAGTAGTAGTAGTAGATAGTAGTGGCTCTGGCTAGTGAGTGAGTAATTTTATAAACACTGTTGAATGTTGATAAATATTATCATCCTTTAGATAAATATAAAAAAAACGAAATTACTATTGATTAAATGTTTGATACAATAATAATATATTTTAATTGAATCAGTTAATTAGAAATCTATTACATATAGAATTTTATTTAGTTTAATTTTCTTTACATTTTTTGATTTAATTCTAATTTTGTGTATAGTATTTTTTTTTTTAAATAAAATTACAAAATGTCGGATTCTGGTGATGGTTGGTTCGAAAAAGATATAGATGAAATTGTTCAAGAAGTTCAAAAGAAAAAAGAATTAATACCCGGTTCTAGTTATATTGATTATGATGAACAGAAAGAAAAAAGTTTACCAAAATTTATATTTGAAGGTACATTACGTTCAACAATCAGCATACATATGAAAATAATTGCTATCATAACAATATAATATTCATTAATTTATTTATTTTTCATTTTTCAGATTATGGTGGCAATTATGAACTACCAAAACCTAAAGATAAAAAAAAAAAATTAAATAAGGATAAAAATAAACAGCAAAAATCAGAAAAATCATCAAATTTTCATTGTTTATCATTTAAAAAATTAAGTTTCATCTCAGAATTATCACCATTAAATGTATTTCTAGAAGTAACACAAAATGATTGTGGTTTCTTTGAATGTTTCGATGATAATAATTTATCAGATGTGTTTCTTATACTTGTCGTTAAAGTATTAGCAAAATTATTTGAATTACCATTCGATGAATTTAAAAAAGAATTTATATCAGTATTCAATCAAAGTACCACATTATTATCACAAATAAAAGGATTAATAACAAGTATATTTGTTGAAACAGTTGTAAAAAATAAAAAAACAATATTTCATATTAACATAAATGAAGTATCAAATGAGATTGTACTAATATGTAAAAATATTCAAAAATATAATTTAATTACAAACGATGTAAAGAATCTGATAAAAAGTTTTCTGGATGTGGTCAATAAGTCTGGAAGTAAATTTACAAAATTAAAAACTGATTTAAATGATTTGTATCAGATAATTTTAAACGATGAAAACAATTTAAATAATAAATCCAAAGAGGTAAGAAAGCATATAATGACTTTATGAGTAAACTATATGTTCTTTTATCAAAATATACATGCAACTAAATAATTTTAAATTTTTTACAGATATATCCTACACTTGATGAACTGAAAAGTGAGGAAATCGAACAAATAAAACCAAATATTATAAAAGGTAAGCGCATTACTACAGGTAAATAGATTCTCTGATGATTTGTAAAGAATTTTTTGAACAAAGTTCATAAATTTTTATTTTTTAGGTGAATACGATTCAATTAAACATTATTTAGACATTCAAAAATCACTTCTTCGTGAAGATTTTATAATACCATTACGTGATAAAATCAAAAAATTGAGATCAATAAATAATTTAGATAAAATATCAATGACAAAAGTATACAAAAAAGTCAAATTCATATTTAACGATCAATCAAATTCAAAGAATCGTAAAGGTGAAATGTGTTTGGTTGATTTAAAACCAGATCAAAGAATCGTATTCAATTCGACTGCACCAATTATACCAGAAAATATCATAATGAATCCGAAGGCATTAATGTTTGGATCATTGTTATGTTTTACAACATCTCTTGAATTTAATGATTTGATATTAGCTGTAGTGTCAAATCGAGATCCTGAAATGATATCTAAAGGATATGTAAGTGAAAAATTTTATGAAAAATAATTATTATAGTAAATATATTAAGTACAAATCCATATGTTATCGATATCGAATTAATAGATTCACGTTGAAATAATAAAACTTTATAATATTGGAACAATATTCGAAAACGAGTTCATTATGCTAGAAAGTGAAGTTTATTTTGAGCCATACCATCAAGTTTATCAAGTACTGAAGAGATTGGATGCAAATAATTTTCCAATGGTCAATTACATAGTATCAGTTGATGTAAGTACACTTTAAATTTTTGTTATATATAATTTATTTTTTTGACATTTTTCTTGTAGACAGAAAATCATTTACCAGATTATTTGGTGGATGCTAAAAAATCACATCATTATAATTTTGATAAATACACATTTGATCCTTTGGATCATCAAACATATCCATCCCCAAATAAATTGAACATGAATGAATCACAATTGGAAGCTTTTAAACATGCATTAACTCATAAATTTTCTCTAATACAAGGACCACCGGGAACCGGAAAGACATACATCGGTTTAAAAATTATATCAGCAATATTACAAAATGTTGATTCACAAATTTTAATAATATGCTATACAAATCATGCATTAGATCAATTTTTATCTGGAATATTGAAAATGACAACAGATGTTGTACGTATAGGTAATCGATCTAAAGATGAACAATTAGATAAATACAATATAAAACAAATGACGGATTCAATAATAACTGATCGTAGATTGAAAGCATGCTTTTATAATACAAAAAATGAATATATGAAAAAATTACAAGAATTCGAAGCATTTCAAAAGGACAACAAGGATAAATCTAAAGAGAATTATAATCGAATTCAAAAAATTCAGGTTTGTTATACCAATACTATGAATTACAGTGTGAAAATTGAACGAATAAAATGGTATTCTTTTTTTAGACTGAATTAAGGAGAATATCACGTAAATTGGAAGAATTAAAACAAATATCTGAATACAATTTAATAAATGATAAAAAAATTATTGGAATGACAACAACTTCAGCTGCTAGATGCAATATATTATTGCAATTATTGAAAACACCAATTGGTAAATTATTTTTTTCTACATTATAATTAAAACAAATAATAATTTTTTTAGAAATTGTTTAATATGTATTATTTCATATGTGTTTTGATACAGTATTATTCGAAGAGGCTGCTGAAATTTTAGAATCTCATATAATTGCATCAATTACCAAAGAAACTCAACATGTTATATTGATTGGTGATCATCAGCAGCTCCGTCCAACAGGATATTTTTCAAAATTTCATATTGAAATGAAAAAGTAAACAAATATATAAGAGCACGAATTACTTATGTATATTGATTACTGTTAATAATTTAATTTTTTATCAGTGTAATATAAAATAATTTTTTGCTTTTAATCTTTGCCTTGTATCTTTTTTTTCTTCTAGAATTGTATAAATTTTATTTCGTTGATTCTTAAATATAGAAAAAATTTGAAAAAAAAATTTTAGTTTTTATGTGCGTAAATATTCATTATATATTTCTTCGAATATACATACATTTCTAGTAATATAAAATATGCTATACAATACGAGAATAGAAAAACCAATACAATATTATAAAGTAAAATAATCACGAATTACATGGATATGTACCCTTTTTTCATATTCAAAATGAAAAAGGTAAAAAAATAAATACTGAAATATTAATTTATATTTACGTTAGTATTATATTAATATATAACGTAATATTAATACGTTAATATTTGTACGTTTGGAATTGAAAATTTTCGTTACTTTTTAATTTACGTTTCGAATTCTTTATTCGAATAAAAATTTTTATTAATTATTAATTTAACTAATTAAAACTAAACTAAACTAACTAAAACTAATAACTAAAAAATAAATTAATTTATTTTATTAATAAAAATAAAAAGGAAATAGAAGATTCAGCTTTAACACTTCCGCCGTAATCCGAAACATAACAAACAAAATTTTAAATGTTTTCCATTTGCATTTGTACCGAATACCAGTTCCGTTCTAAAGTTGATTTTTGGAATTGAATCTGAAACATAAGAATAAAACAAATTCAAATTCCTGCCAAAAGAAGCCAAACCCAAACCACAAAGCCATTTAAAAAATGAGAAAGTATAGTATTTGGAGAAATTGTCAAATTGTAATTTGTAATTTGAAATCAGCTGATACGATCTGCTGACTGTAGCTGACTGCTTTTTTTGTTTTTGTGTCTGAAATGACATATCCATATAAATAAATATATAAATATATATATATGTATATGTAGTATGTTACATATATCGAATATTATAATCCTATATGATGTTTAATATATACACAATTTCATTCATTCTTTTTCTCCCTTATTATGTTATGTTCTTTTCCTTTTTCATTTTCATCTAAATCTAAACTGAATGTTTTGTTTTCATTCTATTCTAATCTGAGATGTAATATATGATAATATATAACAAAATACATAAATACAAGGTATGTATTGTATACGATTATATGTATGAAAATAAAATTTGTAACTAAAAAAGCGTTGTTTGCTATTGCTTGCTTTGCTTTCCCATTGCCCTTGAAATTTCCTGGATAGTAGATAGTAGTGGCTAGTTGGTAATTTTATAAACACTTTTGATTGATGAATATTATCATCCTTTAGATAAATATAAAAAAAACGAAATTACTATTGATTAAATGTTTGATACAATAATAATATATTTTAATTGAATCAGTTAATTAGAAATCTATTACATATAGAATTTTATTTAGTTTTCTTTACATTTTTTGATTTAATTCTAATTTTGTGTATAGTATTTTTTTTTTTTAAATAAAATTACAAAATGTCGGATTCTGGTGATGATTGGTTCGAAAAAGATATAGATGAAATTGTTCAAGAAGTTCAAAAGAAAAAAGAATTAATACCCAGTTCTAGTTATATTGATGATGATGAACAGAAAGAAAAAAGTTTACCAAAATTTATATTTGAAGGTACATTACGTTCAACAATCAGCATCCATATGAAAATAATTGCTATCATAACATAATATAATATTCATTAATTTATTTATTTTTCATTTTTTAGATTATGGTGGCAATTATGAACAACCAAAACCTAAAGATAAAAAAACAAAATCAAATAAGGATAAAAATAAACAGCAAAAATCAGAAAAATCATCAAATTTTCATTGTTTATCATTTAAGAAATTAAGTTTCATCTCAGAATTATCACCATTAAATGTATTTCTAGAAGTAACACAAAATGATTGTGGTTTCTTTGAATGTTTCGATGATAATAATTTATCAGATGTGTTTCTTATACTTGTCGTTAAAGTATTAGCAAAATTATTTGAATTACCATTCGATGAATTTAAAAAAGAATTTATATCAGTATTCAATCAAAGTACCACATTATTATCACAAATAAAAGGATTAATAACAAGTATATTTGTTGAAACAGTTGTAAAAAATAAAAAAACAATATTTCATATTAACATAAATGAAGTATCAAATGAGATTGTACTAATATGTAAAAATATTCAAAAATATAATTTAATTACAAACGATGTAAAGAATCTGATAAAAAGTTTTCTGGATGTGGTCAATAAGTCTGGAAGTAAATTTACAAAATTAAAAACTGATTTAAATGATTTGTATCAGATAATTTTAAACGATGAAAACAATTTTAATAATAAATCCAAAGAGGTAAGAAAGCATATAATGACTTTATGAGTAAACTATATGTTCTTTTATCAAAATATACATGCAACTAAATAATTTTAAATTTTTTACAGATATATCCTACACTTGATGAACTGAAAAGTGAGGAAATCGAACAAATAAAACCAAATATTATAAAAGGTAAGCGCATTACTACAGGTAAATAGATTCTCTGATGATTTGTAAAGAATTTTTTGAACAAAGTTCATAAATTTTTATTTTTTAGGTAAATACGATTCAATTAAACATTATTTAGACATTCATAAATCACTTCTTCGTGAAGATTTTGTAATACCATTACGTGATACAATCAAAGAATTGAGATCAATAAATAATTTAGATAAAATATCAATGACAAAAGTATACAAAAAAGTCAAATTCATATTTAACGATCAATCAAATTCAAAGAATCGTAAAGGTGAAATGTGTTTGGTTGATTTAAAACCAGATCAAAGAATCGTATTCAATTTGACTGCACCAATTATACCAGAAAATATCATAATGAATCCGAAGGCATTAATGTTTGGATCATTGTTATGTTTTACAACATCTCTTGAATTTAATGATTTGATATTAGCTGTAGTGTCAAATCGAGATCCTGAAATGATATCTAAAGGATATGTAAGTGAAAAATTTTATGAAAAATAATTATTATAGTAAATATATTAAGTACAAATCCATATGTTATCGATATCGAATTAATAGATTCACGTTGAAATAATAAAACTTTATAATATTGGAACAATATTCGAAAACGAGTTCATTATGCTAGAAAGTGAAGTTTATTTTGAGCCATACCATCAAGTTTATCAAGTACTGAAGAGATTGGATGCAAATAATTTTCCAATGGTCAATTACATAGTATCAGTTGATGTAAGTACACTTTAAATTTTTGTTATATATAATTTATTTTTTTGACATTTTTCTTGTAGACAGAAAATCATTTACCAGATTATTTGGTGGATGCTAAAAAATCACATCATTATAATTTTGATAAATACACATTTGATCCTTTGGATCATCAAACATATCCATCCCCAAATAAATTGAACATGAATGAATCACAATTGGAAGCATTTAAACATGCATTAACTCATAAATTTTCTCTAATACAAGGACCACCGGGAACCGGAAAGACATACATCGGTTTAAAAATTATATCAGCAATATTACAAAATGTTGATTCACAAATTTTAATAATATGCTATACAAATCATGCATTAGATCAATTTTTATCTGGAATATTGAAAATGACAACAGATGTTGTACGTATAGGTAATCAATCTAAAGATGAACAATTAGATAAATACAATATAAAACAAATGACGGATTCAATAATAACTGATCGTAGATTGAAAGCATGCTTTTATAATACAAAAAATGAATATATGAAAAAATTACAAGAATTCGAAGCATTTCAAAAGGACAACAAGGATAAATCTAAAGAGAATTATAATCGAATTCAAAAAATTCAGGTTTGTTATACCAATACTATGAATTACAGTGTGAAAATTGAACGAATAAAATGGTATTCTTTTTTTTAGACTGAATTAAGGAGAATATCACGTAAATTGGAAGAATTAAAACAAATATCTGAATACAATTTAATAAATGATAAAAAAATTATTGGAATGACAACAACTTCAGCTGCTAGATGTAATATATTATTGCAATTATTGAAAACACCAATTGGTAAATTATTTTTTTCTACATTATAATTAAAACAAATAATAATTTGTTTAGAAATTGTTTAATATGTATTATTTCATATGTGTTTTGATACAGTATTAATCGAAGAGGCTGCTGAAATTTTAGAATCTCATATAATTGCATCAATTACCAAAGAAACTCAACATGTTATATTGATTGGTGATCATCAGCAGCTCCGTCCAACAACTAGCGTTTATAAAATGAGCCAAAAATATAAAATGGATATATCATTATTTGAACGAATGATAAATAATAATTTAAATTGTGTGTGCCTTTCAGTACAGCATAGAATGCGTGAAGAAATAGCAGATCTATTAAGATTGACAATTTATAAAGATTTAAAAGATGATAATAAAGTTCAAAAATACAATGATATTAAAGGAGTAGCAAAAAATTTGTATTTCATTAATCACAATAATTTAGAAAGTGAGGTACGTATAAAACACAAATTTAATTTTTTTTTTTTTTGATAAAAATTTACAAATTACATATGTATATAATTACGAGAACATTATAAAAGAATCAATATCAATTTTTAGCTAAATGATGAAACTACAAAAAAGAATATATTCGAAGCGCAATTTCTTGTTGCTTTTGCAAATTATTTAATTATGCAAGGATATAAACCAGATGATATTATATTATTAACTACATATAATGGTCAAATGATACAGATTTTAAATGTAAAATAATTTTTATTGATTGCAAAAAGAAAAAACATATATTTTTATGATTTTTTTTTTTTTTTTTTTTTTTTTTTTAATTTTTCAATTTAAGGAAAAGAAACATTATCAAAATTTATTAAAAGTGAAAGTAACTGTTGTTGATAATTTTCAAGGAGAAGAAAGAAAAATTGTACTTTTATCACTTGTACGAAGTAACAAAGAAAACCGAATTGGTTATTTAGGATTCAAAAATCGAATATGTGTTGCATTATCAAGAGCAAAAGAAGGTTTTTATATGATCGGTAATATGGATTTGATGTCAAAAAATAGTGATATATGGAATGAAATAAATAAAATATTACAATCAAAACAATCTATCGGTGAATCACTTCCATTAAAATGTGATCAACATGGTATGATAATGGAGGTAAAATCCGAATATTACAAACATTTTAATGAATATAATATTTATTCTATTTCTGATATATATATATGTATATATTTTTTTTTTAGATGAAATCAAAATCAGATTTTGAAAAAGTAAAATATGGTGGTTGTCAGGAATGTTGTGGTTTTACATTACAATGCGGTCATTCTTGTGGTTATATGTGCCATTGGGATGGTTTTAAACATTCAGCTAATTGTGAATGTCGTTAAAAATAGTATTCACAATAAAACTCAAAAACAAAAACAAAAAAAAAAGAGTATAAAATATTTTTAAGAATACATACTAGAATTTATCTAAAAGAAATTACTTTTTTAAGCATAACAATTACGATTAATTAATATTTAATTAACATAAAAACACAAAACAGAAAAGCAGAGAGAAATAAATGTTTATTTTCATAACAAACAAACAAAAGAAAAATTTGAAATTTGAAAAAAAAAAAAAAATAGTAATTATAATATATAAATTGTAATATTAAAAATCTACGAAATATTTCATTTAATTATAAATAATATTAAAATTAAAACAAAATATAATTTATTACGTATTTAAATAATTTATTTATTTATTTTCTTATTTATTTCATTTATAATTATTATTATTAATTTTTTTTTAGCTGAAAATGTTCATTTCAGAGATTTTTTTAAATTTCTATTTGTTTAGAGCACTGAATAAAGAGGACTGAAAATTTACTACAAAGCTGGTAACAAAATAATGAAAATGTATTAATATTCATTCAAAAGGTTCAAAAATCAAAAAAAAAAAAATGATAACATTCATTATCATATAGGAAGGGAAATGGTATGCTTTACAGAAAATTCTATTGATCTGTTGAAATAAAAAGTAATTTGAGTACGAAATTTTATAATTTATTTATTTTCCATAATATTATACAATATATATACATAAAAATTTATATCAGTTGCAATTTAATTACGGATAAGAATTTATTTTACTGTAATATTTATTATATTTGTCAGTTAATAATTTATGTATCTGATTAATCATATGATATTTACTTTTGTTCGAATAATTTTAAAATTTGTGTACGTTTTTATTTTAATTGGAACGCCATGTGAAATCATTATTTAATAATTCCATAAAAAATTGATAAATTAAGTAATCGACAAAGACATCGTTTAGTCACACCTAAAAAAAAACAACAACTTTAAATTGTATCTTAAGATAAAATATTTAATCAGAAAAGAAAAAAATTAAAAAAATATAAAAAAAAAACTGAAGAAATATTAAAATATTTATGTACACACACACACACACACACACACACATACCAATGTACACTGAATTATATCTGAAAAACAAATATGTATATATTATATATTATCCAGATGAAACGGTTTTCGTTATATTATCTGTATCTGTATTATTTTGTGGTGCATCCGATGAATTTGTTGTTGTTACTATTGTTCCTGTCGTAATATTATGTGATTGTTCTTCTGGTATTTCAGATATAATACGATTTGAATTTCTTTCATGTATCGGTTTTGTATTTGGTAATGTTTCCAAATCTCTTGAATCATGTTGACCTTTTTTTGTTAAATTTAAAAATTTTGTATAAAAATTTTAATTTCTTTACTTTCGAAAAAAAAAATTAGGTATATATTTAAATTTTATTTTTCAATTTACACAAAATTTTCATACTTACTGCAACAACCACCCATTTTTATTTATTCCAATTTAAATAAAATTTAAAAAAAATAATAAAAATAAAAAGGAAGATAAAAGAATAAAATTAAATTGAGGAATAAAAAAAAAACAATAACACGATAAAATACAAATAATAATTGTTTCAAAAGAATTAAAAATCAAAGCATAAATTTGAACACTTTTATATTTTAAAACTTTTAACAGACTGAAGAAAAGGTGTAGATTGAAGAGAAAAAAAAAATTTCTTTGAAAAATCTAAAATTATAAAACCGAATACATATTATACTCCAAACATTCGTACATACATATTGCGATATAAATGTATGCATATACACCATAAGTATAATATATGTAATTTTTATTCATACATACACACATACGTACACACTTTTATATCACATGCGTACACATATTAATATATGTATATTTTTTTTTAATGAAATATTTTCATATATATACTACATAAAAATATTATATATGATATGAAATTGTAATTGTATATGTGTGTTTATAATTGATAAGAAACCGAAACAATCATCAATGAATAAGAATCTTTGGAATCTGTTGTTTATTTTGTTGTTTTACTTTTGCTTTTATTTCCATTTTTATTTTTTTATTATGTACATTACGTATACTTATTTAAGAAATAATTTTTTTTTTTCATATATACATTTACCTACATTATATGTACATATGTATGTATATGGATGTATTTACAATTTTATATACGCGTACATACATTTACATTCATATACATATTACCATAGAATAATAAAGCTACGATATGCGTAGCTTTATTATTCTATGATATTACTCATTACGTACAGGTATGTATATCATCATCATATTTTAGCTCAAAATTTATTTAATTACTTCTTTCTTTTATTTTTTTATTTAATGGAAAAATATAAAATTTAAAGCTTTTCTGATAACTGCACCAAAATATATGTACTTGTACATATGTATGTATGCATGTATGTAAGTACATTGTATATTAAATCATTCAATTCAGTATATAATGTAAAATATCCACATTATTAATGGTGTACGGGTGTACTCATAACGAGGTAAACAGCATGAAATCATATTAAATTTGTCATTAAATTTAAATGCTCATATTTTTAAGTAGATAATTTTGATAAGAATTTATTGATATATATATATATATTGTAAGTATGTACATTGATACATATAGTATATTATGTGTATATTATGTGTATTACTTTCATCTGTACATTATGCATGTAACATATAATATATTAGTAAGTAGCAAGTAGTTAATGTAATAAGAATTTATGTAATGAACGATCGATAATTTATGCTAATATCGGCATCAAATTTTATTGATAATAAAAATTTCTAACAAAAATATAAAAAAAAATGTAATTATGTACTATAATTTGATGTACAAGTTTATAAACAATGGATTCTGATATGACATTTATTTTTTTTTTTTTTTTTGATTTTATTTACATAAATCTAACAAGTCGCTAGAATTTTTTTTTTTTTATGTACACAAATCCGCTATAAAATTAAAACAAAAAATACATTTAATACGGGTATATGGACATATGTTCTTGTATATGGAATTTTGAATAATAAAGTTCAATGTTGCAAAACAAACAGAAAAAAAATTAATTACAATATCAATTTTCTTATTTAGAATTGAATTTTATTTCTTTATTAATGAATCATCAATACATTTGTAATATTTCAAAATATTAAACAATAAATATACGCATTTACACGTATAAATGTATGTATATATCTTTAACGTCAATTAATATGCTCATCTCATATGTATGCATATTCAATATTCACATTTACTTATGTATGTACATCGTAGATCATTGCTTAAATTAAAAAGTTTTGCAAAATATTTCAAGTGTTGTTATTTTTAAAATTTTCTAATTATTCGAAAATCAAATTTTACTGTACAAAAAAAAAATTGAAACTTTGGAAAAAAAATAAAATAAAATAAAATATACACACATAACGTATACATACATATATGTGAGTTAAGTATTTTAAAAATTATATTTTAACGATTTTATATTTTGGTATCAGGTAAAATTTGAATTTAGAACATTAGAACGTAGAACAATATTATATGAATTGTCGTCTATATTAGTATGCATGTAACTAACTACATAACTTATTGTAATTACAGACAAATAAATACATAAGAAAAAATATGTATATTGTAATGATAATGAAAACATTTAAATAACTTAAAAAATATGTACATTTATATAGACGACAGGTAGATAAATTCAATATAATATGTATTTTTTTTTTTTTTTGTCTACACTTTTAACTACAGCCTACAGTACATAAACGTTAAATATGTTGCCATTGCCATTCATGGCGTCACAATTATATAATTCCGTCATAACATATAATGTGACTAGACATAGTTCATCCGTAATTTACCGGACCTTAATTGATTTTTTAAAACAAATATTGAATAATAAAGTATGTAAAAGGATAAAAAATATGTGTGTATATATATGTATATGTAACGAATGTGCAACCACACATATACTCGTATATAATGTATGATAGTATAGTGATTTTTTAGATAATATTTAAAAAAAAAAAAAAATTTCTTGATATTACTTCCTGATTGCAACGTTTTTTGAAATGCCTATAACTGCTACAAAGTTTTTATTTTTTTGGGGAAGAAAAAATACAATAATTCCGATAAACTGCACCATACCATATGCATTCGTTACATTATTATGTACACATATTGATGTATTAACAAATTTTATTTTTCTCATACAGATAACAAATAATGAATATGATGATGAAATTTATCTGCATATAAGAAGGAAGTGGTATTTTTTGGTAACTTTTTTGTTTTAAAACTATATATTCACATATGAAATGAATTTTAGATAAAACAAATAAATAACTTATATGTATCTGCATGAAAAATAACTATAATCTCTATATCATATTTGTTGTACATATTTTAAATAATTCTGATTGGAAATGTATTTTATCTTCGAAATATTTACATAATTATATAGAAATTTTACATTTACATATAATACATGCCATGTATTATAAATTATAATTATATAAGGATTTGATTTGTGAAAATCTGTAACTTAATTTTAAATTAGATTTTAATTAATAATTTATAAATAATGATTCTATACATATTTAAGTGTATTAATAAAGATGAAAATGTGTGATGGATGATATTAATAATTTCACTATCTTCATACATTACATACATACAAATAAGTATTTAATTTGTATTTATTTGCTTTTTATATAATATATAATATGTACTGTAATTTTAGTATCGAATTAAAAACAAAAATGATAATTTCAAGTGAGATTTTGAGACGGTCTAAAAGTTAAAATTTTTATAATCAATAAAATTAAATATAATATAGGTACTTTGAAATAACTTTTCAAAAAAAAAAAAAAAAAAAAGAAGGAAAAATGCACAAATAAATATGTAGATAATACATAAATATAACAAAGGGATTTAACATATTTCCGTTTTGTTTATCTTTCATTCTATCCATCCAATAGCAAAAAAATAACAATAATAATAATAAATAACTTGAATTTGAAAAAGGATCTGCTTCTTTTACTTCTTCTTAGTCATCAGACAAACATTTATATAGTAATTTGTATACATATACACAAAAATACATGATTGCAATTTATCATATGTTATGTACGATGTGTGTATAGATATATATTTCAGTGTACACACATCCAAATGACATATAATTCTCTTTTATGGTCTATCTATACACTTTTTTTTTAACCAAAAATAATAAAGTCGATGGTATCGCATTGCTTTTAGCTTCATTTTACTAGTGTATATCGATGCGTTAATTGTATATTCATAGGGGTTTGTAATGCATTGTATTGATTGTATGTATAATATACATACAAAAAATGTAATTTTTGTAAATAGGTATGTATTATGTATGTATAAAAAAATATATACGATACGAGTATATTGATAAAACGATAAATACAAGTCACAGCAGCACACAGTTAACAAAACATAAATAAGGGACAGTTAAAGGCAAAAATTTTTGGCGATTCACGATCAGTTTTAATTTGAATGCTATCCGAAATAGTTAAAAGTGAATAGAGACCAATTTAAAAAATTTCATAATTTTTATAGTTTTTTTTTTCTGCTATTATATTTTTTTCTTTTATTATTCAATTTGAATGAAGTGTTTTGTTGTGTTAATAATAGTACTGTGAATGTAAAGCATACAGTGAATAGTCATTCATTAAAATAATAGAAAATAATTTAATTTACAAATTTAAAAAAAAATGATAAATGTACAATGAAATAATTTATGATAGATTACTCGTATATTCAAAATTTTAAAAGTAAATAGTGAAATTAATTTACCGCAGTTTTAATAATCAGAAATTAATAATTATAATAAATACTTAGTACTCATCGGGTACAGTGAAAATTTCACAAAAGAAAAAAAAAAATTCATTGAAGTGAAATTTAGAATTTTCTCAAAAAATGTCACCATCATCACATTTTATTGGTTTAATATTAATTTTTACGGGTATGTTATCCTTATTAATAGTTTTTTTTTTTTTAAATGAAGAAATAAATTTATAAGAAAAAATAAACTGAAAAAAAATCCTTTTCGTCCTACAAAAAGTTGATTAATGACACAATTAAGGGATTAGACCACATGAACATGATAAGAATATAAAACATGTGGCAGCCGGCTGAAAGTATTTTTGTTTATTTTATGTATTTTTAGAATATGTGTAACATGAATGCATGTACATATATTTTACATAATAACTTCAATGTATCTGTATACATATTACCATATTACATATTTATATACACAAACACAACACATCACATAACTATTGATTATTGCTTCCATTTGTTGATTTACGAATATAGATTACGATATTTACTTATTTTCATACAAATTTTTGCTCAAGATTTAATCGAATATTGTAAATTGAATTGAAACAAAAAAATGAGAAAACAATGCTTCATTTCATTGAAATTTTCAGAAGAAATGTAAAACTAGTTAAAAAATTCGTGTATTTAAAAATTTTACAATATGTACTCAAATGTAGTAGATCGGAAAAAAAAATATAAAATGAAATGTGAATTATTTAAAATATTTAAAATTTAAAATCAAATACATCAAAATGTGGTAACACTTTTTCTTCTTATCAATTGCATACTCATAGGGATAACGTTTCAACATTTCAAAAATATTTTTGCATGATTACAAAATTTTTTAAAACTAAATTGAATACCTTTTGGCTTCATAAATAATATAATAATATCAATAATTTCTTCATTCAATTTTCCAGGATATGTTCAATTTGTTCAATCGTTTTATTTACCAGACACAAAGTTATCATTAAAGAATACCAGCTCAAATCAAATTGATTCAATTGGAAAATTTCGTCAATCAAAATCGAAAAGTATCAATGATGAAAATTTAAATTTAAATTTTTCACCGGATGGAATAATAGAAAATGTTCATCATGTAGTTAAAGATTTTCAAGATGAAAAAATTGATAAAATAATCGATGACGAAGAGATCTTGTATCAAAGTAAAAGTTTACCATTAAATATTAATTATGAAAAATCAAGTTTACAACATCAAGAACTAAGTTTTGGTCCTTCACATTTGAAAATTGATTTAAAACGTGAAGATAATAATTACAATATACCCAATTCATCAACATCATCATCATTTGGGCCTGATATAAGGTTACGATCACTTGAAGATTCTGTTGCCCAAGGAAATGTTTCGAATGAAATCACTAATACGAAAAATTCAAATCAAAAATCCATAGATACAGTTACAGAATCAGAAAATCAAAATCCGATTGAAATTTCAATTACAAATCTCGAGGATAATATACGAAATGAAGTTCATGAAGAAATCGAAAAGGAAAAATCTTTCGAAACATCAATAATTGAAGTATTAAGTGACATACCCGAACCAGAAATAAGAGAAACATTAAAACAAGATCTTCTAGATTCGAATTATCCAGAAAAACAAAAGGAAATCATTGAAAGCAAGGCATCGAACGAAGATCAAATAATTGATTTTATAGCTCAGAATGATAAAAATGTGTTACAAATGGAAAAAACTGATAATCAAAAAGGTAATAATGATATTTATCAGTCAATAAAAATATTCAGATTGTTTCATAAATAATTTTTCGATTTGTTTCAGAAATAAGTACTCTAACAGGTGAAATTTTTTCTGATAAGACAAGCAATAATCAACAATTACTTGAAGCAGAGAATCTTCCGGTAAGCAAAGTACAGGATAGTTTTATAGTTCTGTACAAGAATGTGCCATTAGAAAATCAATTTCAAGATACTACAACTGAGAAGCTAGACTTTCATGTGATTGAAAAAATTTCAGAGGAAAATTTTAACTTAGAAATTGGTGAAATTCAAGTTGAACCACAACAAAAAAGTTCTAGTACCGATCTAGATTTTAATAGTACAATCATTGAAGGCGACACTACAATAACGAAATCGCTGGGAGAATCTCTTGAACGAGTTACCGAACAATCTAACGAAATGCAAACTGAAAACAGAGTCGGAGATGATAATCACTCAAAAACAATCAGTACAGAAAAAATCAACGAAAATGAACCAGAAAATACAAATCATTTTAATCTGGTGGAAAGACGAAGTGATGATGAATTGATTGAAAACAAAATACAAATTCAAGAAATTATTTTTTCACAGACAACTGAACAAATTTCACTATTAACCGATACGATTGTAGAAGAAGAATCTGGAATTTTTGAACAAGATAACATTAAAACTAGTCATATCAAAAATGCAGATATTGAAAAAGATATTTTGATAGAGGAGAACTTTAGTCAGAAATCATTAGACGCAGATCACATCGAAATAAGAACTGACCAAATTGATGATGTGATGGATAATTCTAAAAAAAATTCTGAAAATCAATTCAGAGGTATTGAATCTTATGATAAACTTGATGATAAACTTGACAATGTACAAAATTCAGAAAGTACATCTGAGTCTAGATATTTAAGAGAATTTTATACGACAGTAGTGCCATATAATTCAAATGAAAATAAGGAAGTCAAAGATGATACTATTAAAGAAATTGAAAGACAAACCCACAATGAATCATCACAGCAAACCGAGTCAATGAAATTCAATAAAAATTTACTAGCACCATTGGTATTACCAGAATCTGGTATACAAATCACAGAAATATATAGATCGATACACGGTAGAACCACCGAAGATAAAAATTTATCAGACATTCCACTGAAATTTCCAAACTCAGGTGAAATAATACCAGTTTTATTGGCATTTAGTTCGTCAAATTCAGATACAGGCATTTTTCCTGTGATAGTAGATAATGAAAATATTGGAAAAGTAAAAAATTTAGATCGAGAAAATATCAGCTCATTCAATGAAGTAAAAGTATCTGATGTTACAGAAATTCAGCAAATTAATTTGTCCGGACATGAAATGTCCACAAATGTGGTATTGAATGAGAAGAAAACTGAAAATGATTCTGAATTGAAATCATTATTAGACGAAATTGATTTGACACAATCGGTGGGTTTGAATGATTCAGAAACAGTAACGTCTTTTAACAATCATTTTGAGACCAAGACTAATGAAACGTCTAGTGTTCGAACGAGCCTTGAAGACATGCAGAATGAAAACAAGGATGTTCTATTAGATATCAGTGGCAGCAAATTGAAAGAAGTTCAACTTGAATTCGATATCTCAAATGAAACATTGAAAAATGATTATTTCCAGCAGAATCAGACAGAAGACTTGAATTCTGGTATTTTGTTGAAAACAATCGAGAAAAATTTGATGCAAAACAGTAATAATGATAACGTAGAAAGTGTAACAATCAAACAAAATGACTTACTTGAATCAAGTTCTGAAGAAATTAAGAAGATGTTCAATGATACGATCTTACGACATGAACATTTTGAAAGTTCAACAAATATAATTACTTTGAAGCAAAACAAAAAAGTTTCTGGTGATGAAACCCTAGTCGAAAAAGAGAAAAACTCGTTTGAATATGAAGGCACTAGTGAGAAAACTACTACTTTCGATGAAGCAAATTATTTCAAACCCAAAGCAATCGAACTACTTGTTACCAGAACAGAAGGAGAGGACACAACAAACGCAACAATTGATTTAATTATTCCGGATAAATCAGAAATCATTGTTCAATCAACTTCAAACGATAAAGAAACAGAAAAACATAATAATAATTCCGAATCATCGAGTGAAGAAGAAAGTGATTCATCTGAAGAAGATGATAAATCTGAATATAAAAAGAGAAAATTCAAAAACAATAGCCGTGATAATTCAGAGGAACCATTAAAACTGAATTTGTATGATTCACAGAGTAAATCTGTTGAAAGCAATCATGAAATTGAAAATGACGATTCAACGATGAGTCTAGATTTGATGGAACAGAATAAAACACCATCTTATTTAACATCATCAAGAACAAATCAAGGAAGATCCCTATCATTTGATACTATCAGTACTGATCAAATTTCGCAGCAATATTTACAAAATCAATTATCATCGTTAATAATACCTTCAACACCATCGCCATTAGTAGAAATATTGAGTGATGAAATTATCGATGGTACATCAAATAATGATCATAACGTTTTTAAAAGACCCGGAGTCAAAGGTAATGATTTACAAAAATTGAAAGATGAGAATTCCAAACAAATAATATCTGATGATGTTGTATCAGATGTAGAAGTAACTACGAAATCAAAAGTCACAGTCAATTATGATGGTGATAGCGATGATGGCGATGATGGCGATAAAGGCAGTATGACTACAAGAGGACGTACATTAAATTCTGATGATAAAGAAGTACAAACAGCTTTAGTTGATACGTTAATTGAAATGGCTGAATTGACGACAGATATAAATCGTCATATCTTGTCCTTTCGTACGCCTAATAAAACGAACAGCGACATTCATAGCCAAATTATTGATTCTACTACGATTGAAAATAGTCTTGAAATGGATGAAAATAGTATGGGCGAAGTTAGACCAGCTGAGATTTTTGAAGAATTTATTCAGGAATCAAGCATAAATATAATGGTTGTGGTATTGATAAGTGTAATTGGTCTAATAACAGTTATCGCTATCATATTTATGGCATTTTTTAAATTCAAAAATCAAACAGTAACTTTAGATGTACAAATAGAATGCCAACAAGAAAATAAACATACAAATGAACAAAATCAACAGCATCAACAAGAACAGAAACAAAAAGAAAACCATCATGAAAAGGATGCAGAAGAATTGACCAGTATCACAACAACAACCATCCATACGGATACTATCTTAACAAATAACTCAGAAAAACATTAGTGATAAATTACTGTACGTGTATACCTCCTCGGATTTGTATCTCTAACACCACCCTATAAAAATAAAAATAAAATTAAAATATTTTCTTTTTTTTTTCATTTTGAAATCTCATGATACAAATTTTTTTCATCTCGAATTTTATTTACATAAAAAAAAACAACTAAACACAGAAGCTGTACACAGTAGCAGTTCAAATTTTTTTTTTCTTCATCATCAAAATGAAAAAATCTGTATAATCATATGTTTGTTCTCTTATTATTATTATTTTAATTCTATTCTTCTTCTTTTTCTTATTATTTTTTTTTCGTTCGTAACATTTTTTTTTAGTTCTGTAGAGCTTGAAAGATTTTGTTTATATTTTCGGTTAGATAGTTCTTAAGATAACATTTTAAGATAAGCGAGCGATATGTCAAAGAAACGATAATTTTTTGGTACATAATACTCATCGTATATCTACATAAATTGTATGAGATTAAAAAAATAAAATAAAATAAGAAAAAATTTAAAGGATCTACAAACACTTTTAAAATGAACACATGAATACTTAAAAATAAAAATGATAGTAAAATAAAGTCAGAACGTTAAGATTTAAAAAAAAAAAAACAAAATATCCAGACGATACAATTTATCGTTTCTGGTTTTTTACTACATAATAATATACATATGTACGAATATAAAATTTTTGGACTGTAATATACACATTTATACATATACGTGTACAATTATATAACTTAACATGCACCTAAAAATTGGGATTCGTTAATTGTTTGAATTACGAATTTAAATTCCTGTGAAACATTTTCATTTTGATTTTGATTTTGACTTTTTAGATTTGTTATGTTCTGACTTTAAGAATTTGAAACAGATAACAAAATAAAGGTACAACCATGTACAACGATACTCATATAAAACGTATATACAATTTTTTTTTTTAAACATACACACAAATGTATAAATTGAAGGGCTATTTGTAAATAAATTTTAAGTTATTTGAATTTTTTTTTTTTGTTTATTTTGTATTCACACGAATTGATATTGAAATGATTGATACTCTATACTTAATTTTTAAGAAATTACTATACAGTTATAATTTTAATTTGACAAAAAATCAATATTACAGATACATACATATATTTATGCATAAATACAAAAAGTACAGGTAATGATAATATATCCTTCCGAATTAAGACTGAATGTACTTTTATTTAAAATTATATTAAATTCAAAATGCATGATAAAATGTTGTATGTAACGTAAATGTCTGTATTTACTATCTATAAATAAGAATGATAATAAAAATAATAATAAAAAAATTATTTGAAAACAAAAAAATTATTTATTTTATTTCATGTGGATCTTGTCAAAAATTATGTTGTCATATTCTAACGCATCATATCCATATTTTACCTATTTCGTACCTATAGAACTTCTAAAAAACATAGAAATTGGAATTTTAGAATTTTTTTAGAATAAAATGAAAGTTTAAAATAGTAAAATTTCAACTTGTAGGTCGAAAAGTTTAGAAATGCACCGGGATAAAGATTTGAATTTTCAACTGAAAATGAAACGAATGTTACCTCTATACACGATTCAACTTATTGATTGTGCAATCTGGTTTGTATATTTAAAATCTGTTGTAAAACTTCATATTTTGGCTACATTCGAATGAATAAGACGAAAATCAAGAAACAAATTGCGATTAATATTAACGATTTATTTATCATTCAAATCTCACTATATAAAATCTTAGTCTAATTCGATCATATTGCGCAAGAACTTAGTTAGATCGTCTATAGGTAGCATAAGAAATAACTTCTGAAAACCGATTTTTATTTTTTTTTTATAAAATTCGAAAGAAATTTTAAATTAAAAAAATATATATTATTTGTATTCGTTAAAAAAGTCTTTAATTAATTTCTAAAAATGAAATCATAATCTCATCATCATCAACAAAACAAAATATTATACATACATATATAAACTTTCGATGCAAAAGTGCAAATCTAAATTTAAATATTTTTTTTTTTGAAAATTTTGCAGCACATAAATCTTATTTTCGTTTTCTTTTTTTCGTTACTTTTTTTTTTGTGAAGATGCAAAAATAAACCCAGAAAATAACAACAACATTCCCTTTCTTTTTTAATATGAAATGACTTAAAATAGATCAGAATTTGTAAAGAGTTCAAAGAATTTACATTTTTGTATAACATGTACATACTACATACTACTTATATACTATACATTATGTAGTACTGGCATTACTCTTGACGAATATACTACATAGATACTTATGTATATGGTATATGCGTATACATTTAAAAATATTTTTGGTTTGTTTGTTATTCTTTCTTAAATGAAATGATCAGATCGGTGTAAATTACACACATGTATGATACATATGCATAATACATATAATGTACGTAAATATAACGATCACACAACGATAATGATTTAAAAAGATTGAAAATCATTATGAAATCTGGTTAAGTTAAAAATGTATGGTGTGTGTGTATAAGAAATTATGTTTTTTCATATACTAAATACGAACGTTTTTATGCATATACATATAAGTATACTCTCGTATATTTCTTATTCTTGATCCTCGTATGATGTGCATTTATTACTTATATTTTGTATATACATGTTCATCTTTATACTATTAACTATATACATGATATTTTACTCATTCTCGTGACAAAATTATCTCCTACATCAGGTTTATGTTATACAAATAAATCGTATCTCGTATAATATATACTTAGTACGATTATTGTATATTTAAAACGATTTTCTTAAGAACATAAAATTTTACAATTTAATAAAGTACAGATACACGAAAAAAAAAGATATAAACAAACTCCTTAAATGAAAAAAAAATGTTTTTTTTTTTCGAATATAACATACATTACACTCGCACACATACAGTAATTCATATTTCAGGAAAACTAATAAAAAATTAATTTTTTGAAGGAAAAAAATAAATAAATAAATATTCTTTACATGTGTGAGTGTATGTGTATATATATCAAATGACATTGAACTGACATCAACTTAACTTGAAGTGACTTGATGCTGTTAATTTTTTTTCGTTTCGTTTCGTTTTTTTTTTTCCTTTTTTCTTTAAATTTCTTTGCATGGGTCAAAAATAGGATTCGATCTCAATCTTTTATCACTTTGTGTAATACAAAAATGTTGTTGCATGCGTGGGTCACAAAATATATATTCATACGTATTCATTATTTTTGTATGTGAATATATGTATATAATGTACACGCAGAATATGTATGTACATATGTACCGGTACGTTTTTTTTGTTTTTTTTATTTCTTCAAATTTTGTATTCTTGAATATAAAAATGTTTGTTTTGTGTTAAAAAATTTGTTATGATTTTGTTTCATTTTTCATCATTTTATTTACATATACATATATGCATTTTTTTAAAAAGAAATCATTATCGTCATCATCATTAACATCATTAACGATTTTGTAACATCAACAAAACATCTCATACTGTGAGATTCATAAATGTACTTACGTACATGTAAATATAGAAAATCAAAAAATAATTTTTAAATCAAAACAGATTTTTTAGTTTAATTTTTTTTTTTTTTTTTTTTTTTTTTTTTTGCAATCATGTATACACAAAAAATAAGAATCATTTGCTTTGCTTTTTTTATGTTATGGTCCATTCTATGAATATGAATCTGCATTTGTATTCTATCATACATAATTTACCACAAGTGCGAGTATGATACGAATATGAAATTTACATTCAAGAAATATTTACTATTTTAATATTCTAAATACAGAATTCAGAAGATTCAGAATTGGTTAGAACGATAGAATATCGACGTCCTAGAAATGTATTAATTGTTGTCACTTGCAGGAGAATTTATGGAATTTATGAGCAAAGCTTCAACTAGATCACAGGAATTGTTCTAGAAACAAGGCGGAGATTCAAAATTAAGTTAACTTTTGGATGTTAAATGTCACATCAGGTTAACCAACGGACCAACGGCTAAACAAATAAATTTAAGAATAACAAATAATTTTAAGAATAACAAATAATATCAAAAAAAACCAAATATTCGTACGGGGTGTTAAATATGTGGAAACGCATATTGTTACTTTCCCCTGACTTGGTTATGAAGTCCTGACTTTATAATTAGGTTTAATTACCCTTTCTCTTTCGAATTGAATTTGTCTGGGAATTATCTCTACACTGTAAATGTATAATAAATACAAATATTTTTGTGTCATTCAAAAACAACAAAAAAATTTAAAAATTAAAATCAAAAATATGACAGAATTTTAAAATATGCAAAACATTTTTTCCTGATAAACAACAAAAAAATAAATGTTTATAGAGTTCATTTGTGTTGAGGTTTTTCTTCTTCTTTTTAGTGTTTATATTTTTTTTTTAAATAAAATATAAAAATATATGTATATTATATTTTTTTATAAGAAAAATAAAAACCTGATAAAATATAAACAGATGTTAAATGTTTTATATGTATACACAACTCACAACGCAAGTTATCACATCACATTATATAAACAAGAGAAAAAAATATATGTATATCAACACAAAAAGTTCTACGACATCATGATACATTTATGTACCAGATAACAAAAAAAAAAAACATTTTACGATTATTAAATTCATATTTTACTATATACCATATACCATCCATTTATACGCGTATACTCTTACTATTTTAATCGTACTCGTACTCGTACCATAGCTTAGATAAAATAATATCGTATAAATGTATACATACGCAAATGTGATGAGTAGTGTATAACAAATAATTACTTATTTTTACTGTGTGCTGTATGTATATACATACTTTTATGTTCTATAAAATATGTAAAATACATAATCGTACACTTTTGTTTATCGAATGTGGTTGTGGTATGTAAAAAAGGAAAGCATTGCGTTTTTTGTTCCTATATATTTTATTACATATTTTTCATATTTTTTTTTTCTGGGCTAGATGAAAACAAATTTATGTATTTGCAGTTGTGTTTCAATACCATATAAAAGTTCAACAACATTAATTTAAGAAGAAGAAAAAAATTCTAAAAAACACAACCTAAAATATTGAAAAATATTAAAATACTGAAATATTTTTCAAATAAACAAATAATATAAATATCTGATATTTTAAAAAATAATAATGACAATATAAATGTACAAAAAGTAAATATGAACACATACACAATTAAACAAAAGCAGATTGCAAATTTAATTAAATACATAATATGTACATGTGTACTTATTATACACTAACTTGACTCTGTTGCGGAGTTTACGGTCTCTGTAAATTTATTCAAACAAAGCGTTTTTTTATTTTGAAAGTGTTTTCCGTATGAAACATCGTTTTTTTTTTTTTTGCTGTTTTGTTGTAAATGTCTATATCTTTAGTCGATTCTTGTAGTTTTTGTCTACACGCTACAATCAATTCATGCAGCTATTTCCCTCCCATCAATCAGAACTTTAATCTTACCAAAATTTTTTTTTTCTAATTTTAGCTTTGCATTTCTATTAATTTCCAAATTTACCACAATAAAATTACCAAAATCACAGGCTAAAGTAATTAAATATTTTAGACTAAGACCAATGTAAGCATGCTGTGAAGTCGAAAGTCGAAGTCCAAGTTGAAGTCACTGCATCGAACGTAGAAGTGGCATTATTCACACAGACAGAAGATTTCCCTTTTTTTTTAATTAACAAAACCAGATCACACGATCTTGGTGATGAGTTTATTTCACCATTAGGTAAAATCTGGGAAATTATATCTCATAATAAGTTAATAATTTCACTTGTGGATGCGACTATTTGTTTCATCCTGTTGAACGTAATAATCAAATCTTACTACAAACACAAAATTATCGATCGCACTATGCGATTTATCACTTCAATTTAATATTACGAAATTTTGAGAGAACAATTTTGAAAACAAAACACATTTCGACCACTTATTCCCTAAGAGAATTATTATTCTTCAAATAATTTTTAAATTTCAAAATTTAAAAATAAAATCGAATAGTAATTAATTGACGATCAACAATCGACATTAACTGCATTTGAAATAAAAATATGGAACTTAGACCTAAGACAAATACATTTTTTTCAACTTTTCATAGATTCCTGGTAGGATAGATGATCAGATTTTATTATTAGGAATCCTGATGAATCTATATACGAAAAAATTATACAAAATACATTCCTTTATTTTTAACCTACAAAATAAATTCGCTGTGGTATGGTATCTCATCATGTGGCAGTATTCTACTTTTAATTGATAGTTTTTCATTTCATTTATTTTATTTTTCATTCGATTTTTTATTTTCATTTCAATTTATATTTCTCTTTGTTTTATAAAATTGTTATTCTGAAATTTTAGTTTAAATTTTCAATTTCAATTTAATATTATTTATGCAGTAATTTTTTTAACACTTTATTTATCATGTTATTATATATATGTCATATACGTATAAGTACTCCACTCATGTACGTACACGTGTATCGTATGGAATATATGTCGACGAATATACGAATAGAATTTAATTTTTATTAATATAAAAAATTAGGTTAATGGTGCATGAAATAATTTAAATATAATTTGAAAGAAACAAAACATAAAAAAAACATAAAAAACGAAAAAAAAAAAATAAGAATAGCTAAATGTAAATAATATTTAAATTTAATTCAAAATACCTTAAGTTAAATACAGAATTTGCAATTATAATTATTCGCATTCATTATACAATCATATATGTACATAAACATTTATAAGTGCATGTAGACCACACTTCTTAATATATATGATGTGACTCACATACATATACTGTATGCATAATGTACTCCGTTCGTACTTATGTAAGTCGAAATAGAAATGAAAAACTGAATAAATTACAACCGTTAAAAGTTTTCTTTCGTTATAACTTATTTTCTTTTTCATATTTTGGTTTAATCATATATATAATTTACCACAAACACAACACAACCATAACAAAACACAAAAAATAATAATAATAAAAACAAAAATTACAATTATTTTCTTAACAAATCTGTTTGTTCGATGTAATTATGATAAAAATATATTTTCGAAAAATGAAAATTCATAAATTAAATTGAATCAAACATATGTATTATTGTACTTACTGCTGTATGAAATTTATTGTATGCATCATTCTGAAAAACAATACAAAAGAAAAAAGAAACAAAATTAACAAAAAAATGAAAAAAAAAAAAAAATGAAAGAGAAATTAAAATTTATTTAAAAAATCTGATTTATAATTTATATTATATATTCCGTATATATAATGTATATAAGCGTATCGTCGTATCCATCAACAACAATTTAACATACGATAATATACATATATGTAATACTGTGTGTGTACTGTATAATATACTATATGTAAGTGAATAAATATGGATACGGTTCGATAATAAAATAGAATTTAAAATAAAAACAAAATTCATATAATAACTATAAAAAGCACCTATAAAAATAAAACAACATTCAAACAACATTATATGTATATGTACAATACATTAAAATAATATAAAATTAAAGAGAAAAAAAAAACAAAAATAACAAAATTAAAAAGAAAAACAATCAAACAAGCAAAGTCACGGTCTATGACACATAAAGATTTATGCAGACGAAAAATAAAATTTTTTTTAAAAAAAAAACGTAAAAAAAAAATACAAAAATAAATAAATATAACATTACGAAAATTATAATTATACATGTAGATTTACGTATGTGCATATATTAAGTGCACATATAACATACATATCTACTCGAATTTATAGTAACAACTATACAAAAATTATTATTATAAAAAAAAAACGAATGGAATTGAATACAAAAAATAATGTATCTATGTATATGTATGTAATATAGAATATGAAAAGAACAATAAAAAAAGGAAGTATTTTGTTAACGATAATGATAATGATAGGATTCATTTTTAGTTTTTTTTTCGTAATAATATAATGATTCTAATAAATAATAGGCATAGAAAATTAAAGAGAGAATTTTTTTTACTTGATTTTTTTTTTTTGTTGATTTTGATTTTATTTTTTAGTTTTTTATGTTTCTAATTTAAATGTCCAAACTAATGTATACCTCTATTTTTTTTGGTATTCCTATAAATACCAGGATTGAAATGATTGCATATATACAATGAATACAAGTGAAATGTATGTATGTAAAATTTTGAAAATGAAATCAAAGAAAGTGTGTGAAATGTAAATCAAAAAAATTCTAATTTTCTCACATGCACGTACATCTACAAGCATACATATGTATATGAATGTTCATGAATATGAATAAATTTGATACTGTATATAGTGCCTACTTGTCATGCGAACATATCATTTTGGTCATAAATAAAAAACTGAAAAAATATCATCAAAAAAATCAAATAAAATAAATATGTATATGTGTATGGGCTTTGTGGTCAATAACTATACATATGGTTATATGAAATTTATACAAGGATGCATCTGTATAGAAGAGTATATGTATACATTTACTTTATACAAGTGTAAGGGAAATTATCCTAATATTTATTACCTCATATTTTTTTTTCTTATATTATGTGTGATTGTTTAGTGGTTATCGATATAGTTTTTCTGTGTCATCATTGTATATAAAATACTCGCATAAATAAGTGTATTATTATACTATCTATATAAATGTATGTGTACATATACCTGTGTCCATTTGTAAATAATACACATGAGTGTATATATGTACGTACATGTCTATATGTAAGAAAGAATGAAAATATTTTCTCAAGAATCTTAATTATGTATCTTCTGAATTTATACAACGTTATATTTATGTATATAGTATTCGCGGACATTGTATAAATTCCCATTGTTTTAATGAAGTGTAAATCAAAAGATTAATTACAGGAAATCAAAATATAAGTACGAGTATACAGAACATGTACATGAAATGTGTATACAATAGATGATAGATGTACGCATATATTTATACATAAATGTACGATATATTATCTATCTATTGTGTTTCTTCTTATGCTATTAACTACTATACTGATATTCATGGAGTACATATGCGTATATATTTATATATATATATGTATATGTTGTACCGCTCGATCTATGTTTTCTTTACAATAAAAATAAAGATATACTACATAGGTATGTATATGATGTATAATAAATATTTTAACTTTACTTTGATTTATCAATGTTTTTTAAATGTGTAATATACACACTCTATATATCACAGATGAAATAATATTCATGTACAAGTACATAATTCTCGTATATGTATATGTATATGTATACATATTTTCAAATTAATGAAAAAAAAAACATGTCAACATATCCATATATCTTTATATGTGATGTCAGTTACATTGCATGCATACACACAGATCTATATATGTACGTTAAAATGTAAAAGTACAAATATGCATATGTATATGTACAAACGTATTTAAAAAAATAACATCTTATATATAGAAAAAGATACATACATACAATTCATAGACAAATTAAGAGAAGCATAAAAAATAATACATAAATACATATGTACATATATGAAATAAGCGGTTTTCTTTGTTGTCCATAACAATTAATGATTAAATTTCAAATATGACATTATACGAGTACACATACCTTACCTACATTTACTCTTAGATATATGTAAATTGTGCATTGTACATTGTACACATACACTTTATAACATTCATGTACATATACAGTATTAGGAATAATAATAAATATTCATACGAATATGATAGTTAGATAGATAAAAATAGATGTAAAAGACTTTATAGTATCTACATCTATTTATATACTAGAATAGGTGATTCATTAAAAGGTATGTATACTAATCGGATAATCTTTATTTTCATGAAAAAGAAGCATTCGTTACATATTTTACGTAGTATGTATGTAGTATGTATATTTTCAATAATATTTCTTTCAAATTTTGGTCGTAAATGCGGCTATCATTGTCTATTCTGAAGATCAAAATTTCCAATTCTTCAAAACTCATACGTGATCTATTATCGAATCCTTAGTGAAAAAAGTACGTCTAAATGCGAATCACCCTCTAAATATGTAGATACTAGATAGTTGTTAGAGTCAATGATTATGTAGCGTAAATTATGTGCATATACATTCCGTTGATCTATAATGTTTGTCATATTTTGTATTAGACATTAAGTAAATGTCACTTATGATTTAGAATCAAAAAAAGTATATGAAAAGTGTACTGTACCAGTACATATTATAAATGTAGGAATTGCTTAAATGTATTTATAGCATACACAATATAGACATGTAGCTACATCATACAGTGAAACCGTAAAACGTACATAGCGTATACGCTACGATGGTACGAGTAGCATTTTTCACCATTTCATATACATCACGCATGTGTACTCGACTACTTATATTTTTAGTCTTCAGAAAAAGTTGATTTTCTCGCTTAGTAAAATGGTAAAATTGGTAAAATATACGAATAGTGTAAATGCCAACACGAAAATTCAACTAACAAGAACAACATTTAATACTCGCCTCTCTACTGTATGCATTCTCCCGAAAAGTGAAGATTATTGACTCTAACAGTACCTGTAGTATACGCTGCGATAGTACGAGTAGTATTTCACACATCATGCGCATAGTCGTATTTTCAGTCTTCAGAAAAAGTTGATATTCTCTCACAGTATAGTATAGAATGTGAATAGCGTACATGACAAATACGAAAAATCAACTAATAACATTTTATACTTGCTCCTTCCTTTTAAACTCATTTATAGAAGTATATAAACAAATTACTGAATCGATTTATGTTTTATTTAAATGTTACTTATGTAAATAATAAAATGTTCTTTTTTTTAAATGATAAAATATGACAATTCGTATAATTACAAAATTTTACATAATAATCTTTCATGGAATAATTTGATTCACGATTATATTATGTAGATAAGTATGTACGAGTATTGTAACTTCAGAAAAAAAAGTACTGCGGTCTTAAATATTTAAATGTGAAAATTGGTAAAATTTACAAATTTACACTTCTTATATGGAGTAAAAGTAGAAATGCATTCATGATTCTAAATAAAACAGAATTACAGAAAGACCCTATCCATGCAACCAATATAAGTATGCAAAAAGAACTACTCATGACCCTTGTGGTTTGTTATTTTCGTTAACATTTTTTACACATTACTTGAACTATTATTGCTATTATATTTGTATGTATATAACCTTTTTTTTGCAGTTTCGAAAAATTGCGGTTAAAAAGGTGTTACAAATCGATATGAATTTATTTATTTTTTTCCTCGATTTTTTCTTTCAAAATTCAATTCGATATAATACATTTAAAGAAAGTATAAAAAAATTAATATGTACACGTACTACTTACATACGTATTACGTATATACTTATGTATACTTATAATGTTCATAATAAGATTATAAATTATGTACTTACTACGTTGTGTACATATGTAAATGTTAATTCGATGCACACACAATTCATATATTTTATAGTCTATCACATAAATATCATTTTTACATATAATATATTTTTCTGAAATATTTATCTTATACGAGTATAATATTATTTAAATGCATAATTTTTCATTTTTGAAAAACATTTTACGTATTTTATTTTTTTCGATATATGTACATGTATGTACATACATATATATACTTACATCTTACATGTAGTTTGTACTGCGAGAACTATACGTACGTATCTATACTCATACATCATTACTGCAACATCATTACATTATTATCATTATCATGATTGTTGTTGAGTTGTTATCGTTATCGTTTAAATTTTTCTTCTTTTTTTTTATTTCATTTTTATTTTCTTTTTCATTTTTTTTTATTTCTTTCTTTTGGTTTTTTTTTTTTATGTTATGTTCTGCATCGTTGCATGTGAGAAAATTCTCACAATTCCATTTTCTATGTTAACAAAACAAAAAAAAAAAATAATAAAAATAAAAATAAAAGAAAAGAATTACAAAAATCTGTATGCATCAAAGAAATATAATAATAGCATTTATTATATTGTTATAAGAAGTCATTTTTTTGTTGTTGTTCATAATAAATATACTCGTAGTTGTATGCATGTACATACATAACACGCATATGTATTCATCGTTGTAGTATATTACATGAGCTAATAAAATATACTCATCATTTTATGTATCTATATAAGTATTTATGTATGCATACAATTTATATAGATATTCATACGTACGTATATATGTTATGTAAGTTACATATGTAAATCTATAAGAAAATATTCATATAAGTATGTTCATAGGTATGTATGTTCATCACTATAATAACTCTGCTATGTTTTTTTTAAATGTTTTCCTTCTTTACATCTTTTTAATTCTTTTTACATTTTATCTGTATAAGATTTTTGAATAAAAGAAAAGTAAATTTCAAACTTTACAGCACAGTAGAGAAAGGGTAACTGAATAACGATGAAAGTAATAATAATGATTATAACAATAATAATAATAATAACAATAATAAAGTGTAATATGTATGCATGCATGCATTTAATATGCATTCATATCAAAAACACAACATCCATATACATACGTATACACAAGCGTGCATAGAAAAAGTAAAATAGTGTTGTGGTGAAGGCTATTGTTCTGATTTCTTTTCTTTTCTTTTCTTTTCTTTTCTTTTCTTTTCTTTTCTTTTCTTTTCTTTCATTTATTTATTTATTCATTTTTATTTATCTTGTAGTTTTTCCTTTTGTATATATGTAACACATAAACATAAGCATAGTATACTACCAATACTACTACTCGTATAGCGAAATTTTAATTCTTTGAAAAAATCAAGTTAAAAGGCCAGTGTATTATTATTACAATTATTCTTATATATTTTCATGTAATATTCTGTATTATGAACAAAATGTGCGTATGTATGTATGTATGTACGTACATTTTTTTATTTATTATTATTGTAATTCTGTGATACCATTAACAACAGCAATAGGCAACAATGAAATCATTGAAAAAAGTTTTAAATTTGATAACATTTCACATTCCACCATATAAACTACTTATAAGCAATACACTGTACATATGCAAATATGCACTTTTTAAACTATTGTTTAAAAATTGTTACATAAATTAGGTACATAAGCGTATGCATGTAAATATTACTATACATAACCACATAAATCTTCCTTTTGTGTTGTATGCAGTGACGGATCTTCCGATTAAGCGACCCCAGGTCGATCATTCGAAGTTTCAAAATGTAAATTCAAAAATGAGCAAACATGAACTGTAAAATACTACATACTACTCGTATCGGGGGTTACTCGTAAAGGGGAGGAGCAAGTATAAAATGTTATTAGTTGATTTTTCGTATTTGTCATGTACGATATTCGCATTCTACTATACTGTGAGAGAACATCAACTTTTTCTGAAGACTGAAAATACGACTACACATGATGTGTGAAATACTATACTTATATTATAATATCGTAGCGTATACTATAGATAATGTTAGCCTGCGTTAGGGTCAATGATCTCAAAAACTTAAGAGTATGTTTGAAGGGGAGGAGCAAATATTAGATAAATGTTGTTACTTGATTTTTCCTGTTTGTCATGTACTATGTTTGTCACTATTCGCATTCGCATTCTACTGTGAGAGAAAATAAACTTTTTCTGAACACAAATGATGTGTAGAATAGTTAATAGTATGTACTCGTATTAGCATAGCGTATATACAATAGTACCATTATTTCTCATATATGTACATAGGTATATTATTATAATAAAATGGAATTACGATCCGTAATGCTATAAAAAAGCAAAATATTGTTTAAACGGCATTGAATTTTGATCGGCAGTTTTTTACATTTTCTAATAAAAAGTTAGGTCAATTTGTTGCCTTTTAAAATTTGTCGTCCTAGACAGCCGCCTATGTTGTCTATATGCGTAAATCCAACCATGATTGAATATATTTCGCATTTTATATATTAAACACCATAAACTAAATGCATAAATTTTAGTGTGTACTTTGCATAATAAAATGAAATTTACATTATTATATAATGTATGTAAGTATATACTTATGTATTATTTTTTTTTAATTGTATTTTTTCAAATAAATTCCATTCTTTATATTGATTGATGAGAGAAATTTCCATGAAAAGGAGAAAGACTTTCTTTTCTTCACACATTTTTAAGTAATATTCTTATAGCGTAAAATCGCATTATTTAGTCTAGTTTAGATGCATTCATATACATATACATATGCGTGCGTAATTGCACTTAACAATGAAAAATTTTAAGAATTTGTTACATTATTCAAATAAAAAATAAAATGGGGAAAAAATAAAAAACAAATGCAAGTAGAAAAGACATTGCATATTATATTACATATATATTATTATTACATATGTACACGTACATGCAGTACGTATAGTATACATACATTAAATTCATTTGTTATGCAAAATCAATTGCAGAAGTTGACAGTGTTGTAATTCAGTTCGATTGAATGTTTTGATGCATGAGAACTACAAAAATAAAATTCAACATTTTCAATTTTTTAATCAATGTTATAATTATTTTAAGTGAAATGTTTGAAAGTCACCCTGTTATAATGCCTGTACTTTACTATATATATGGATATTTTTTTATTTGCCAGTGCCAGTGTAATATGATCTATTCTATTATATGATACAGAGTACATACGAGCATACGAGCATACGACAGCTGTTTTTTTTATTCAAACATAGATAAAAACTTATAGATATTCATATTTTATTTACATTACACTTTGCACACAATATCTAACTGAAATTTTATATAATGACACACATGTATGCATGTAATGTATCTATTACTAAATATAGAAGTTTGTACATATATTGTGCATTGGACGCATATGTTTAGACGCATACCTAACCTATAGGTACATTTACATACATACCTACAACAATCTGTATAAAGTTTACTTAAGGACTTACACATAAGCATATTTATATCTACATATATGATGTATTTAACTAAATAAAATAGCAGCTATAGTATAGCCATACGCAAATATCTAAAATATAATTTTTATTAATATATAAACATGTAAATTGTCGTTCGTTTATCACAAGCCGGAAAAAGGTATGATAAAAACAATATTAGATGCAATGAACGGAAGTTTATTTGAGAGATGTAACAACATCAGCTCGAGCAGCAGCAGCAGCACCAGAATGTGGCAGCAATCGTGCAAATATATTTATTATACTTACTTCAAACATACATACATTTATGGCATATAAGCATATAAAAGCATATGTACTCCTAGTACATTTAAATATTAGACATTGCTCTAAAATACATAGTACATACTTACTTTCGATGAAAATATTTATCATGCGTTACATGTACTAAAATCCCAGACGATATTGCTTGAAAAAAACGAAAAAAAATTACACTGCAGCACAAAATGCAATAATCGTGTACATCATATACGAGAGCGCATAAAGGAACATTTGGTTAAGTGTTGACATTATAAGAATAATTGTATAAATATTTCAACAAATCTTTCATCTTGATTATTTAGACGTTAATGGCATGTGCCAAAAATAGGTTATATTACATTTTGTCTGTGCGTTTATTAAGAGAAACAAAAACAAAAAGGAGCAGAATAATTTTCTTTTGCTTCTATATGGTGGCATCTTCATCTAGTAAATGAACAAGAACATCCTTTGTATAAATATCAGAACAGTATACGTACTTAGATACGTACATATGTGTGTACAAACGAGCTTATTTACGGTACATCACGATCTTTTACATTGTACATACTTACGTAAACACATTTTCACCGGATGAACCTTTCTAGAATAGATGATGTTCAAGTTGAATTTTTCATCCCCATATCCCATACTTTATCGTCGTATATCATACGTTAATTATAGAAATTTTCTATGCTTATTTTTGAATTTAGTTAACTATAAAAAAAAAGAAAAAGAATTACAAAATTTTAATCATTACATACGTATACAAATCTAGCTACCATCTGCCAACAATTTCATTTAGGCATTCAATTATAGTCATTATTCAGATACATACGTTCACGTATACGTATGTTCATATGTACGTACATATGTGTGTAGGTACTTGATTTTTAATATCACTAGTATTCTATTATACATGTAATGTAAATATATTAAAACTCGAATTTGCGTAATATGTGTATACCACCAACGCACTTTAGCAAAATTCTCTAATGATAATGATAACGAATAATCGGGAAGAAAAATGAATTACCATATTGTATTTCAGAATTTTACATTACAGAAATATTTATTTTGTAACATATGGATATGTATATACATTATGAATTTTGGTTTTCCTTTTTTCCATTTGTTCCAGCAAAGATTAAATATTCCATACCACATTATATTAAAAAACAGATTTTTTTATTTTTTTATTTTTTTTTTTTGTTACTACATATACATATATTGTTTTTGTTTTGTTTAATTTATAAATGACTCTATATGTGACTATTTCATGGTTTAATAATTAGTCAAACCACAAAACGAAAATAAAAATTGTTTTACGAGTACATGTAGGTAATGTGTGTAAGCATATCGAAATTAACTAAACAAATAATACAAAATAATGAAATAATAAACAGCTGCCATATTCACTTTACAAAAAATCAATAATTTAAAAAAATAATTAAGGGGGCAAATATGAACCACCACCATATATGTATGTTCGTGTTTGTGTAAAAACATTAGAATGTGTAAAATGAATGAATGATTTTTATGTAAAATTAATTTTGAAGATAAAAACATTTGCTCATTTTTCCATAATGTAACATGTATGTATATGCGTAACCATATACCTCTAGCCTCTAGTGTAGTCCTCTTATATTAAATCCTTATGACTTCAAATTTTTCATCATTTGTTTTGTTTTTGTTTCCTTATTTTGGTCTTTCGATTGTGGGCAGTATTGATAGTCAAAACCTACATATTCGACCCTATTTTATTTATGCATGTTATATATCCTCATAATATTAATATAGTTAAATGTTGTTTATATATGATCATATAGTATGTATTCAAACATATTTACCATACGAATAACTAAATCCAAATTTGAATGATGATTTATCGAAAATTACGCCCTATTATACAGAATATCGAATTATCGAAACAAAAACCACCTTTTGTGTCTTGACTGCATATGTACAAATCATGATTGTATAGGTTATAAGTTTTATATGCATGGATATTTTTAAACAAAACTCATATACTAGATAATGGAATGCAGTCACATTTCTTTTATCAAATTATTTTTCTCATATTTAAATACATATGTGGTTTTGAATGACTCGACCGACATCATAAGGTGATATCGAAAATTTTTAATTTCTCGATTATCATCTATAAATATGATACGAGTACTCTTATAAAATAAATAATGAACAGATAAATACAGTATCAAATTACATAATAGATAAACGACGATAGGAGGATAATCAACATTATCTAGGAATAGAAAAGAAAACAATAATCTTCCTACAAATGGAGAAAAATGAATTTGAAATTCTTCTGTGCATGATGATCGCACATAACTTATTCAATTTTCATATGGATTCGAATTGAATTCAATAAAGATAAATATACACATGTGTGTACCTGATAAGCACATGTATGGTACATTATCTCTATAAAGGTTTTCATTTACAATGAATGAATCTTTTCAATGATGTGATAGCCAGATTTGTTTTGAAATTATTTAAAAATATTTCTTTAGATAATGAGTGAAAATTAATTCATCCATATGGATATGTCAACGTGTGTGGTAACTTTTGAAATGCAATTAAAATAATAAATGTACATATAATCAAGAGTAATTATAGATTATGTACTCGTTCTTATATAAATTTGCTTACACATACTGGTACATTTATGTATAATAATTAATAGATAATAGATTTTGAATTTATTATTTTTTCTAATATTTTTTCGATTTTCTAAAATTCATTTTATATTTTTCACATTTTTATTTATTATTATTTTTTCTATATAAATAAACTTATATATGCTTCTTATATCTTATATGGAAAATGTAAAGTGTAAACAAGCCCATATCATTATCACATACATATGTACATATGTGAAAAAATTATTACAATATTACGCACTATATACGAATATTACATGATATAATAGGAGATAATTTTTCGTATTTTATTTTTTCAATTTGAACCGTGAAATTACATTATTTTCATTTCTAATCATCGAATTATTGTCAAACATGAACATTTTTTTTTCTATCAATTTAAATTCAATATTGTACAAAATATACTCGTAATTACAATACAAATTGATACGGTAGAATGAATACAGAGACATAATCGTTTACATGTATGTGTATTTGTCCTTCTTTTGATAAAAAAATATATACATATATATGTAGGTATGTATATGTATTAGTACAGAAAAAATTACGAAAAAAAAAGACAAATTTCAAAAAATTACATATCACGTTCTGTATACTAATACGAGTATAGTATAGCATTTGATAATAGATATTACTAATACCACGTATTATAATAATTATTTTATACGAGTATTTGAAGGGCTTATAGTTAGCATAATTAGTTGTGTGTCTATTGTGCAAATGATATTTTTGTCACTGATAAAGTTATCATATCACCTTGCAGGTATTATATGTACGTATACATGATATGATATGTAATATTAGTTAGACCTCGTATATTATAAGTAAAGATAAATAATAAAATGAATGGAAAAATTTAATGAAATTTATATACGCACACCTTCACGATATGTTATCGATTAATGACACAGACGTACTCACGTATAATGTATATATGCGAACACGTAAATATATGTAATTTTGATAAAATGCAATTTCGTACAGAATTTAAAGCAAAAAAGAAAAAATTTGAAAAAATATTGATCATATATAATAATGAAAGTGAACAGTTCTAAGTTATCTATTATATGACAGGATTAAAAAGAGAATATTTATAAGTCTTAGAAGAGTTTGTTTATTTTGGAAGTTTGAAAAAAAAAATTAAATCAAAACTGTCTCTTTTTTATCTTTTCATGATTTCAATCAATATTTGCTTAACATCTAATCAGTTAAACAGTTTACTCATGATGAAAGTAAAAACCATTATACGCGTAGACAAAAAAATAAATAAATAAATTATGGTATGCACACACATGTGATTTTTCTTTAGTTTTATATTTTTCATTATTTTTCTAGTTTGTATAATAATGACCATCAGATCCGTCATATATTTACTACTGTTCTACTCTACTTTTCAATTAAAATTCATTCAAATGAATGCATATAGAACGTATACAATCACGTACAATGGTACAATTAAGAAGAAAAAACGTGACTACTTAATTTAATGCGATCAATTCAGTACAAGTTATAATATACAATGTAAATATTTTTCCTTTTCTTTTTTTTTACTTTTTTGCTTTTGTAATCACGCCATTTTAGTTTTTTCTTTTGGTAAAAAAAAAATTTAAAAGAATTAATAAAAAAAAAAATTATACCGCTGCATGTTCAAACTCGTATAGTCGTATACATATGAGTATGAGAAAATATAAATGAATGAATGTGTGATAATAATCTTATATATAGTATACGGCTAGACTATAAAATAATTGTTGAAGGTAAAAGAAAAATATTAATAACATTCGCGAAAGAAAATTTTTAACCTTAATGACCTGATTTTGATTTTATAACATTTTTCATGCTGGTATATATCATTGTATACAGAAATATAGTATGTAATATAATAAATGCATTTATATAGAAGAGAAATGAAAATAATGAATATAAAAATTTACTGAAAAAAAAAACACGTTTCATATATCAATAAATTTTCACCGTGTAAATGCATATTGTTGCGTATTGTTTTCAATATATTTTCTATTATTTTTTTTTACTCTTTCTTTCTTCTATTATATATACTATTCATAACGCGTAACAACTTTAAAAACAATTTTATTTAATAATTTTCTATTATAATACAAAATTCACATAATTTTCGAAATGAACATCAAAACTGTTTCCCTCCAAGGTGTGTTTCTTAACGATATTTTTACTTAAATAAAAATCAAAACAATACACACAAAAATACTTAATATTGTTCACGTGAATTGTGTGTAATTACTTATATAAATATGCCGGCGTGATAATTTATAGATTATTTTAACCCTTCATATTTATTTTTTCTTCATTTATTATATAGAAAATATAAATAAATAATAATAAAAATGATAAAAAAATAATACGTTTCTGAACCCGTTCATTATACTACATTTTCCTTTCCACATGCACTTTCCTTGATTTCAATTGTTTTTTTCTCAAAATATTTTTGATCATTATATAAATTTTTCATATAACATACATATATGTACTAGTATGTATATCCAAATAGTTTTTATTATTAATATTTCGCTTTGAACAGACAGCAAACTTACGTACTCGTATATATACGTATTTCAATTAAATTTCGATTTTCATATAAGACCGGTAACGTCCATCCGGCTTTTCTTTTAACCAACGGCTTTTTGTGACTTTTGAACCGTAACAAAAATTGGAGCACTATGAAAACCTCAATATAAAATTCATAATACTACATACGAGTATATGTACATATCGCTTAACACTTGAAAACTTATTTCTCTTTATATTCATATATCAACCAAATATCAAATAATTACTGCTGGTATTATACGTTCGCGTAAATATACACTTTCAAATATAAAAAAGGGTTGATTATTCCATTAATGTTTTTCTTTATTTTCTTCTTCTTTTTGATAAAACTTATAATTATGTTATTATAAGTATTCATCACTTTATTTTTTTTTTTTTGACATTATTATGCATATAATTGACATAAATAGAAACATTTATCCTAGAGGGTACTATTTGATATCGTTCATATTTTCATATTGTTTCATGGTACTTACATATATGTATAACAAATATAATTATTTTCTCTTGTAATTGAAAATAACGATCATCTATAACTGAAATCATTGCTAAAAGTGAAAAAAAAAATCCAAAAAAATAATGAACAAAAATTATAATAAAGTTCTTAAATCGAATACATTTTACGATTATTATTCTTCCCTTTTGAAAATGTATTTTTCTTATAATATTTGGCGGTAAATGACAGGTGGTTACAAAATAGTTTATTGAGCATTTTCATATGTATTTATGTACATATTATATAAACATATGTACTCATATATCAATTCAACAGATGATTTTTGAGATCTGACATTCATCTGTACTTACACTAAAGTGCCACTGCCAAAGTACGTACACTACACACACATAATATTTTCTTGAATCGATCTCAAATTTCAGGTTTTCTCACATGATGCTGGTATATCCATGCATACATTTAAATTATAATATATGCTGCTGGTTATATACGAATCGAAAAAAAAAATTTTTCAAAAAAAAAAAAACTGCATCTATATATCGAGATATCGAGTGGAATTGGTGGAATTCAAATACATATAATACAAGCAAACACAATCATAAGGATAACATGTTGAGCTCTGGTAAATTTTTACGATGATGATAAAATAAAGTCACAGCAATGAGCAAACTCAAGAAATTGTTCATTACCATGTACCATGTGAAGAGTATGTAGGTATATGTAAGTTCCCTTTCCGATTTTATTCTTATTTTTTTTTTTTAACTATATTATATAAACATATGAGAAAAATAAACCAAAAACCAGAACAAAAAAAAGAAATTAAAAGACCTAAGGTAAATTGAATTTTTGCTGGTTTTTATACAAAAGATATGTAAACCAATGAAGCGGGAAAAACTATACACGTATGGTATACAGAATCTTAAGGTATATCCTATATCGTATCAGCAGTACATTCGTATATAAGACTTCTTTTATAATAGATGTATTTAAGAAGAAAATTTTTGCAAGGTGCAACAAAAGGTCATATGTGCGTATTGTTTGTTGTATACACATTCAATTTATATATTTATGTACATGTAGTATATTTCTATTATATGTAATATGCGATGTATTTTAAATGCTAGTGCATGTATTGAGTCAATATTTAGTTTATTTTGGCGCGATCTTATACACATAACAAAGGATAATTGCTATATATGTGTACACCAAACCATAGTGTATTATGGTATTATGTACTTAGAGATTACCTTATTCTTTTCAAAATGATTTGAGAAGGTTGATATATATTTTTTTTTCCTTTAAGAAAATCAGGATCATTTTTATATGTGCATTTTTTTTTCACTTGCACTTATTTCAGGATATATATAGAGAAGGTACATTTATGATACATGTGGTGCATGTGATGTGAGGTGAGTACAGTTCGTAAGGTGTAATTATTTAAGAAAGAAAATTTCCTGATCACAAAAATTGTTCGAATTTTGTGTAATGAACATTTTATTTCGAATTTTTGAGTATTTTAACGACATCACTTATAAATCATAAAGATATAATGGGGATGTTGAGACAAAAGAGTTTGGGAAATTTGAAAAATCTTTAATTTTTCTTTCCGGTCGATTGTTATCTTATAAGCATTAGTTCCGGATTTTATTTTTAGCAAATAGCTATTTACAAAAAAGGATCTCTAAGGACTTTTTTTTAAGAAAAGACAAAAGTATAATATATGAATTAATGATTTCATTTTCTGATATTTTGTGTTGAGCCATATGGATGTAAATAAATAAATGTGGGATTCCCGCCAATATTCGCGCGCCTACAAGAACCAGTCTTTTTATGATTATTAAATTCTTCCTGAGTTAAGCTGCAACAAAATTGTATACATACATACATATACATATGTATATGTAGAGTATAGAAATATTGAGTCGTATTTTTTAAGATATATAGATGCCAATAGTATACAAAGTAAACCATACATATAAACTTTTGATGTTGTCAAACATCTGCCTAAAAATTTATTTTTTTTTTTAACTACTTTACGTTCTTGAGTATTTATTAAAGCAGTCGCTCGCATATTCTTTTTAAATATTATCTAAATATTTTACATTTACTTTATACATAGCAGGTATACGTATGTGTGTGTGTGTATGTCTTTTACGTACAATTACATATATGTACATACTTCGATTTTAAAATAACACGAATATACTCGATACCAATATATCCAATCAACCATTATCCTGTTTCCAATTATTTCTGGATGTCCGGTTAAGGTTTGATGTCTGATTTTTTCAAACATACTTCAAAAAAAAAAGAAATAATAATAAAAGAAATTTTCTAATTTATATTCTGCCGCAAAATATACAACACATAAATTAACGTATAGTCTCTCTGATTTTAAATCAGATTAGGTATCGATTTAGTGCAAAAACAAAAACTCTGTGTAATTTTCTTTCTTTAAAAAAAAAAATTCTATGTGAAAATTTTAGTGTATCAGTATATGTGAGTGTAAGTGCATATACAATGCACAAATATTTTTCCTTGTCTATTAATAGAAGGCAAAGATTTTAGAAAAGATAATTGGAAAGGTTTGACTTATTTAATTGTGAAAATATTTTTTTTTCTTTGACTTTGCCTAAATCCAATTTTCCATCTGTTTTTTTACAGTGAAAAAAAATTTTTTTTTTCTCATAAATTTAAATCCGAGTACATATTCAATTTCCAACTTGCACAATCTGAAAATAAAAATCAGCTGACATCATATATATACAATACATATATTACAATTTACAATTTGTAATTTCATTTCGATTCAAATGCGGCATTCAGTATAATTTCTAACATTCAACCTACATAATTTTCATGTACGAAATTTATTTAGCTCCCGCCTAAATTTATCAATAACGAAAAGTTGGAATAACTAATAGCACATATAAAATAAATACTAGTATTTATTTTATATGTGCTAATAGCCTACATACGAATCCATTCCACACACAAATTACCATCATTTTGTACAACGCTAATATGTTAAATTCTAATTAAATATTTAGCTACCGAAAAACTTTGATAATTTTAAATTCATCCCTCTGAAAAATATTAAGTATATATAAACTCGTTGCTCGTATGTATGTTAATTGGCACGTGTACGTATACATTATCTGATGTAATTTATTGTAATGCGATATTAAAAAGAATTAATTTATAACCAAAACTAAAATACACGAATATAAATATGTAGATATGTAGCAATCGTATACTCGTATATGTTATGTCTATATGCAATACACTATAAGCGCACAGTTTGAAATAAATATTCGAATGAGATATATTACCAGCTGTTAATACACTCGTATGCATTTCTGGTATTTTGCAGTTTTTCTCATTATATATGTATTGTATTGTGTATACATATCTAGTAGAAGTACATTGTAATATATGTACGTATGTAATTTTTGACTCTATAAGAAAAGATGAAAACAAATTCCATATAGCACGCTGAGTCACGTTCATAAAAAATATTCGTATGCAATGGTGTTAAGGTTTTTATATTATTGAGGTATGTATTTTCATTAAAAAAAGAAAAAATTTTAAATTAACTTCGAAAGAAAAAAGGATCTATGTGAATTTATAGATAAAATTTTAAATGTTTTATCAAAATGCATCCGGATATGGTATGTACATAAATTATCTTCAGTGTTATATTAATCGTATTATTTAAAATAATTTACATTTTGTTAAATTTTTATTAGCCATTTAATGAAAATGAAATAATGGAAGCTCAGATTGAAATTTTAAAACAATACACACACATAAATATACATACGTTTAATAACAAATAAAATAAAAAATATTTTAAAATTATTCTGGAGACAGAACAAACAATATTTTGCTTTCTGTCTACGCATAATTGTAAAATTATGTTACGACACACTTATCAAAAGGAAGTTCGATATACATACGTAAAGGTATTTTCGAAACGAAAAAAAAAATGCAAATCATTTTGCTTTCTGTTTAGTTAGCTACCTTTACAGTACTTTACAGGATAAGAATGAGATTGCATTATATACCATATACTACACTATAAATAACTTCCTTCCCCTGTAATTATGTAATTCCGCAGGAGTTCTTGGGATATAGGATATATAGATTACAATTACGGTTAAATTTTTCACCACAGGACATGCATTTTTTTTGTAGCCTGTCTGTCTATCTTTCAATTTATTATTATAGACGTCGGGTGTTAATTACTCTGAATTTAAGATATAAAAAAAATTATTTATTTTGCTTTCTTTTTCTTTAAAATGTTTTTTCTTTATTTTATTTTTTAAATTAATTGTTTCCTATACTCGTATACAAACACATGAATCGATTCTAAATGGATATTCAGTAATAAATAAAAATGAGCTACGTACATATATGTTTCGATATTTATGAAATTGTCTGACTTTACAGTATGTCAATAAATACACAGCTTGAGGTAGAAATTTTTTGTGGAAAACCGTGAAACAGAATGGAATATACTGACGTTCTTCATAACAAACGAGATATGAATATATATTTAACCCTCATCTCATATTATATTTATTTATTGTTTTACATTCCATCAAAAAATTCTGCTTTGTATAAGTACAATGTATATGTAGATATGTATGTGGAGTAAGTCAAAGTAATACACATTTACGTGAAATATGAATTCAAATAGGGTGCAAATTTGTATTTTTCATGTTTAATATAATACAATATAATACAGTGCATTTAAGGATTCACGTCAGTAAAAAAAAAATAATATTGAAATCATTCCAAATAAAAATTAAAATGGGATGTTGAATACCTACTTTTTATATCTGTACACATTATATACTAGAATTTTTTTTTTTTTACAATAATTTTGAAAGGTGTTTTTCTCTCTGGTTCTTCATAGTGAAAAATTTTTCAGATCCTTACATAAATACAAATATGATTTTAAAAGAATAATGATATCGGTAGTATATATACACACAAAATACAATAAACTAAAACCGATAGTTATGTTTTATCATATGTATGTATAATGACACATATTCGCAAAAATATAATCAGCCATAAATACGAATGTTATGCTGTTTTCAAACTACCGAATATATGTACGTATTATATATCGCCTGCACTTCTATTCATTTTTAACTCTTCAATGTTAAAAATGAACACATCTGTCACATTTAGACACAACATTTATACACGCATGTTTGGATGCAGTTTAATACACATACATATTTTACAACCTATCAACCTAACCTATCTATATATTCGATATAATAAAATGGTCAAAAAGAGTTAGAATCTTTTGTTAATATTTATACTCGAATTATATACAGAAAATATAAAAATTCTAAGAAAACAATAATTTACAAATAACATACATACATTCTGAATTCTGATTATTTCAAAATTTTAACTAAAAATATCCAGTTTTTAATAATAACATACATACTTACGACAATGTGTATAATCAACATAAATATATACACCTGGAAATTTCTGATATGTAGATACATTATAAACTCATATAATGTGTACATATGTATGTTATATAAATGAATTGCATTTGAACATAAACAAAATTTTAGCAAAATGAAAATGCATGTATACTATGTATACAAATATAGAATGTGTGAATTTTAAAAATAAATATTTTCTACTTTCTGATTAACATTTGATTGATGTGATAAGCACAATATTCAACAATTCATTATAATGTTTAACAGAAAATTTATTTATTTTTATTTTTAATTTTTTCATTTATTCTCTATATACATATATGTATGTATTATATATTGAATTTATTTATAAAGTCGCTGACCCTTGCATTCAAATTGAAAATAATAAATATATATAAATTTTGAAAAACTAATAAAAAAAATTAAAATTGCAATGTACTCGTCCGTCTATGTACTTGTAAAGATATTTTTTTTATTTTATATATATTTTTTTTAACCATAATTGTTATAGCGATAATTCATATCTAAAAGTATTCGAGTTTATAGAGACATCAATTTAAACATATTCTATTCATAATATTATCATTTTATTTTTGTATTTTAAAAATATATCTACATTATTATCTTATCTTTAAAAAAAAAATGTTTTTTTTTTCTAATTTTTATTACCATTATTAATATCTAGATACATATATTATTTATGTCTATATTCACTATATACTTTTCATTTTTCTTTTATTTTGTGTGACATATACCTAGATCCTAGACTATAGAAGCAATTTTATGTACATAGCTAGAAGTACGCAAATGACATACCTATTCTATTCACATTATTCATTTTTATAACAAATGTTTACACATATAACATGTGATATTTAGTATTTTATTTTTGCAAATTATATAGAAATATATAATGTGTACTTATATCGTTGTTTGTTTTTTTTTTTTTTGCTTTTTGTAAATTGAAATAATCAGTTATAGCTATGTATTGCAATTTTGAAAAATAAATTTATTTTACATTAATACTATTGCATATGTGAATGCGTATATGTGCATTATTCTTCACCTTAAAATTGCAGACATCATGGCATCGATTTTACTATTATGCGAGAAAATTATACATACTTACATTATGTATAGTGGCAGACATTATACACATGTATGTACATATATACATTATAGATAAGAAACTAAAAATTATTATTATAATAATAACGACATTAGACGTTTTTATTATTGTATTGTAATACGGTACGTATATATATTAATTTATACTATATTCTTATTTTATTTTTATTTTTTTTTTTCAAATTTTCAAATACGTATCTGTAATTATCATTTTTGTAATAAAAAAAAAGGGAAAAACAAACTTAAAACGTGATCTATTAATTATCATAAGGAATTAATATAGTTACAAAACGACTGTGTTATTAAATTGAAATAAAAACTATATTAAATATGATTTTCACTTTCTATTATCATGTCATTACTGACTACTATGACTGACTGCTTAAATACTTTTTCCATTAAAATTTAATAAGAAACCGTTAAAACTAATTTTATAGCCCAAAATATGCCCAATAAATGCTACCATTTTGTACATTTGTGTACATAGAATAAATCCTTCATATACATTCAATAATAATAATAATAATAATAATAAAAGTCTGCATCTTTATGAGTTTTTTTTTTTTTGTTTTAAATATCAGACGTCACATATACCATACATATGTATGTTTGTAATACGTAATACGTAATACATACTTAATTATTGATGAAATACTGAAATATTTTTATGGTTATTAGGTTATTAGTCAATTGGATTTATAAATTATAATTTATGTAGTATATAATGTATATGTAGATACAAAAATGTGTACTTTAAATTTTTGTCAACGAAATTCTTTAATAATAAAATCCTTTTCATTCAACAGTTTAACTTAATCAGTGTATCGTTAGTATCAACATTTTTAAAATCACTTGCCTCTGGGCTTCTATATTAATAAGGTATAATGCCTTAATGCCTAAGAAATTTTTATAGTTTTAAATGTAAGCAATTTTAAATGTACAAAACATTATTTATCAAAAACCTACACCAACAATTTGTACATTCAGTCTAGACACAAACAATTTATTATCATACGATAGATTATGTATGACAATAATACATATTTTGTTTATGTTCTACATTTCCTACATTGACCGTATACGATCAAATCAAAACTTTATTTTTTTTTTATGTAGGTATATGTATATGTAAGCCATATTCTGTTATTTTGATTTAAATTATATTTGTACCATTTTATTTGCATTACGTCATTTTTCACCTAAATATTCATATTCCGAGTATTCTTTACTTAAAACCTAATACATAAACAATTTATTTTTTTTTTAAATAGGTATGTTAATATGTTTTTACTGCATTATTCTTTATTTATTTTTATTTTAATAAATATGAAAAAATAAAATCCCATTGAATAATGCTGATGTAACTAAATCACTCGTGACATTAATATTACATACATTCGCTAATTAGTATTGTATTAATTCATCGTAACGGAAATACGTTCCTACATTGAAGTACTACCTAGGTACATTGCGAAGTTCTTAATTTCATTTATAATTATTTAAATATTTTAAATTTTGTCATATACCTATGTATGCACTACACACATGAAATCATTTTCTTTATCAATCCAACATCTAGGTATACCACTAATCTTTATATTATCTGTATAGTGTAGAGTAGACTCTTGCGTGCTACTTATTACCAATCACAATTTTTTTCTTATTTTATATAATACCTACCATATCGTAAACAATTTTTTTATTATTTTACCTAGCTTATTTTTCATCAATTATCATACAATTTCATTCATAATTACATATGTTACATTCCACACACACATAAATTAGCTAGACGTGTACATACATACCTTTATTATAAAGTTTAATTTTCAGTTCTTTAAGTTCTGTTAACTTAGAGAGAAAGTTTACGGAAGTAATTCAATTCAAGAAACAGTAAAGTAGAAGCAGAAGAACAACAAGGAATAAAAATACAATAATAAACAAAATGCAAAAAAGTTGAAAAAAAAAATTCAATTTTTTTTTTTTCGCAAGACAAATTACAATTTATTGAATGGTAAATGGTCATAATGGGGAACGACCGCATTCCAAGCAAAAAAGTCTTGTGTTTATTTCATGTGTATGTACGTATAGTAAAAATTAATATACTCTCATTCATACAAACGTACTATGTGGTATGTGCTTATGTACATACATTTATACTGCATATTTTTATATTACACATTTGTTTCTTTTATTTTTTCCATTTTATATTCGTTCTGTTGTTCTGTTCTGTGTTCTGTTTTGTAACTCACGCGACTTTTCAAGTTTACTGACTGTGCCAAATATCTACATTCACCTTCGTCACGTTTTTGCGATAAATAATAAAATAAAATGAAAAAAAATATATATATATTATAAAAAACAGAATAAAAAAAATCAGTCTCACAATAACAGTACAGTATAGTAACTTGAAATCCCCTTTTTATAAATAAGCTTAAAAAAACGATTAACATAAATTAAATTATGTATTTACTTCAAAAAGCTTTCATTTTTTTTCTTTTTCAAAATAAAACTACACATCATTGTTTGTATTAAATTGAATAATTTTAAAGTGGAAAAGTGATGTGATACAAATCTACAAATGTGAATCATGTGAATCGGTGTAGTACACAAATATGTGTCTGAAACATATAGATTCAGATATCAGATAACAGTTTAGAAGCTTCCTAATTCCCCTTAAACAATATGAATTTTTAATTCTATCAAAAGAGACTACGAAAGATTATAAGAAATATATATCGGAACCACATAACATGTTGATGGTTAACTGAATGTTTAGCAGTTTCAGTTTATCAACTTTAAGAAAATACTTCGATTCAACTTCATCGTTTTATCATTTGATACATTTTTGTGTACAAGAGATTATAAAATCTTTATCTCTCTTATTATATAAAATGTTTACAAAACATGTTTATAAAAACGTGTAAGCAAATGTGTCTGTATACATAAACTTGGTTTTTAGAACACGACTTTGTATAACAAAGTTCGGATCGAAGTTGTTCATGTGGTAAGGGTAACTGCTAAGCTAACTGGTAACAACAATTATTTGCTCATTCATGATCATGAGTTCATGATCTGCATCAATTCATATTCATATCATACTCATTCTCATTTATTTATCAATAGTTGCATGTTGCATGTAGAATGTATTCTCTTGCAACATTTTATTCCGCATACATATGAACTTCTACATACATTTTCGAACTGCACGAAAATCCCCTATCATACAATGCAATATGACTTTTGAATAATTATACCAAAGACCATATACATCCAAACATCTTGTCAAACTTTTCATTGTGTGCGTTAAAAAACGTAAACAAAATAAATGCACCATAATACAAATTTCCCATATGGGCGAATAAACCAAAAAGAGGAGGTCTGAGTCTTATTATATGATAGCTACAGCTATACAATACACAACTATAATACAAACCAAAGAATATTTTTTTTTTTTTTTGTAATTATAAAAAGCAGAGATTGCACGCGACTAAAAAACTGAAAAAGCTAAATTCAAATTTCTCATGAAAGATAAAGATACAAAATGAGTTTGTTCATTTTTTATTCTGCTCTGCTAAATGACGTCAAGATTCAAGAGCTTTTTCGTTGAATCCAGTTGAATTCATGTAAAGCGTATGCGCATGGCATGGCGATGGCGTATAAAAAATGAAAAATAAAAAAATCGAAAAAAAATTAACTAGTAAAATTATGGCTGATTTTCGTTCTATAGCTTTTTAGCAACACCATTATCGTCATCATAATCATTCTTATTTGATATTGTGTGTAGTGTACAAAGCATAACAACATTTTTACTTTACAAAGTAGCGTTTGGTAGCGTGTAGCGTTCTTGCTTCACGTTATAAATTTTGGATTTGGTTTCTTTTTGCTTCGCTTTTACGACGATACGGGAAACAGGATTCAAAAAATCAGGCTAGGCTAGGCTGATTGATTAGATGAAATAAAGTCAACCAACATTTTGTATTTGTATTTGAACGAGTATAGATGTTTCGTAATTTTGTTTCTGAGTCAGAGATTATTTTTCGTGTAAAGTTTGTTTAGATATTTTGAATCTAAGTTTTAATTGCGTTTTAAAATTTTATCGTTTTTCTAGTTTGTACTATTATTATTTTAATTAAACTAATAATTTAAAAAATATTTATTATGTGAAATTATTCATTTATATAAAAAAATAATAAAATCTTACATAAAATTTTGAAATTGAATTTATTTTTCAATTAGTTGGTGAATCAAATATTATTGTGCGTCATCATTTATAGCAGATTTTTAATGAATTTTTTAAATCATTTTTCTGTAACTTTTTGTATTGAGTGGAAAATTTTTTCAAGTTTATTTCGATAAAATATTGAAAAATTAATATTTTGTACAGTGATTTTATAAATCTAATAATTGTGCGGAGAAAAGAATATGACAGCGAGTCATTGGCAATCTATACCACCTGGACCAGTACAATTAATTGGATTACCAAGGGCAGCAATGGGTGTTACAAATCCAAGAGTATTACATCGAAGGGCATTAGCTAATAATAATAATAATAACAATAACAACAATAATAATACATTAGGAATATCTAGTGTGAAACGTTGCTTATTTGGATCCCCGAAACCTGGAGAAATTCAGGAGTTGTATCGAGAAGAAATGCGTAGAAATCGTGATCGTTTTTTAAAGCAATATAATTATGATATTCTTAATGAAAGATTCGTTAATGATAATGAAATTACAAATACTACTGATAATAATAAAGAAGATAGTACAAATTCAAAAAATGATGCCGACAAAAAAATATTAGAAAATAATCATGAAGAAATAATTAGCAATAATCATGAAGAAATAAAAGAACGTTTACATGAGGCTAAAAGTGAAAAAAATAATTCTTCAAAATCGTCATTACCATCGTCTGCTATAAAAACTTCAATAAATTCAACAGTTCTTGATAAAAATGATAATAACTGTGATGTATCTATGTGCAATTTGAAAAATATACATTTATTGGCTGTTGAAAATGATAATAATAATACCACAATAAAAGCATCACCCAAAACAGAATTATCTGAAACAACAACGGCAATAACTACTACGGCAACAGCGACTACAATAACGCCAACATCTCATAAAGATAGAAAAATAAACGAGCGGCCAAAACCATATTCAAGGCAGATACTAATAACTGGTTAGTACAAAAAAAAAAAACTGATAAATTATTTTTTTTTTTACTGATAATCGTAAAAATTATATTCAAAAATATACACATTCACGTATAACCGTATGTGTAAGCAAAAAATTTTGAAACTTCAAAAAAATTAAATTTCCCGCCATTTCTTCTAGTCAATATATGTACATATATTCTGTCATAGTAAAATTAATTTAAAATTAATTTTTTCCTTCTTTCTTTTCGCTTAAAACGCAAAATATCTTATTAAGCATTCTCCCTCCCACTCATATTCTATTTTTAGATATTTTTTTTCACAAAAGAAACATGAAAATCTTCACTTTATTCATTTCAATTAAAATCTTTCGTCATATGGTCAAATGCTACTAAAGAAAGAATATATTATGCACCTTCTTTAATTCCCTTTTTCTATACTTTATATGCAAAGTTGCAATTTTCCGCCGCAAATCATTCTATTTTGTGCATATACAAATAAAATTTAATGTAATACTTCTACTATATATACATATTTGTATCTAAGTATACAATATAATGTACTTTTTTTGGACTGTTTACTACTAAAAGACATTATAATTAATAGGCAAAAAAAAATATTCCCCTTTAAAATTTTTTTTTTTTTGGTTTTAAAATTATTTTTATTTGGCGCTCATTTTCTTATTTATGAATGTGTGTCTAGATAAAATATAGGATATGGTATATGTATATGCAAAAAACATATTCGATGAAAAAAAATTCGAGTTGAATTTAAAAAGAAAATACAAATAATTGATACTCACAAATTAAAGTAAATGTCTCCTTACAATAATACGCACGCATACGCACGCACTCTATAATACAGTCAGGTAAAATAGATGTTGAGTAAACGGGGAAAAAAAGCCACTAAAATCACTGCACTTCCACTTCCAAATTATATCACAAGCACAACACAATTTGATTTTTCCAGGTACGAACATTAAATGTTGCTAAAGATTAATCAAAAAACACTAGTTACATTTTAAATAAAAAAAAAAAAAAAAAACTAAAACTTCAAGAATATTTATAGATAAAATTACCACAAATAAAAACATGACACTCTTGCAATCTTCAATCGTTTTCAATACGATAAGAGCGGTACAAAATAATATATTATTGATATGTGTAAAAAAAATTAGCTAATTGGCGGGAATATGCTTTTGTTGCACATTGTACAATGTAAAAAACAAAAAACAAAAATAAAAAAATTGAAAAATAATGAAAAACTCTTCATTTATATATGTACCTACCTACACATACATAAATATACACGATATTATTGTTAATGCCAGTCAACTTAAATTATACCTTTTTGAGAATGATTCTAATTTGATTCAGTTTTTTATATAATTTTTGTCTTATAAGAAAAATTATTTTCTTATACAGCATGTATATTGATTTGTGTGCAACAAATGTTTGTCTAAAAAGGATCAGTCAGTGATCAAATTAGAGCAAAAAATGTTTATAATTTATAATCAATTCATCACTTTTTCAAGTTAATAAATATGTGTAGATACTTGTTTCAGAATTTTATCAATATTATAGTCTGCTGATCATCATACATATACATATTTAGCAACTTTATGTTGTTAATTATGTATGTTTTGTTTTTTTTTTTTATGGATTTTGTCGTTAATTTCCTTCCACACGACCTTTCGAGTAGTTTCTTACTTAACCGATTTATTAATTCGTATTTCCGTTTATTCTGTGGTTTATATTTAAATGTTTTTTTTTCTTTTAATTTTTTATATTTAACAAAAGGAAAATTAAAAATATAAGTAAGTAGTTAAAATTATCGAGTTTTTACTGTACATTAATATAAGAAATTTCAAAAATTTTCATAGATAACTGCTGCAAATGTATTTTTTTTTTTCTTGAATCTTTCCATAATTGCAGATTATACTGCACATTTATGATCTTCAACAGAACATATTTACAATTAATATGAGCTTATCATAATAATAAAAATAAAAAAAATAAAAAACACAACGCAAATAAAACACACATAAATGTATAATAAGAAAAAAATACATATGTACATACATATATGGAACTTGCTAATGCATTTTTATAAAGATTATAATATGTAAAATGAAATTTATCAAATTCACCATATCTTGACCTTTTCGACTTTTATTATCTTTTTTCATAAATAATCATACATACATAAGTATAATGCATTTGAGTAATATACAATAATACGTATACACATAACAATTATGTACTTGTTTTATTTATTTATTTTTGATTTATAAAAAGAAAAATTAAAATTAAATTTTTTTTTGTCAATTTTAATTTTTATTTTTTATTTAATTTCTTTCTATATTAAGTTTTGATTTAATTTACGCATTCTAAATGCATAATAATGTACATGTATGTATTGAAAATATATCTTAATATTACACCAATGACAAAAAATTCAAACAATCATAGTAGGTATATGAAGCTCTATGTACATTTAAAATAATGATATGTAAGTTATGTAGGTATGTACATACAGATATGTGCATGAATTATTATTGATAATTGTAAAAAATAAATAAATAACAATATGAGTAAAGTATCTAACTTTGAATTAATTAAAATACAAAATGAAATTTTTTTTTTTCTCAAAATGCACGTATACCATATATGAATATGTGTATGAATCTTTGATACGTTACGTGATGTATATATGTATATATGTACTCGTAAAGTATGTGTGAATGTATATAAAAGTTAATTATATATGAAATTAATAAAGACAACAAAATGACAAAAACAATATCAAAACACAATACCAAATAAAGAATTTAATAAATGCATCATAATTTATGATATGATTGCAAAATAAAAATAAAAATGAAATGAGACAATCGAAAAAAATAAATAAATAATAATAAAAATAATAAACAAAAGAAAAATGAAAGATAAAAATACATAATATAATGTACATATATTTATATACGATTAAATGTGTAAGTACAGTACATATACATACGTATGTATATGTACTTAAAGTCCCATATGTATCTTACATATGTATTTGATTTTATATTAACACGTACTATTTAAAAATGAAAATCAAAATAAAATTAAATTAAAATATTGATGATATGGATAGATGTATGGATGGATGGTTGGATGGATGGATGGGCTAATAACATAATATATGAAAGCGTCTCTTTTTACTGGGTCTTTTTACAAAGCATTCATATATGTATGTATGTGTTAAGCATGTACATATACGCATACATTAATATACACAACCATCATGAACGTATATCCAATAAAAGAAATTGCATGTAATGAAAAAAATAAAATGTTTTATAAAAAATTGTCTTATCTTAATAATAATAATAAAAACAAAAATAAAATAAAATAAAGAAGAAGAAGAAACAGAAAAAAAAATAAATAAGAAGATGACAAGAGTGGTTAATATGATCGTGCTTAAAATTGATAAACTTCATTTTAACGGCTAATAACGGCTAAACTGGAAGATAATTAAATGCAATTTTACACAAATTATATATTCATGCATACGCATATATACTCATATGTATTTGTACATAAGTATATTATATACATAAATGTATATATTCATACATACATAAACTCAAAGTAATACATATACATATGTATATGAGATATGATTTTCTTTAATTTCTTTTCATTTTTTTTATTTTTATTTTTTATTTTTTTTTTCAATTCTATAAAATTTTATTTTATTATTATTTTTTATTGAATTTATATATATAGAATATGTAATATCTGTATGCACAATATAATGTAATATTTATTATAAATTATATATAGGTATATTATAAATAAATTCATATGCATTTTGTGTTATATTTCAATTATAAAAATTGGCGGGTTTTCAAAATAATATTTAATAAGTCTATATAACGTTGTACCGTTGTACATATATACATATTTATATAATATTTTTCATATAAATTTAACTAAATGCTATAAATATGTATGTATGAGAGTGTAAGTCTAGGTACTATCAAGTACTATATAAGTATGAAATACATAACAATAAAATTTATGAATTTTTATATATACATACTTATATGTATTGAATACATACTCATATGGATATTTGATTGAAAGTTAAATTACATTACAAATACAAACATACATATATACGAATCACCGCGTAAATTATGTTTATATATAGTGTATGTGATGATCATTATTTTCATTTGCACATATAAAAATTAATTTTATATATTCTTTTAAAACATTTTATTTTATTATTTTATTTAAGTACTCTTATTGTGTCTTATATAAGAAGAGACAAATAATAATTTCTATACGAGTATGTACGTTAAATAAATTGTACATACATGTATTCTCGTATGCAAAGAGAAAAATAAGTTCTTAAATGTAAATACATATTATAATGTTGTGTCCACATACAAATAATATATGACAATATAAATAAGTAGTAATACGGTATAAATAACAAAATATACATAGGTATATGCAATTACAAATAGGAAAACAATTGAACGTAAATTTTTAAATATAAATGTATAACTACAAATGCAATAAACTTCTTAAAGCCATGCCTAAAACTGAAAGTATACGAGTATTGCACTGAATTGTTTGATTTTATTAATTTTATTCTGTGCAGTTTTTTCAAGTTTTTCGTACAAGATTTTTGTTAAAGAACTATATGTATAGGTATCTACTATCTACTGCAAATTTTTTATAGTTGAAAAAAAAAATTGAATATTATTAGATAGGTTCATAATTTATATCTATAAAAAATAGTTAAAAATTATTATTATTCTTATAATTTAGAATTAGAATTGATATAAAATATGCATACGTATATATGTACATTGTACACGTACTTGGTCATTAAAAAAAAAACTGGTTTTTATAAATTCCAATAACAATCTCAATTTTATATACAACCATAGTAGCACAGTTTTGCGAAAGTGCAAAATATGTAGTTTTTTTTTACATAATTTTTTTTTTTTTAAATTATGACCTTGTGTTTTGATTGGTTCATCGTTTACTTACAAGTTTTTTTTTTTTATTAATTTTTTTTTATTTAGTAATTAGTATCATTTATTATACATTTATTATGTATGTGCGTAAATAAATTAAAAACGAAAAAAAACTTTACGTAATAATTTTTTTTTAAAATTCTATGATTGCCAACGTATTATACATTTACAATTTACAAACTACTGTGTACATTATTACCTTATTACAGTATTACAGAGGGCGTTTTGTTTTTACATTTAAAATTACATATCATACAAGCGAATGTTATGTGGGTATATATGAATGAAGGCCGCATATTTTCTAATGATTTTTCATGGTTTGATTTCTACAAATCACTGAAATATTTTGTATTTTGGAATTATTTATTTTGAAAGGTGCTTAAAAGCTTTATATGAACATATACAAAATATGAAAACAACTTTTTCTGTTTCTTTTTTATTTTTCTTTATTTTGTTTTGTAATCAAATCAAAACATGATTTGCATTTCTTTTTCTTCTATTTATTTCCAAAAACCAAAAACATAAATTTTATTTTTTTCTCGACTTATCAACAAAATAACATAAATTTTAATATACTACACAACAACCAATTACAATAATTTTTCACATCAGAATGCGAGACAACAATAATGACAAAATGAAAACGAGAGAACAAAATAAAAAGCAGAAAAAGCAAAATGAGCTTTAAAATAAAACATTAATTTTTAGAAAAAAATTTAAATATTTTATTTTAGCATATTTTCAAGGCAAAAGTCAGAATAAAAATAAAGAAATAAAATACAAAAATAAGAAACAACAATAATAATAAAAATTAAACAAAAAAAAAAAAAAACCAAAATACTTATAATAATAACAAAAATGAAAAACTGAAAAATGATTAAAAATATTTTTGAGATTTTTCGCCGTGGTAGTGGTATGAATAGCGTAAAATTAAAAATAACATAAATATAATGTAGACGTACACAAATTAAGAATACACACTCACCACACCACACCAAGTTACGCATGTTAATTTGTGTATATAGGTAGTATGTGGAATTCGCATTTTAGAAAATAATGTAGATATGTATATATACCGTATAAAAATGTTTGTTTCTTTTTTTTGACAAAAATTAGTAGATAGTATATCTTAAATCTTTTCAAATGCAAAATAGATGAAATAAAACATTGAATATTTTCCAAGCGGGAGATGATGAGATATGAGAAAAATAACAATCAAAAAAAAAATATCTAATACGTATAAATATCCATATGTAAATATAAATACATGTATGTGTGACATTTTTACATATTATGCTTACATGTGAATATATATGTATGTAGATATAATGTAAATAAAAATAATTCATTTACTCGTATTTTTCTCATATCATTTTCAAATTTTTGTCAACACATAATGTATATTATATATTATGTATTTATTATTATTTTTTTATATAGTAATGTATGTATGTATGTGTAATAGTATACTATATTTACGCATTACTTTATATACATACCTACACATATGTTTACAAAAATAGTATTTTCGTTTCGTAATAATGTTGTGTTTTTTTTATATTTTTTTTTCTTTATTTTATTTCATTATCATTTTCCGCTTTTTTTTTTCTGCGATCGCATATTGTATTATTGTATAGTAAAAATATTATGTGATTTATATACTAAAAATCAGTATAATTATATTTGCGTATACCTACATATACATAAGCACCACACATACATAATCATTTCGTATATAATATAAAGTAATAATAACGAAAATAATATTTTTAACTTTTTATTCTGATTAATTTTAATATTACACACACACACTCATATATGCGCATTATATTGATATATGTATACAGAAATGTTTGGATTGTATGTAGTACTAGTAAATGTATAAAATGAATTCGTTATCAAAAAATTTCTGTTAAAATTTATATTATCAAAACATTGAAAAAAAAAAAATATTCATAATATTTTTTTCTAAACAAGCAAAGAAAAATGTTGTCAACGCGTCTACAAAAGCTTGTTTATTGAAACACTTTACACCTAAATCTGTACATGTTATGTTACACATGTTATACATTCACATATATATACGTATGTATATTTCTTTATAGAAATAAAAAAAAATAAGAAAAACAAAAACAAAATATATTATTAAAAATTATCATTTGAGATTTTTGTTAATAATGTATGTACTATATCTATATAAAATAGCTTTAAAAATGTTGAATATTATACTACCTATGTTCCTATGTATATGTAAAGTATTTTTATACATTCATATTTACTATATACACATAGATTTAATCAATATTACATGTGTATCTATATACATTATACGGAAATTTACTGCCGCCATTATTCAAATTATTGTGTTTATATTAAAATTTATATTTCTTCTTTTTCTTCTTTTTTTTGTTGCTGTCTATCAACATCACGCAATTCATATACATATGTATATACCCACAACTATAATATGTATACGTAATATGTATATATGATACAGTATATTATGTACATATATGTACATGTACGCGTATTTTATATTTCTGTACACATATTAAATCAGATAAGGAAAATATATACATATGTATATACAACACATGCGTGTGTAAATAAAATTTGATGCGTAACTCGTTAATTCGTTGACTTTTTTTTCTTTTTTGCTATTCAATTTTTCACATTTGATACCAACACTTTTTTTTTCAATTAATGACTAAACAACAAACAGCAAAAAAACAAAAAAAAAAAAAAACAAATACAGCACCCATGTTAATTGTATGATATTCAAAGCATGATCAAAATTTTCATAAATTATATGCATAGAACTGTATGTGTGTATATGTGTGTGTGTAAGTGTACCTATAATGTGTACAAATAATATTTTTTTTTTAATTTTTTTTTTGGCGGGAAATTGTAAATTTATATTATTATGTATAGTTTTTTTTTTTTTTTAAGATATGATATGATATTATACTCGCATATACTACACATTATATGCAGAAAAAATAACAATAATAATTTTTGGCGAAAAAATTTATAAAATTTTAATAAAAGCTTACATTTATATGTACGCCTATGCATTCGTACATAATTACAATTTCGTATACAAAAAAGGTGAAAAATAAAAAACACATGAATATATGTATGTATAATTTGGTATATTAGGCGGTAGGTGATAATAGTGGCAATATAGGTATTGATTAGAGTTTAGAGAATTAATTGTATATAGAAAAAGTTGATTGCGCTTACTCAGAATACTTTACTCATATTTTTGAATATTTATGTATATATGTATATATGTTTTTATAGGTTCTAATAATACAATAACGCACATAAATAAATGTGTGTCGAAATATTTTTTGTCAATGTCATGTCATATCATTGAATAAAAGTGTATTATATTATATAACCATAACCGAAAAATATTGTTAATTCAAGATAATATATAGTTTTTCAGTAGAAAACATTACAAATTTTTTCATGAAATAAATTCGTTAAATAATAGAACGGTTTAATGAATAAATATTCAAATTATAATTATTGTCATTCACTACAACTATATGTGTATATATATATTTACGTACATATATACATACACAAGTATACAAGTAATTATTGTGTACCCACTATCCGCGCATAGATGTATCTATTCATTTACTTATATATCATACACAATTGTAAATACATATTTACATAAACATTTATGTATGGTAAATGGTATTTTTCTTTTTAATTTTTGTATATTTTTAAACATAACAACATATACAGTAGAATCATATATTACCTACATCATAAAATATAATTTATTAGACACATAGTGATAAAAACATAATATGCAAAAAAAAAAAAACAACATGTACAATTTGAATATTAAAAGGTTAATAATAAATTTATAGCAAAAAAATAGGAAAACTACAATACAATTAAATTTTGATATAGATACATAAGTATATACGTATGTATGTTGAGTCTGCAAATAATTTACTTGCAAACATGTGTAATATACCAGTAATACATAATTCTTAGTGTATAAGAATACAATTTGTATATGTATGGATATGTTATTATTATACATATGTTTTAAAAAGTATTGTAAGAGAAAAAAATAAGTAAATTAGAAGCAAATCAAAAGTTTAAAATGCAAATGATGTGTGTAAACACAAGACATACATGTACATATATATATGCATAATTATACAAATGTTCAAATATTAAATAAATAAAATTATGCATATATGTAAGTAAAATTATATATTTATATACCATTGATAATAATCAAATAATATTATGTACTCGCGTAAATATTTTAACAAAATTATATAATATGTAGGTACATAATACTTGTGTACAATGCTTGTATGTGATTAATGATAATAATAAAATTTGTATACATTTTTTGTACAATTTATATATACATATCTACATGTTTATATGCATGATATATATGTATGTAAAAAAAAGTGTTTTTATCGCTTTACAGATTGATTGTATATTAAAAATAAAAAATATCTAATTTGTGACCCTCAAATTGAATGATTTTAATTGTTATTTTGTTAAAAATGTTTAGACAATGCCTACATTATTTACTATATGCATATATAATTTATGTCATATCACAAATCCGAATTTTATTTAATTATGTACTTAAAATTTACGGTAAATTTAAATCAAATTTTTAGTCAGTTAATTATAATATGTAATTGTCTTTGATTTATTTTATTAATTGTTCAGGATTTCATAATATTCTTCCTGAATTTCCTAAATTATATTAAATTGTGTAGGTATGTACATGAACATATGTGTGTTATATGTTACATTTTAAATTTTGTATATATAACTACATATTCTATACAATATCTATACATATGCATGATACAAAGTCTACTATATAAATAGACTTTGTTATCACGTAAATATGTACATAATATATGTGTACATATTAACAGATCATCGTGTAATATTACACCACATAATGAATCAACACATGTGCACTACTACCATTATAATACCACATGTGCGTTTATTACATATAATGTATACATGTGGTGTGGTATATACATATATAATGTATAAAAATCTTTTATTTCATGAACAACGTCAGATAATATGTGTGTATCTTAAATGTATTAAATTTAAAAAATAAAAGTTGAAAATTAAAAAAAAAAAATATTCAAAAATTGAAAGAAAGAAAAATAACTTTTGATGCGTAACATATGGGGAAGAACAGAATATATTTTATGTTCTATACGTGTGTAGATATTATTGTATACAATATAGGAACAAACACTATAAAAAAATTATTATTAAAAAAAAATATTGTATGCATACCATATATTGACATATAAAATATTATAATGCATATACAGCTTAAATGTATGAATTTATGTGTATAAAGATATGTATAGAAAAGGAAGAAAACATTTTTTTTTATTACATTTAGCTTGAAGTTGAAATTATTCAATGTTCATTCGTTACGTCAAATTTGAATGACAAGGCCTCCCGTATTTAGTTACCTCTATATATATCTAATGGGTGGTATTATATAGATAGATATTAGCTGATCAATTCAATACATATATACGCATATGGTATCTACTATTGAAAATACGATACTTTTTGAATTTACGTATTAGGCGTATAATTTTATAATGTATAATATTATATAAATTCGTATTTATTAAATTTACTTGGTAAATATTGGTATGCTTGGTAAATATTTATATAATATTCTGTTAATGATATACAGAATTTGAAAACAACATAATATTACATACATTTACATATATGTATATGTATGTACGTACATTTAAATGCCATAACATTTATCTGTTTGATTTAAAACATTTTTCAAATTAATTTCCTTGAAACAATAAAATTACATTACTGTATGATAAATGTATCTGTAACTGTAAAAAAAAAGTGTAAAATAAAAAGTATGTAAGTTATAAATAGAAGAAAAATTTTATAGAAAAAAATAAAAAAACAAAAATAATGTATATACCTATCTAAATAAATTTAGAAAACATGTTTTTGATAAAATGTTCATAAAATATAATGCATAAATTCATTCTTGCATATATACATCTACGAGTAAATTTTATAAATGGTTATTATCTTGAATTAGCATCTCGTGTATATATGTACATACATACATATATATGTATGTAGTATTATGTAGATATGTATGTATATTAAAGTGTTTCTATACTATATGTTTGTCATTGCATGCTGTCAATTTAATTAGGTAACATTCCAGTTACTTTTTTAATTTATACAAATATGTGTATGTGTATACATGTGTGAAATGCAATCGTTATTAATATGTTGTATAAGTCTATGTAATTTATATAACATTTATATACATATGTATATGAATATGTAGTACAAAGAATTTGAATTACACAGTAACCATATCATAAACCATACCAATCATACCATACTTACATATATGTACATACACATATGCTTTATTTTACTACTACATATATCGTTAAAATCCTACACACATTATGCACAAATCTTTTTTTTTTTATATATATATTTTTTGTAATACCATTTTTGTTGTTACCATATACATACTTGCTTAAATGTTAAAGTACTTACTTAGTAGGTAAAGTTTATATTTTTATTTCTTCTGTTTAAAATAAAATTATTATACATATACATATTTTAAATGGAATATACAGTATTTTGTATCAATTATATACGATTATATATACATATATAAATACATACATATAGGTACACAAATAAATGTGCATGAAAAACAAGCTTGAAATTGCATCTACAGAAGTATATAGATACATTTTTATGCATTCAATTTAAATAGATATTATGTACATAATATTATGTATGTAATTTCACATTTATTTTCATCTACATATATATATATATTTATTTATATAAATACATACTCGAGTATGTAACATATATTATAAAAATTGTAGATAATATATCTGTATAGATTTGTGCTTAATTTAACGCGCCGTTAAGTCTTCTATGCATTTCATTTTTTAGATTTCTACATCATTTTCGTAAACAACTTTATATTATTTCTTATAAGTATTATTTTTATATGTACACATATATGTACATAATGTATACACAAGAAAAACATACATACTTATTATATATACAAATATTTTCTATACATATAAAAATAAAAGATATAATACAAAAGTTATACATATATGATACTTAAACGAATAATAATTTTTAATCATATACGTACGTAGGTATTTGTAAACATTTTTGTATGTACTCGTATATAATGTATCTACGTTCAATTTTCAAAATTTATGCTATTCTTCTACTAACCTAACATGGCCCACTTTTATATGACAAGCCTTATTTATACTTAAATTAAAAAAAAAAAATAAATAAAATTACACAAAAGGCAACTTTTATCAATTTTGTTGTTATTTTTTTTCCTATATTGTTACTATACATACTCGTATATATTTATCATTTTAATTTAAATCCGTGAGTAGAATAATTAAATAAGATAATAAAAAAACAAACCACTTCGAAATCAGCTATATATATATAAAGATATACATATGTATATACGTAATCGATTGTTTTCATTTTATTTTCGAAAAAAAAAAATATTTAGGTTTAATGTATGTTTGTATAAAAGTACAAATCTTTCAATTGTCTTATTTTATTATTATTACGAATAATAATGCACAGAAAAACAAAACAAAAATATTTCAAAAACTAAAACAAAATCAATAACAAAAACATAACATAAAATACATAAAAACTGTGAAACGTATACATATATGTATATAGCATCTAGGGATATGTGATGTGTAAATTTTGGGAACAACATTTTTTTTTTTTTTGGCAACCAACTGCGATATGGCTGACTAAGTATATGCACGTACATATATGTATATAATATGTACATGAATAAATTACATAATAGTTCTATGACATATTTCTAATTTTATTTTTGAAATTAAGTAGTTGATGATGAAATACATATTTTGAAAAAGTTTTTAATTAAATAAAATATTATGTATAATTAGATATACCTTATAAAATATAAAATGTATGAATGTATTTATTAATTTTTCTTATTATTGAATATTCTTCAAATCTATAAAAACAAAAATATTAATTATTATAATTTCAAATTTATTGATAGAGTAGGTGGTAATGAAAATGAAATGGAACGTAAACCAAATGAGAGTAGGTATAAATTATATTTATATTTTATTGAAACACTGGTCTGAATTTGTTTAGTTATTTTTTCATTTCAACAATCTTCTCTATACAAAGTATGTACACAATGTGCATAATATAGAAGATATGTACATACTTAGATACTATCATCTTAGATAATCATCACTATAAATACTATATATACATACATATATTCTTTTATTTTATTTATTGTTTATTGTAATAGTTAAGAAATTAGGTCAAATTTGTTATTTACATATATGTATGTATGTATTTGTCATGCTCATGGTTCGTTATAATCAACATCAGCATTAATATATCATTGAAAATATCTTTTTATTATTATTACTTATTATTGTCTCTATATGTCTTTATTATTATTATTAAACTGAAATGATTTAAACTATATATACGTACTTTTATAAGTATGAGTATAATCTACTCTACAGTATGTATATTCGTCGTAATATGTACATAATGATTTCTTAAGTGACCTAAATTAGATGATGACGTGTAAAATAAAAAAAAATAAATAAAGTGTAAATAATAATGTATCTGATTGTTAGGTAATTGTAGTAGTAGATTTAGTAAAATGCATTTCATATTTTATTGTGATCATTATTGTAGCAAAATATGCGAGTTATTGTAGGCTGTAAGTGGTTGTAATTTGATTATATATGTATTTTTTTTTTAAATTGTCATCATGTACATATATTACACATTTAGTAGCTCTATTTAAAAATTTATAATTCATTTCGTTCTACTGTCCAAATAAAAAAAAAAACAAACAAAAAAAAACATTAAATAAAAATACAATTGATCTACAAATATGTATACATATAAAATACATTTTTCAAAAATAATTTTATATATGGCTTTATTTTTAAAGTTATTCAACTCTTTGCCTTCAGAAAAGTAAATAAATTTTTACCAAACCATATCATTAATTCGTTTTATTATACTCTTTAAAGTTCATTTTTCAAATTTATTTTTCAACCACAACAACAACAGCAACAACAATAAAACAAAACATTCATTAAAATGTTGAAAATAAAAATTTCATTACATGATTGATTGACTTCAAAAAAATGTGAAGCACTTGAATAAACTGAAAACAAAATTGACAAAAATAAATTCAATAATATTTGTATTGAAAATTTAAATTGAAGACACTCAATTCCTATTATATACGTATATATACATATATATAACCTTATATTGCATTCAGTGTGAAATTTCAATGAAAAATTAAATATTAAATTCCATTAACAAAAAAAAAAAAGTTAAATAAACACAATTCTTAGTCATGTCTTATTTTAGTATAATATTTTTAGTTTTTTACTATTTTATAGTTTGGAATCTTCTGTTACAACATAAATATATGTGCGTTCAAACGTTCATACAATATGAATAATGTAAACTCAAAACTTTATAAACTTTTAAAAATGAACAAATATTAATACACACATATCATTTATGTAACGAATTTGCATATTATATATTATGTAGTACATTTGCAGTGTTGTTAGTTGATTTTTTTGTGTTTTTCATGTGCAATAATCGCATTCTACTCTGAGAGAAAGTTAATTCTTTTTGAGGACTGGATAAAATATGAGTACACATGATGTGTGAAATGCTACTCGTACTACTTGTATAAAAATATAAACTACTTATACCCAACAAATAAATTTTCAGATCAGATGTCAAAGATAAGCTTATGTACATATGTATATGGAATGTGTATAAAATGAATAAATAAATTATGAAGATATTTTTAATATTTATATTTGAAAGTAATAGATTTATTTTATTTCATTTTTCGTTTTTTTCTTTTTTTTTTTAATTTTTAAATTTTTATTTGTTATTTATAATTGAAATTTAATTTGTTTGTTTTCTATATCTGTTTTTTATTTACAGAATATTATTGTACACGTAAAATGACTGTTGGGCAATTACCTAAACCACAAAAAGCTGACCTGCGTGAACAGACAAAAATTCAACAAAAAGAAACTGATCATGAAAAACAGCAAAAACAAACTGAAAATGTATAAAATACAAAATGAAATTGTTTCTTTTAAAAATTTAAGAAATCAAAAATAACTGAATGATATACAAAAACAAAAAAATTATAAAAAATTCTATAATCACATTACACACATAATTCAACAGAAAATTTAAAAATTTAAAAAATAATATTATGCCTAATACATATAACATTTTTGGATTTAAACGCATATCTCTTATAAGCAACACATTAAATAATATAATTATATCCACATAACATACATCTTACAAGAATTACATAAAAATTAAACAGGAAGAAATAAAAAAAAATAAATGAACTTATTTTACATAATATTAAAATTTTCAAAAAAAAAATTAAAAACACAAACACAAATCAATAAAAATTATGATGAAAAAAATTGAAACAAATTTTAAATATTAATTGAAAAACAAATAAAAACATATACAAAAAGAAAAATACAAATATAATGTAAAAGAATGAAGCGGAAATGCGATTACGCATATAAACGCTTATTATAATTGATCTCACATACAAATCAAAAAAAAAAAAAAAACAAAAACAAAAATATAAAAAAAAAACTAAACCACAAAAGTTTTTTTTTTTTTAATATAAATTTTAATTTTATTTTCTTTTAAGTTAAATTTTAATAATTATTATTAGTTTTTATTTAAAACAAATTTTTAAAAAAAAAAAAATTCGTTTACAAAAAACAAATAAAAAACAAATTAAATTATAATTTAAAAATAAAATCAATTGTGAAAAGTAAAACATAAAATATTAGGTATAAAAATAATAATTGTATAGAAAAGAATTAAATGTAGTAATTTGTGTAAAAAAAAAAAAATTTCGATTGTAAACAATTGATACCTATAAATTTTTGTAAAATTTAAAACGAAAAAAAAAAAAATTAAAATGAAAAAAAAATAATTAAAATTAAAAATATATATCTATATATATATAAAAGAAAATTTAAAAATGATATAAAATTAAAAATAAAATTATTTATTTAAAAATTGAAAATTTAAAATTTTGTGTTTTATTTATAAAAATACATAAATCTCTTTTTTTTTAATTGGTCAACAATTTCTTTATAACCTCCATTGCTACAAAGTATGTATTGAGTAGAAGAGCAACAAACTATAAAATGTTAGTTGATTATCCGCGTTGTTATGTCTTGCACAATATTAACTTTCTACTGAGAGAAAATTAACTTTTTTTGAAGACTAAAAATGCGAGTACAGATGATGTATAAAATACTACTCGTATTATTGTATACATCGTATCGTGCGTGCGTATACTCTATCTATAGGTACTCAGGTACTCTTAGAGTTAATGATCTTCACTGCTCGAGGGTATGTAAATAGGGGAGAAGCAAATATCATGAATGTTGTTACTTTATTATCCGTGTTTATTATGTACACTATTCGTATTTTACTGAAGGAGAAAATCAACTTTTTCTGAACAAGAAAATACGAGTACATTTATGATGTGTTGTTGAATACTACTACAAAGGGGAGGAGCGAGTGTATTAAATGTTGTTAGTTAATTTTTTTCGTATTTGTCATGCATCATATTCGTATTATTTTACTTAGAGAGAAAATCAAATTTTTCTGAAGACTGAAAATACGAGTACACATCACATAGTGTGTAGAATGTGGGAAGGAGGAGGAGGAGGAGGAGGAAGTATTGAATATTTTTAGTTTATAATCTGTGTTTTGTCTTATTATTATTATATTAGCATTCTACCGAGAGAGAGAAAATCAAAGTTTTTTTCTCAAGAATGAAAATGCGAGTACACACATATTGTTTGAAATAATATACTTACTCGTACTAGCAAAAATATACATACAATTTCTATTAAACCAATTTGATTTTAATTCCAGCTGTCAATCATAAATAATTAACGTTCACACTCGATTCATTCATGACTCGTATGATTTTCTACAAAAAGTGGAAATTTAAAATCAACAATTTATTTATTCTGTAGAAACACAGAGATGTGATTATTACTATTTTTTTTTTTTTTTTGTTATTAAGTAAATTGTTTTAATTGAATCTATATTTTTTTTTTAATTTTTTTTAAAATTTTTTCTTAGAAAAACGTACACTTACATATGTATATATTTTCCCGTATGTATCTATATTTGAAGATTAATGTTTTTTTTTCGTACATACATATGTAATTACAACTACACGGTAATCGAAAACAATTATTTCTTTTTTCTTTGTTTCTTGAAAAACCTATATATGATTGTATGTGCTTACAGTATTTTTATTAGTCAGTTCAGTGTAACAAAAATTTGTTTTTATAATAATTTTATTATTTTCTTAGAAATTAAATTTATATATTGTACGAGTAGGTAGCTATATATATTATTCCATCATGAATTTTTAATTCAAAGAAAATGTTGATTTCCTATAATTTACTCGTATAGTTTTATATTAAATATAAAAATTATTAGAGCAAATTTTCATATTCCCTGAACGAATCAGTCAAGAATTATATTTTTAAAATATTTTTACGATTATATATGATTATGGAATAATTTGTTATATTATCAAATCATAAAAATATTTATTTTTATTTTATTATTTTTTTTTTCAACGGAAAACTAAATTTAATATTGAAATAAACTTTGTATATGTACGAGTATTTATATACTATATCCATATAAGTATATTATGTGTAGTTTAAAAAAAAAACAAAAAATAAAAAGAAAATTATTTTTTTATTTTCTTTGATAATTTGTAAAAAATGTTGTATACTGTAAAAATGAAAAATTACAAAAATATTACATGATGTAATGTGTTCGCAGCTCATATACTCGTACTGTGCTATTACTATGCGTAATATGTTGCACACACATTTACATATACAAGTACAGTATGACCTCTTTAATCCGAACCTCGTTAATCCGAATTACCCAGTAATCCGAACCGGTTTTTTCTGATATACGTAAGCATTCTGTAATCCGAATTTTTGCTCCCTAGTACTCTAAAATCCGGATTACGTTCATTAGGTATGCGTACAATAAAAGAAAATTACGAATGTGAATAGTTACAGTAAATTAAAAGTACCGTAATTCTGTCTGGCTTTGTTTTGTTATTGTTTTTGCATTGTTTTGTTCTGTATTTTTTCGTGCAAAATTGCATATTAAACACTTCATTCATTCAATTTTTGTTCATAGAGTAACATATTTGTCTATAATTTAAGATTTAAATAAGATTTTTGTGATTTTTGTATGATGGCTAGCAATATAAAAAAAAGGTTACATAAGACTTTAAGTATTGAAGAAAAATGCAAGATATTGGATAAACTTGCACAGGGATATAGTGGGAAGGCTCTGGCCGCTGAATATAAAATAGGCACATCAACAGTATCCGATTTGCGGAAACATGAGAAGAAAATAAGAAAGTAAGAGTTACATTTTAATTTATAAGTATGAATAATTTTCAAATGATGTTCATTATTTTTTTTTGGAGAAAATGAACTTCCGTTCCAACAAATTTCAGCATTGCAAGAAATGCGTGAACATGCTGTGCAGCTGGCTAAAAATCAGAAAATGAAACAATCTGTAATTACAGAATTTTTCACATAATTTAATGTCATATTAATGAAATGTATATAAACATGATGTATTGATAAAGAATAAATAGTTTTTAAAAAAATAATGGTGTTTCAGACTATTAAACTTAGGTTCCAGTAATCCGGATAATCGATAATCCGGATTTGGTCGTGCATTAATTAGTCCGGATTAAAGAGGTTATACTGTAGTAAGTAATAATACGTAAATGTATCAACCTTGAAGTATCATTTTCCTTAGTTTCTTATTAGTACATGTATACATATTTTTAATCATGTATTTTCGATTTTTTTTTTTTTATTTATACCCACTTCACGCTCCACGCTCTATGTTTCATGATCGTTGATTGGCATCAATTCAAAATGAAATTTTATTCACTGTAACTTTGAAAATTATAAATTTTAATTTTAATTTTTTCATTTTTTTTTAAGTTTTTTTTTTCTTTACATTTTTTTTTACATAATTATTTACAAAAACTGAAAATAAAATATTTTTCCAACAACAAAAATATCCAAAAAATCTTGTTGTATCACGCTTTGTTGCAAGTGGTATGGTAGGAGTAGGAACATTATTCGTAAGTAAAACTGATTTGGCTCTCTCTATATAAACAACCAAATCAAATTTTTAGTTAATGGAAATTCTAAAAGATTTTAAAGATTATGTTTCATTTAAAATTTTATGTACGCATTACATACATTCGTACATATATACATTTAAATACATATTACATATTACATACATATTACATGTTTGTGTACGCATTTATTTTTAATTTAATTTTTTTTGTATTTGGAAAAATTCCATCACTTGTTTAAATTATTTAAAAAAATATTAAAATGTTTTTTCAAGATTTTAAGTTTACGTATAGCTGTACAAATATTCATTTAAAATTCTCTATGTTAGTTTTATTTCTCTCTGTATGTGTGCGTGTCATTTTTTTTAGGAACATGTTTGCACATGTAAGTACTACTACTTATTTTGTTTCTAGACAAATTTTAGTTATTTCTGCATATTATGTATGTAATGTGTATTTTTTTACCAATAGATATAAAAATTGAATTCAATGTTCTAATTAGTGATATACTTAAGTTACATTTACTTAATATTTCAAAGACAAGAAAAATGATTGAAAATGATTAAAGGTAAACAAATTTATCCAACTACTTATAATAATTACAGATCTTCATACTTCCAATTTTTTGGTTGGGATGTAGTCAAATTTCACATAAATAATTGCATTCACTTATATACGCTTTGTTTTCTTGTACAAAAACGAATATAAACATAAATATGGATGCGTGTATACATCTTTTCCATAAATCTGAAAAAATAAATTTATTTTTCTGCAATTTTATCAAAAGATATTCTATCATTTTTTTTCTTTTTTCATCAAATTAAATATAAATAAAAATTTATGTTTACATAAATTTGTGCTATGTAAATATATTCTATAATATACATATGTATATAATATGCATTTCAGCTTTGAATATTATGTATACGAAGAAAAAAGTAAGCAATTATTATGAGTAAATAATTAAATAACAAATAAAAATACATAGAAGATAATATCACGAAATAAATATGTAGTATGTAATGTACATTATGTATATGTTTTAAAATATATTCCAGAATTATAACTGAAAAAATATGAATGATATTATGAATAATGAATCACACACATAATATCACTTCTGTTATATTTTATTAAAAATTAGTCATCGTAAATGTTTATAAATTCATGTACATATGAGTATCGTATATATGCATGTACATATCTATTATGCATATAAAAATAAATTGAAAATAAAAAAAAAATGTGAATAGACAATAAAATGAAATTCATATGAAAATTGATACTAAAAATTGAAATTGAAAATCAATATAGTATATTTGCTCATATACTATACATACATGAGTATACTTTTCACTGTAGAATGTTTGCAATATCACATATCGTTGTTTTGTAATTGTAAATTTTTTGATTTATAGATAAAATATAAAGCATATAGTGCATAAATATATTAAATGTATATGATGTGTAATACAAAGTCAACTTTCTGATAAATGTAAAATACTTTATTTATATGCAAGACTAATTCTTAGTCATTTCAATTGCAATAATATGACATATATTTGTATATTTATGTAAATTAATACAAATGAACTATAATTAATATACAGGGTGATTCAGTGTGACATATAGCACTGGAATAGTTATCTGATAGTGATAGATCTCCCTAAAGCAAATAAAATTTCTATATGGCATTGAAACCATTTGATATCTAGATTGCATTGGAATCACTCTGTAAATTTTATTAGGAAATTTTTTCTATGAATAAATTTTGTTAATTCAGCTTTCATTTAATGCGAAAAAATTAAAACAAATCCAAATTGACCCAATTTATTCAATAGATAGGTTACTATTTTAGCACTATTAGCTTTTCAAATATTCTATACATTCTGCTATGTACATATAAGTAAATAAAGTTAATAACAGTGTGGAGTAGTAGACTATAGATTTTATAATGAAATATAAGAACTATGATCTAAATCTAATTTTGATGAATTAAATTGCTGTTAATTCATCAAAATTTATTGCATCGAATTAATACAAAAATTATACTGGTGCATATATTTTATTTTAGTTTGAGAATTCTAAAATTTTTGAGAGTTCTTAAAGCGAAAAATTTGAATATTTAAAAAAAAATTTTTTTTTATAATCTAACTGAATCGATAAACTAATTTATAATGTAACTTATATCTATGTATTTAAAAATATTTATTTCTAAAAAATCTTATCAGTTTCAAATATGTACACAAAAACTACTTATTCAAATCATAATAACAAAACAAAAAATTGTAAAGTTTTTCAAAACACCAATAGCAATAAACTTGAATTCAATTTTCATATTACATTATGTATAATTCTTTTTGGTTAAAAATACAGCAGAAAAATAATTAAGAAACGAAACAGAAAAACATCATTATTATAATTCTCCTCTAATTATTTCGAATATCTGTATATATCATTATAATCCGTAAAGTAATCTGTATAAAGTGTAAAAGTATCTGAATAAAAATATAATCAAAAATTTATTCGATGTCCTTGCAAGGTTAAATTAAATTTCATTCAACCACGTATGTATACACACATATTTATATGTAAACAACAATTGATAATTTCATTTCCATCATCAAATAAACAAGAAAAAAAAAAGAAATAAATTTGCCAAATAAAAATCTCAGCACATCAAAAACATACGAGATACGAGCAAGAAGAAACCAGATATTTTTCTTTTTAACATTTTATCTGCGAAACTGAAAGTTTCAAAACAAATCACACAATATGCAATGTGATAAGTATAGTATAAAAAATGAAATGAAACTTTTTTTTTTATTTCACCTGTGCGCTTAATTAAATATTAAATGTAATATATGTACGTATATAATACTGTTTTTTAGATTTATGTTTTATGTGGGTACATGCATATAAACACATAAACTTATTCATAGACAGCAATTTTCTGTACATATACGAGAATACATATATGTATTTAATAGCGAAAACTGAAAATCTGGAAAATATAAATGAAATTCGTAAAAAAAAAATCTAAAATCAAAATCCACACATGCATCCACATACATACATTTACATACGTCATATACGAGTATAATCATGTCATATTATACTGTATATTCGAGAGCTAATAGTAATTACATTGTATCGATATATAAATAACCAATCTGATCCGATATATAGAAACATATTCTTCACTCAGCGTCCGGCAAAACATTCATTAACTACATTATTTATACTCGTATATCAAAAACATAAAAATAAATTTATCTTTTTCGAGAGAAAAACAATTCAATTTTTCACAAATTTCCAAATCACCACCGATAATTTTCAAAATAGTGAAAAAAAAAAATGAATAAATAAATATAAATATAAAATGAAATGAAATAAAATAAAAATTAATTCAGAAATAAATGCTGTAAATTTAGAACTGCTTTTTAACTTACAGCAAATTGAATATATTTTTTCTCGAACATACCTATAGATAGATATCTATATATAACTTACATACATTGGTACATACATATATGCAATCAATTTGAAAACAGAGTACTAAAATGTAAAAATTAAAAGCAATATGTGAGTCGATCTTGTGATATTTCCAGTAATTCATCCAATCAATTACCCCACTCCACCATACCACCATCCACCCACTAATTATTTGCATTTTTTCCACACTTATTTTTCGTTCTTTCTTTTTTCTTCTTCTTCTTCAATCTTAATATTTTCACTCGAATATTATTTCATGCAATACAAGAAAAGAGCTTTTTATAATTTTTATTTCAAATAAACACATAAATACTTACTAATATCGAAGTTTGTATATCATTATTACATGCATGTGTGTTTGTAATGTACATACCACTGTACGTACTATACAATTTTATATATTACATGCAAACGTTTTGTTTATTTGGATTGCAATTTTCATATGCCATTTGGATGCCATATTGTCTACCTTCGGTATTTTCAATTCAACGAAGCACGAAAATTGCAAAAAAAAAATATATAATAATTATTTTTTCTTATTTCTATTATATATTATTATTTGTAATTTTAAATATATGTACCTACATATACGTATGTTATGTTTGTAATTGTTTTTTCAAATATACATATATCGCTCTTATAATCTACTCGTATATATGTGATATGTATCTTTTTTTATTTTTCTTAATATGTTCGTTTTTTTTTTTTTTTTGTTTTTTCATTAATTTTTTTGTATAGAAACTTCTATAATAAATATAAATAAATGGAATTGTGGTGAACGTGTCTGAACATGTCTATTCAGACTGGAATATATAAAGTTCACATGGGAAAAAAGCAACGAAAAAGGTGAGGCGGAGCTTTTTTGATTATAATTTCCATTATTTCATTTTTTTTTTCAGTTGTTCTTTTTTTCTCATTTATTCATTGGAATTAAAAAATAACATTTTGGCGGGAACTGGAATTTTTAAATCATACGATTTTCGATTTATACTCGTATTATATTATATTTGCGATCGAGATCGCGTTGTATATTGCGGTTGTGCTTGTACTGTACTTCTGCCTGTGCTAGCTAGCTAGATATATTCGTACTCATACATAAAATGTACATTTATTTAGTAGATGATATGTCGTCAATCTCATTTTAAATTAAACCAACTTGTGTTGCCCTTGCCGTATATATTATGGTTGATTATGGATTATTATATACATATATGTATTCATTTATACATTATATTATGAGCCATTATCCATAGGCACAACACAAATACTTAGATATGTTTTGTCTTCTGGTCTTCTAGATGAAATGGATGGGCTTGGACTACATACTAACAAACAAACAACACTAAACAAACAAGAAAAAGTATACCAGCAATAGTATCATAATATTTTTATTTTAATTTTATTTCTTTATTTTTTAATAATTTTTTTTTAATTTTATTATTTTGATGATGATGATGATTTTATGTACGACATACAAACATGCATAATCACGTTCGCATATAACGTACGATAAACATGTACATATGTAGGTAAAATGCAAAAAAAAAAAAAATATGTTAAAAACAATAAAAGATTTTTGATATATTCGTAAAAGAATGAATAGTTATTATACGATTATACCTGTACCTGTATGATGATACCACAATGTGATATTACGTCGTGTTGTGTTGCGATTTATCATTTAAAAGAATATATGTATATTTTTTTTCTTATTTTTTTTTATTACAATATTATAACTTCTGTGTCATTATATATGTATAAACAAAATAATAAAAAAAAGAATTCTTTTTCTATACACATACATACCCACATACATATGTATATGTATATGACAATCTATTTTTCAATTTCAATTCTTTTGGAACATTCGTACATGTACATATACATATCTGCAATTTAATAGGTGAAAGGAAATATAAAATGAATGGATCGATGATTTCAAATGATCGAAACATTGGATGACAACTACATTACTTCACATAAGAAAGACATACATATATACTTACATACATATATAATTTGTTGAAATTCTTTAAAATGCATTCCTTGATAAATTTTGTGTTTTTTCTTTAATTTATTTTTATTTTTATTTTTTTTTTTTACCAAAACATTAGATCGATCATTTGTCATCGAATTTTAAATTTGATAAAAGATCTTATAAGCAATTTTTTAAAGATTTTTTTTTCGTTTATATGTTTTGTTGAATTGAATATTTTTATAATAAGAAAAAATCTCTTCTAACACCTGTTATTTTTTGTAAATTGAAATATTGTTTAAACTCAAAGAACAAAAATGGTATTCGAATCATTATATAATTATATTTACTTCATTCTCTATATACATTTACCTGTTTACTTTTATCTTTTGTAAAATAAATTTTTAGTCAAATATTTGATTTATTTTTTTCTTCTATCTTTTAAAAATGAAAATTTTATTCACCCTTTTTAGTACATAATTTTTTTTTTTTTTTTTTGTGATGAAGTCAATGAAGAAAAAATTAAAATGATGACGACAATCGTATTACATGAATATGTATGTACGTACAAGTACAAGTATAACTAAATAGTAAATACATCAATAAATCATTTTTTTTAGTGACATAGGTTTATTCTATCTTGCATATTTCTTCATAAATTCCATGTATACCAGTATAAGATCTAGTCTATGGTATAAGATTAGTATATACCTGTTTATATAAGAATGAACAAATCATTATTTAACGTCAATTAACTTTCAATTAACCGTGATATTATTATTATTATTATACACGATCATCAATTTACAAATTAACGATAAACGGACTATACATACTCTATACTGGCATAGGTATATAAAAATGCAGTACAATGGATAAATCTGCAATTGAATCGTATATGATTTCATATGAGTTAAACGTTTAAACCTTAAACCAATCAAAATTTTCAGATTTTATTTATCAATTTTGTTGTTGTTGTTGTTTTCATCTTTCTTTTCAATATTATATTTGGTTACAATAATTTCAAAAACAAAAAGACTCATATTGCTCATATTATGAACCCATATAGTCCCATAAGTTTATATATTCTGCTTATGAATTTTAATGAAATGATTTCTCATCAGTTCATACTTAATTATCTTTGTACATTGGTACATTATATGATTATATGTACATAACATGTATACTAAAAAGTACATAACTAAAATGATAAGTGCACGGATAAGATGATAATCTTGAGTACATGTTTATATAAGTATATACATATTCGTACATGCCAAAATGATGAAAAATATATAAAAGAAGCATAACTACTTACTTATAAAATTCTTGTATTCATGTAAGTTGAACGTATATACAATCTCACATATCTGTATATACATGTATATAGTTACATTAAGATATTTGGTGACAAACTATCAAATCACATGTTCATGATTTTTGGAAGAAGATGGATGGGTTCGCATCGAATGACAGATGATGGATAGACGTCCTCAAATTACGTTAAATGAAATTTTATAGAATAAGAGTAACAATAACAACAACAATAAAAAAAAATATAAAAATAAAAATTTTATATGTATGTTTTATATTATTGACATGCGAATATGTTTGTGTTTTGTATACTCCTACATCATGAAAAATGAAGCAAACAAAAACAAAACAACAGAAATTGAATTTAAATTAAAATAAAAAAAAAAAAAAAAACTTTCAAGTGAAGTATGTAATTACGTATGTACAAAATGTATATGCACTTGTGTACGTGTAGTCTACGAACTTTGGTTAGTTTGAAACGTTTTTCCACATGAACGAAATAAGGATTGTATTACATGTCCTGGAATTGAATGGATAAAAACATTTCACATATGGTGTAATTAGGATAAAATTTCTCATAAATTTGATCAAGAAAAAATATTTATGAAAAAGAAAACATACAACAAAAACAAAACAAGAATAATCAACAAAGAATAAATTACAACTTACTGCGGTCTATCGTGCATTATGAAAATATAAAATTTTTAACTGTAGATTTTCATTATGAATTTATTCTTGGAAAAAAATCTGGGTTTTATTTACATTTTATAAATAAACAAAACACTAAATTATTATTTTAATCTATACAAGTAAGAATTTATGAATTACTGTTTTGATTCCATACACTATTTAAATAGAATTGCATATCAGATATGAATGAGAATGATGACAATGTAACGAGTACGAAAAATGAATGGATATGAGTGGACAAGTTTCAAAAATGTCAAGTCGTATATGGTTATGCATATAATCAAAAAATTTATTTATTGCATTTCTTAAGTACATGAATCTAGTTGACAAGATAAAAAACATAGAAAACTTTGTATAATTTTTAGCACTATAGATGCACCAAGTACATTCTAAATTCACCAAGATCACATTATAGATTACATCCCAAAAACATTTTAAAAAATGCATAAGAAGTTGTTGTCTACAAGAGTATAGTATTGAGGAAGTTATATCTAATGTGCGCTGCACTGTTGTGTTAGCGAATAATATATGTAAATAATTGATACTGATAATTATTGACATAACCTTAAAATTTAAATTTAATGACTGCCAATCAATAAAAATTCAATTTTTACGTCTTCAGACTTTTAACGTTTTCTAATTTTTTTTTTCATTCATTTATTCGCGTTCATAAATTTGTTAACCAACAACCAAACATAAAAGTACCTATATAAGTATGCATACATGTTTGTTAAAGATTTATTACTATAGATGTTTTTTAATAGTATAAATTTAATTGTGTTAACAACAGTGATCTTTATATACTTAAATCAATAATTTAATGTTCATTTCATATTTTTTTTTTTTTCATCTTTTACAGGATGTCAATATATTTTTAAAATTTATTTAAAATTATATGACGTTTAATCGGAAAATCCGTCACTGAATTTTCGATGCATTATCGTTTTATAAAAAATGGAAGTAATAAAAAAATTAAAAATTAAATAAAATAAATCTGTTAACAATAATATATAATAATATAAAAAATAGACAAACCGATAGCAAAAAGAAAACGATTACATTTATTCATGTCTCCCTTCTCTTTAACATAGCAATTTTATAGATACATTCGACATTAGTATATTTATTTATTATTGTTATTGTTTTTTTTTTTTTTTGTAAAAAAATAGTCCTGCATCTATGAAATTGTACAAAAAATATCTGTACTATGTAGTTATGTGCAGTACATAATTATATACAATTACTACATTTAATATACGGGTATCTATATATATTCTCAGATTGTCAGATTTATATATTTTTACAAGTAGATACATATATACATATGTGTGTAAATACATATACATAATATTAAATTGCAATATTCTTATATGCAATCTTCGATAAAAATAATTTTAGACATTTTATTACATCGTGTGTCACCCATTAATGACTGAAAAAACTGTAAGAAATGCTCATAAAATTTCATTTTACAATTATTCTTGTATGTACACACATACATACATATACATACGTCATTCAGTATGAATATAATGTATATATACATTTGTTTTTTTATGTTCGCAGTATAAAGTGTATAATATGCATTTAGTTACTTTTTTTTTATTTTAATTTTATTACCTACATACTCTATTACCATGATGGCGTCACATAAAAACTGTCTTCTTATAAAAAAAATTACACTTATATGTGTATACATATATATGTATATATTTTTATGCATTTATATATAAATGGATATATTGAATCTTTGTCCATATACATGTACGAACATGTATATAGTATTAAGTGAAAATTTTAAAAGAAAAAGTCAACAAAAATACAAATTTCAATAAAAATTACATTACATATTCGGTACATATACATATGTATATGCATAGATGTATGTACCTAAATAAAATAAAAATAATAATCATTAATGTGCAACGAATATACGATAATGTATCTATATTCTAGTATATGAAGTCGAATAATATAAGTACATACATACATATATAAGTATATGTATACACGTATTAGGTATATTATAATGTTGTATGGATGCATAAATATTTTTGTTAAATTACGTATAGAATACTCGTACATATTTAATTTGTGCGTGATATCACCACGCATTTAAGGTGATATTCAATTTAAAGATTATATGTATAGCTTGTTCAAAATTCCCAGCGAATAATCTGCGCATGTTTCTCTTGAAATTAAATATGTACATAAAATGATTATATGTATTTGTGTTTTTCTCCCATATAAACCTGAAAAAGTGTAACCACTACAATTATAACCTCGCTCAAAGCATGACGCCATACTCTCACTGCGCATATATTCCATTCGCTGGGAATTTTAAACAAGCTATATGTATATATACATAATTGTGTAAAATGTATGTAATATACTAAATATATTTACAAACTTTCACGTACATTTTATGGCCTACAATAGAGAGTTATAGCAATGCATTTCAAACGTACAACTGTATACATTACATATTCACATATTTCATGTATTGATATATGCATCTTAAAAAGTAGAGAAAAATAAAAACGTAATGTGTTAGTTTATTAAAATGATATTTGTACGTTTTTTTTTTTATTGAAATGCAACTCTAAAAGCATACTAATGCTAATATTCAAATTGAAAACATGATTAAATACATACACAAACACACACACTCAGATACATAATTACTTATATTTATAAGAGTTTTATATTCTATTGTATTCGAAAAAAATATATACATTCACTCCTCGCCTCGTATCTATGTACGATAGTATAATGTGGTACTGTGGTACGTACGCGTATATATACTCGTATAACATTCTATATTATTATAGTACTTATATTTATATTCGACAAAATATTCTTATGTATTTAGCATAGTTATTATTACCGCACTTATAAAATAAAATGATAATTTAAAGACAAAAATAAAACATTTCAAAATAAAAATAATAATAATAAGCATGTAAAATATTTCCTTTTAAATAGATAATAATGTTTTTAAAATGTATCCAACAGTTTATATGAAAAATTTTAATCCTTATGATAATTACTACACACACAAATATATATATATATAGATTTGTACATACTACATAATATACGAATGAAATACAAAAATAAAATTTAAAAATAACTGAAAAATAAAATAATAGTAATAAATAAAAATAGGAAAAGAAATAATAATTTATCGATCTTTAAATGATTTCAAAAGTAGCTAAAAAAAAAACGAACAAAAATTAATATTAAGAAAAGAAAATTAAAAAAGAAACAATAAAAATAGGAAAGAAAAATATAAAGGTATATAAATTAAAAGTGATCTTCAGAAATATATTTTGTAATAAATAAATGAAAAAAAAAAAGGAGAAATAAAATGTTTAGAGAAAAACACATTAAAAAATAGACAATCATAAAAGACTCATAACTCTACAATACGATGAGTGCAAATAAATATGTACATGGATGGGTATATTTTACAAGAAAATATATACGTGGTATAAGATACTAAAAGATACAAGTATATACAGATATGTATAAATAGATACTGTATTACATATTATGGTACTTAATGGTACACATGTATATATTCTATAAATCTGTGTACATATGTATGTAACCGCTATAATCGATGAGGAACATCTTAAATTGATTGAAAAATGAAAGGTAACTCTACAAATGGTATTTATGTATGTATTTTTTCTTTTATTTAACTGTTCAAATGTATATACATACGTATACTATACTTATTTATGGGGAAAAAGAACGTAAATCTAAAAAAATATATAATAAATAAATAACGAACAAATTAATAAAACATATTACATATTCCAAATAGAAATAATATAGTAACAAGAAATAGAAAAAAAAAACCGACAATTATGTTTAGCGAGTTGTAAATTATATCATTTCTCATAAAATATTGACTTCAAAAAACCTAACTGGTTGGTATATATGTAGATATAGGTATATATATAATGTATATAATGTGCTGTTACTATTTATGTATATATTTTATAACCATAATAACAAAATATATATTTATATGTATCTACATTATATGCATGTATCTACATTATATTCGTAAATAATATTCGAAACAAATTTAACTATCAGGAAATACTAATAATGTTATTTAACGGATGTTATTCGGTATAATCGTATGTATTGTACACAATATCAATACAAAAAAAAAAAATATATAATGATATAATGTATATATTATGTACATATGTGAGAATTAAATGCATATACTACATATCTCTAAATATAATGTATGTGATTATAAAGATAGTAAAAAAAAAAAAAATATGTGTGTGTATCTCATCTCATATTCGTATGGTAAAATGTAAAAATTAATTCGATATCATTTTGGAACATGTAAAATGATTATGATGATCATGATAAAATGCATTCAATTAGATGAAAATTGATAGGAAATAGCATTCAGAGCGTTCGTTTTGTCGTTATATTATATAATTTTATCTACATATATGATTATATAAGTACAAATGAACGTATATTATATGCACTGGCGTATAGACTCTAAAATTTTTGGTGTCATTCATTTGATTTTTGTTCTAAACGTTTTCAAATTAATTTAAATTAATAACATACTTCCATTTTACTCATATAAATGTGTACATAAAATATTATATGATCGCATACAATTATGTGATTATGTGTGGTAAAAGGCATAAAAAATATAAATGAATTTTAAACATACATACTTCTATATATATGCGTATATACATCTGTGATATTTATTGTAATAAATTTGTATTCTAATGAGACAAAAGTTTAGAATTTATATGTGTATTTTCCTATAAAAAATACATAATTCTATATTATTCGCATTTGTTATATATGTATGTATTTTCCAATACATAATAGCATCAACAGATAGAAATCTAAAAGAATATTTTATAATGTTTACTAAACACACAGAGTGTTTTGAGTCTCTCTATAATACATATTCATATACATATGTACATCCACATATATGGTATACGTATACATAAGTATGTACATAGTATGTAACTGACTGATAACAATATTTAATATAATATAATTCATCATAATCAATTAAAATTAATAATTGATGTAATTTATTTCATAATATTAATTTATTTTTATTTATGATGTACATATACAAACATAAAACGTATATTTTTTTATAGTGGTTTTTTTCTATAATCATATGTCTATGTAAATACATTAATAGTTATGATCTTTTGAAACGTGCTGAAATTAATTAGTTCAATTTTACACACATCATGCAAACAACAACAAACATTAATTTTTTTTCCACTTACATACATACATGCGAGTATACGAGTACATATCATCATTTTGTATTATTAAAATATAAATGTAAGTTTTAGTTTTAGCAATATTAATTGGAAATACATAACGTTGAAAATAAGAATAAGAAAAAAATTACAGATAAAATTATTGTTAAATGTGTATTGTAAATTTGATTTATAGAAGAGGGTAAAGTTGAAAATATATTTTTAAATAAATAGAATTTTTTTATGTATATATATTTTTCATTTTTTTTTTTCTTGATAAGATTTTATTTTAAATTGAAATGAAATCCGTAAATTTAGAAGCTATCAAGAAATGTAGATGTTAAGTAATATTCTTTTTTTTTCAAAAACCACTGTATTTTATATAGTAGTCGTAGTACATAGTAGTATAGTTAGTAGTAGTAGGAACACTAAACTTTTTATTGAATACTTACATTGAATCACAGACAAGGATATATCATTGTCTGTGATTGAATATACTTATCCTTGCTGTCGCTACTTAGTTCTATCTTTTTTTCTTTAATTTTTAAATAAAAATTTCTAATTAATCTACACCTACATATTCGTATATCTTATTATTGTACTATGTGTATCCGGATATATTCATAATTAATTGGCACAAATATTTAACAGCTTGTTTAGTCCATATATAGCATCGTACATTATTCTAATGTACACTCGTATATATAATATGTTGCTAGATATTTATAAATATGATCGAAAATCACGTAACAAATTAAAATCTAATTCAATACAAAAATGAACTCCCTGCTGTGTTTGTTAAATTTTTCAAGGGTAGTGTATTTTAATGTTGATGGTATATTAATTAAAAGTAAATTTATCAAAAAGTTGGAACAATTATGAATGCTTTCATAAGAAAAATACAAATTAATTCTTATCCTATACCAAATAATTTTATGTATTATGTATTATAAAAGTGGCTAAATGTTCAAAGTTTCAAATAATATACAAGCAGCTGTATGCTTATGGTATCTAACTTCATTAGAATTTTAAAAAAAAGTTTCCTAAAAACGATTTCAGAATTATTATTATTATTGTTATAATTATGACTGGATATCTATATACATGTACAACTTCAAAATATAAATTTTGTTAACATCTATAACATTAATACAATAGTATATAAACACATGCAGTTTACGAGATTGCATTTAAATTTTATACGAATATTATCAGCGCCGGTTCTAGCCTCTTCGGTGCTCGGTACATTTCTAAACAATTCACTTTTTCGTACTCGCCTAGCAGTGCTGTACATAATTTACACAAGAAAATAAGAGGAGAAATTACCATTCATGTATATTTCTACTTTTCTTTCTGCTTCTGAAATATTCTAGAGTTGAACGACCATGTTTATTTACACACGAAAATATAGGTCAAAATAATAATGGGTTTTTCTTGTTTACTCGAACCTTGTTTTAATCCTAAATTCTTCTTCCTACTACAGTGTAGTACATAATAAACACAAGAAAATTAGAAGAGAAATTACTATTCACGTATCTTTCTATTTTCTTTCTACATATCATCAGATTTGCATCAGATCCGTGTAAACAAGAACAACCTATCAATGTTTTGACTTATATTTTCATTTGTAAACAAGCATGCTTATTGTACTATTTAGTATTTGAGAAGTAGAAAAAGGAGAAGAAAACTAAGTAGAAAGATACACGAATACCAGTTTTTCTTATTATTTTCTTGTGTAAATTATGTACTACACAGTATTAGCCAAGTACGGAGAAGAATTTCAGATAGTCGCAACTTGCAAATCATATGAGTAATAAATATATAAGCTCTTGATTTGATATTCTTTATGTTGTTCCTGAGTATACATTAATTTAATTTTGAAATAAAATTTTCTCAGAGAATATTTGTTTTACTGTTCTAAAAACGGATATGTAACTTTCATTTTGTCCTTATTCAGTTCCACGAGATTTGGCGCCCGGTTTTAGTGAACCATTTCAATTCATAAAATAATCTGGTATGAGTGTACTATACATCAATTTCCACATTGTATGTATGTCATTTTATTATATACATATATATCATATACGATAATAATATGCAATTAAAATTTTGTCATTTACATATTACAAAATGTATGTGTACAGATAGTACTCGTACAGATATTAATATCTTTTTCGTCATTATTATTATTATTATTTTGTTTTTAAATATTATATTCTCTTAAATAATCGCCTTCGCAAGTTTCCCGCCAAAAGCAACTTTTTAAACTCATAACTGACAAAATGATTAATTGACTCTCAATACAATTTCTTGTTCTGATTGTTTTCTTTCATTATACGAGCAGTACTCGTATATATATGTAATATACCATCTGTGTGTATTATTATTATTATAATATTCGAGTGTATTTTACCAAAGAGACACTAAAGTCTATAAAAGTAAATGTATAAAAATATACACACTCTTTTAGCCAAATATAAACTACATTTTACACAATATATTATATTTAAAGTCAGCATGTAGTACATGCATATATTAAGAAAATCTATAAAGATATATTTACATACATTATGTATCTAAATAAAAAATATATACGTGTATGTTATATTAACAATATACTTATATTTACTATACCATCATAAATATAATCTAAATTTAAATATATTTAACTTTTTATCTTAACTTAAAAATCCTCTATGAAAAAAAAAGATTATTTTTTTAATTTTTATTTTTTTTATTTTTTTATTTTTTATTATTATCTTTTTATTTGATTATGTATATATCTGAAGATCAACAATCACAAGCAAATTAGTCTTTTCACGATCTCGTTCTGTCTAGTATACGAAGATCTCCTTTAATTTTTTTAAGCCCTTTCAACAACATAAAATTACTTCACATATGTACATACTCGTATATATAGATTTGTATCAATCTATATGCATAAGAATATAATATACTCCATGCCACAGCTCATATTATATTGAATTGACTTTTATAAATTCATTGCTGGTGTATACAAAAGTGCAATTTATTTACATCAACATATATAACATATGTATAAAATGCATTCATACAATATATATAGTATTAAATGTTATATGGAAGTACAAAATGTAAGTACTTTTTCACAAAATAAAATAAATAAGTAATACAAAAAAAAAATCTTTTATTTTTTTCTTTTTATTTTTTGAGTAAAATATAAAGAAAACTTTAACAAAAGATTTCATCAAAACCAGTCCTTTGAATCTGAAAAATTGCATCGTGATCAGATCGTTCGTATATTATATACGATTTCAAGTAAAAATATAGTCATGCTAAAGGAGTATGAATTTGAAAAAAAAATAATAATAATAATAATAAAACAGAAAAAAAGAAAAACATAAAATAAAAAATATACTCGTACATGAAAAAAAAAATCAAAAAAGAAAAATAAGAAAATTTATTTAACAATTTTTTAGTTAGTAATTTACAAACTTTAACAGTATATTTGACGTTTTTATATATTTTAACGAAACATACATATTATATACCATATGTATATGTACTCGTTCTCGTATATAATAATATATATATGTATATGTAATGTTAAACGTAGGTGTATATACTGATTTTTAAGTTGCTAAAGTTTACCAAAAAATATAAAGTAACTTGAAAAATAAAAACAAATTTTTGTTAAACAAACTACCATGAATAAAAGTAGACTTTCAACTTTTTAGCACATTTTACTTGGAAATTTTGTTGTACAGTTGTGCACCTTATACATACATACATATAATGTATAAGCACTTACATGAAAACACGATAATAATAATAGTTTTATTCATTTTTCTTCGTAGGTAAATTAAACGAACATAAGTACATACATACGAGTATATACATCTAAGTACATTATATACAAAATTTAAAAAATATATATAAATCCATATAAGTACAGTACACAAATATACTTATATAAAGGCATCAGTCACATTTTCAATGGACCATTTCTTTTTCGCGCTACCGCAAAATTGTATATCTTTTATACATATACTTAACAATAAAATAAAATAAAAAATTATGCATCACGCCTGGATACGTGAATACGGCAGCAACTTAGCTACTGTGCATTTTCTACTCTCATATACATTTAAGCAATATTATATGTACATATTACCTCTATACGAATATATTGTATATACGTTATGTTTGTTTGTATGTATTGAAATGGATCCATGGATTCATCATGGATCCCTCTGTATAATCATCCATTCAATTGCAAATATCCCCAATATATGAATGTATGTATATATGAATATAGAACAAAACAAATACACCATGTATTTAAACACATATACATATGTATATATTTTATACACATATATTACATATTCATGTACAAATGTATGCATGTGAATACAGTGAATTGAGTATATTTTAGGATCATGCTGTTTTCTTCTTAATATTCAAGTAAAATGTCATGATCATGATCTTTTAGTGTTCAGTGTGAAACGACATATTTTGTACTTTTTGTATATGTAAATTATACATATGCATATATATGTACATACATACTGTTTTTTATTAAATATAGAAACACAAATACATATTTATGTATTTATACAAAATTTGTTGTTGTATTCATTCTCTAACTTTATATTTTTATATATATTATTATATTATTATTAAATAAAAGTATGTATCTATATATACACAATCGTATATTTAATTAGATCCGTATATTCTTATATAAATTTATATAATTAATGTACACACTGACAAAATTAAAAAAAAAAAAAAACAAAAATAAATAAATAAAAACATAATACAAAAATATATACTTTTGTATTTATACATTATAGTATGTTTGTATTTATTTTATTTTATTTTTATTTTCAAAATTTCACAACAACTTCTTATATTACCTGAATATATTGGAAGGAAGCTAAAATAAGCGTGCTTTGATTGTGACAAAGTATGTTCTGTTGTCCATAGTTTGTTTTCTTCAATTGTTCCTACCAAATGGATGCTATTAACGATCATGTTTGTATGTTAAGGATAACATCAACCAAAAAGGTATACGAGTATTGTAATATATATAATATCTATGCATACATATGTGTATGTATAATATGGATAATATTTATGTATAGGTTCTTTTGAAAAATGAAATAAAAATCACAGATTAGTTATAACTTTTGCAGATAAGAGTGGTTTGTGTTAAAAACGTACATGTGTGCATTCGCATGTTGGACATAAGTATGAATATAATATATGTATTATATCCAATGTACATATATGTAAATATATGGTATAGATACGAATATAAAAATATATAATATAATAATAATAATGTATTTATATACATACAACATTTTTGCATATATATGCATACATTAGTTATACGATACAAAATGTATATCATCATCTACTTATGAAAACTGTACACAAAATATAAAACAAATGACCTTCCATTACCATCATCATCAACATCATCGTCATCATCATCTTTTCAGATATGTACATACATACATATATGTATTTGTATACGTATATTCCGCGTAAAGTAAAAGAAAGGCAAAAAAAAATTGAAAATAAAATAAATTAAGAATAAAAAGATGTTGATGAAGAAGAAGAACAACATAAACAAAAAAATTAAATATTTTGCCCTGTGTAAGCCACGCGATCTTTCTGTAACTACAAGTGGATGGTACAAGTTGTATATATGTACACGTAATATACATCAGAGTGTCGCAGTCGTTTTTATTTTTATGATCTGTGATAGCTTGAAAATTGAAATTTGTGCATTCAATTGCAATATATTAAATGTACAAGTATACCAAAAGTAAATAAAAATATTATGTGTATATTAAATATTCGCAATCATATTCATATCCATATGTATATGAACGAGTATATGCATGTATTTTATAGTCAGTTTCAGCATGTCTTAAACACCATATCTTACCATATTTTATATTATTTATATTTTCTTGTGATTTCAAGGACTTATTGAATTGTTTAAGATTTTTGTTTTAAAACATGTACATATGTATACTTATTACATATTTTGTTTTGCACAATTAATTTGTTAATATACATGAAAAATAAACCAAAAATAAGAATACAAACATTATAGGCATACAAGACAATAAAAAAATGTTAAAACTCTGAAAATGTTAAAGCATAATAATATCGTTTGTAATTACGTGTTATGAAAATACAAAACAAATTCGAAACATAAACAAAAATATTAAATTTCCAAACTACATGTAGCATGCAATTATAATAATGGTACCAGTACGTATGCCCACTTAATCCACTTCATATATGTACGCATAAATTTTTAAAATTTTTTAAACGTCCATTTGTTTCTGCAAACAGAATAGTCGCATATCATGTGTGAAGCATGACATTTTTATGTAAATTGTACATTTGAACTAAATGGACAAATGAAAGAAGAAGCCAATACGAAAAGAAATTATTATAATGACTATAGTAGTATTTCAAGTTGAATTCTCATAAAATTATATTTGAAAGTAGAAACAAATTGTTCAGTAAAGATCTAGAGAGAGAAGTACAAGAGTGTAAAAATTTACTTATTTCAATCCTGATTCTACTTTTGTTCAAATCATGGGACAAATCTTGAATCAAGTATTCAAATGTGAATATGGCTTTACACTATGTATACTAATTATTCGTAATACTCATAATTGTTTTATAAAAAAAAAATGAATAGCAATTTTCAAGTGCAATTATTTATTTTATGATAATAATATTTATTTTATTTAATATTTAATGTTTAATTAGATAAATAAACATGTATGTATATTGATAATTTCTGATAAAATAAAAAACATAATCACTTTACATTTGTGCTATAATACTATTTGATACTTATATCGAATATCAAGGAAAAGAATGAAACTGATTAAAACTTTTCAAAATAAATTTATTTTAAAAATAATGTATATTATATTATTTAGAGAAAAAAATATATAAAAATAAAAGACCAATATCACTCTTTATTAACATTAAGACAAAGAGAAGCATGTGTCATTCCATCAAATCATATTTACTCTGCATATCATACCACATGTATTTGCATTTTGATTCATAAGAAAAATCAATTTTCTCTTTATACTTGTTCCACTCTACACACCATAAGAAATATACGATAAACAGTAAGAGGCAGTAAAGTAGTAGCAATTGCCAACTAACTATTGTATACGATAAACGAGTACGCTAGTATTATTTTACATACCATGCACTCGTATTTTGATAAATAAGAAATATAAAAATTCATTTTCTCTTCGTACTTGCTTTACACTAACACTGTACATCATAAGAAGTAAGAAATAAACGAGGAACACGAAGAGACAATAAGTAGTAGGAATGAGTTTATTGCCAACTAAATATAGTATGAAAAACGAGTAAAGAGAACGCTAGTAAGTAGTATCCAGTAGTATCTTGCATACCATGCACTCGTATTTTGATTCATAAAAAAAATAAAAATGTATTTCTCGTTCTTACTTGATTTGCATTATACACTGTAAGAAGTATACAAAGAACAGGAAGAGGCAATAAGTATAGTAGTAGCAAAGTAACACGGTTATTAGCAATTGCAACTAACTAGAGTAAGATAAACGAGTACGCTAGTGCTAGTAGTACCATAGTATACAGTGCCTTATGCATTCGTATTTTCATTTCTCATTTTATTTTCATATATTTTTATTTTACAAACATAAAAATTTATACATACTCGTATAATATACCTATTTGTTTCAAATATAAATAATATAATTTATATAATGTACTTATTAGTCGTAATCTTTTCTTTCAATTGAATAAATATTTATAATTTATTTCATATCAAAAAAATATAACAAATAAAAATTCTTTATATGACAAGAATCATTAAGAACAAGTAAATAAATATTTTTTTTACCAATACAAAAAAAAAAAAAAACAAACATGCAATTCATTTCATTTTATACGAGTATAAGTGCAACTAGCCAAATATTGATAACAAAACTATCCGATAATTACAATTTTTTTCCTTATATATTTATTTATTTGAATTTTTTTTTTCTCTATGCCATTGTTAATTTTATCAGAAAATTCAATTAAAGTAAAAGGAAAAAAACTTTTGTAGTTGTTATATTTTTGCATTTTATTTTTTTCATACATATTGTAAAAAAAAAATATATGTATATATTTTTTTTTATTTATTTTCTTATCATTACGTAAACATTATAAACATTTAATAGTAACAATTGGAATAATACAAGTGCCTGCATTATGCATGAATCGATAGCTATATGAATATGAATATGTATATAAATGCGCACATATATTTTTATTGAATTCTAACACAAATACTACATATACATACATATATTATAGTATGTATATATTATATAAGGTGCGACTATATACGAATATGCATATACATGCATATGCCATTTATTGTAATATGTGAGAATGATAAAGAGAAAACAAAGGTAAGAGAATATAATATACATACAAACTCGTACATATATTTGTGCATAGATTCAAATCAAATATGTATTAGAATTTAGAAATAAGTAAAAATAAAATTCAAAAAAAAAAAAAAGCAAAAACGAAACAAAACTAAATAAAATGTTAAATGAGTACACATTAATTTTCACCTTTAAAAAAAAAATAATATCAGAACAACGATATTATAAGTAATAATACAAAAATGTACATACATGTATGCCGTTATTGAGGTACACATACGAGTACTCATAAAAATGTACAGCATTTATGTTCTGTTTATAAAATGTAATATGACTTTGAAAGGTCATTAAGGTGTTTTGTTTTGTTTTTTATTTATTTTTTCTACTATTTTTTTTTTTTTTGCATTTAATTTATCACATATTATTCGTCATTATTATATTATATTAGTATTTATGATATTTTTAAGTGTTTTTATATACAAGTTTTAATGCACTTTAAAGTGAATGCAAATAAAAAGTTTATATTTTACACAACAACAACAACTAAAATTATATTTTTATACCTATATACATTCACATATCCATTCACATTAGAGTTCACACTTACATTTGCATCTTGTATAAGTGGAAATGCTTTTTTATTTTTTTATCGTAATAGTTTCTTAGAGCAATTTTTTTCATTTGTTACTAGACTGCAATTGAATTGGTTTTATTTTTTTTACTTTTTTTTTGTACATTTTAGTTACATGCATGCGACTATACGTTTATGTAACGAAAATGGAAAATTTATTAATTATTTTTTGTACGTATATATACATACATATATTAAGTATAGTATATATGTTACTGTACTGTAATTTTTAGAATAAAAAATAATTTAATTGATATTAATGTTAAATTTGTTGCTGTCAATGTTGCTGTTGCGTTACTCTTTTATTTCAGATTTTTCCTTGATACAATTTATTATTATTATTATTATTATTTTGTTGTTGTCTTTTGCTTTTACGATTTTTAGATAGATTCTGATGGTAATAAATTATGAGAAATGTTAATTATAGTGTAAAAATTTAGATTTAACATAAAACAAAGAAAAAATATTAATTTTTTAACAGACATTAATTTTTGTTTTTTATTTGAAATTTTTTATTTATTATACACCATATATTAAAAATTTCAGTGAATAAATTATTTTTAAGAAATGATAACAATCACATAAAATTTTTTTAATATATAAAAATACAAATTATAATATATTTTTAATGTATTTTTGTATCATGTATAACAGCATGTACATATAGCTACCTGTAAATAAATTTTTTATGTATGTACATAAGTATGTATACATAATTAACAAAATAAAATTCAAAAATATAAAAATTTGATTCGACCTGAATTTATATCTTTAATTATTTAAGTTTATGATTTGGAAATATTATTGTAATTACAATGTTTTAGAATATGTTTTCTGTGTTAGCATAAAATATAATTATGATGATGTTACTGGATGTATGGATTTAGATTCAAATCTATATACATAAATGTTCATTTTAACATTTCCCATTTTTTATAGGCAATGATCTAACTTAATAATAGTTTCAAAATATGATCATTTTTGATATTGAATTTTTGTTTTTTTTTTCAATTTGCTTTTATTGAAAATTACTAACGTAACAATAAGTATTTAAGTTATCGTCAAGTATTTGAATTATTCAAATTATTCATATTTATAACAACTTTTAGTTTAATTTCCATATTATTTTTACAAAGTCATAAAACTTATTAAAATAAAATAAATCAAAAATAAATTTCAAATTATAAAATGTCTAAGATGAATTTTATAAAGTGTCTATATAATACATATACTATATATAAACGTATACGCACAAAATTAATAATAAAAAATAACAAGTACCTACCAAAGATTTCAAATTATAAATTTAAAAATTAAATAAATGTATATAATTTCAAAAGTAAATATTAATCAAAACAACAACAACAACAACAAATACAAACGAATAAAAAATAAAAGTAATTTGAAAATTTATTTTACCTGTCACCTTTCATTAAATCACAACAGGAATAATTATTAGAATATGTTACAACATGAACTTATGTATGCGCACATATTATACTCTTATATACTTATATAAATGATGTTGTTTTGTATAATCAAAAGCAAATAAATAAAATATAAAAAATAAAAGATAAAAATAAATAAAATATACATATATGTATGTATACCTATAACACATATGTGTTCACATGTGCCAACAAACATAAATGTAATAATAAAAAAGTTTAGTATATAATATTTTTTAAATTTATTTATGTACATACAATGTATACATATATAGTAATAAAGCAAACACATATGTTTGTATGTATAAATAAAATATCAAAATATAAATTTTTAAACAAAAACAAAAAAATAAAGAATAAAAACGTTAATACGATACCAAACGAAACGAAAAGTATCTTTACATAAATACATACATATAATGATGTATAGAAACATATATATTAGATATGTACATGCAGTGTGTTTATGTATGTATATTTTTTAACTGATATTTTATAACTAAATGATCGTATTCATATAAATGCATATTATAAAACAAGAAATAAAAGAATAAAATATAAAAATCAAATTAATTTAATACGATAGATATACTGATAAATACATATATAAATCTACATATATAATTTATGCATATTATAATATTTATGTATATATACAAAGGTATAAAGAATGTATATTTTCATGTACAATAGATATAATGTACAAAATTATATACATAGGTAGAAGTACATATATCTTACTTTATTATAATTCATTATACAAAATATAATATGTATACACTGGTTTACATATGCATAAATACTACACTTATGTTTGTACATTTATTGTGTATTGCATATAAGTATGATACATAATGAACAATTCGTTATATTTGAGAAAATGTAATCATCATACACGATTTTAAATTTGATGATGATGATGATGATCATCATCATCATCATCTTATAGTGCAAACATTGAATATTCAAAACAAAAATAACACAGAGAGAAATTAAAAAAGGAAAAAACGAAATTATGAAAAACAAAATTTCAAAAAAAAAAATATCCAGATAAAAAAAATAGAAATCAAGCAACAGAAAAATATCCATCTCAACAAATACACAAAAATAAAAAAATAATAAAAAGAAGTAAGAGAACGTTAAATAAAAACAAATCATTCATACATGTATACATATAGTAGGTATCCGTATCCTAATATATGTATTATATAGATAGATGCATGTAAATAAATATAGTATAAATATAATATGTACAGCCTCCAAAAAGGGATACAATACAGAGTATCCATTTATGGTTGTCCTTTTTCTATATACCAAACATCCATATATACTCTGTGTATCCATTCGAAAGTTTATAAACATACAAAGGTACAAATATAAATACATGAAATAAACTATAAATATGTACATTGAAGAAATACAAATGCATAAATATATAAGTTTCATTGTATGTGTTTATGATGTGCATTCAGAAAATGATGCATTTTAAAATACAATCATGTTAATATTGTACTCAATTTATTCATTGTCAGCAGCAACAAGCAATATGTACGTACACAAATCAAAGAGCAAAAATAAAATAACAGAAGAAGAAGAAGAAATTGCCGGTTAAAGAAAAATAATGAAAATAAGTACGTAGTGGTAGTAGAGAAATAAGAAAAAAAAAAAAAACAAACGAAAATTGAAGTAACGAAAATAAAATGAAAAAGAATTACAAAAAAAAATATAAAATAAAAACATAAAATACATACAATCTACGAATAAGAATACGAATGTATGGTGTATGCACATGTATACTACATTTGTATATGTATTCGTCATAATAAGAATATATAAAAATAAGAAATAACAAAAAATGAATTAAAATAAATATAATATAGAATATAGCTAAACGAAATAAACAAAAATTAAAAATAAAAAGCATAACAAGAAAGAAAAAAAACAACAAAAACAAAATTTTGAAGGAATACAAATATAAAAGAAAACAAACAAAAAAAAATGTGGAATAAAAACAACAAAATGATATTTGTGAAAATCTCGTCTTAGGATGCACGTGTTCAAAAACTCCACATCAACTCTATTATAAACTAAAAATCTCGCTGCATGTATAAAACACATTATATACGTACGTATGTATATGTATGTAATGTGTAGGTACTTATACTATATATCGTATATCTTAATATGATTGTTATATGCTTTGTATATATAAATAAATATGTATGTATGTATGTGTGTATATATCTAGAAGAAGGGTTTGTCCGACCTTCATTTTTCTTCATTTTTTATCAGTTTTTGAAACGTATTTTTCTGCTGTTATTATCGTGTCATTTTTTTATTTATGTTTATAATCTTATTCTTTTTTTCAACTTTAGTTTTATTTTTTTATTTTTTTTGTTATTAACTTACTCAACTTCTTTTTCGATTTGAGTTTTAAATTTTAATATTATTTCGTAGTTGTGTTTTTATTTTTATTTATTTATTTTTTGTTATGAAGTTACTTTAAATTATTTTTGTTTTTTTTTTGTTTTTTATCTTTGATTTTATGAGTATGGTTCTAGTTGTATTAGTATCTGTTTACAATGTATATATACGATACGAGTATAGTGCTTGCACTTTATCTCCTTATATTTTGTGTATGTGTTGGGTGTGTGTGTATATTTCTCTTATTTTTTATTCTTTTATACATATTTATTTTATTTAAAATTTTATTATTTTTTTTTAAACGATATTTACGTATGTACGTATATGTATACATCTTTCTACATACATTATTATTATTATTATTATTATTATTTTTGTAAATGTATATTTTATGATATCGTAAATTGTGTGGAATAGGACGCGATGATCGTAAACTGATTGTCCTCACAGTAACGTACAAGCTAGCTAAGCTTATGTTTTATATATACAAATTCTATATAAAATTGTACATATATGTATATAATTTTTATGTAGGTACATACATATATAAAAATTTATTATAACAAAATATTTAGATGATGCAGTCATGAGCGGGGGAGAAAATTAAGTGATATGGTGTTTAAGCTGGACTTGGAGACAACCGTTCTTGTATTATATTATTTAAAAAAATATAATATGTATACGTATATTTAAGTTTTAAGAAATTATCTTCATTCCACCAATTTCATGCTTAGATTGTATATTAATTCATATTGTATTTGAATATGTATGTGTGTCATATCCATACATTTGAAGGGAAAAAAAGAAACAATTTATTTATATTGTAAGTACATTTAATATTCATAAACATTAAAATTTTTATTTTTAATTAAGAAAAATGATAGTGTTGAATATATGACAGTGGATTATAATAATTATTGGTATGAGGAGAGATGAGATACTATATATTACGACAAAAAGACACTATGTCTGTATGAAGAATTAAAATGCGATTCAATTCCTAAAAGTTCTCTTGCGACGTTATTTTTACTACTGTTCAACGAAAGTGCTGATATAAACATTTGCATAATTCTGTCCGATTGCGGATAAATATAAAATTTACACCAATTATAGTACAAACATATGTATATGTATGCGCATACAAACATAAACAATTCATTAACACATCTGCATATAGAAATACGTTTAAATGAATGTTGTCTTGAATGTGTAACATTTTATTTTAATGCGATATTTTCACCTTACGAATTTATATCTTTTGTTATGATTTCATAATACCAGAAATATAATTCGTTAATATTCGCTTCATATTACACAAGTTCAATTTTAGTTGAAATATAATTTATTTTTTTTTCTTTCTTTTTATCAAAATACACATATGTATCTGTACAAATGCGCTCAAACGTAGGTATAATGTGTTTTTTAGTAACGTTACTTATGTGATTTAATTTTACTCAGTCTACATATCTGTTTATTTTATTTTCCTTTTTTATACTTTATTTATATTTTCATTTTTCTTTTTTTTGAATTGTTATCTTTTTTTCAATTTTTATATTTTCAATATGTTTTCGACTGAAACTGATAAATGAAATTTTCAACAAAAATTTGTAAACATTATTGTCAATGACCTTATTATTGTGTGCATTAGTATACTACAAAAATTGATATCGATAAAATGGAACGATTTTCATGTTTATTTTTTTTGGAGGAGGGGTCGTTGGAAGGGAATCAAAATCAAAAATAAAAATAAGTTACATAACAATATATTTTAATTCTCGCTATACATACCTATATCATTTGATTTTATATGCAGTTATAGAATTTTTAAGAATAAATTCATTTCTATATTATTATATTATTTTTTATTTAAATTTAAATGATTCTATACCAAATTAGGATAATTACAAATGCATATATCTTGTGATTAACATTCAATTAACCACTAATATAATTTTGGTGTTAAAAAGTGTATCTCAAATCTATAATTAAGTTTCTCTTTTTTTTCGTTAACTTTGTCATATTACGTAGGCTCATACACACTTACACACAGGGATAGTACAGCAATTTATTTTGTATAGTTATTTTTTTACGTTACAATATATTATGTTCTTTATTTACATTTGTATACCATACATACCTATATGTAAATAATATATGAACACACCACATTTATATTTATGAAGATCATTAACAAAACAAAACAAAATTATAATAATAATAAAAGAAGAAAAATAATAAAAAAAAGAATAAGGACATGGACAAAAACATACACCTCTTCTTTTGCAACATCATATTACTCATTTGTGTATAGAAAAAAACCGCGAAAATCCTTCCTTGAAAGATGAGTGAGTATACTTATTCGCAATGCACATGGGTAAATAAATATATGAAATGGAGGCCATTGCCCTAAGCATTTGCTACCTACTTACACCTCTTATACAACATAAAAGTAATAATATATAAAATAAATAAATAAAAAAATAAATAAATTTTGAAAAATATATATTCCTACATATATACATAAGAAACAACATCTTGTATATACAAAAAAAGAAAAATAAAAATAAAACTTTTGCATCAATATATGCATGCGTACATGAATATCTATAGATTGCCAGTATTTAGTGACTAAAGACTAACTATATCTACTTCTTGACTTTCATAATTGACCAAAAAAGTCTCCTTCTTGATTTCGACACGCTCAACAGAATTGAGAATATACAGAAAAGTACAGTTTATCGCCGGTTTTACATTTAAAAAAAAACAAAAAATTTTCATTTATGTAGATGCACAAATTACATACACATAAGATATTTTTACACATTACAAATACAAATTAAAAAACTTTTGAATACATTTTTGTATTGGTTTTGCTGCAGGATCCATCGCGTTGCGGTCATCATCACCATAATCATTATTATCTTCTTGTATACGTACGTTTATACTTGCATCTTGCATCTCATCTACTATTAAAGAGTGAAACGAATATAAATTGTTGTTTGTATAAAAGAAATTGGTTTTTTACCTTAATGCCATATGCATGCATGTACATATGTAATATGACGTACACTTACTCATACCTGTGCAACTATATAGAAGAAGTTAGACAAGACGAGCTTGGGGTATTGCATTTACATAGTATATTATCAACATTATAACTTTTGTGGAGACAAACTAACACAACAAAATACAAAAAATCAAAAGCAAAACAAAAAATTAAATAAAATAAAATAAAAAAACGAAATAACACAACAAAAGAACAAGAAAAAAAGCAACAGGTAAACACGTAACTGAGCTCAACAAGTATAACACAAATCAATATATATAGCAAGTAGTAAATCCTTTACGTTTGGATAAAAATTGATAAGAACAAGAAGTTTCAAGCCAGATATAACTATAGTACAATATTACATGTTTATATCCACTCGAATTAATATTATATATGTTATGTTATATGCATATGTGTGTAAGTACTATATAAGATTAAATAAGAAAAAAATCAAAGAAAATAAAAACTGTATACGTTGACTTTTTGGTCATAGAGCGAGTATCAACAGAAAAGATTACGTGCCTATCACAACTTTAGACAGGGCTTCTGATGTTGTTTGCCCCACTAAAACAACAAAATGCATAAATAAAAATAAACTAAAATATATAGTAAGAAGAAAAGTATAAAAATAAAAATAAAAATATATTTATACTTAAGGAGATTTAGATGTACAATAATGGATGTTAAAACTGGATAAATCTTACACAGATGTGTACAGAGATGCATATATACTTTGTATTTTATTTATATTTTTACATATACATAAAGATATTATATTATTATATATATGTATGTATGAATATATGTTACATATATATATATATTTTTATCTTCGTGCATTTATATTACATTACATATAAATATAAGACAACTAAGTATATGTGTTTTAGATTACATTGCAGTCAATATTATTATGCTCTGTATATTTATTATTTTTAAGTTGGACTTAAAGGATGCGGGGTAAGATAACACACATAATACATTTGTGTAAGTTTGTATGACTTGTCGAATGGAAAAACTGGTTTTGTTTAAACGTCATATACAATAACAACAATCATAATATTTAATCGCAGCAAAAACAACAACAACGACAGCATCACAGCGATAGCAACAGAAATTGAAACACCACCACATATAACAACAACGATATTAAGTATTATATTGATTGTTGTGGGCAAGCCTCCAAGCAAAAATAACATATAAAGCGTTGGTTGTAAAAATTTGAAAAAAAATTGGAGACTGTACTTTTTCTTGTGTCGAGTCGAGTAGTTTGAGTTGTTGTTTACGTCAAGAAAATAAAACTGAAACCAAACCAGTATCCAGCATCCCATCCATTCGCAGTATAAACAAAGCGTGTAGTAGTAAAATAAAGTATGTATGTATAAGATGGTATAAGATCACGCGGTTATCATGATGTCATATAAACAAGAACAACCAATAAACAGAAGAAGAAGAAGAAGAAAAAGAAAAAAATAAATATACAATAAATTTAAATAAAAGAAAACATGATTAAAAAAACTAAATAAACATAACCTAAACACTCATAAGGATAAAGACGCTCCTTTATCTAAGATCGATATCAGTGGCGTGCCACTTATAAATCTGTTTTTACAAAAGTTAATCTAATAATCTTTATGTATAGTTATAATATTTATGGTTGTTGTATTGTATATGAACTTCAAAATATGTATATACATATGTACACATACGTAAACATGTAACATATGAAGAAGTAGATATATACATACGTATATCCAAATAATAATTTATTACATACCTATTATGTTTGAATTGAAATAGAAAAATAATTATGACAAAAACATGAAAAGAGTTTAATAATTGCAATTTATCAAGGGTTTTGAACAAAAGTATTCATATACAGATACCAAATATAGGAAGGAGTTAATCGTAAATGACTTCTTAAACCACCTTAAACATATTTTTTATTGTATTATTTAACCATTAACACATATTCATTATGTATACGTACGTGTAACAAACATGAGTCATGTGATGATTCGCATGAGTCATATATAAATCATTTTAGGATTATTCATCGAAACCTTATGCCTGATGCTCGAGGATATGAATCATACCATCATACCTCTTTTAACCGTTAGGGGAAAAATTTATTTGCAAAAAAATAAAAACCAAATTGATTTTGATTTAGGTACCTACCTACCTATACCTTCTTGATATTTATATGTGTATTATAATTGCAGATTAATGATGATTAAAAAATCTAAAAAAAAATAAATTGTTAACTATACATCCATACGTAATATTAATTTGCAACTAAAAATAAATTTAAATAAATTGAGAGAAAAAATTAAAATGTAATTATTATCATTTATCCATACAAAATATATAATCACACATACCTATAAAAAAATTATGTATAGTACATTTTGTAAATAGTTTACTGCATATGTGTATCTACGTCTTGTATAATTTTTAAATTAATAGGTGTAACTGGTGGTGGTGTAACTAAAATTGTATTCCAAATGAACAATTACAAAATTACAAAGAAAAATTATCATGCAGTTCATTTATTCAGAAAAAAAAAATATTTACATACGTTCATATATGTATACACACACTCCGCGACACATGATTATAGGCAGTCTCAAATTTTTTAATATAATTAAGACTACTAATAAAATCTAGACAAGGGGATGGTAATATTATCTCGTTGACCTATATAAAATCATAATTATTGTGTGAAATTTTCCATCAAATATTTTGTTTCAAAATAAAATTATGACCTGTTCGCCAGTGTAACGTTGATTTATGGATCTGAAGTTGTAAACTGAAGTAATGGATCATGTAAAAGTTGCCAATAATTATTGCTTGGAATTACTAAATCCCAATAAATATTCTATGATTCACTACGAAGGGGATATGAATAGATCCTTTCATAGAACTCATCAATACAGCCCGAATATAACTAAAAATATAACACTTTCTATATTCATATGTCGAGGAGTGTACCTATAATATGTATGTAAAATACATTTTAATCAACAAAATAAAAGTGAAATATGAAAGAAAAGCAAAAAAAAAATATTCAAGCATTATACTGGATTGCTGTTAATTTACTTTTGTGAAATATATTTCCCGCAAAAAAGTCATTTGCCAGGAAGAGGAAATATGTATATGTGTACCATAATATAATACATACATGGGTTATATTATAATTGCAATCTTATATGCATGGATTCATACAATTCAACTATGTATGTAACATTAAGTACATTGATTTTTTTGTACAATTTTTGTATTTTACAAAGAAAAGGGTGCGTACATATTAGTGTATTGTTATTATTATTATTATTATTATTATTGGGAAACAAAACAAAAAACTAAGGTGCAACCGCATATTTAACCGCAAAAATCTTTACCTAACTATTATACACATATGTATTCATTCATATACATTATATACAATGTATTGGTATATGTACATAAAATTTGCACAGTAGCTAAACTGTATAAAGCTGTAATGACTTTTGAAGGTAATATAAGGTTCAGATATTATAATAATAATGAATGTTCTTGCATAAATCGCTAAACATCCATCCATATCAAATTGTAAATGTTCATAAATCATATGGAGAAACGAAATAAAATGATAAATCGTAGGACGGTTGCAGAAAAAAACAAAAAAGTACAATATTAAATACATTTGTAAAATACAATTTATATGTAATATATTCATATCAATATACAGTTATATTGTTGTTATATTATAGTGTCTTAACATTTAACACATATAAAAGAGAAAAACTGAAATAAAAAAATTAAAAAAATTAAATGAATAAAATAAGGAGAACTAAAGGAAAACTATAAAGAACTGAAATAAATGTATCCACACAAATAATTATGAACAGCTCCATAATAGTTCAAGTGATACATAATTATGTATACACGCATGAAATTCATTTATTTGTAATGTAGGTACATTCATATACATACGTATGTATATTTATAGAGATAATATATGTGCCACCAAAAGAAGTTAAGACCAGAAATGACTAATGATATGGCAATATTTTTTATTTCTATCCTAATTTTCTTTTTTTTTTCATTTTCGTATTCATTTATGCAATATACGAGTATATGAAGTCTATATATGCATACAAATGTATACATAGCTTTTTTAACATAAAGGATTATTTGATGATTTTTTATACCACAGGTAAGCATCAATGCGTATATCTATGCAATGCATCTAAATACTATACCAGCTACAATCTTATTAGATACGTAACGAATTTAAAAATTAATTTAAAAATTGCTTCAAGTTACAAAAAGGAATTGTACCATGTAGCATTAAATGTATAATTAGTTTTTGTAGGTAAATACATAGGTGTATGCATTACATATGTAGATATGTATCAAAATATAAAAAAAAAAAAATGTTAAAATTTCAAAGAAATTCAAAATAAAAAAAAAATTCTATACATTCATTATTCACAATTCATTTTTACTAAAATATTCAATTAATTACTTATTCAATTACATTTAATCACATGTATACATACACAGATACAGTAATAAAAAATTACCATGCATTAATGTGTAATTTCTCTTAATATACAATAAATTTTACATTTACAACTGAAATATGAATGAAAATTAAAATGGTAATTTATAAATTTTTTGAAGCGTAAATTTACAAAACAGTTTTATCAGATTTTATTTTTGATGTAAATGAATATAAAAACAAATCCTTTTAATATCATTTTATGTATTTGATTTTTTTTTTTTTTTAAATTTTTTTCTATTTTAAATATTGTTAATTTGAATAATATTTAAATTATAATTGAAACACAGGAAAAATAAAATGATAAATCATTAATGTAAATTTTACGAAGATAAAGATTTCATTTAGGAAACAAAACGAAATAAAAATATGTATCTATCTATGTATATATACATTTGTAAGTACGAGTATATCACAGCGGGTAATAAGTAATAATTTTGTTTTTTTTTTTTGTGGTTTTTCTGCAATTTTTGCGTATATGAATATAAAATCATAACATAACATTCATATTTATTATTTTTATAGAACAAGTACAAGTATGTATATTATTAGATAAATTAGCATATAATACATACATAAGTAAAACTTTATATTTATACATTTGTTTACTATACGCTATATTGGTTATGCATGCTGGTAGTGGGATGCATGTATGTAGGTAGTAGGTACCCATATGTGTATAATGTAACTGATAATAAAATGAGCTTATAATACAAATCAGCAATTCACAAATTTTATTTTTAATTTTATTTTATACATATCAGTATTTAGAATTGAATTAAATTGTAAATACATAAAAAAGCAAAAATACTTATGTTAATAAATAAATAAATCGATACAGATGCATTGATATCCTTTTTTTTTCATTTTCATTTTCATTACATTACATTTCATTTCATTTACAAACAGGTTTTAATGATAATATAAATCTTTTATGTATTTTTGTATTTTTTTTTTATATTTTATCTAAAAAAATTATATGTATTTTTTTAAAAAATTTGTATTCATATGTATATGTATAAGTACACATTATTTACATTTATGTAACATATATGTACATGTATGTAGAATTATTATACGTTATTTTTGAATTGGAGGACGCCTTTTTTGCTGTTGCAATTTATCAAACCACACAAAAGATAACAAGCTTGAAAAGGTGAAGTGATTTTTCCTGAATGACTGGCATTTACACGCCTCTAGAATAGCTGAAACCCACGTGACAGCTGTCAGACACCTTAAGTGCTTCACGAATAACAATTTTTCTTTTGTCATATCAAATTGTATTACTATTACATATTATTATTATTGTTGTAATTGTAATTGTAATAATTGCATTTATTATTCTATTTCACTATTTCATCACAATATATATGTGTTAAAAACTATTCTATACAATTCAAATTGCAATGCACTTATGTTACAGATTTGATTGTAGTTGTGATGTGCCTAATTTATTTTATTTTTTAATTTTTATATATTTTTTAAAATGTTAATGTTCTTAACATATTCTAAAATTGAATATACATGTGTGTATGCATATGTATTCCATAATCAAAACAAAATTCTGAATTATAAATGTTATGAAATATTCAATACGATTTATTTTTTTCAGTCTGTCTTTACCACCAACATCAACAACAAATGAAATAGGTACTTTTATTTTTAGTTTTTTTTTTCTTTTTTTGAAAGTGGTGTAAGTTCATTTTTCTAAAAAGTCGTTAAATGCAATAATAAGTTCGGTCGCGTATTGCATATTACATTTCGTGTGATTTTGATTTGTCAGAATTCGTAAGATAGCGAATTGGCAGAAATTATTTTGTACATAGAAATCGAATAAATTCATTTGTAGTAAGATTCTGCACGAAATCTGATGTATCCTGCAAACGGCATAATTTTAAATATGTAATTATTAAATATTCAAGTCTTCAATCGTCCTTTAATATTGCATTAATTGTTTTACAAACTTAAACCGTTTTCAAAATAAGTAGTACCCTAGCCTAGTATTGTATTCATTTGAAATGAGATTCTCTGCAAAAAAAAAATTAATAATATTATCCTAATAAAAAAAATTGTGTACAATATACGAATGATTGTATATTTATGAATTTATATGTGCAAATATGTATCATTGTACAATTCAATTTTAAAAAGATTCATGCATTATGCACGTTCATTGCGCTTATATTTTTCAATATACAAATATATTTATATATATACAAATACTCTTACATATATGTATGTAAAATCAAATAGATATACATATGTACATAGGTGGCCGGCAAGTCGTCGATTCTCTACCAATGCATAATTGCATATCGCTCTGATTGCATTTATGCAACAAATAAATTCAATAAAACAAAATAAAAAACAAAATTGCATCTATCTACACTTTTTATATATTTCACGGATGAATAAACATATACACAATTGTTTTTTATATGTACATCTACATTGGCAATGTAACTGCGAGTAAAACCAGATTGTCGTAAGACTCTCCTACAAGAATATCCTATAAATACACCTAGATAAATTTTCTTAATTTTTTTTAATTTTTTTTTCTTTCATTATTAAAGATATACATAGCAACCAACCACTTATTATATTCACGTACATGTACATATGTATGTTTGTATGATATATATGTATAATAATAGTTGCTGGACTACTATATTATTAAAACAGAATATAATGCATACATTTATGTACATATTATATGATGGTTTCACACTTTTCTTATTCGAAGAAAATTTCAACTTACACATGTATTGTACGTAAATCGTATTTATGTGTATGTAATTATATGAATATGAAGTACCTATCTGTCGTTTTTGAATTATAATTTCTGTATTTTTTTCTTCTGTAGGTACTTACTTTTTAAAAAAATTTGAAAATCATACAAAATTTATGTATTTATGCGTTTACAGAAAAACCTTCATAAAAAAATATTCATCTCATATCATACATACTCTGTTATAATCCATAAATTTATTACATTTTTCTTATTACATTTTGTTTTTTGTGTTTCATTTTTCATTTTTTTAATATAATTTTTATATACGTATGTGTGTATAATTAAACTTTTATGAGTAGTATGTAGCATATTATAGATTCTATAATTTTCGCACTTTTTAAAAAAGATTTTCCACTTTTATTATATTCATTTTTGATATTTTACGATATTTCATATTATATAGTCGTACATATATGAACGATTTTATGTATGTACAATACATATATTTGCGTACTAAATATACACATGTGCATATATGTATATGTACATGCGTATGGACATAGATTTTTGTATAAAACTCGCTTTCAAATTTTATAATAAATAAAATTTACTTCCTTTTTTTTTCTCTTGAATTAAAAAAATAACAAGTAAAATTAAAAATAAATAAAAACAAAAACAAAAAAAATAATGTAGGTAGGTAGTTACTTGCAATATTATATAAATGTATGTACATATGAAAAATTGAAGCCTGAAATGATAACGTGTGCAATTTGAAATGAGAAGCACTAAAATCAAAATCAAAAAAAAAAAGAATGAAAATAAAAATAAGATGATGTTGAAAAAAAAAAATTACGATGACGATGATGATGAGGATGAAAAAAGTGAAGATATTTATAATTTTTAGCTACTGCACACTTTTGATACGTAAACGTCTTATGTAGCACGGATAAATGTATGTTATATCTATGGGTGATATTAATATGTATGTAGTACGTATTACGTAGTACATATGCATTTGTGGTGTAATTTATAATAATAATAATAATATATATGCACATACATACATGGTACTGTACAGAAGTCATTCTTCTTCTTATATAAGATGATAATAATATAATAACTGAAATTTTTATGATGAATGATATTTCGTTTTTGTTATATACATAACATACGATTATTACATACATAACAACATACATTATTATTACATATATGTATATTTATGCATACAATAAACATAAACACGTAATACACGCAGATACGAGTAGCATAGCAGCATATTATATATGAATAAAAACATTAAATTTCAAATTTGTGAATTTTATTTTATTTTTATTTTTTTTATTCATTTTTGTTTTATACTTTTATTTTTGTATTTATCAATTTTGAAACCAATTTGACATATCAGATAAAATTATATATGTGCATAAAAATACAATAAATTGTGATGATGCAACAAAAACAAAATAAAAGCAAAATTGTTAGCATCATTTTCAGATATTTCAACTGTATATATCCTTCAATATATGTATATGAGCGTGTATGTATGTATGTGTATGTAAAGAGTTCAGATGCAAGAATAAAATCGTGTATCTATAAGAAAAATATTAAATATTATAATGTATAGATGATTAAGAGTATATTGCATATAATCTGTATTTATAAGCAATTTAAAGTTAAATTTTCATTCGATGTACCATACTAAAAATGAAATTGAACAAAAATCAAAATCAAAAATATTTACATATTATTTTCATCATCTTTTTCACGTAACATAACTCATGTAGATCGAAATGAAATGAAAATGTGATGATGGGAACGTACAAATTTATAGGTATATGTAATGTAGCTAAATTAGAAATTAAATGCATTTTGTATATTATGTACTATATGGATATGGATACTTTTACATATTTAATACACAATATATATATACATATATATATATATATATATATAACATACAAATAATATAATAAAAATGAAAATAAAAAATAATTTTAAAATAAAAGAACGGAAACAAAAAAAAAAAAAAAACTAAAAAATAAATTCAAAAAAAAAAAAACAAAAATGTTTCTCTTATTCGCATCCATCAAATTCAATTTGATTTGATATTTTTCAGAAATGAATCGATCATTAAATAAATGTATAGTATTACATGTATGTATATATAAAAAGTGTATACAGAAAATATAAGCCATTAAAATTTTATTAAAACATGAGGGCACTCAAAATTCCTTTATAGGAATAAATGTACAAAACCAAAATATATATAAATGTATAATAATGTTGTATTATTATTATGTACGAGTATTTTATAATATAATAAGGGTGTAACTAACTTCATAAAATTGCTATACGAGTATAAGTATATTGCAAACGTATCCAAACTTTATTGTATATAGATACGATTACATATATATATACGAGTATGCATGTATGTATATAGATTATATATTACGTAAGTGGCTATAATAAGCCATATTACATATAATCATATATACAATAACGCTCAGCAATTTATACATATATACGAGTATATCTATATGTTATATACGAATGTGATACAAATTTACTGATGATGATTTTTGAATTGTAATTAATTATTCTTTAATGACATTTCAAAACACTATTGTCGAAACTAATAATGGAACAAAAAAAATCCAAGTACTCATATGGTTGACAACATTTCGACGAATAACGATTACATTTATACGAGTATATAAAACATATATCTCGAGAACAATAAAAACGGAAAACTAATTATGTGACAATTCAATATTAATAATGTTCAGACAGCATCCGATATGTAATAATAATAAAAACAAATAGTATTTACAAATTATAATAAATGTATCTCACCATTGCTTCTCTGCTTGCATTCTGTAAAATTGAATATATACACATCCATTTTTGAATGAAGCATAAAAAATTGTACACATACTCGTAAAATACATATTGCCAGTATTTTTTAAAATTGATTAAAGTTATTGAATAAAATTTTTTTTTTCAAATTGAGTCAATTTTTCAATAATATTTTTATTTTTTTTTTCATATTTTTTTTAAAATAAAAATTAATCTAAAAAAATGAAATTGATTAGAATGACATCTTATCTATGCATATCTCAAATGTATAGATTATTATGATTTTATACATATGTATATCAAATGATTTTTTTTTTTTTCCAAACCTACATGTGAATGTAATAAATAAAGTTTGACTTGACATATAGTGAAAATCACGAGTTAATCACATTTGTTACACTGTATCTTGAAAAAAAAACAAGAAGATAAAAACGAATAACTTTCACTTTAAATTTAATATATAGAATGAAGGGTTCTCTGATGATGTTCTGAATAAACGAAATATGAAAAAAAAAATCTGGAAAAAACGCGTCAGGCAGTAACTCTAAATTTATTCATAGCAATGTCAAAACAAATTTAAAAAAATTAATATATTACTTGTCGCATATAAGTATGTACATATACTCTTAAATTCGGTTAAAATTATTTCAACATTCAATATTTTGAATACATTTTTAAAATTATTTATGCATCATAAAAAAGTTTTTCTTCTTATTTTATTTTATTTTCAAAAATGAAATTATTTTACTGAAACAGAAAAACAGAAAAAATTAAACGAAAAAACAAACGAACATTGAATTGATGCAAATAATTTAAATAAAAATAAAAAAAAATTAAAAGAAAAAAAAAAATAAAATTTAAAAATTAATATTGAGGATACGATACAATAAAGATTTATTACAAAAAAAAAAAAAAAAATTTTTTTTTATAACTTAACCTTGAATATGTCCCTACATGTGTTTTCGAAATGCAATTCTTAATTTGTTTAACCTACTTTTTAAAATTGAATTCACTCAACAACGCAATTTAAAATTCGTTACATACATTACATACATACATATTTCACTTGACAAACGAAAATTAAATTGAATTTGATATCTGAATGCGTTTACAAAAATAATTTTCTTGATATCACATTATGTACTGTACATACATATATATGTATAGTAAATAAAAATTTATATTACAAACATATGAGTACATTATGTGTGTAAATTGAATTGATTAAATCAAGTTTATTTTATTTCTGTCTTCAATAATTACATATACGTATCAATATATGCATTTGCAAATCAACAAGTTAGTATAACGTATAACCAAAGTGGTATAGCTATGTTTCTATATTGTCATTTTTTAATTCATCATTTCATGTATCAATACGCATTTAATACAATTAGAAAAATTTATTATAATATGTCGAAACTAATATCATATATGTACATATGTAACAATTCTTTTACAAACCAGCTAGTACATTACATGGACATTTTAGATACATCTATACTCGTATCTATATGTAATGCTTCTAATAGGAGTAGAGTATTTATGCAAAATGTATTTTCCATTCGAGTTTTTCATGTTTCATTATATTTAACTGTCGTTATGTACACGCACCTAATAAGGTTTAATCACCTGCATATATATGTATGTAATGTAAGTAAATTGTATTCGTACTCGTACATAATGTTATAGATAATATAAATAAATTTAAAACAAGGAGCAAAATAAAATCTGTTTTGCATATAAAAATATTATAAATGCTACATATGCCTTATATATATAAGAAATGTAAAAGAATATCTATGTATGTAGGTGCATGTACATAAATGTGCATAATATGTGTATGTATCTACAGGCACACGTGTATGGATACGTTCAAACATGAACATAATATAAATTTTCAATCACGATATACATAATACTCGTATACAATTTATACGTACAAAGGCAACTACTATATTAATATGAATGCACATAAGTTGATCGTTTTTTAAACTAAACATCAGAGCGATAATGTGTTCGATATATCGATACACATAATTATACAGATATGTATACTCGTAATATGTATTTAATTCTGGAGCAAAACCAAACAAGCCACATCAAGTAAATCTAATTTTATTTTTATTCACTATTTTTTTTATTCTTACTTTTATTTCTTCTTTGATTTTTATTTTTTTTTTTGCGTATTTTTTTATTTTTTCAGTTTAATTTCATTTTTTTTTGTGTTTTTATGCTAAGTTTTTATTTCATTTTAAATGCATTTTATTTACTTATAACCTATGATTATTTCATTACATTGCACACGTGCGTTTAACTCCTTTACTAGGATCTGTGTATGAAAAGAAAATTTCAATCATTATATATACACATACACATGCATATAGATTATATATACATATATATATACTCATTGAATTCCTATATGTATATTAATGGAGAAACTTTATATGTAATACAAATTTAACTTATTGCGGTTTTATGAATCTTCAGCTTCATCAAGCGTTCATGTATAAATATAAAATGTATAAGAATACAATATACATACCAACATTTATGTACATTCTGAGGTATATTTTATATACGTTAATATATATATGTATATACATTTACGTATTATATTGTTTAATATTGTAATGTAGCGTTTGTATACAAAATATAATACACACATTGTAAATTTATTTTAACAAAAAACAAAAAATGTAAATGAAAAACATATTAAGTAAATTTTTATACATAAATGAACATATACGAGTATAATGTGTGTAAACGTTTACGTACATACAAACATATGTATGTATATAAACAATTGGTATGTGCTACGCGAATAATGTTGACGAGTGATTAATGACTATAACGAACGACCTTATGACTTCCATAATTTTCCATATGCACATTATGTTAGTGATTAAAATCTGCTCAATTTCAGAATTAATATCATACCCCACAGTCAAAAGAGAATCAAATTCCGGCCCAATCCGGCCTCTGGAAACATTTACAATATTTTTTGTATATTATATACTCGTATTTTAATTTTATATTCTTATAGAAAAATTTTCATTTTTACGAATCTACATGCTTATAGTACACACTTTACCAACACATATTGATAATTTACTACATAAAATAAATAAAAGTGAATAAATATGCGTATATATTTTATAGATATAATAATATAACAAATATACATATGTAATAATAAAACACAAACTATGTGCATATATCGTTTGTATATAATGAATTCGTATATAAACGAGAAAATCTAGAAGCTAATTTAATCTGATATTGTCGATTCAGTTAATTTTAAGAGTTTTTAAGGACCCTAACGGCCTAAGGCATTATTTTAGTGCATGAGCATGATCCATGATGCAATGAAACTTCACTATCTACAGTTTTCAATGCATATATATACATACATATATACATATGCTCATAGCTCATATGTATGCTGTAAATAAAATGTATACATCCCATTCGTATAGTGTATGTGTATAATATACATCCAGATTTTTTTTTTATATTTTAATTTTTATCATTTATACCATATCATATACGTATAATATTAAATGTATAAATATAGCATGAAACATTCATTAAATCATTAATTTATATGCAATGCCATTACCGTATAGTTTCACAAATGATAGCGACAGAATGACAGATGTGGGTTCAGCCTTTTTAATTTCGTTTTTTACTTAAATACATTTATATATAAGTATTATTTTATTCATATGCATTTTCTGATGATATTTACATCATTTATCAAGCATAAATTTTTAAATTTTTACTGTACGCAACTTGTGGAACCCATGAAGAAATCGACATGAAAAAAATAAAATTGCATATATTCGTACATCCACTCTAATAGTATAAATACTGTTGAATACACAACAGTATACATATAGCACATGTAGCACATACACACACTGATTACCTGGACCTGAATCTGAAGTTGAATATTATTTTCATTTCATACTTCACACTCGAAAGATTTATTCGAGGACATATTTTTTTTTCTCTTCTCCTTTATCTCTCACACTCACACTCTTTTTATCTTTTTATAAAAATTATAAAAAATAATAAACCTTAAAATTTAATTTGTTAGACAAGAGAATAAAATTTTTCTAATAGGCATAATGTAATAATTTTCTTTAATACACGTTTGCCGTATATGGTCATACCACTGAAAGTAAACTTCATGCATGATTGATATTTTGATTGCCACCGTTGATCGATTGCAAACAATACGCAAATATACTCATATAATATGCATGTACATATATTGTAGAAAAATATTACAGACAGGGTGTTTCATGCTGGTTTTTAAAAATAATCTACAAAGTAAAAAAATAAAAAATAGACAAAAAATAAAAATAATATAAATAAAACTGGATTTGTACATTAGTTTTGTATGTATGTACAGCATTCAATGATCTAGATATCGCATGTGTAAAATAACGAGTACGTCATACATAAATAAAATTCATTAGAACTCTATAACCAAAGAAAAAAAAATTCTACAGATTTATATGACAAGGGAATACGTTTTTTTTTGCATGCAATGTATTCTTAAAAGTTGAAACTGATATCATTGTATTAGGAAATTCAATGCTAATATTCTGATGTGTTATTTATACGTTTATACTATACTCTTATTACAACAACGGCTGTTTACCTAACTAAACCAAACCTCAAAACATTTTTCATATTATTTTCATTTCTTATACGTGTATACATACTTACATTTTTTCTATTTAAAATAAAGTAAACGACATGCATATAAATTCATTTTTAAACGTAATAATCACAATTAATATATGTAATATGAAATTTTCCTAGAATAAAGGATAAAATCAGATAATACATACAGTGATTGGATAGTAGATGGATAATCAAAACATATGTTTACATTTTGAAAGACATTGATTGAATATAGTTCTAGGAAAAATAAAAACAAAAAGGAGTAAATTATAATTATTTATTTTTTTTTTCTTTGAACAATTTTCAGTATAAAATTTTGATTATAATTTTATCAATCCCCGATTTATGCGTATATGTACAACAGGTGTATATTATGCACATATCACGTTCACGTACATGATTTATGATTATAAAAGTACACATTTATCTGCATACAAGTAGCTGCAATACAGTCATGTAACAAATGTTTATAATAAATAAGTGTACATACATACATTATAGAACACAGTTACAAATATAATGTGTAAACGTAATTACAAAATTGATGTAACTTTGCGCAGTTAATTTATATTTTAACATTTTATGATCACTTTATAAATGTTTTTTGTTTTGTATGAAGTCAAACTCAAACACTTTCTCCATTTAAATCAATTTTTTCATGGTTTTATGCTTTTTCTTCTTCTTTATTTCAGAAATTAATAGTAAATAATGATCGTACAATTGTGCATTTTATTTTATATAATAATATAATATATAACCGTAAATAAAATGCATTTTATTTATAATTACATACATACATACGTACTCATACATCACATATACAGTATAATGTATGCACAAAGAAACTTAAATGTTTGAATTAAACAAAGTAATAAATAACAATTGCTTTTCTATTCACAAAGTAATTTATTTTTCTTTTGTATTATATACGTAGCTAATATGTATGTATGTACATATGTATAATGTAATTTTTCTTGACTCATGTATGTATACATTTAATACAATATATCTGTATGTTTAATGGTAATTTGGTATCTTTTTTTATAATTTTTTTTTCTCTTTTTTATAAATAAATTTGAAATTGCATATATGTATATATATATATATATATAAATACATACATATATACATACAATTTATATATGTATATAATATACATATAAAGTTCTTCACGCGCTTTATTCCTTTTTCAAATGTGTACATACATATAATAATAATGGGTGCTCAGACACTTATTTTATACGTTATTATTTTTATTATTATTATTATTATTATTATTATTACTTATTACTATTATTATTGTGTATTTTTATATATTTTTATTATTTTTATTTCCATAGCAACTAAAATAACTTTTTAATGTTTTTAATATAATAATGTTGATGGGCTCGTCAAACAGATAAAAAGAGACCATCACAAAACGCAACGCAATCATCATCGCAGCAATTATCATTAAAAGTTGATTGAACTGAACGTGACAAAGTACTTTAGTTGAATATATTTATGTTATGTATATATGTGTACATATTCGTACATTATTTACGTGTACATATGTAGGAAAATTATTAAATTATGTTATTATGAAAAAAAAAAAAATGTGTGTAAAATATTATTTATTTGTATGCAAGTACGTGTATGTATGAATAACAAATTTAACGAATACATATGTACATATATACATATGTTCGTACTCGTATATTAGTAATATGTACTAATGTTTTATATCTATAAAGTTTAATTAAATACGGTCTACTGCACCTACATTCCGTACATTATTATTTCTCATCTCATATCTAAGTACATAAGTATATACAATGTATATAGGTACTGAATAGGTACATAATTATTTACGAATTTATATTATTTATTTATATTTACATATCACACATTATTCACAAATGTATGTATGTATGTACATATGTAAATAAATTTGTATACATATGTATTTATGTCATGTGTACAAGATTTTATTATTACAATTCTTTTTAGAGGACAATTTACTAAAGCAGTAGGCCATGAAATTATAGAACAGTACATATATAAGTATTATAATATACGAGAGTATGTATGTACCTATATGTAACATATATGTATGTATGTATATGTACGCAACAAGGTATGTAATATATGTGTACGTATAAAATTTAACAAAAACAGGAATTACACAATTTTTAACATTTTACTTACAGTATATACTACACACTGTATTCCTACATACATACATACATATAAGTACATATGTAAGCCCATATATGAGAAACTATGTAAACTTAAATTATTAATTTTTTTTTTTTTTTGGTTTTTGTGAATCCTACATTTTTAAAACAATAATGTATATGTATCAAAATAAAAATGCAATAAACATTCCTGTCTTCATTCATTAATATGTACAAAGATGTATCTCAAGTGTAAAGTGAATACAAAAATTAAAATACTTTACATTATAAAATAAAGATAAAATAAAATTAATTTGACTTTTTGATTTGATTATAATGCTAGATTTCTTCAATTTTCACTTTTTATGAAATTATATGTTCTTTTTTTTGTTCTTGTAATATCATATGTGTTGAAGGTTTGATTTAAATTATATTTGTTTTAATTTATTTATTTAAACAATAAAAATTGCATATTATGTATATTCAACACTCATTTATGTACTTACTATGTAAACATATGGACATACATTATGAATACTTTTAAAAAATGAAGAATTTAAAAAAATACCTACACATTTGTTATAATTAATTTTCATCATTTTTTTTCTTTAGCACAAACATAAGTGGGTATCTAAACTCTCCACATTTTAAAAATAACAGATAAAACATATATTATGTATTTGCAATTAATTTGTATAAAAAAGAAAAAAAAAAGAAATGTGTACAATGTTACAATTCACTTTCTCTTGGTCGAAATTGGGTTAAGGACAAATTATTCATGTTAGAGTTATACGATAAATAAAACTTTCATTATAAAAGATTTAGCAAAAATAATATAAAACTTAAAAAATTCTAACATAAATATGTACACCTATGTATACACCTTGAAAAATATACGCATTCATAAGTAAACAATAATTATTGTACAATTGTATGTGCAATAATTCAATATTTATTTTTCATGTATACTATGTGTACAAACAAACATAAAATAGATAAAAATTAAAAATGAAAAATAAAATAAAAATTTATAAGAAAATATTAAAAAATGTTTTGAATTTATGCAAATAATTTAAAAATGTATAATGTAATTAAGAAAAACTAAAGAATAATTGCAAAAAATACAAGTGCACATAAAAAATAATGTATATACATATGAGTATGCATATTTATGTATATACACGTATGTATAAAATTTGCAAAAGACCTTGAATTATTCCATTAATTATATATTTATATATGTATATTTTTTTTTCATATAAAATGTTATCCCATTTTTAATAAAATACATATAAATATATTTAATGCAAAGGAAACAAAAAACGAAAACGAAAAGAAACTAAAAAGAAAGAAAACATACATCAGAAGATAAATTAAGAAAAAAATCTGCGTATTAAGGCAAAAGATGATGCCTTAATGACTGAGAATTCAGTAGCTAAAATAAACATTTAATAATATATAATATGTATATGTATGGATGGATTTAATAAATGAAATGAAATTAATGTTTTAATTAAATATTTACATACATTATGTAGGTAAATTTTACATATTTAAATTTAATTTGTATTAATGCAAGTATATGTATATTATAGATGCTCATCATATATGTAGATAATATGTAATGATATACACACTCGTATATAGGTACATACATATATGCATGTACGTATGATGTTAAATTACAATCAACATAATCAAGATTATTTAAAATCAAAGATATACAACATGTATGTACAAATATATGCGCATTTTTCATCTACATGTTATGGACACTAAATAATAATAATTTATCAACGACAGACTATATTATTGTACCCGCGTATTGAAAGTTCAAAGTAAATAAAGCCAGCAGCAACAAAAACAGCAAAAAAAAAAATTAAAATATAAAAATAATAAATTAATAAATAAATATTTAAAAAAACAAAAATACATTTATTTACTTTTTCATTTAAAAATCATTGATTAATTGATGATGTTTTACTTGAATTTAAAAAAAAAAGAAAACAACATATAGTTTATGTACATACGAGTATGTATATCCTTACAGATAATCGTATATACATATAAACATATATAAATGTAATGTATATTGAAATATTTTATTAATAAAACAAAAATCACCTTATATATTATAATATTATGCACATATGTACATTCATATAAAACCGTCAGTGATCAGTTTAAATCCAACTCGATTAGATTAAGTTCTAGGATAATCATATAAGAAGAAGACCAAAAAAAAAAAAAACAGAAATTAATATGCAGGACAACATGGTACAAACATATACAACACTATACTATGAACATATTATGTATATATGACAGTATACACGATATACCTATACTCGTACAAATATATAACTCAGGGCAGTCTAGAGAAATATATGTTTGTATTGTTTATATAGTGGAAAAGAAAGGTAACTTTGATATATTGTAAGATGCCGACTTTGACAACTCTTTATTGTCGGAATCTTTTGATTTTTCGGTTACAAATAAACGTGTGCGCTTATAAACACGATCATCATTATACTGTATATATGTATTCGTTTGGTTCTAAATTTATACGCTCGTCACAAACGTTGCACATTTTACGTCAGATCAGACTAATGCATAATCATTTCATTTTTATTTATTTATTTTATGTATACTCGTATATATATTTATTTATTTTTTTACACATTTCATATAATATATAAGATTGCAAACACACATATGTATGTGCATATACGAACGAATACGAGTAATATTCAAAATAAACGGAAGGATTTGATGAATGGTGATGATGATGTGTTTAATTATTTATTTATTATTATGTGTTTCTGTATTGTATATATGGATTTCGATTAATTCCAGGAATGATGTAATAATTCTAATATATAATTTACCATTACCATTTTAAAACTGATATTGAATTTAGATTTTTTTTTTGTTGTTGTTTCAAATCGAACAGACAATTTATGCATATTTATACGTATTAATTTTCAAGATACATTCATAAAGTAGGTAGGTATGTAATAAATATTAAAAATTGAAAATCATTAGATGCATTAATAATTGAAAATTTTACATTTTATAGACACAAGGATTAATTAATTGAATTTCAATAATATTTTTTATTCTATCATGGATATGAATTTATATACTGTGTATATAATATCTAGTTATGTCGTTACGTGTTGCTTAGGGGTATCTATAGTATCTATTCATATGTTTGTATTACTTACTGTGTGGTTGGTTACTCACTCTGTTGCTCACTGTATCTAGACCAAGTTAAATTATTCATTTCAATTATACAAGTATAAGTATGCATAATTAAACTGACAAATGCATTTTAAAAAAAAAATTTTTTTTTTTTTTTTTTGTGTAAATAATAATTATTATCACAGTCATCCATATACAAGGTCATTTCAATATTTTCCATATTATAAGTGTACCTATATGCACTTATTCATTTATCGTCTTATATATCTATACATTAATATATGTATATTTACATGCATTTTCAATGTATGTACCTAATTAAATTACAATTCAATGTAAATATGAAAAATCGTCATGGATCGACAAATTCTAATTAGCATTTCTTGTTATTAAATTGAATATTACTTTCGTTATTACTTACTTAGTTTCGATAAAGTGATTGTCGAAAGAATACATTTTTTTCATGATTATTTTTGCCTATATATTTTATTTTTATCTATTTAACATTCACTTTATTATTTTTATTTTGAATTGAAAGCTATATAATAATATGTATACATATAGAAATAATTTTCGTTACATGAAATCAACAACTAAATGTAATTTAGACTGTAAACTACCATATAGTACTGGCGTATATAATATACTTTGTTATTTTTTATCATTACAATTTTCAACAATAACACGCGTAATTACCGTAATTATACTTTCGGTCCTATCTCAAGAAATTTTTAATGCACATATACATATACTTGTACATATATATTAGTATGTACTTACATATATTTTTGCATTGTTTCAGAATGTTTTTCCCACAAAACATTTACAACCTATGTAGTACCTATATTGAATGAAAATATATACATACTATATACTACATACATTACACAAGAATATGAAAAATTCTTTTGGACCTGATCATTTTGATTCGTGCATAGAATTAAATACTATTGTATATACGAACGAATATATGTACATATTTACTCATAGTAATTTTCTTAATTCGATTTGTAAGTATATAACATAAATATATGGGAATAGAAATTTTCAATGAGCTTTTTTCATTTTTTCTTGTTTTTCTTTTTTCATGAAACTTGAAAATAATGAAATTAACGTATCCGATACGATCAATTCTTGTATTGAAAAAATAAAATTATACAGTAAAAATGCAAATGGTTTGAAATGACCATTTATAATGATATAAATAATGATGTAGATTTCTATGTTAATAATTGAAATTACGTGTAAATTATTATGTGAAAATTGAATTGAAATAACTCTTGAAATAACTTTCGAATTTTATTTTATGTCTTTGTTTCAAGTGTGTATACTGTTATTATTTCGCAAGATGACATGCGATCTTATAAAAATATAGACATCAAAGCGTGTCTATATGAACACCTACTAGTTTAAAATAAATCTTTTTTATTTATAACATTGGATAAACAATCTGATTACGATAATTTCACCAAAATATTAATAATATGTACATGTATATTTCTTGTCTGGATCTTCAAAATTGTGTTATACTTTGAATCAAAACTAACAAGCAATATGATGAAATTTACTTGTTCTATTATTCAATGACAAACAAAAATTTCTCAAGAAATAGTAAAGTATGCTAGTAAAGTAGTAAAAGAGATTGTCAAACTCACACATATGATATATGTACACAATTTTACAAATTTCTCTGTTAAATTTATAGCTGAACCAAGTTGAACTTTACCTGTTCATAAGATATACTCATTTCAAAATATAAATACATACATACATACAAACAATGAAATACACTACATGTTGGTAACTATCTGCTGTTAAAGGTAACGGATCAAGTATAATAACCTCAAAGAAGTCTACTATTTTATTCCAACAATTTCATAAAAAAAAACAATATAATCACATATATGTATATAGTTGGAACTATTGTACACATTATTATGTACCATTGTATTGTAGGCATTTATCGTAAATGAGTTCATTGTCCGACTTGTTTTTAAATATTTTTCTTGTTTTCATTCCATTAAACCTATCCAAAAATGGTAAAATAATTATGTTTTTTTTACAGGAATTATTATTCCAATAAGTATCTTTATTATTTAAGAAAAAGAATTGATTCAAGATTCAATAAAGTTCAAAATCATAATCACGATTCCATAAGTTTATTACTGAATGCTCATAGAAGTATGTATAGATAGAAGAGTAAGTATAAGAAGCATAAGAATACTCGTCTCGTATAAGACATAAACGTATACATATTTATAATGGATACATAGTAATTGCACGTATTTCAGAGAATACAATCGACATATATTACTACTATTATTATTGTAAATCCAGTAAAAAATCTATTTACTTACTTTCGTAAATATATACAAGTACACATAATATAGTAAAGTAAGTAGTAAATAGTAAAATAAAAGAAAATATAAAGAAAAGTTAAACGTGCTATATGTTACACGTTGAAAAAAAAATTCATTTTCAAATATGGCTGACGTTTGTTTTGATTTTGAATCAAACTAATAGCTAATAGTAAAAATAAATGTACAAATATTGGTAAAAAAAAAACAGAAGAGGAAGAAGAAGAAGGAAAGTAAAAACATAAGAAATCAATTTTTTGAATTCAGAAAGTTCAAGATACTATATGGGAGTGTCTATACCTAGCCTAGATGCCTCTCAGCTAGATAAACTACTGCATCATATAAAAAGTTCTTCTAATACTTCAAACATGTTCGTAAATGTGTGCATTACTAATGGAGTTATAGTAAAAACATGAGGAAGGTAAGTAACGAAGATTATATATACACACATATACACACATAGAATACTATTATTGATAGAAATTTATGAGAACACTACAAATCATTATTTTTTTTCTATAGTTATATGGCCAGCCACCTATACATAATCATAGAATCATACAAAAGTGACACGATCACATTCAGATATACAGCAAAAAGTCATTATTTTCTTTACAATTTAGGAAAATATTGGAATATCATCGAAACACCAAAGATCATATATAGAGAATGAATAACTTTCTTGATTAGAAATTCAAACTGAACGTTAAATTATGCATAAAAAATCTTAAATTAGATAATACACAGTACTCGTACTTAATACACTAGAAGATTTAATGGAAAAATGCACTTTTCTTCCATCTAAAGTAAAAAAAAACAAAATAGAAAAATAAAAACTCTAGGAAGATTTCAAATTCATAAGAAGAACATAGGTATTATATATGTTATACAGAGTAGATAAGGTAATGTCAGTTAATTTATAAGGAAAAAAGTGACGTCATTGTGTCGACTATTGTATTTTACATACCATACACTCGTATTTTAATTCATAAGAAAAATTTATTTACTCATTTTACTTACTCTTCATTATACACCATAAGTAGTATACGAGAAAATGGAGGAGACAAATAAATTATAGCTCTGCATCTACACTTCACTCTATAACAAGTATACGAGAATAAAGAAATGACAATAGAAGCAATGAAATTATTGGCAAATTATAGTACGATATACGAGCATGCTAGTAGTACCGTAGTACCTCGTATATCATGTTATCGTATTTTCATTTATGAGAAAAATCTATTTTCTTTTTATTGTTGCTCTACACTAGACACTATACACCATGAGAAGTATACGAGATACAGAAAGATACAATCAGTAGTAAATATGAATCATGTAAATATCATTGTACTTCATATAAAGGAAAAAATATTGAATGTTACTCTTATTCTACCACGTTCCAATGCATAAATGTTTCACATTTCATTTTTGAAATGATATTTCAAATTAGAAGATATAGTTTTTGTACAAATTATAAAAAATGAATGTTATATCAATGTTAATCATCGTAATCATCAATATTATATTTTTCACTAAATTTCATAATATTAATTGAATTTTGATTGACAGAATGAAAATTTTTAAAATCTAGAATAAACAATCCATGGAAAATTAATATCATTGACCTTTAAACATTCATCCTGAAATGCTTAAAGGATATAAGTACACATGAGTAAAACTACATAAGATTACATATTGGTAATTTGATATGTACGAGTATATTTACCTTATCGTTTTTCATATTGTTTAAGCTTTAACATTTTTTTTTTGTTATTAACTTCTTGAATCCATCCACATATGGATAATTGTATACATATGTATGTAATAATACACGTACATATATTCTGTATTTATATGAGCACAATGAATGTACACATAATGATGTGCGTTCGTTGTTATATAAGTACATAAAAATCAATCTTTATTTGGTGAATCTGAAAAATGAATAATCAAATCCAGATCGCATACTATGTATTAATGACGTGATAGTACGAGAATATAAGTACGTTACGTTACGTTAACGTAATGTGGTATTATAATGCACATCGTATTTATCATATGCAATTTTTTATATATATAATATATACTATACTTATACTTATACTATGTATATGTACATTTAATATATACATATACATGTGTTATGAATTTTAAATAAATTGTATAAAACTTGTGCCTTTTCTTCCATATGTGTATAGGTACTCGTATAGCCATTGATAATTACATGCATTCATATGTATATACTTCTATGTACGTTTTTTCATGTCGTATACGATTAGTTTAGTTCGACTCTTTTAAGTCTTTCTCAATTCAAATGATCCAACAAGCCAAGATTCAACATGATGTGACGCGATATTTTTTTGTTGCTGTTCTTGTCGCGTTATGTTTCTGGGTGAATGACCGGTCAGAGGCATTATATTATATATTATATATACAGTAAAATAACATAAATATAAGATAATGTATATATTTACATATGTATATGTATATGTATATGTATATACATATATATATATATATAATGTAATGTTTATGTTGACTTCGAGTATTATTATTATTTTATCATATACACAAATATATATGTATATGTATGTAGATTATTTTGTACACTTTTCATTTGTTAGTAAACAAATTTAAGAGAAGTTGAAAATGTTCTTCGTTCATATCACAACAAACTAAATACAAATATATAGCTTTATTATATGTATATGGACGAGTAATAGTTGCATTCATACATATACATAATGTATGTATATGTTTATATATTTTTGTTTTTATATTTCGATGCGTAAACAAAATTGTAATATGCATTTTAACAGGGTGTTCATAAAATTTTCATCTTTTAATATATGTATATACATTTTTAATTTTTGAAGTAAAGTATATATTAATTTTTTGTTATTTTTATTTTGTAAAAATTTTTAAATATCAAAAGAAATTATTTGTTAAATATTTGTCAATATTTTTTCATTTGTTTTTGAAAACTTTAAAATGGATATGACTTTTTGAATATTTATTTGATAATTTTACCAAACATTTTAATTTTATATTAAATGTATATTAATAACAAATTTATTATTACAATTTGCAAGTATACCTTGTACTCATTATTATTTTGTAAATTTTTCAAATACAATGTAGTATACGATTTAAGATATTAATCAATATGTAATTATTTTAAATTCTATACTGTGTGTGTGTTGCTTGCTATTAAATTTACACCATAAAATAAAATATGTATTCACATAAAAATGAAAACAGAAATATGAAAATAAAAATGAAAATGAATAAATTATATTTTTTAATATTAATTTAGTTACATTTAAGGTAATAAACAGTGTTGTAAACTGTTTCAATAACACCTTGTTTAGAAGTACATACTATATTATATATATAAAAAATAATGTGTACTGTTTAACATTAATTTATACATACATATACGAACGAATATTTTGATGATAGTTCTGCAGGAGGAAGAATATGTATAATATTTGTGAACAATCTTTAAGTTTATCTTCTTACACCATATACCATATATACACTGACACTCTATTCTAGTACAAGTAATTTGAATTATCAAAGTATATGTGTACATATACTCTACAATAGAACATTTAAATTGGTTTCTTCACTTATATAATTCAAGTACTTTTTACATTAAATATAATATTTACATATGTATTATATATACATTATATGATTATATACATAATAGAGATTATATTTTATATGAAAACCATAGTATCTATAGAATAGAATAATAAAAAAAAAATACTACCTATAATAGTAATTTTCTGCTTCAACTTTCTACATACATACATAACATAGATATGTATGTGATTATGTATTCATACAATACTTTAAAAACTTTTAATGATTGTGCATTATGATTATTTTATGCTCACATCAATTTGTACGTTTGATATATGCTTACGTACATTTTATATATGCATGCATTTATGTTTGTAGGTACTTGTGCATATATAAGAAATATAAAAAAAATATCAAATATTGCATTTAATAATACATATGTAAGTACATAAATAGAATTTTCTTTTCATTATACATATATATATATATAATATACATGCAGTTAAGATATACTATTATATACGATTAGGTACTTGAAATTTATTTTATTTTTATTTTTTTTTGTGTATAGACATTTTATAGATAAAATGTGAATATTGTATACATAATATCACATAATTTATATAAGTACATATGTATACATTATGTAAAATTACACATATGTATACATTATGTATAATAAGTATATTGTAACAGTCAACTAACATTGTAAATACACTTCTTACTTACACTTTACGGTTATGTACAATAATTGTAAACAAAAGATACACTCGTATGTATAAGCTTTGAAGACATGCATATTCACAGGTTTTATTTTGTACATTATATATGGGATTTAACTAAAAAACTAAAAAAAAACTAAAATATAACGATAAAAAAAATGAATTAGTTGATAAAAAGATCTTTAAAGAAAAATATTAGCTTATACTGTCAGCATAATTTACTTTAAAAGCATAAAATTTTATGTTGAATGAATATAAATGTATGTAGGTACTAGGTACATACATATGTCTGTATAATGCATGTATGTATATATGTGTATATATGTTATGTATTTATATAACATTATGAATGCATAATATTATAATATAAAATCAACTTATAAATAAATTGTTGAAATGCATATAATACGAGTATTATAATGTATGAATATATGTTTATAAACTCATCGTATATGTATATATTTATGTACTTATGTATTTATATGTGCTTGAATAATATTTTTAAAGATTTTCAACGGTTTTTTGACCTCTTTAACTTCTGACAATAATTTTTTTTAAATAGATACATTTTTATACATACTTACATGTAAGTTTATGTGCACAAATATATTCATATGCATATAAATAATATAAGCAGTAATGTGTAAATGTGTTTTTACTTTTTATTATGATATTCTATCACCATGAATATTACAATAATTATACTTTCATCAATTTGATTAATGATATTAGAATGTAATAATTACATATGTTTGCATTTAAAAGGTGTTAATATTAATTACATTTGTATTATATGTAGTTGGGATTTAATACAATTAAATAAGAATGTAGCGGTATGCATATGAAAATAATAAATAGGTAGTATATACGAACATGTAAACTGAAATTGTATTATTTTGTATTAAATTTAAACAAGATTTGTATAAATAATTTCAAATATAGGTATACGTACATATTTATTTTACGTTTTTATATAGAAAAACGACTGTAAGAAAAGAAATTAAAAAAAATATCAAGTCAACTAAAACGTTTACAAAGATAATTTTCGAAAAATGAATACTTATGTATACATTTACGTTCATGAATATATTACATTATGTACATGTAATCATAATTTCGAAATAATATAAATCAATATTTCACAATAACAAGAAACTCATATATCATATGAATTTTAATTTGACCGGATGAACTCTTGACCCAAAACAAATTTATGAAATATATGCATATATTCGTTTCCTCATCATACATTTACATACATAAATTATATGATATTATATATTTGTAAAATATAGATAATTGTGGACATGCATACATATATAAATACATTAATAGTATACAATAACTGAAAAGTAATAATTCTTCTTTGAAAACCAAAGATAATGATCGATATAACCACTTGTTTTATTTAAAAAAAAAATTTCCTTATCGCGTTTTTCCAATAAGAACATACTATGTATATCTCATCGATTTCCACACTTTTCAACTTTACATAATTTAAATCTGTGCATATTGCACCGCATATGCACCATATACTCACTCATATACTACATGCACATGAACAATATCATCTATAAATGGACGTACTGCCATATATACAATGAATACGTGTATAGGTATATGTACGCGTGTATACATATATGATGCATTTACAATGAAAATTTTATGAAAAATATATTTTACATGTAAATACTTTACATAATAAAATATTATCATGATCATCCATTCAACATTTCTGTCCTTTTTCTTAAGATTCATGTACAGTTTTTTTTTTTGTTTTTCATTAAATTAAATGCATAGCTATTTTGAATGCATATATACCAAATTACATATACATATCCAATCCATAATATAATGTTAACGTACTGTATATTGTATGCCTATTCTTATACCTAAATATATAATTTTCTTTTCTGTTTTTACAATGAAAATTAAATAGACTATATATATGTATATATGTTTTTCTAATATACACTCGTATAAGTACAATCATTTTCTTAGTATAGAAAAATTTCTTAATATGCTTATTATTATTATTATCATCATAATTTTTTTTTTGTGTTCATCTTTTCCAAATTATAGTATGAGTTCAACGACTAGAAAATTATAAAGAAAAAGATCAAATTGTTGACTAAAGAAAGATTTTTTAAAACAAAAAAAAAAAAAAACAAAACTACATTTTTTTCTTTATTCTTAAATCTAAAATTCTAAATTCTTGTTAGATAAATGTTTTTAGGTACACTGTTACACACATTAACATGCGATCTTGTTATTATTGTATATACAGAATACAACATAATTTATATGCACTGTATACGCACACAAAAATTTCTTCATTTCCAATTGAAAATCTATTTCAGGTTGTTGATTTTTTTTTTTTCTTTACAAAATATATTTTTTTAATATTTTTTTTCTTTTTCATGGTTTTTTTTTTTTTTTTTTTTGTTAACTTCTAACAACTGATGTGCATCTAAATCTAATGCTGCTTTTTGTATGCGCTTCCTACTTTTCAAATATTTTTATTTTATTTTCATTTCATTATTATACTGTAGTTGTAGTAGGTACACTACACACAGTATACATATATACAGGCATAAACTAATGCATTTATGTTTGTGGAACATTTTGTATATGTACATTATATAGAAGTACGGTCGTTGAACTCAAGAATATTCAAAAACTAAAATTTTTGTTGTTTGGTTTTTAGAACATCATTTTTGTATAATAGAATCGAGGAGGGTTAGTTTTTATTTTTAGTTTAATTTTAGTTTTAGAATTTATATATATTTTTTTTTTGATGCAACCGCTTCTCTGTGCACACAAATACTTACATATGCGTTTGTTTGTAGTACTTATATTTTTATGCCTTTTTATTACACAATGCAATCATCGTATTATATTTAAAAAAAAAACAAAAAAAATGTTTGATCGTGCTATATGTATACATATGTGTATACATATTCCGACCCGCTTTGATGTTACACGTCTTCCCCATTATTGTAATTTTAATGGATTTCGTAATGCGCCTAGCAGTAATATCGCGTTTGTTGTAATCAAATCAAATTATATTACAGCATAGAAAATAGTACGATAGAACAATCCATATAGTACTGCCAGTATTATGCGTTCTTTCAATCGAAAATTTCAAATTGAAATTATAAGTGTAGTGTAGTGATTTGAAAGATTATTTAGAAGTGAATTAAAGGAAAAAAATTTTCAAAATTTTTCATTATACAAAAATTGAAGTTGAAATATTTTCGAAAATACTTAAGTTTTGGCAATACTATACGTTTTTTAATATTATTGAATAAGATAGATATTGAAAGTCATCATTATTACCCTATATAGAAAAATGATCTCGCCCCTATGTCATTACCCCAGAAATTTATCATAGAATATAATTATTAAAGGGACGAGTATGTGGTAGTAATAATTCTTTTCGTATTTTTATTGTTGTTATTATTTGTTTTTTAGATTTAAATTTTTTTCATTAACTTTTTCAATAATTCATTGTAAGAGTTGTATATGATTGTACGTATGATTGTATGTAACCCCATGCGTTTTTTAAAAGAATCCAAACACGCATACACATTCCACTTTGTTTAATATTATATTATAATGAAAATCATTTTATTCAAGTGAAAGCATAATTGCATCTACTGGAAAGAAAAGGGAATGCAATTAATATAAAAGTGGTGTGGTATTATATGAACGCGTATATACTTAATATGTATATTGGAGTTACTATATATCGTAAATCAAAGAAGGATTTCCTTTTTTTGAGGATTCATATCGAACGGATGCTATACACACTTTTTAGTTTTAAAATAAATTGATTTCCCTTTTCAATAAATACAGCAGATATTGTTAAAAATTGGAACAAAGTATAAGTGAACGAAAGATCAATAAAGATTTACGAGTTCTGTATTTATATATTATACCTTATAGTATGTAAGTTCAGAAAATTTATTATTATTGAAAAAAACACGCATTTTGATAATAATTTTCAAACAACGAATACTTTCTGTTTAGCTAAGAAATATCTTCGCATCCCAATATTTTCGATAATTTGACTGATTTTCAAAACATTTAATTTAATTTCACTTTAATCTGAACTTATGATGAGATATCATATCATCTGAAAATTCATCCATCAATATGAAAAAAGCAAAATGTCTGCAGTCCTTAACTGAAAAAAATTTCTAAATAAAAATATCCAACTTTCAATTCTCCCGCTATTCTATAAAATTTTCATTTTCATGATTATTAATTTTAAGCAATTTTATTTTTTCTCATTCTGTTTTTTATAGCGAATTATAAATATACAAAATAATTTATGCATTTTTCATGCTAACTGATTACGATACCAACCAGATAACAGATTACACTGTACGTATGTACATATACGAGTACAATCATGTACCTATACTTCTTATATACAATAACTCGTTCAAAACTTGACAAAAATGAATGGATAAAGGAAGTAAATAAAAAAGAATTCACTTGTTCCCATGACCGAATTTTTTTTTGTTTTCTGTTTTTTATTTTTTATTTTTCTTTACACTGTTCAACTTTCTTTTAATTTATTTATTTATTATACTCGTACATACATATTTTTTTTCTTTTTATTCATTACTCAATATAAAGCAGGAAGAAATGAATTCAAATTATCAAACATAATTCGTTTTATGCATGCATGTTAACATGTACATATGTGTATAAGATTTTTATTTTATATTTATATATACCCTTACATATGTACATATGTATGTACCTATACTTATTTCACCTTATATATTTTCCCTTTTCTTAGAAGGATGTTCATTGAACATATTAGCACCTTTCTTAAATGAAATTCATTCACCTTGAAAAATACCGAATCATTGGCGTAAATTCTTAATTTATTTATCAAAACAAAATGAAAATAATAATAAAAAAAAAAATCCGAGTACATAAATATGTATATATGTATTTACATTATGTAAGTAAGGTACATGAAAATAATATACTATAGGGGTATATAAGATGAGCATATTTTTTTTTTACAGTTTCTTATATAAATGCTTATATAAATGCTAGTCGAATGTATGTATGTCTTTTCATTTATGAAACAGAATTCTGGTTTGAATTTATCTTTCTCAGAGGGGTATTAAATTTAAAAATTAACAAAAACTACACTTGAAAGAATAAGTTCACTTTTGAATTTGAAATATGAAAACAAATAATAATCACGGAAATTTTCATTTACGGTCCGATTATTTTTCGATTCGATTTTATTTATTTATTTATTTTTTTCATTTAATATTTTTTTTTTCGTTCATATGCGATTCATTTTTCTTTTGAAACAGTTAAACTAAAAAAAAATTAATATAAAGAAGGGGAGTTTTCAATCATATGATGATATTGAAGAAAATAAAAAAAAAAAATAATTTTTAAAAAATTTACATAAAAAATAAAGAAATAAACTTGAAAATTTTTTTACACTTTTCAAACATTTTGTTATACGAGTATATATTTTTTTTTATACGTATATAAAATTCTTAAGTTTGCTCATGCATTCTTAAAACAATAAAAGTGCAATGCGACAAAAATAAAAAAAAATATATAATGTACATTACATATGTAGGTATATGTTGGTATAGTTCTTTAAATTGAAGGAAGTTTACTTCCCTGTAATCGATATTTTATATGATGTATCTGTATCTATTTCTAAAACATATGTACTTGTATAATACATATGTACATGTATTTAAGCATATATTAAATGTATTACAACATCAATTTATACAAATGTATAAAATAATACATACATACATTATATGAATATGTACGAGTTATATGTACGAGTTAGTAATAATGTTATGTGATATTTAACCGACAAAATTATATACCCCATCCTTCATTTCATACTAAATACCACAAGCCATACAAAAATTTTCATATAATAAAAAAGTAAAGTGGTGTATTACATACATATATGATACATATAGTGTATGACAAAAAAAAAATAGTAGCCTCACTTAGCAACATAAATGTACTTTTTTTAAAAAAAAAAAAAAAACAATAAAAGCACATCAGGGTTAATATGATACGATATTACAGCATATAGAACAGATACTTATGTAAGTCGGCAAACTATGTACATATATACGAAGAACATAACATTTGTATAAAACTTCAGCTACCAAACTACACTTAAGCAACTATGTAATACATACACATACATATGTATATGTACTATATAAGTATGCTAGTATGTTACATTATATTATTTATATGAAAATTGTTGGTGGATGGTGAATAAAAATATCACAATAAACTGGATTCGTATTACTCTTTTGTAATCATACATATTATATAAATTTTATATTTTTTTTTTTTCAAAATGAAATTTTTTTTTAAAAAAAAAATACCAAACAAAACAAAGAAATATGTATACAAGTAAAAACCAAAAAACCACTATATACATACAAATATATGCATGTAATTTATAATGAACATGTACATGTATGAATTTTTCATTATCGATTCAACCATCATCATCATCATCCTCATCATTATAATATCCATTATCCGTTGGTTTACCATCATCAAGATATCAGCTGTTTTTTTTATCATCAAAATTAATAAAACTAAAATATATACGAGTACATACATAATCGTACTATACAACTGTATCAATATCAATCTAACCCGATCATCTAGTTTTATTTTTATAATTTTATATACATATATTTAACGGTTATTTCATTTCATGATTAAAAACAATTTTGAAACACAAGTATGAGTATTTTTCCTTTTTTTTTTTTTTTCAAAATTTTTTACATAATAAATAATATTTTAATGCAAAAAATTTTTATTTTCTTAGAATCACACTTTATTCTATTCTTCATTTTTGTTTCTGTTTCTATATACTTAGATACAAATGTGTGTATGAATTGCGGTAATTTTTTTGTTTAAAATATTAATTACACAGATATGTACTACATATGTACCTATACCACAGACCTAATAAACTATAGTTAGTTATTTATCTCTGTGCCTATACACTATTCTAGAGGTTATTGTTATATAAAAATAATTCGGTCTAGTGATTTCAATCACAAATATGAAATTTTTTCTTTTTCGTTATTTTTATTTATTTCAAAAATTAAATAATAGCACTTTGTTCTTTCAGTTTTAATTATAATTTTCTGAAGAAGATATAATATATTTTGTATCTATCTAAAATTATTTTTGTATTTGTTGAAAGTATTTCAGATTTATTTCAATATTCACAGAGCCCCAGCGCCGGTTTCAGCTGCCTGGGTGTCCGGTATACTTCGTAATTTTTTGGCCTTCTAGGTTGAAACTTTAATTTGATTTTTTTTTATTTTAACAGCACAAAATTTCAATTTCTTCTATGTTTTTTTTTTTAAAGTGCAGCACATAATTTACACAAAAAAAGGAGAAGAGAAACTAAAATCGCTTATCTTTCTACTTTTCTTTTTACTTCTCTTTCTACTTCTCTTTCTACATCTCACACAAGAGTTCCATGACCATGTTTGTTTACAAATGAAAATATAGGTCAAAAGATTTATCGGTTTCTCCTGCTTACACGGATCTAGTTTCGATTTCATATTCTTCTTCATGCACGCCTACTACAGTATAGTGCATAGTTTAAACAAGAAAAGGGAAATAAAAACTACTATTCACGTATCTTTCTATTTTTATTTCTACTTCATTTTCTTTTGGTCATCTAACTCTCGATTATTTGAGATGTAGAAAGGGATGTAGAAAGAAAAGTAGAAACATAAATGAATAGTACTTTGTCATCCCCTTTTCTCTTCTCCTGTTCTTTTGTATATTACGTACTGCACTGTAATAAGAGAGTACAAAGAAAAATTTCAGATCGAAACTAGATCCGTGTAAACAAGAAAACCCGATAAATGTTTTGACCTATATTTTTATGTGTAAACAAACATGGTCATTGAACTCTTGAGTAATTGAGATGTAGAAAAGAAGTAGAAATAAAAGTAGAATGATAGGCGAATAGTAGTTTTTCTTCTCCATTTATTGTTTAAACTATTTACTACACTGTAGCGGGCGTGTATACGAAGAAGAATTCAGAATAAAACTAGATTCGTGTATACATTATACAAAACAAAAGTACTTATAAATGTGTTGACCTATATTTTCATATGTGGACAAACATAGTAATTTAAACTCTTGTGGTATTTGGGAAGTAGAACAAGAGAAAAAGAAGTAGAAAGATACACGAATAGCATAGCTTCTCTTCTTGTTTTTTTTTTTTCATGTATAATGTATCTTCTAATATTTATTATGCGAAAATTTAAGCAGAGATTACTTTTTTACTGTGATTTGTAAAATTATTTTTCAAAAAACGGATAATGTGACTTTCATTCTGTCCTTATTCGCGTCTCCGACATTGTCGCCCGGTTTTTAGTGAACCATTTCAATCTATAAAAGAACTGGGTATGCATATTCATATTATACTCTTCTCCTAATCATCTATCACTCTGTCACATATCAAGATTTTACATACATATATAGATATATTCCATATGTAGGTATGACGAATTAAAAAATAAAATAACGACGTGTAATTGGTGTTAATGATTTACTTCTATTTATTTTAGAAAAATATTTGAAAACAGCAAAAAAAAAAATTAAAACCAAACAAAATTTTAATACAATTGTTTTTGATCGAAAAGCGTTACAGAAACCACACAAGCATACATATATGGACACGTTCCTCAAAATGAATAATGATCAGTCTTCCATTCCATTTCTCGCTGAACAAATATAATATAAGCCAAGCACAAAAATCCCGGAGCTTCGCAACAATATAGTAATTTCGAGGAAAATACTGACTGGATAATTAATGAAAGTTTATTTCTATAAATACTTTTTATTTTTTGGAAATAATAAAATATCTAAAATCTATTCTGTTAATGGCTGTGTCAAAGTACATACCTACAAAACAAATGTATGTATTTACATACAAATTGGAATATCCTCATTTCATTTTCACGTACTCAGTGGTGTCAAAAACTTCATTCAAATTATGAAACCGAATGAACATTTTTTTAGGTTCTATTAAGCTGATGTATGGCTGATTTGATAATGAGTATTAATTGCAAAGTTCAAAATAACAACATTCAAAAAAAGAACTATCTGAGATTTTTTCAAATTCTCCACACTGTACAATTTACGTAATATATAATCACCACACATTATCTTTTTAAATGAATCCAAGTCATTTAAATCTGGATTATAAAAACATATTATGTATATGTATGTACAAGTACATATGTACATACTTAAAATAATGTACATGAAAGAATATTTGTTATGATCTCGAAAATACTTTTAAGCGTAACACATACTGCAAAGTTATAATATGTACACATTCTTTGAAAAAATTAAATATTTTCAAAATAAAATAAAACCTTAAAACTTATACATACATATATATAAACATCATATATATGTACATAAGAGAACATTATATCATGTTATATCCAATATAAATACTCCTAATGGAGTTAAATAAATCTCTTAAAATTTTATTACCTTTTCTTATAGTCATATTTAGTCTTTAAGTTTTTTTTTTTATTTTTCCTCATGTATATGTACATATATGTATAAATATCACATTATGAGTTTTAAAATACTTTATTTTAATTCTTTTTTTTTTTGATTTTTGATGTGTGTAATTCGGTAGCTAAAGTAGTCAAGACAAGTTTGCGTTATAATATTATAATCTATACGTTATTATAATTTTTTGATAGGTATATATGTATATTGAGTACGTTAAATCGTTAAATGTATGATATATCCTATATTCATACATATTTATGTAGATATGTACTCATATATTATACAACAGCAGAACATTAAATGTGTAAAAATATTTGCTTTTCTTTTTCAATATAAATTTTAAATTTTATCGTGCTACGGATAATGTCTGTATATGTATGTCTAATTGTTTCGATGCCACATAAAAAAACCAGGTTTATATACCTGTGTACCTTGTACAAAATAAATAAATATTGTATTTAAAATTTTTGACATTTTTCATTTTTTAAAAATAAAAAAAAAATAAAATAATTCGCGCAAATATAAAATAAACAAACTCGAATAGGTACTGAATATAAAAACGATTTTTCAATATCTATCTCTGAAATTGATGGAACGAAAAATTAAAATATGTGAAAATTTTTAATTTATTTTCTTCATCCATTTGTCGGAGTATTATTTTTGCTTTCAAGAAAATGACCGTTTTTTTTTTTTAGATTTCCTGCATGTACTAACTACTCTGTAGACTTGTAATAAACGATTATAATGTGATACATTTTTTTTAGAAAAAATATATACGAGTATATTTTCCTGTAATTATACGCAATTCGTTACTATATATTTGAACGGAAAATACACACACAGTCAGAGATTATATTTGTACATATATGTGATAAGGAAAATTTAAGTAAAAATTAATGTATGTACATATATTTTAGATTAAAAAAAAAAAAAAAGTAAAACAAAAAAAACTAAAAAGTATCTAATGAAAATGATTAAATCTCTCTTCAAAAGAATGTAATGAAACAATGTACTTTAGTGCATAATGTTTATATTCGTGGATAAAGCGGTACATAAATTTATGCAATCAAACTAATAGATAAGAATTATGTATACTTACATAGGCAATAAAAAAAAAAAACGTTTTCCTTATACTACATATATGTAAAAATATAAAATTTTTAATTTCAAATAAACTACAAAAAAAAAAAAAATTAAAACGATAAAAAAAGGAATTTTAAATGAAATAAGTAAAAAATTTTTGTGCATAAAAATACACATATATGCATACAGCAAAAATTCAGGAAACTGATTTGCATGAATCTCTATAGAAATACATATATGTTCAGAGTTCAGGTGGTAAAAGAGATCAAACCAACCATAGATCCATGAATAAATTTATCGCTCCACCGTGAAATAACAATGGGATGGAGGGTTTCAAAATAAATTAAAAAAAAAAATTTTTTTTTATTTCAAAATAAAATCGAAAAAGCGTCTCTGGGAACAAGGGACCAAATAAAAAAATTTATTATAATAAAATACACTTACGTTTACACACATATGTATATTTTGTGTATATATAAAATTTACGATCATATTATATTCGAATTACACACATTAATATTTAGTATCACCGTATCACGATGAATAATTTTCTCTTATACTAACGTATGTACATATTTTATACTTTATTCACTTATCCATATTTTCATATATCCATACCTCTGTTTATCATTACACTTGTATATCTTATATGCACTTGTTAAGATTCCAACAAGTGTGTAACACATACTTTGTATATATACATATTTAATCATTATATTTTGTATTGTATGTACGTACAAATGTATACGCATATAATAAGAAAATAAAATATATACTTAAGAATAAAGAAAGAAAAAAGTTTAGTTCGCATATTTTTGTTACCTTGACCTGACTAATGGTCTAATCATTTCGTCTTATATACACACAGATGTTCATGAAAAGATCCTTATTTATACATTATTCCAACTAAATAAAATACATAATTTCAATTTTATATACATAATATGTATGTATGTTCGGATGTCAATAAATACAAAAATTTAGTTAGGGGAAAAATGCATATATGTATATAATTTTCTTTTATTTTTCTTAAAATGGGACAGTGAATAAAAAAACTGAATTATTTTATTTTATACTGAAAAATTCTTTGAGTTTATTTTTGTAAAAAAAAAAATAAATATCAAAAATTTAGGCATTGAGAAACAGGACCAACTCACAAATGTTCACTTTGGAATTGATCTGTTCTGAACAAAAAACAAAATGAATTTGTGTGAGAATTTAAATTGCGAAATACCTAATGCGATGATGATGGTAACCTTCAAATTAGTTTCAATTTAGTTTTCAGTTTAGAATTTAAGAAAAAATAAAATAAAATAAAAATTATGTAAATTAATTTATATAATTAATAAATAATAATAATAATAATAATAAAATAAAAATTACTGGCATTTTTTTAACAAAAAAAATTTCAATTTTTAAATCAATGACTTTTCATCAAAATTATTTGAGTACTTTACTTTCCCCTGACTTGGTTATAAAGTCCTGACTTTATAATTAGGTTTAATTACCCTTTCTCTTTCGAATTGAATTAGGGTCAATTATTTGAGTAACTGTATAAACTTACAAATTATATACGAAATATCATACAACAATACTTTATTTATTTTTATACTGTATATAAATGTCCATAAAAAGACTAGGTGAAGAAAAATCATCGAACGTCTTAAGAACAGTACCTAACCCAGCCATCCTAGCCTAACCTATAATATACATATTATTATAGTAATTGTTTGGACAATAAAATACAGGTAGAGTGCATAGTTTTATAACATTAAATATGTATTTACTTGTATAAGAGTACATGTCCTCAACCTTAGTTTTTTTTTCCTTTTTATTACACATTTTCACTAGAGTAAAACAAAAAATAAAACAAGAGTAGTACACAGATACTCACTCGTATATACGTATAGCTGTATATCTGTATATACATGTATTTCATTAATTTTGTATTTTGTTTTTTAAACGTAACAAAAAAAAACCAATTCTTTTTTTTTTTTTTTGTCTTTTTGCGGCCGAATGATTACATTATATGTATATATAATTTTAAAGAGAAAGATTCATGCGTATTCGTTACGGACATATCGGTTAACCGCAATATCGGCTGTTACTAGTACGTTCTATATGGTATATGGTATATATTTTTTTTTTATTTTTTTTTATAAATTTTCCAAAAGTTACGTACAATATTTACAGGTGGATGAATTGCATATGTGAACGAACGAATATGTGCAATATGGATATACTCGTAATACGTGAGCATGTAATTATTGTATTCCATTTCATAAAATGAAATAAAAGGAAAAAATATACATATACATATGTATAGTTTTTTTTTTTTTTTTGTTTTTTAACGTCCACCTGACAACTAAATTGATATTCAATTCAAGTTAATTATGGATAAAGAATTTTTAATATTACATATATTATTGTACCTATTATTATTTTATGTAAAACTATGAGTATAATTAGATATACATATATACCTATATGTGTATATAAAATTATTCATTCGCATATCGTTAAAATTACATACGCAATAATATAAACATGCGATTTTCAAATATGGTGTGATCAATTTAGTACTTGTGAGTTTTTAAAATAACATGAGTAGCACTCAAAGTTTCATTCTGGTATCAGCTTTATGGCTTTATTGCTATGGCACAGCAAAAATATTATTTCGTTTGTTTCTATAGCTCAAGGCACAATACCCCCTGCCCCTATCTTCTTCTTACCTTCCCTTCTTTCTCTTTCCATCATTTTCCAACAGATTTCATCCAAAATTGACATTAGTATTCAGTGTTATTGTGTAGAAATTTTGTATATTACACCTTAAGGAATACCTGGAAACAAATCCATTTTGTCTGTCAAATTCTTCTTCATTTTTCATCTTATGAATTTACTATCAAAGCTTTTATTTGATCACCCTTTAGAAATACGTATAGGACACCAGAAAATTTTATTTATTATTCAATGAGTTAAAAGGAAAATATCTATTGTGGTTCATAAATGCATATAGTGAATGCGTATACATATACATATATATTTACCTATTTATATACAATACACATTTTCATGGCAAATAGAACGTTAAAAAATACTTACATATATCATTCATTTCACATATAGTTTGCACAATCGTATTCGTATTTATACGATACGACATGTGAAAATAATTATTATAATCAAATCAATTTTATTTTCAATTTGTAACAGAATTTTATATTTCATGCATGTACGTATGTACATTACTTAAACAATTTTTTAGTATATGAGAATCGATTATTATGCCAGTGCTGATATCATAAATTTATAAACGAATGCATTTTTTTTTTAATATTTTTAATATTCGAATTCAAAATCATACATCTGTCTATGTAGATAGTTATTTTCATTTTAGATGTTAAATGCATTTTTTTTTTAGATTCAAATCAATCACAATATAATTTGATATAATCATCGATTATAAAATTTGTTATTTCCCAATAAATATGTATAAAAGAATCCTATCAAATTTCACTGTTATTCTGATCCATCACCAATCCACCTTCTTCCCTTCATAATGTAGAAAATAACATGCTTTTCAATTATTCTTATTGTACACAGATTAAATGGTATATTGATCGAATTCAGAAAGGCCTCTTAATGACTTAATGATATACTGAATCATGTCTGCATACAAACTTACATGTAGAACGTATCAATTAATCTGCAGGAGAAATTGATATGTAAACATATAAACATGAATTTATATATCTTGGGCGTCACTCGAAATTTCAAAATGAAAATACAAAAATGAGTACACAATACACTACTTGTACTACCATAGCATATAATTACTATAAGTACTTTTAGAGTCACTGATCTTCACTGCTCGAGAATATGGATAAAGGAGAGAAGAAAGTATTAAATGTGTTTAGTTGATTTTCCATGTTTGTCATGTACACTATTCGTATTTTACTAACATAGAAAATCAACTTTTTTTGAAAACTGGAAATACGAGTACGCATGGTGTGAAATACTACTCGTATTATCCACTGCTCACGAATATGTATAAAAGAGAAGAGAAGGTATTAAATCTTAGTTGATTTTCCTTGTTTATCATGTATACTATTCGTATTTTACTCAAAGAGAAATTCAACTTTTTCTGAAGACCGAAAATACGAACGAGTACACATTATGGGTAGAATATTACTCTTAATATCGTAGCGTATACTATACGTACTGTTGTATAGTCAACGAGTTCCACTTCTTTAGAATATGTACAAAAGGAGAAAAATAAGTATAAAATAGTGTTAATTGATTTTCCGTGCTTCGTTTTGTACAATATTTGCGTTCTACTTAAAGAGAAAATCAACTTTTTATGAAGATGAAAAATACGAGTAGTCGAGAGTACACGTATGATGTTTAAAATACTACTCTACTCGTACTATCGTATCGTACACTTCTATGATATTCACGCAATATTCATATAAATAATATAAGATAACGACATAGCTCAATTTAATTTATTTACAATTCAATATTAATTAGTGTGCAATTATCGTATATAGTATGCTTATGTGTATATTAGGCAAAGATACATATTACCACTATTACGAGTTAAAAAATATTTGAATGTATGAGGAAATAAAATATATTTTTTTTCTGATTTTCAATTCTAATAAAATCCAATTTTGTCATTTTACTTATACGTCCATAAAACATAAAACTTATCTATTATACTAGTTTTTTTTTTTAATAAAGATTTTCAATTCATCTATGAGTATCCTCGTATATGCACTACATAAAATATTCTTATCCTCATCATAAAATACTCTTAAGTAACGATCTTGGTATATACCGTTATCGTTAAATAACCACAATAATAATTATCAGTAGAATAAATTCATTGCATTTATGATAGCATTTCATATTAAAATATGTACTATACATTAAATTTGCAATAAAATATCTTATGTGTACATAAATATGTACATATATGCATAAATACGTATAAATATTAAAATATTTGTTTTCAAATAAAACATCTGTATGAATATATATTTATGTATGTATATTTTTATCAGATCTGAAATGCAAAAAAAAAAAAAAAAAAATTCTTAAACTTAAAACTCAAAAAGAAATTGTTACCTAATAAAAACAAAAAGAAGTGTCACTAAAATCAGTGGCTAACTAATTCACAATCACAAGTTTACTTTACTTTTACAATCAGTGGTTTTATATTCGAATACAATTATGGCTTCTTTATTATTTAATATTTTCTTTTGTTTTTTTTTTCTGAATTTATTAATTTTCATTTTATAATGTTCATATTTTTATTTTTATGTGTGTGGTGTGCGGTGTGTGTGTATTTTCTTGTTTTTATTTTTATTTGATATGAACAACACTATAGCAATAACATTATTGTCGTATATTATGGAGTCTGCCAGAATGGCGCCTTTTATCTATCTTGTGGTTTTAAGACTATTATTCAACTATAATTTTTTTTTTATTATTTTTTTTTATATCGTATAGAACATAATATATGTATAGGTACATATATACAAATATGTATGTATACGTACATATTCGTATACATATTTTTATTCTGACAACTATGATATAGTTGTTTGTAGGCTTGTAGTAAAAGTGTATATAAAATACTTACTATTTATAATATCATAAGTTTTTGTAGATGTGATGTGCATTATATACTCGAGTAGTATTATAAAGGTAGTGCGGATAGGGTGGAATGCACTTACTTTATTGTACTTATTACTTACATATCTATAATATATAATATATGTATTTTCAAATAAAAACAACCGAAGGCATTGTAAGAAAATAACAAAGTAAATACGATACCATTTTGCAACAGATACAAGATACTTTCTATTCTGTTCGATTTAATTTTTTGATTTTTTTTTTTTTTGTTTTACTTACTATTTTTTTTATTGGTTGTTGTTCTTCATACTTCATTTAATTCATTAATTCATAGTCACCAAGACAGGCTATTATGTAATTAAGAATATTAAACTATTCAAAAAGAAATACATAAATATATACTGTATGTTCATATGAGTATATTGTACATACATATGTATATAATATACACAAGTAGCTATATCGTTATATGAATATAGTTGGAACTAACAACAACAACAACAATTAGTTTAACAACAGGTTTCTTCTTTCGCGTTTAAAATCGATATAGTATGCGTTTTTATCAACGTACATTCATATAAGAAATACATTATCTTATTATATACAGTATAAGATATATTACATTAAATTCATACATACATACATATAAATATATACATAATTATGTGTATAACTATGTAATGTAATATAATATTCCGAAGATTGTGATAATAATTTTATATGCAGCACACTCTGTATAATATATTATTATTTAATGTTATATATGTATATATATAGTATATATGTTACAATTGCAATTGCATCTTAAATTGATGTTAAAAAAAAAAACTATCTATGAACCTACTATCCAAGGGTCAACTGTATTACGAATAAATGCAATTCAACACTCTGAACTGAAATCTAAATCAAGTCGAACGAAGGCGGCAATTCAAAACAAAAGAGATACGAGTGTATATATATGTAGTAATAGCGCAGCCGCAACTTCTTATATTTAAAAAAAAAAAATTTAATAAACATATAAAAAAAGGAATAAATTTATAAACAAAACCAACTGTGTATGAAATTAAAAAAAAAAAATAAACTAAAAATAAAATAAATTGTAATTATAATATTTTTACTATAAATAAACGAAAATAACTTTGCTAAAATGTATGTATGTAATATGAAGATGGAAACAAAAAATATGTTTCATTTTAAAATGCATTTTCCTTTTTCCAATATGTACATCAATATATACGAATACGAGTATGTATATTATATTATACTTAGTATATATGAGTACATAAATAAATAATAATAGACAACACATTGTTTTCTTAAGATCTAGCATATAATCATATGTAATGCACATTATGTATTATGTATTATATACATATATGCAATATGAATATATGTATGGATGAGTATAATAAATAGTAATAACTTCTTCAATGATTTTTCCTCTGAATACCAGTATGTTTTTGATTCAATTCTTTTTTTATACAAATAAAATATAATATAACCTAATGTTTATAGATATACATATATACTTATGAATATAATGTATGTATGTACGAGTATATGAATTATATAAATTGTATACATTTAACCAGATGTATTTTGTTTTTTATCAATTACATCATGAAATTACTAAGAATAAAAATATTATGATTTCAAGGAAATAATAATAATGCATTTTATTGTATTTTCTTAGAAAAATACGATATTATTCTTTATAGCATATACACGTACATATTACCATTACACGTTGAATGGATGAACTTAAAATCGTAGTATGTAGAGTACCAGTGTAGTACACAGTATTGCTTTTAATTTATTTAATGAAATCTAATTAGGACAGTCACTTTTTTCTATTTGTAATGATGAATTAATTAATTTCAAGAATGTTTTTAGAGGAGTGCATTTAGGTTTACATTATATAAGGATAATCAAATTATTTTTCATAAATGATTGGATAAATCAGATCAACTTGAAATTAAAATCTTCGGATATTAAAAACTATTGGTATCATAACAAGTTATATAATTTTATGCTACAGTAACTTCCTTTCTGATAACTATATACATGTAACAATCATTTGTATATATGAACATGATTAGGTAAATTGTACGCATATAAATTCTACTGAGTAAGTACCTACTTTCGCACTAAAGTTTTTCTAGTTTTTAATTATTTTTATGTATATCTACATGTAGAAATATTCATGGATGTACTTCGTATGTTACATGGATAAATGGAAGTTTTTCTTCCTCTGTAACAGAATGTAACTACTTTTTTTTTTTTAATTAATTTCCTTATATTCTTGAATTTCCTGTATTGTATAATTCTTCCGGCGTTTCTTTTCTCTCTAATAAATTGAATGGCTCATGTATGTATATACATTTACTAACATGTGTTACAATATATCCGGTCAAAAGAAAATAAAAAACATGTTTAAAAAATTATATAAACTTTAAAAGCAGAAAAGAAAAACAACAAGGATTAAAAAGACAAAATCATTTTGATCAAAAAAATACACATAGGACAAGTTGAACTAATCATTTCCTTCTGATTGAAAATATATGTATGTATGTAAATTATTTTATACACAAAAAAAAAACAATAATAAATAAATTTTCATAATTTTATGAGCTAGCACAGTTTCATATTGTATGCGTAGATTTACTACTGATTACTACTACTACTTACTACTATTACTATTTCTAATTTATTTCATTTTAAATGCATAATAACGCATACATATACATACTTAGATTTGTATAGATACACAACATACAATCAGTATGCATCCATGCATTTATTTATGGTATTATCAGATTTTCAAATCACGTTCTAATCACGTAAATAAATTTAAATTTTTGTATTTTGATTGTATCAAAGTGAAATTTTCTATGCATTATATTATAAATGTTTGTGTTTATGTAGCTAAGTAGCCTATCCTTCTTATAGCTTATAGGATGGGCCTATGATACAATAAACAATATGTGTATGTATATATATGTATGCATAAACTATCAATATTCTAAAAACATATATGATAGATAGGTAATACATCGAACATAATAATATATACGTATAATGATGATAATGTAAAAATTATATTGCACATTTCACTTTATAGTATTTTATTGACGTTAAGGTAACGTTATAAAATCATATTCGTGTCCACTACAAAATTTATAATTTACATTATATGAATTCAATTTGAATATTTATTTATGCGGTCATACTTGTCCTACATTATTTATAAGTGCATTTCAAATAGCCATTTATGTACTTAGTATATATGTATGTGCATTGATGAATATGTATGAATGTAAAATGAATTTATTTGAAATTTTATTGAATAAATATATAAACACATAATAATGCATAATATAATGCTTCTGTATGTATTTATAATGCATTTAATTTTTTTTTTTAATTTGAAATTAGAAATTTGTATTTAATACAAATAATATATGTACATATAAAGGGTGATCAAATTACTAATCTACATATATTTTGTAAAAGTTTTAGAAGCCATGTTCATTTCAGATTGCCTTCAAAATTAATATTTGTGTTCAATTTTGTTTGACAAATCACCAATCATTTGTAAATTTGCACCACGACCACGAGATATTACTTCATTGGACTTTTTCTTCAGGATTATGTTAAATCATTGTTTTACTCCAGTGTTCGTTTATATGAGTTTATATTTTTAAATAAAAATTTTAATCATCTATATTTGAAATATACAAAATATTATAATATTTTTATTTTCAATTAAAAATATATGCATAGCTCCGATTCGATCACTCCCTATACTTTATTCATTTGTAAAAAGGAAATATGAAAGAAGAAAAATAAATTTGAGATGAATTTTTAATTTAATAATGATATAATAATTTACCAAGTTATGTGTTGATATTTTTATTTCACATCGTCAATTCTACTTATACGGTTCTACCTGCAAAAATCTTGATTTTTAATTAATTCGTTATTTTATTATTTTCATATTAATATTTACATAAGTAATATTAAAATTTTATTACAAAAAAAAAATATTTAATTTTAAAAATAATTCAAATATATAACGAATATACATACATAGATACTATTTATGCAAAATACATAGATACCTTAATTATTAATTTTTGTATATTATTACAGAGCTTCACATCTGTTGCATTTGCATCCATCTACCTATATACCATACATGTATCTGGTTCTGGATACGAATTTATTTATTCCTCAACATCAACTTTATCAACCTCATCATTATCATCATCATCATCGTCATCCTCAACATGATCAAGATCGTCAACATCATTTTTCTTGTTTTTTCTTTCATCTAATGTTTTTTTGCTGTTCTATCTTTTTTAGTTAAAAGTTCAACGTACTTTATAAGGAAACACAATCTAATCACTGTATATACTCTTATATGTGCATATGTATGTAGTAATATTATACATTAAAGTTTATTATTACTATAAAATTTTTATAATGAAAACTTGATGGTTTCTGGTATAAAACTATATAATGCACTTACGAGTGTGTGGATATAACAACTGGTGATCCACAATTCATTTATGTATTATGTATGTAATGTGCATACACAGACATATGATATAAACCTATATATAAACGTATATCTCTGCATTATATGTATATAATATAATCTTTATTCATTTCATTGCATTTATCACATTAATCCAGGTCGGGGATCATTGGTTAGTTGGAATAGAATACATTATATTTATGTATGGTTGGATAAATAGAGTTATTATACAGTATTGCCACTCAAAAATAAAATTTTTCTTTAGTATATTTACACCAAAAAATTACCAAAATCATACATCTCTAATTATTGAATTTTCTTTAAATATTATCATCCAAATTATCATTGCATTTGTATACTTTCGGTCATTCTAGAGAAAAAAATCATTTTTCCTCCCAGTGGTAAATAAAATGTCGTTAAACGATAACTATACTAAAAACTATAATAAAGAAGAATTGAGAAGAAATATATATTTCAATCTGGCTGTACGATATAAACATCATAAAAAGTGTTTAATGTGTGTATTATATTCATTAAAATAAAAAATAAATAAAAATGTGATGAGGAATATGAGAAATTAAGGAGAAATCTTTTAACTACACTACAATAACAGTCCATTCATTATATCATATATTTTCTTTTACAAGAAACGATCATTTTTTCTTCCAGAGGAAAATAAGCGAAAAAAGTATATAGGAAGTAATCAAAACTGAAAATGTTGATGGATAGTGTGAAAAATTGAAAAGAAATTGTTTAGTCTCCAGTGAACTCAGTGACTGGCTGGCTAGTGATTAAATTTTTTAAATATTTCAAATAATTTAAGTGAGCTACAATGAACTTCTAATACGGTAACGCTGGGTACACTTATATGTATATATAATAGAATACATTTTTTTTTATATTAAAAAGCATGTACATTATGTACATGTGTACGTATACGCGATTAAGGTACCTACCATCCATGTACCATACTCTCAATTGATATGATGCACTCGTCGATTTTATTGTCTGTGATATTAGAGATATTTTCTTGTACCTATATCCTACATTCACACATATAAATGCATAAACATTGTGCTGTTGTTTTACGTGTATAAATAAATGCAATTTTTTTTACATGGAAATAAATGCCACTATATACATTATGTATATATGTACATATATACAAATACTATATCGTTGATAGATATATTTTTCATCTGTAGTAGCAAAAAACAAAAACAAATAGAATTTATTCTCCTCTTTGAACCTATTGAATTGATTTTACATTTTACATTTTAAAATATATACGTATTCTATATTATGTGTGCATATATGTATGTCTATACATACATATGTAGTATTATAATAGAAGATATAGAGATGGAATAATGTTTTTAAATTATACATTATACACACACACAACCTACCGTATGTACCATAACATAATATATATTTTATCACTATGTATATACATTCACGTATATAACATATCTACATATGTATTTACATATATACAAACATATATAAACAAAACACAATACACATAGATTTACTCTAGATATATCATATGTATATGTACATACGAGTAGGTATATACATAATATTCTAAACGTACTCTTTGATATAAAAATGTACATACAACAACGTACTGCAGATTAAAAGATACACTAAAGAAAATTTTGTTGAGGCAGGGCAGGGCATTTTATTTAACCGGTTAAGCTCTGTTTTATTTTTTATTTAATTTTTTTTTTTTTATTATTATTTTTATTTTATTTTTTTGCTTGTTTTATATTTATTATATGAGTATGTTTTGTTTTTCCAATTTAATCATGCGATGGACCGATTTTTTTTTTTTTTTTTTTTTTTCATTTCATATTTATGTATGATTTGATATAAATGAATTGTACACATCCATATAAATTGTTTTTGTACATAATAATACTCGTAGCTCATACTAAACGTATATAAGTATAAAACGATTCGTTGAACTTTCACAATTTAATATTATGATATTTTTAAATTGAGAAAGAAACGAATCTATAACGTAAATATACAGAGTGTGTGTACATTATATAGAAATTAAAAATTATATATTGTAAACAAACAAAATATATTATATGTTGTATGTAGTATAAAATATAAGGTAATATTCAGATATGTTTACGAAACTCGCTACATTTAATATACTTTTCCAGGTATATGTACTCGTATAGTGTAGCTGCGGCATACATTTCTTTTTCATATTTTTTCTACTTTAAACTAGAAAATTTTCAAATAAGAACATAAAGAAAATATCTTCTCAAAGCTACAGTACACTCAAAGGAGTTTCACTATTATCTCATCTTATGAATAAAATGTATAAATTTATAAAAATTAAGTTCAACTGTATAATTGTTAAATCTGTATGTGATGTTACAGAAAAATAATTCTATATTAAGATTATACAGAATATATAATTGATGTAATCAAAATGCATTCAAAATGAAAATCATACATAATAAGTATTGGTACATATAATGCTACGAATATATGGTACATATCCATTCATTTACATAATTATATTTGCATATACATTTACATACTACTACATATATTTTATAATGTTAGTTAATTATACGACAAAATGTCCGTATCTTTTTTTAGATTTTTAATCACCTACTTAAATTGCATAAAATATAATGCATACAAAAAAAATGAAATGAAATGAAATAAAATACAAATTATACAGACACATCTCACATCCGCTAAATAATTTCAATACGTTTTCATTAATTACACTACCACTACTACATATGATATGACAGTGCATACATACATATGTATATACTCGCCATGTTATATCTTTTTTTCTTCTAAAATTTTATGACTTTAACATCATTTTTATTTACTATAAATATAATTTCAAATTTGAAGGAAATGAAAAATATAAATTGATGATTGGCATTTACACAGTAAGGATTAGGTAAAACAAAAAAAAAAAATTGTTTTTCCGTTATAAAATATTTAAATTTTAGTACTTTATTTGATGTAAGTTATTTTTACAATTTAAATAAAAAAAATTTTCTCATATACATTTTATTAAAATCTTCTACATTCGACATAACAGAACAAAATAAAATAAAAAAAAAAAAAAAACAATAATATGTACAAAAAAAGAAGAATATCCTACACAACATGACAGGACACATCCGGTGAGAATACACATATTATTAATTATTACTTCATATGTAACGTGTATTTACTTAAATATTTTTCTCATTAAAAATTATTTGAATGTACATAGCTAGTATATGTACTCGTATCTACTCTACATAAATATATGTGTGCTTATAACTGGGAATAAAACAGGAAGTTATTGATTTTATTCCCTTAAAGTGATGAAAAACTATGTGCATATAGTCAAATGAATTTTTTTTTTATAATATTACTTTTTATTGAAATGTTTATACACATAAATCATCTTTATATGGATGTGTGTTGTATATCAATATGTGTGCTATACAAAAAATATATAAATTGTTGTATTATACATATATGTACATGTAGTATTTTAAGATAAAAATACTCCCTTATATACTATACAATTTCATTTTTCGATGCCAGACAGTTTTTGTATACATCCTATATACGTATATGTTTTATAAATAAGGATTTTCCTCCCCACAGTTTTTATTCCAGAACAAATAAAAGTATTGATTTTCTGTTTATAGGGTTGGGTTGATTTTAAAAACTATATGGGTGAGTCATTTATTCTTTTTCTGTATACACAAGTTCGAGTATACATCATCCTTTTATAATCGAGCACATGAATACTGAATGATATAGTGTGTGCGGTATAACAAAAAATCAATAATTTTATATTATCAAATTACTGCTGTTCAAATTTACAGGATAACAAAAATTTGATAAGAATTTCTAATTTCTATTGAATATTATAATTTTATTTTATATTTTATAAAAATTATATATTTCAATCGTATTTTCATTTAACAGAGAAAATTATTAAGTATTTTGTGGTTAAAATTTTCGATTGTTATTAATCTATATACTATATACAAATACCTTTACATTTTTTTCTTATTAATGCAATAATAAAGACATTCAGTCTATAAATTTAGACAATTATTCTCTATGATCCTTGTATTACAATTGCACGCAATAAATCTTCGTATATTCACGTTGCATCAACTGAACACTACTACGACATCAAATATAAAAGAAATCAACTAAAATGCACTTTACAATTTAAACTTATCAAAGTATTTTTTCAAATTACTGATATAATCCTGTAAGAATTTTTATCTCTAATAATGCATTTATTGTATAATCAATTTAATTTTCCATTAAAATTAATGCCATATATCCTTTTTATATATTTTCCTTTTAAAATTAATCAAACTGTCAATCAGAATTTAACAACAACAACAACAAAAAACCACATAAAATGCCTACGAGTATGTATACATTTTTTTTTTCATTTGAGGAGGTAAGGTGTTTAGGATTTTTTATTCGTTCAAAATATGAAAAGTAAGATTATGGATACTTTACATTCTGTGTACAAATAAAAATCCTTTTGTGATGAATTACAAACTTTTTCCAGGTAAAAGAAATTAAAAAAAAAAATTAACTTATATTGCATACTATATGAATTTGAAAAATAGAAAAAAATCTCAAACACCATATTGAATTTTGAAGTAAAAAAAAAAATGGAAAATATTTAAAAATAAAAAAAAATTGTCTAAACATAATATCCCTTTCTTGTCAATAAAACAGCTAACCCAGCCCAGACTATGTGTTACATGTACGTGAGTGTATGAAATTTATTTTATTCCATCCTATCTCCATCAATTTTCGGGGATCTGTTTAAAAAAAACTACTCGTATTTCTAAAGTATTCTAGAATTTAAAAAAAAAAATAATAAAAAAAAAGCAAAACGAAACATAAAAAACTACACATGAAAATGGAGAAAAAAAAATTGTTTGAATATACGAGTATGTATCCAATCAGTCAGAAAAATCTCATCAGATCTCAACTTCTCTTTTATTTTATATGGTATGATGTATAAGTTTGACAGAGTGAATTTAGTTATGCATACAATCAATAATGTATGGTGTGTTCTTTTACATTTTATATTTGAAATGAAAAACATTCTTAATATTCTTACATATATAAATGTGTATGACGACAAACGAATATAAATAATAAATAATAATAATAATAAAAAAAATGAAAAAGAATAAAAGAAGACTATAATCTATAATACAGTATACACATATTTTTATGACCCTTTTAAAAAATACATTAAAGTCAAAAATAAGTATAAGTATAATAATGAAAAGGATAAAAAGTAAAAACTAAATTTAAACAAAACGCAAGAAAAAAAAATTATATAATAAAATTTTTAAATCTCAGAAAAGAAAATACAGAAATTACTTAACGTACATATGTACATAATGTAAATACGCGATATACATACATAGATATACATATAACCATATAACCCATCAGAAAAAAATCTTTTGATTTTGAATGCGTGCAAATATAATAACGAAAAAAATATATTTTCCAGACACATTTCATTATGATTATGATGATAACACACATGTTTTTGAAACAATATATATGGTATGATCAAAACCTACTGTAAATAGCTACATACAATTAAAATATGTATTATAAACATTTTAGTTCGACACATATTACGAATATATGAGGAGCATCGTTTCAAAATGCAAGTTCTCCATAATGTTTTATTTTCCAAAAAACAAACTTTATTAATTCCTTTTTTTTTTTTTTTTTGGAAATTGGTTAATACAAAAAATCTTTGAAATAATCATTGTTATGGAGAAAAATAATCAATAAATAACGAAATTAATTTTTACATTTTGAACCAAGAGCCGTTTTTATAATGTAAATATCATAGAGAATATTGCATATTGAAACGAAGCCGTATTAAAATATAAAAGCCTGCTTCTTTATCAACTGAAGTACGCATCAAAAAGAAAATTTTCGTTTAATGGAGTATTTGCATTTTGAAACGATGCTCCTCATATATGCATGCATGCGCATGTTCCTACGTACTTTAGACATTTTTTCTAATGGGATTGCACAATTTTAATGTATAATGGAATGGATTTCAGAAAGAATATTTTTGTACATTGGTGATGGCAGGTTGCAGGTAAGCATGAAAAATGTGGTACTTTTTGTCCAATCATATTACATATAAAAGAAATTAATATCTACTATCATTTTAAAATGAAAAAAAAAACGAAAAATATATACATACATATCTTTAAGTAATAACAAAAAAAAAAAGTTCATCATGCCATTATTCATTATGTTCTTAATTATAGGGCATAACAAAAGAGAAAATTTCATTATAAGTAAGTGTATATATAATTGTCTTTTTTTTTATTGGAATCATATTATATTAATGCTACTTTTATCCACGAATAAATTCCAAGGGATATTTTTTGAATTACCTAACTTACTTGCATTTAAAAGAAATTTTTTTTATTGTCATTTCATTTCTGAGACCCTCTATATCATTACATGTGTATGCATGTATACGACGTAATTCTCCTGTATACATGAAAAAATACAGCTATATGTTAGTATGTACATATTTGAATAATTTTTTGATAATAATTTTTGTTAATCAACAACCTACACAAAACGCCTACTACTATATACACATTATGTACGTACATAGCGTACATATATAATCATGTTGCATTTGCACAAAAAAAAAAAGAAGAATTATATTTTAATTCCATTGGATAATCATTTCATTTTCATTTCATTTTTTTTTTATTCTTATTATAATTTTGTTAAGTTCAGTTTGAAAAAAAAAATCCTTTAATCTGTTGTCGTTAACATTTCATATATACATATTACGTTTGTACAAAAGTATATCCATGCACATATATAGGAAATAAATAATGTGTGGATGCATTCTAAATAAAATAAAATTCAATCTTATAAGTTTTGAAATACTAATATACACACAAAACTCGTAAATGTGTATAATGATCATCGTGTATATCTGACTGAACTGATTTTAGTTAATATTGTCCATATTATATGTACCTACTTGATAAATTTTGTACAAATTTTACTTATTATTGTCGTGTTGTGAATGTAATTTCCTCCTTCTTAAATTTCTGATACATACCTATTTATTTTTTTTTTGATTATTTTTATTTATTTTTTTTTTCTTTTGTCTACAATTCGAATTATATGTACATATTTGCAAAAATAAAATTCATTTCATTTAATTACATTTTTAATAGAATTAAATTTAAAATGAAAAAAAAAAACCATAAATAAAACGCACACATTATATACAAAACACATGAAAAATAAAACAATATATAAGTACGTACAGAAGATTAAATATAACAAAAAATAAAAAATAAATAAAAAAAATTACATGAAGAAAATACAATTAAGGATGCAATCTTAATTGAAATTTACTAATTGAAGAAAATTACTCTTATATGAGACTTCAATCATTCGAAATAATTGTGATGTGATAAAAAATAAAAGACTGTAAAATAACAATTTCAATTAGCTATACGTATGTATATACATATATTCTGATATTCTATAAATGTATGAACATGTACATAATACATACTTAACGTACATACATATGTGTATATCTCATAATATATACATATATATATAGTAGAACATGATATATACTTAAATCAACGTATATTTTCAATACAAAAGTTAATACATACGCATATATACATACAGTGGTGGGAATAGCTATAAACTCACTACGAAAATTTGTAAAATTTTGGAATAAAGCAAAAAAATCTAACTGTTCTTCATATTGCTAGTATAATTGATCAAAAACAAAACTGCATGCATAATCACTTTGATTTATTTCTTAACGGTATTTATTGTATAAGCAATTATTACTAAAATATGCGTTGTAACTTGGGAATAGCTATAAACTCAGTTAATAATTCGATAGCTTGTAGCTAAGTTGTACTTTCAAATCGTGTTGAAATAATTTAAAAATAATAAAATAAAATTTTCTGAGCGAAAATATTTCAGTTTTTTCTTTTTTTGCAATTTTGGTTTTAACTTATCGAAATGCCTCGTGGTACAAAATTAACTGAAGTAGAAAAACAAAGAATTATTGACTTTCATGAGTGTGGGTTAAGTCAAAGAAAGATTTCGGAGAAGATAAATCGTTCGCAATGTGTTGTAAAAAATTTTTTGCGTTTGGGGAAAGAAAATTATAATTCAATTAAAAGAATAGGACCATTTAGAAAAATTTCAGAAACTACTAAAAGAGCTGTTTTAAGAGAAATTTCAAAAACGGGTATTTCTTCATCGACTGCTGTAACAAGATTCGATTTGAATTGCACATCTAGCTTAGTCAGAAAGTGGTTGTCTGCATCTTCAGTTCATAAGTACCTGAAATACAAAGTTGAACCAGCTCTAAAAGACTATCATAAAAAGACAAGATTAGAGTTTGCCAGAAAGTTTATCGGTAAGGATAGTATGTGGCGCCACGTTATATTTAGCGATGAAAGAAAGTTTAACCTGGATGGTCCAGATGGTTTTAAATACTATTGGCATGACTTGCGCAATGACCGTAAGACATTGTCCAGTAGAGCATGTGGTGGTGGATCTGTGATGATATGGACTGCATTTAAAAACGACATGCAGTCCGAAATAGCCTTTGTAAATGGTAGGATAAATGGATCCGGCTATAAAGATCTACTTGCTGACTATCTCCTGCCTTTCATAACTCTCACAGAGGATGAAAAATTTATCTTCCAACAAGATAATGCTCCGGTACACAAGGCAAGACCAGTAATGCAATTCATGAAATATCATGGAATACCCTCATTGCAGTGGCCATCTTTAAGTCCTGACCTGAATCCCATAGAGAACTTATGGGGGATTATTGCCAGAGAAGTGTATAACAAAGAGAAGCCGGAAATAAAAAATATTGACGAATTGAAATCAAGAATTTTAGCAGCCTGGAATAACATCCCAAAAAGAATTTTAAAAAATTTAGTGAAAAGTATGAAAGACAGATTACTAGATGTAATTATAAATAATGGTTGTAAAATAAAATATTAACCTTTTTGTATCATTTTTTTTTCAATAAATTTAGTATAACTGTAAAAATTATTAACTGAGTTTATAGCTATTCCCAAGTTACAACGCATATTTTAGTAATAATTGCTTATATAATAAATACCGTTAAGAGATAAATCAAAGTGATTATGCATGCAGTTTTGTTTTTGATCAATTATACTAGCAATATGAAGAACAGTTAGATTTTTTTGCTTTATTCCAAAATTTTACAAATTTTCGTAGTGAGTTTATAGCTATTCCCACCACTGTATGTATGTAGATACAGACACATAAAAATATTTTATTCTAAGAAAATATATGTATATGTGTACATAATTGTGGACATACATATATGCTTATGCATGCAATACACATTCGTATAAGACATCTCTTACTTGAATATACTCGTACATTTGTACATCCATGCATACAAATATTTTATTCAGTTCTTTATAAATCTTTTTTAGATTTTATTTTATTTTTATAATATGATTTGATTTTATACATACATACCCGAGTATGTATAATACCTTTTTTTGTATTAATTCTACTTACATATGTGTTATGATTCTATCGTATTTGTCGCAGGTGTGCATATTTGAAGATTATTTTTATAAGGTGTATATGCGTCTGGTTTTATTTTTATTTTTATTTTCTTCTTTATATATTTTCGATGTCAAAATAACAAAGAAAATAAAAGACTAAGATTTTTTTTTTAAATAAAAAATAAAATATAATGTGCACCATAGCATATATATGTATGTATGTACAAACTCGTAGTCAAATGTATAATAAAAGACAACAAGAAAAAGGATCAATTTTTTCATTTTTTTTGTTTTCATCTAAATTCTGTGAGATGTGATTCAACAACATGTCTTAAAAATTTATGTCATATCAAGTGATATGCATATTATATGAGTATTTACTTTGAATAGAAATGATTTTTTTAGGGATTTCATTTTTATGTTTTCTTATTTTTTTATTTTTAATTTTATTAACATTTTTTTTTTCTTTTATATAACTTTTCTTTTACATAATATACACTATGCGAGCACTTTTTTGCTCGTATCTCGTCTATTGTGCATTCTATTGAGACAAAAAATAAAATATATTTTTTTTTTTTTACTTTTAAATATACAACTACTGACACTGTGATCTAGTTTACTAAGTGGATTCTTCAAATTTACAGGTACATTATTTATATGCTACATATGAATTTTTTTCATAAATTTTTAAAATTATGAGGGTATATTATACCTACAAGTATATATGTATTTATAGAAATACATATATGTCAGTCACATCTTATATCCATATTGTAAATATGCATATTAAAAATTAATAAAAAGTGACACACTGATGCATATTTGAAATATTTATGTAGAATGTAGATATAAGATCATATATAAGATCAGCATTTTTCACTTTCATTTTTTGTATACCTACATAACTATGCTACTATAGTACTATATACTTACGACGACGAAAAGTATATTAAGACAAATAACTTTAATTTACCATACATGTACATACAAATACAAATACAGATTTTAAAAATATAATGTAGTAGATATATAGGAGGATATAAATATAATTCTAATTTATTTTATTTCGTAAGTCGTAAAGTGTAAAATTAAAAATTGATTCAGAGGACCACCAATGTTGTTTTCAAATAAATGAAGCAAATTTTATGATCAGAGAGGATCAGTATATAGATTTAATACACATATCATACACAATACACCACACAATGTATATAGACGTATAGTATATTATTTTATACGATATAAATTTTTGTAAATTAATGTTTTGTTTTTTTTCTTTTTCGTTCATATGTACATATATGTATAAATTATTTACATTTATATGAAGATGAATCTATATTCAAATAATTACAATAAATTTTCAATAATATTAAAATGGAATACATAATATAATGTAACTCTATGTTACATACAAATAAAATTTATATAAATAATTAATGTATATATGTACTTACTTTGAATATAAATAAATACAAAACTATATAGCTACATATACATCGGTACTTATAAATTTTTCAGGTATATCTACATTTTTGAAAAATAAAAATTAATCTGAGAAAGAAATTTATAAATTAAAAAAAGGAAAAAAAATGTAAAATAAAATAAAAAAAAAAAACAAAAACAACAAAGAAATTGGAAGAAGAAAAAAACTCAAATTAAAAAAAACCAAAAATAAAAATAAAAAAAAGTAAAATCGAATCTGATGATAATTTAAGGCTATTAAATCTGAGCGTAACGTGAATGAATAATAATGCTGGTATCTACATACATACATATGTGTATGTATACACACATACTGCATATACATAATATATTTATACATAAATACACGTATGGATACATGACGATACATAATATATAGGTACTTTATATATGATTGTGTGTAAAGAAAATATAAAAAATAATAAAAACAAAATAAAAATAAAATTATAACAATATATACGTACGTATAGTATAGTATACACATATGAATCAAGGAATAAAAAAAAAATAATAAAACATAAAACATTTCTTCAATTTGATTAAAACGAATTAATCATCGTACTATTATGTATGTATGTATATGTTGTCTTATTGTAATATTTCGTATTCGAATATATGTATGTTTCTTTTCCCAATACAAAATGTACGTATATACATGAGAACATATTATATATTTTTTTTATATTTATATTGATCCTCTATTTCGTATGTGAATTATTATAGATAGATAACACTAGCTGCATATATATACATATATACCTACATTTATATTTATCAATTATACATGCGCACATATGTACATATATATAAATGAATGAATATTATTATAGAATTACAGAAAATCTTTAAATACATATATTCATGCAACGAAACGATTCTAATTTTGATTCTGATCATCTCTATAATATCTACCTGTTTTAGTCCGTTACTCTTCATTTATTTTTTTTTGTTTTCTTGTAATCTTTTTAACTAGATGCATGCATATGCATGCACATATCACATCGTGCAATATATAATATGTGCATACAATACTCTATCCAATTGGGATTTATCCTGTACATATATGTACATATGTACATCCATTCAAACTACACATATACATATTTTTTTTTAATTCAATTTTATTTCTTTTTCTCATTTTTTTTTTATTTCAACTTTTTACACTTTTTTACTACAAAAACATACATACATACATACATTATTTTCTTAAAATGAATAAAAAGAATATATAGCTACTATATACTAACAACATGAAAATAAAATAAGAAAAAAATAAAAAAAAAAATAAAAGAATAAAAAGAATAAAAAATAAAAATAGCCATAGAGAACAGTGAAAAACATTAAAACTTCTTTAGCGTAACACCAGCAGTATATGCAACGAATATAAAAATCAAAATAACATTATTTCAAAAAAAAAAAAAAAGGAAAAAAACAATTAAAAATAAAATAAAACATTAAACTAGTAGAAGGAACATAAAATAAAAAATAAATGAATAAAAGATTATAACGAATAATACACAAAATATATATACGATGATCGTAAAAAGGATATACTCGTAGACTAACGTACGTAAGTATAACGTGTGTAGATTATACAAAAAAGATATTGTAATATATAATATGAATTTATGTATATATATGTATGTATGTGCGCATGATACGACACGATATATGTATACATTATGTATATGTGGAGATGAAATAATGATACAAATACAGTAACTACATATACATATATAAACTCTATGCACACTATACTGTAATCTACAGTCATAAAACATAGGTTCTTTTATATCCTACTACATACGTATGATGTGCCATAATATATGTATGTTAAGTATAATGGTAATGCGTTAAGGTAAATTATTGAAGGTAATATATAAGGTTAAAGTGGAGATATGTACATATACATTCATAAGTTTTTTTCACGTACAATAAATTAGTTAATGAAACAAAAGAAAAGAACATTTGTTTAAAAACTGTAATTTTATTTTGTTGTTTTTCTTTTCAAATCACAAATTTCATCAGATTTCATGCAATTTCTGTTCGTTCATCACAATTTTAATGAAAAATTGTCAGAAATCGCAAAAATAAATCGTACATTTCAGTTATAATTAGAAAATTACTAAAATGTGCTATAATGAATTAATATCCTCTCTTCTTAAAAAATTTGTAGGTATTTCAAGTTTAACTGTCACAAATAATTATTCGTACGATTAAGCTTCATCAAAATTGGATCATTAATTTGTCGTTATATACGAGTATTTCAAATACAACAAATTTTGATGATTTATGAGCATACCCAGTTCTTTTATACGTTAAAATGGTTAAAAAGTGAAAATTTTTAGAAGTGCACCGGTCACACAAGGTGGTAAGACCGGCACTGATTATATTCGAAATGATAATTCCATTACGCACCTTACGATCATTCACGCTCTTTAGGAGATTAAGGTTTCAACAAATTCTTTCCATTTTGTCTTTCCAAGTATTTTGTAATTTTCTTTAATTCTCCAATTAATATTTTATAGTTTATTGTTTTTTAATTTATCGAAAAATATTCAAATTAAAATTACCAATTAAATTTAAAATAATTTAAAATAAAATTAAATAAAATTTTATAAATTTTTAAAAAGGAAAATGAAATAAATTAAATTCATAAATTCATCTTGACAGCTTATTCTCGATATGTAGTATTATAGATCTTTGTTTTTGAGTACATTACACACACACAAACACACACACACACAAACACACACACAAACACACACAAAAATTTATATACGAGCATGCTTGTAATATGAAGCAATATTGTAGTAATTCAATCAACCATATCTAACATGAAATTGTAAAATATTAATTTTCAACCATATGTTGTTTTATTTAACATATCATCATCATCATCATCATCATCATCTCATCTAATTTACAGTATTGCAGTGCAGTGTATGTACAATAATATAAACATGTGAATAACTCATCATCGACTTTACAGACACATCACATTTCTGTTATAAAACTCTACCAACCAAATGTAATAAAATTGTACATACGATTCAAATGAAAAAAATAAATAAATAAATAAATAAAATACATAATTTTAAAATACTACTAAAACAGAATAATAGCAAAATAAGAAGAAAATGAAATAAAAAAAAAAAAAACTAAAAAAATAAATAATCTAACAAATGAATAAAATAAATTACATTTCCCAGAGAATGAAGATACATGCATATTGCATACATAGATAGATACTGATGTTGATGGTTATATGTTGATGAATAATAACACCTGGTTATATGAATGGACCAGAATTGTAAAAACTAGTAAAAACTAACGGTGTAAAAATATATTTTCTCTAATGTTATTTTCTGTTATTTTACATCTATAGCACTATTATAGCAGCCAGAGTTCATTACACTTTCTATGCCAACTTTCTATATTCGTTTACTATATATTATACCTCTACTACTTCATCAAATAAATACACTACAATATACAGCATCTGTAACTGTTTGTGCGGTTGTTAAAAGTAGACGTACCAATATACCTACTCGTAAAAAATATGAATGCACTAGTACTATACGCGGATAGGTAAATTTTACATTGCAGATATGTATAGATATAAAATTCGAGTTATATACATATACATGTAGTAATTTTATTTAATCCCCCCAATGATTATTCAATTTTTATCGATAGTGTATTTTTTTTTTGTTAATTTATTTAATCTATCTTTTACTGTATTGTTTTAACCAATAACAAAACAATATTATTTTATTATCACCCTCTTTCAATTTTTTACTTCAATCTTCAATTCAAACTGTCAATTCTTCACTCATATTAAAAATTTTCTGTTACAATTTCAATAAATTCTAATTAAGTTAAAATAATAAAAAATTTGAAAAACAAAAAAAAAATCGTTGAAAGAAATAAAAAAGGAAAAAAAAATTTTAATTGCAAAATATTCATCAATCTATTGAACATTTAAATCAACATTTATAAGAAGCAATAATCAAGAAGAAGAAAAACGTAATATAAATTTGACCTATATTTCTATGTATCTACATAAAGTGTATCTAAAAATTATTATTATTACTTTTTACAAAAATCCATAAATTAAATCTTTTAAAAATATTTCAAATTGTGAATAAATGTTGTATATGTATTTTTTTTTTTTCATATTTCTTTTACATATACATTTATGAACACACATTTATGTGGTAGTATATTTTTATTTCTTTTCTATTTGCAATTTCTCAACTTCTTAACTGATTGCATGTCAGATATATAATTTTGATTTTATTCAAGTACTTATGTATGTATGTATGTGTATAATATACGATATTAACTTGAATATATAACTACTAACTGCATTTTATTATACATTATGTATGTACATATTAAGAAATAATAATTTTTATACAAAAATTGCAAAATATGTATGTATATATATATACATACATACCTAAATATGCACATTCATATGTACTACATAAAATAGTATACTATACAAAATACAAATAATACAGCAAACATTCAACATTCTTTGGAATTATGCCAGTCGTGAAAAGAAATCAAAAACTGATTTACCTTTAAAAAATATATATAAAAAATATATATATGTATAAAAAGTATACATATAACCAGTAAATAAAAAACATAAAACACACAATAATAATAATAATAATAATAGTGATAATAATAATAATATGTATGTATAGTAACAAAAACAACAACTAAAACAACTACAAAATAAAAAGTATAAAAACAAAATAAACAAAAATCTTTTTATACATTCCAATGAGTCTATTATTATTCGATTAATATATAACATAGAAGAATTCGCATGTATGTACCTACACATATGTACTATATGTATTTACAAAAAAATAAATAAAAATATAAAAAAAATTTATATTATAATGTGTACGTTTGTATGTACATAAAAATGTGCATTTTTGTTTTTTTTTCATTATATATTTCTCTGTTGTGTATGTGTATGTATGCCAATGTTTAGCAGAGAAATTTTCATTTGAAACATAATCATATAATTTTTAATGTACTTAAAATTAACGGTAAATTGTAACTATGTATCACATTTGTACACATTTATATTTATATTCATAAATGTGTAAATAAGGAAAAAATAACGAAAAAAAAGCGTTATTTTCAAATGTAAAATTTTGTTTTCATTAACAAAATATACAAATATATTAGCATAATAAATATTTACGTACAAAAAGGGTAAGTAGGTAAATGGATAGATTATTGAATTTTACGCTTTAAAAATTTTGTAAATAAAATTTATTATTTATTTATTTTCTATTTTGAATACAATTTTTTTTTTAAATAAATGTATACAAAATGATATATATTGCATATACGTTGAACATTATTTTGAATTTTTATCTCTCATCTGTTTAAAACGGCTAATACGTTTTTTTGGTTGATGAGCATCAATAAAATTGCCTTCTGGTAATGGATCTGGTGTGACAGATTCTTTTGATGGATTTTCTACAATGTCACCAATGACCTGAATTCATTTAAAAATATAAACAAAAATCAAATCAATAAAATCAATCAATAAAAAATATAATTTTAAATAAAATTTATGTAACTTACCTTTTCGTAACATGATAATTTCTCTTCTTGGCTACTTTTATTTGGGCGACATTTTGTATTTTTAACTTTTTCTACATTTTTATGTGTTTCGAATTTTACAGCATCTTTATTTTTTAAAATCGATTTAGTTATTGATTGTTGACACTTTTCCTGTTTATCATTAGTTTGAGTATTCGGTGCAGAAATTTTATGATCTTCAATTTCAATTTTTTCATCATCATTTTCTTTTTTTTCTATCGAAATTTTAATTGGAATTTTCTAAAATGAAAATAATCAGAAAAATAATTCTCAAACATTGCAATTCTTAACATGATAATAAACTTTTTACCTTAGTTTGATCATCAATGACATCATTTTTCTTCTGTTCTGCTTCTTTATTTTGAGATAATTGAATTTCCATTTCAATATCATTATCCTTAGAGGCATTATCCAATTTATTTTTATATTCTAAAAAATTGAAAAATATTCATAACATATAGTACATACTTATATAAATTTTACAAATTTCAAAATTATTGTATTTTTTACTTTGACGATAAAATTCTTTACACAGATTTTTCTCTTGTTCTAAACTCCAACTTAAAATGCTATTAATCAGATCGAAATCTTCTTGAGATTGATTTTCTAATACGGAACTACGATTTTTCTCTACTTTATCTAATATCGATGCTTTTTTATCAATCACATTTGTGGTCTGTACTTCTTTACGATCTTTTGAATTGATTTTGCCAATGGGATACACATCAGGATCTAAAACTATTACATCTTTATCATGTTTATTTGAATTCATCATATCAACTTTTTGATTATTTCCTTCGATGAATTTAACTTCATCCTCTAACGCAAAACTAACTTTTCTTTTCGGTTTTTTTTCTTTCTCATTATCATTATCACGTTCATCCTTCAATAATTCAATTTTATCATATAAATAATCTAAAATTTCAAGAAATCTAATTTTTGTATTATAATCATCTTCATTTTTAATTCGAATCGATCTTAAAAATTCTTCAGTTTTTTTTGCTTCCGCTTTACAGTATTGTATTTTTTCATTTGTTGACATATTTACTATTTGCTTTTCTATATCTTCAAACTCATCATCATCATCATCATCATCAGAATAATCATCACTGTCATAATCTTCATTTATTCTTTGTTGCATAAAATCTTCTGAATTTGGAATACTGTTATTGTTAGTATAATCATTTTCTAATTGCGTTTCAAGTGATTTATTACTTCTATACTTTTGGTATACTTCTTCCATTGAAGAATCCAAATTTGACTGAGCAATTTTACTTTTTGAATTTTCATTATCATCGTCTTTATTATTTGTATCACTAAGACCTACAACAATATTTGAACTTGAATTGGCGTGTGATATTCGACGTTTTTCTGGTGGTAGTTTTAGCTCTCCTGACATTAATTTTTGCAACATTTCACCATCATCGACTTCCAAATCTTCAAGTTCTTGATCTAATTCATCAACTAATTCCAACTGATCAAGCATTTCCATAATATCCTCATGTGTCTTTTCATCATTTTCGATTTCTTTACTTTCTTTCATCTTTTCCTTCTGTTTATATTCACGCATTCGTTTCTTATGTTCTTCTCTCCAGATATTTTCTTTTTCTTCATCATATTCTTCAATAATTTCTTGTTGATTTTCATTTGCTAATACTCCATCAACATGGGGAACATTCAATTTATTTCTGACAAAACGAAAAATATTGATTCATTTCATTAACACGTTTCTTTTATAACTTTATCCACGTGATTATTCTATTACTAAAAGTAAAAAATATACTTACTGAAACATATCTCTTTCCTTTTTCAAACACTCTAAACGTTCTTTTGCTAATTTTAAACGATACTTTACAATTTCTTGAGCTTTTGCTGTTGTGCATGTTGAAAACATTCCATTATAATGACCAATTAATATTTCATTTGTATGATACAGAGAACCAGGCATAAATGCCTTATTACCACCAATTGGAACTAAGACTTCAATATTTAATTTTTTAATGAACATATCCATATTTTCTGAGGCTTGTTTATTTTCCTCTCTGTATGTCTCCCAACGTGAAGTTTCTGCTTCATTTTTATCTAATCCCTAAAAGTATATATCAATATTAAAATTAAGACAATGTACTCATCATCATTTATTTAATTTCTATACCTCTATTAATGCACTTTCTCTTCTCATTAAATCCAAATCCACTTTATCATCCATCTTGAAATCTTACAGTAAATTAAATTTATTTAAAAATTAATTTTTTTGTGGCAAAATGTTGTTAGTTAATGTAAATATTGTAAATTCAGAATCATATGCTTTTGATTTTAATTTTAAATATTGTTTTCGATCTTCTTCTTCATTATTTTTGTTTCAAGTTACTTTGATCATCATTCTGTCTGATTGGAATTTGACTGAAGTTGAAAAATGACAAGCAAAAGAGAAACGACAAAACAACAAAAATTATAGAGATGGTTTCGTTCATTCATTTACTAAATAACTAAATATGTAAATGAAATTTATTCAAAATAATTTCGAGTTAGGATGACATTATCCCAAAATATTAATTTTACTAATTTTACTACGGTAATATAAATTATGGTATTAAATCAAACATAAAATGTTTCTAAACAAAATATGTGTAAATTCAAATTAGATTCAAGTTAATTGAAGAAACCTTCTCTTTAAATTTTGTTTCAATTATGTATTTTTTTTCTATTTTGTTTTTCCTTTGCTGGTTGTTGTCATCGCTATTTCAACAGGTGAAAATTTTTCAACAGTTTTTTGAATCAAACCTCAAACCATGCAATGCAAACCAATGACTGACAACTTTCTCTTTTTCTTTCCATCCGCAATTCATATGAAAAATAAAAATAACGAAACGAATGAAAGATGTGTGCAACAAATATACACACACACCACACACACTGTACTAAGTACTAGGGACGTAACGATACCTGCATGGTATCGATACCTACTCATATGAGTACTACTCAAATTATTTTCCGATACTACTGTTAAGAGTACACCCAAGGTATCGATACCTACTCATATCGATACTTTTACGAATTATAATGTACATAGTATGCTTAGGAAGGAATACAATAAAATACTATACTACTACACATTTCTAGTAATGTGACATATAGTATAGTACCTCACAGCCATGTATATTATAAATTATTTTGTATAGTTTAAATAAGTGTAAGTTATGAATGTGAACTGTATAATTCCGAAAACGGGCTTAACATTAATTACAATTACAAATTTTATGAAAAAAACTCTTCCTTATCTAAATTACCCAAAAATAATAATTTTTCCAAGTATTTCGGAGATAATCTATTCCTTGCTTGCGACACAGTAGCGCCAGCTTTAGAAAACAGGCTTTCACAAGGCACTGACGTAGCTACAACAATTAAATACTGCAATGCATGTTTGTGTAGCATGGGGTATATCAACTTCATGTCATCCCATTCAGCGAAAGGATTATTCCTTAGTGGTATAACAGGATTTGAAAGATATTTATAGATATTTATAGAAATTAAAGTAGATTACATAAAAAACATGCAGTAAATTGAATCGAAGTAAATTTTCAAATTCCACTCAACCTTGCTCAAGCACAGTGGGTCGTTTTCATTATTTTCTTTCGATACCGAGTACTTTTCTTTCGATACCAAGTAAATAATCGGAAGAGAGTACTCGATTACAAAAATACTTGGTATCGAAACGAAAGTATCGATACCTACTCATATTTACTTGAATCGTTACGTCCCTACTAAGTACTTGTACTGTACAGTACACTGACACTGCCTACGTACGAAATGAAATCTGAAATCACAAGGCAAATAACATAACAAATCAACATAAATATCAATATGCATAGAAAACAGAAGGTGTGTGTCAAAATGTTAGCAATATAATATATAATATATAATATAAAATAAACCAAAATAATAAACACTAAACATACGTATATGTACGTGTAGCGTTTAGCATAATTTAATAATTTATATAAATCCCTGTACGCTGTACGCCCTGTACCCTGTGTGCAACCCTGTGTGTCGTTGTTGGCATATATCAATATATACATATATTCTTTTTCTACTTTACTTTACCTCTAGTTGTTCTTTCTTGCTAGTTCTTTGATTTTAATTCTTTCAATTTAAAGTTTTTCTCATAGTAAATTTAAATAATATTGACAAGAAAATAATGATTCTTTTATAAAATAAATTTTATTTAGTTTTTATATTTTACTTAGATATTAGAGAATTTAATTTTTAATTTTCGTTTGTATAGGTATATTTAAGATCTCATTTATTATTAAAAACAAAAAACTAAAAAATAAATAAAAACAAAGAAAAAAAATTTGTGATTTGCTCGATTCATATTTACTACAGTATCCACTAAAAAAAAACAAAAAAATTGAAGTCATTTTTTCTAAAAATAGGAAAAGAAAAATATTAAAATAAAAATTTTAATTATTAACAACAAAAATTTAGTATAATTTAATTATAATATTTATATTATAAATAGCTACATATATTTAACGAATAAAAACATAAATGTTCATAAAATTATGCCAGTAAGAAAGGTTCGACGAGAAAAAAGCGAAATTAGTTGTTGCTTAAAATATGTAATATTCGGTTTCAATTCAATATTTTGGGTAAGTTTTAATTTATTTCAATTCAATCATAAATATGAATATTATTGTATTTTTTTTCTTTCTTCTGGATCAATACAATGTACTAATTGCGAATTTATTTAGATGCTTGGCTTAATAATTCTTGGAATCGGAATTTGGGCATGGATCGAAAAAGATGTATTTAGTAATCTATCGAAATTTACATTTATCGCATTAGATCCAGCATTCGTTTTAATATGTATAGGAACGATAACATTCATTATTGGTTTTACGGGCAGTGTAGGCGCATTGCGTGAAAATACTTGCTTATTGGCAACGGTAAGTAAATGAAAAGTGAAAATAAAAATATAAAATATAGGTAACCTTGTTATAAATATATGTTAGAAGACCTTATATAGCAAGCAAAAAAAAAAATATATATATATAAAAAAATTTTTAAAAATAAAAATGAAATGAGAAAAATGAACATAAAATATAAAAACAAATTAAAAATTAATTAGGTATGTATATAATACGAACATATATATATATTTATATGTCATATTCATTGTCGACTACAAATATACGAGAAGTACCTATATGTACATATGTAGGTATCATTGAAAATATTATTTTAACGCTTGTGAGCTTTCTTAAAGAAAACAAAAAATCATAAAAAAAAACGATTTGCTTGACTGATTTTAACTTGTATCATATTTTCATGTTTGTCGGTTTCTTGTGCTCTATGGATCGAAATTACTTCATTACTCAATGTACGATTAGTATGCCATATTTCTAACTGTTCTGCTTATATTAGAAATTGGTTTAGGTGCATTAGCTTTCGTTCTAAAAGATAAAGGATGGGTAAGTGAAGTGTATACAAAATATTCCTGCATAAATGATAAATCACCTTTATAAAAAAAAAAAAACATTTTTATAGATTAAAGATCAAGCAACTGAAGGCTTACGCGCCTTCATAACACATTATCGTGAAGATCCAGATCAACAGAATTTAATCGATTGGATACAAGAAGATTGGTTGCAATGCTGTGGTATCGAAGGTCCAAAAGATTGGGATAATAATAATTATTTTAATTGTTCCTCACGATCGGTTGGTAGTAGAGAAGCATGTGGTGTACCATTTTCATGTTGTAAACGTAAACCTCATGAATTTATTAAAAATAAACAATGTGGCTACGATGTCAGGAAAGAAGGATATGTAAGTACCTACTTTTTTTTGAATTTTTATTAAATTTACTTATATTTGATATAATATTTTGATTTTGACTTGAAACTTACAACACTAAATATAATTAAAAATGATAAAAAATAAATTCAAGTATTATAATGTACGCATAATTTTACTAACTTTATATTTTCTTTACTTACTCAACTAAAAAACAAAAAAAAACTAATATCACACATAATATATAGCCCGCTGAACGTTATATTTTTGAACGGGGCTGTTTAAGAGCTGGCGAAGATTGGTTAGAAGGTCATTTAGGTCCTGTTTCTGGGGCATGTGTTAGCATTATGATCATACAGGTCCGTTCTAAATAACTGCAAATATTCATTTACAAAAAATCACCGTTTTCTCAATAATTATTGCTTTTTGTGCATGCTTATTAATGTTTTCTTGTCTAACGTAAATATATTATATTATTGTATGGTAATTGATATTGGTATTCCATTAGTATTCCACATATGCATGTCTTATTATTATTTTTTTTCTAAAACTACATATGTATATAATTTTTATTTATTTAGATTTTTTTTTTTAAAAAAATTATTCGAAATTTTATTTGAATAGTCCTTTTATTTATTTTTTATTTTTTTTTTAATTTTATGTGTTTTATGTTTTGAAATTGATAATTTTTGAATGTAGAATTATGATGTATCAAAAATAATTTATGAGAAAGGTTGCGTTCAAGCTGGCGAAGAATGGATCGAAAGAAATTTAATAATAATTTCATCAACAGCAATATTTTTTATGTTTATGCAGGTAAGAGATTAAATTTGAATTTTTTAAGAGTAAAATAATTTAAAGTAAAGAGAGAAAAAAAAAAAAACTCAAGGTACATACATTTACATAATATAATATGACATGACGTAGTCAAATTTAAATTTAAATTGAATAATTTTTGTATTCTATATAATGCATGATTTTTTTTTTTTTAAATAAAACATTTTTTTACATAAAACATTAGATGAACCGTTTATCATTGAAATCACATTATTTTAATACATAATCTATTTGATAATTAATTTTCTAAAACAAAAAATAAGTAATAATTTTTCTATTTTATTTTATTTTATTTTTTTTTTTAACTTATAGATATTGGGTATTTGTTTTGCACAAAATTTAAGAGCTGATATATTTGCTCAAAAAGCTAAATGGCACTGACATTTACCTGCCCCCATCGCTGTATAAAATATTATATAAAATTAATTTTGAAAATTTTTAAAATGGGAAGAAAAAAAAAGACAAAATATGTACTATATATATACATATATATGTAATTGAGTATTAAAATTGACAAATATATTTGTTTTTCTCACTGTAATAAGTAATAATGAAAACAAACAAAAAAAGTATTTTTAAAAACGAACAAATTAATCAAGTTGTAACAAAACTATTATCACATTACATTAACTAAAATAACATACATATCATCAACATTACATATTTATCTCATCTAATTTATTTTTTTTTCCTTTTTTCTATTTTTAATTATTTATTTTAAAGAATGAAGTATTTTTGATATATTTTGTCGTCAATTATTATTTTCTGATCAAAAAAAAAAAAAAAAAAAATACAAATAAACAAACAAACAAATAAACGTAATAACAAAATACACAATATAAATGCATATATTTTTCGTAATCAAATGTAATATTATTTTGCTATAAAAAAAAATTAAATAAAAATAAATACAATTTATATACTCATTATGAAACACTATAAAAATATACTGGATGAAAAATAAATAAATATTTTCACATAAAAATATAATAAATACTCTTAACTCTTCTCTGTGATTTTATTACCTTTCTAAATACATATATATGTACTAAAAAAATATATATATATATAATATTCAATATTTTTAATTCCTACACTAACTAAAAACTATAACTAACTAACTATGCTGTTTATCTGTAATTGATTTGCTTTTTACAATTTTTTTAATTATTAATTTTTCTAATAAAATATTTTTTTGCAATTGAAATAAATAAATAAACTAAAGGAAATTTATCATTCTAAACATGATAAAATTGTTTGTTCCTTTCAAAATAATTTCAAATAATGTATGTAGTTTTTTTACTGATACTTTTTACAATACATATACATATATTGTTTACGTTTTATGCATTTAAAAAAAAAATAAAAAAAAAATGGTTGTTTTTCTAGTATCTCTCCTTCATTTTTATATTTGTATTTTTTTTTGTTTTATTCGTAATGATCATAAATGATTTTTTGTAATTAATTTTTTGAAATAATAAATAAGAAAAATAAAAAAAATATAATCTTATTACTTACAAATAAATAAAAATGATATATAAATATTTTAATTACAAAATACATAAATATATTTCATTTAATAAAATTATTGTTCTAATCATAAATAATAGTTAGATTTAATTACATACCATATACATACATATTTTAATTGATTCATTTATACAAAAAAAAAAAAATAAATAAATAAATAAATGAAATATATTTTTAAAATATATACAAGAATTAGATAAAAATGAAATAAGTTTTGTCGCTTATTTATAATGATTTTAATAAACGTACATGCATATACGTTCTAAGATATACTTACTCGACTCGAATATTTGTTTATTATCAGCATAAAATTTGAACGAATTAATACCCGAGACAAAAATATGAGTGGTTTTGATATTACGTGATCGTCGTATAGAAAATCGAGTACATCGTCAAAATCATACAAATCTATATTAAAAATGAATAAATCATATTCGTATGTGTACGCTGCTTTCAATAGTAGCATTTAATTTGAAGATAATCTAATCAATTTTTTTATACTACAACGTATCAATATCGTTTACATATATTTGTCTCAGGTGTAATTTGAAAAACCTATAAAAGAAAATTTGTAAAATAATTCAAATTACATTTTATGTGTATTAATTTGTAATAATTGTTAGTTTATAGTTGAAATTTAATTTGTAAGATAATTTTGAAGAAGAAAATTATGAAAAAAAAAAAAACATAAAATGTGAACGAATTCGAAAACATATTGATACATCACAAAAGTGTAGTGTGAATTGAATACTGTCCTCGTGCTCATGCTAACGACAACACTGTACAATATGCAACTGCTTGTGTATAAATGGTATCAATAATATTATCAATGTTTTGGTTGCTTATTTGAAACGAGTCTGATACACTCACAATACAATGTTTCGAAACATTTGATTTTGTTGTCATTGTGAATAATAGTGTTTCGAAACTTTTAATACTTTTCTGAACTTGCTCTATATTGATAATTATGTAAATTTAAAAAAAAAATATTCCACTATTATTTATATTTTAAAAATATTTTAGTAATTTTAATAGTATTAAAATTATTTGAAGACATTTAACATTAAATATGTACTGCCTAGAGTAGTAGTATTACATGTACTATGTAAGCATTTAAATTTTAAAAGTCACAGGATTTAAGGTACAATCAAGTCATTGCATCAATCAATCATTTATTAAAATACAAAAAATAAATAAATAAATAAATAAAAATAGAGAGTAAATAAAATAAAATGCTGCTATAATATAAAACTATTATTAATATAAAAATTGATGGGGGCGATATTACGAATAATGAAAACTAGTTAAATAAATATACATACATATATAGAGGATAAAAATAATAGATATTTCGAAGAAGAAAAAAAGACAAATGAAATCTATTTTAATTCACTTAATAAAAAAGACAAAAATAATAATAATAATTTTAAAACAGATTTATAACTACATGGTCCAAAGTATAAATAAAAGTAAAAAGTAATAATGAAACTTTAACGATAACTAAACAAAAAAAAATGATAAGAAAGAAGAAAAAATTTTTTTCTATTCATATTTTATCGAATATTAATATGTATAAAAATATAATAGCTACTTAATAAAAAAAGTATCATTAACAACAAAAAACAAAAGAAGGTAAACATTGTATTAAATGAAATTAAAATATAAATTTTCTAATAATTATTATTAAATTTAAATTAAAAATTATCAATTGCAAATTTTAATGCAGCCAAAATAAATATTTTACATAATACATATTATATAATATGTATATGTAAATTAAAAAATGAGAATTTATAAATTGAATTGAATTAATAAAAAGGAAAAAAAAAAAAAGAAAATGTAAAATGTAAAAGAAAATTTACTATTTATGTACATGCAGGCTTTAAATATTAAATAATAAATATGTAAATGTAAAATTATCATAAGTATTATGTAATAATTAAATATAATTTTACATAGCATAATATAGTTACATTTATGTACATACATGTAAATTATATGCGTACGTTCATTTATGTACATGAAAACAAAAGATAACAAAATTCTTTTATATAAAAACGCTTCATATTTTTATGCTTCAAAAATATTCATAAAATGATTAAAAAAAAAATGTATATGGAACCTTAAGAGAGAAAAAAAAAACCACATTACATACACACGTATGTATGTAAGATATAAATTAATTATAAATATTATTCATTTTTATTGTGATGTACATTTTATTGAAAAATAAATTAAATAAAAAAAAAAAAATATTTTAAATTTAAAAATAAAATCAAATTGAATCGTTGTATTTTCATTTGTGATGATTTGAAATTACTATCATTATTATAGTATTTGAGATTTGAACATCAATCACCCACTCTTATGCACACGGTAAAATCCAACCTGAATTTACAAATTAATCTTTGCCGACAGCAACGAGCTCATGAATATTACTAGGTGATTCCAATAAGAATAAATCATTTTATGTCCTAACATGTATCCATAATTTATGTCATACCTATATTAAACATTAAACTCTAAATTGTAAGAAGTAATTAAAGATAAAATTGATTTTTTTTTTCTATTTCAAATATTCATTTATTCATTTAAATTTTTTTTGCAAATAATATAATTTCAATACATATTTATGATTAATTGAATACGTGTAGATATATATATTTATGAGGAAATTAAAGAAAAATAATAAAAATTTCAATGTTTGCTTTTTAGTACATATTGTGTAATTATATAAAATTCTTTGATTAATGAAAACGTATAAAAATATCCAAAAGCTAATTCTAAGCAATTAATTTTTTTTTTTAATTTTTATGTATAATTCTTCAATTTTTTTTACGCCTTTCGAAAAGCCAACAATATAAATGTAATAAAGTCCATTAATTCGATTATGTTATATAAATGCAGCATTTTCTTTTATTTTATTTTTTTTTTTTTAATTATTAATGAATCATTTTTATTCCTATACTGGGACAAGAGCAATAATTGAGAAACGTACTTCTTCTGGATCACGTGCCATAAATTCTTTGCATACTTTGGCAGCATCCTAAATGTGTAAATAAATAATAAAAGAATAAAATTAAATACATATTATAATTTGCAAAAGATAAAAAATATATATACATATATATGTATATACATATATGTTTATATTCTTACATCGAGGAATGTCTCTTCAGATGTTGAACCATGTTTTATTGGAAATGATTTACGTCCATCTAACTCATATAATTCATTATCCTTATTTACGAGAGCAACAAAATGATTATTTGGTTGTTCGTTTGGATTTGCTTCAGTTTGACCTTCTTGTGCGACTTCTTGATGAACATTAGAGAATGCATCATCAGCTTCTAAGATTCGTCCTCTTTCTTCTGGACTCAAATCTTTTGTTGCATCCAAAAATTTTTTTAGAACACCATCTTCTATTTCAACACTGAAATATTTAAAAAAAAAAAAAAAAAAAAAAAAATTCTAATTAAATAATAGACAATAAATAAACTCAAATTTTCGTCCTTTTATTTACCCTTTACTGTTTGCAAGACTATGAACTAAGGCAATTGTACCACAAGCATTATGAATCACTTGTTTCATATAGAACAAATCATCTGGATATTTTGGTGGATCAGATTTTAGTTTTTCATCTTCTTCTTTTTTATGCTTTTCATACTGTAAAAATACATTTTTTTATCTCTGTTATTTTATTCATTTTTTTTTTTTCAAAGTAAATTAATTTTATTACTGATTCTGAGCATGGGAAAAGTAAAATAACTGCTTTAACTGGCTTTGGTGTCCATTCGAGCACTTCAGGATCCAGCCCCAAAACATCGGTTAAACACCATTTTTTAGATACACCCAATGTATGAATGTAATTTGTCATAACCTATTGATAACAAAAAAAAAATTTTTTTTTGTATATATGTATAGTTACAAACTGTTTGTGCATATACAACATGAAATGTATATCGTGTTCGTGTATGCATATATAAAAAATGAATAAGGCAGAACAGAACACAGAACAGAACCTCGAGTGAATGCTGAATGAGTAATTAATGTAAAAATGCAACATCAATATGTACAGTAGTGTGTAGGTGTAATATGTATGATTTTGATATATACATATATTAATATTATACACATACATACACATATACATATCATTTATTCTTATCTTGATATCGATATACATTTTTTTTTTCATTTTTTATGAAATATTGTAAAATTTTCAGCTATTTTTTTATTTTACGGTCATAAATTTTCAAAATGAACCAATACCAATAATAAATGCTTAATTTTTAAGAATAAAAATTTTTAAAAAATTAAGAAAATGATAAATTTTTTTTTCACATTTTTTAGTAATGGATTTTAAATTTTCGTGTTATTAAAAATATAAATCTTACCTCTGGATTGCATTCTAATGGCACCCAAATAGTCATTTTTAATTTTTTTTGTAAATGCTTTGTCTTGGAAAAATCGAAGAAAAAAAATTATTTCAAAAATTGAATTATTTTTCTGTTTGAATTTATGTAATATTCGATTCGATTTATTATAAAAGTTTAAATTTCCTTTGCTATGTTAAGTTAACTGTATTTAATTTTATATTATATATATTTTTTTTATTTTTTCAATTTTATTGTTTTAATATGGAATTGAATTTAAAATTATATTACTTTACTCCTCTTATTCTTTTTAAAATTAAAAGTTATTAAATGCAATCCAAACCAAACACAACCAAACCAATGTTCAATTCAATGCTATGTAATTGTAATATAATGGAAATCTATAACTATATTATGTATGAGTTGTGTATGTATCTATATCTGTCTATCTATCTGTATCAGCTTCAGCTACACTAGCGAGAGCGACCTTCCATATACCGGCCGGTTCAGACGTTCGGTTGTTTATTAGCTTTTCCAGTTATTCCAATTTCCAAGCTTTGATTCAAAAATAATTCCAAAAGTACGTATTTTATATTTTCGAAATGAAATTTTTTTAATTAAAAAAAATTCGAATGATTAATCGAATAATATAGATAATTTGATTTAATTTAATAATAAATTAAAAATTCAATTTATTTACATACGTAGTTTGATAAATTTATTAACACATATTTCAAAAATTAAATTTAAAAACAATGAACATTAAAATACCTAAACAGAAATTTGTTTTACTGGCAACACCATCATGTTTAAATAATAAAAAATATGGAATAATTTGTGTCTATAGGTTTATAACAAGTTTGTATTGAGTGTCTCGCATCGCAATGGAATACAACTGAAAATAAAAAAAAAATACTGCAGACTACAGATTGCAAATGCAACAGCGCAGCAAAAGCAACAAAGTTAAAAGTAACTAATGAAATTCAATTCAACTACATCTACATCATCATCATATTGCTTGCAGCTTGCAGCAGAAACTGTTGAAGCTTGAAGTTGCTAATTGCTATTGCTACTTTGCTAGTTGCTTTGCAACATTGTGTAAAACAAATGTTTAGATTACTCTTTGCTTTGTTGTTATTCATTATAAATATAATATATACATAATTATTATTTTATTTGAAAATACATAATAATACTGTAAAATGTAGATTTTTAGAAAATATTTTTTTTTTTAAAACAAATTCAAAAGTAAAATTAAATAATTTATATTTATAATTTATATTGGAAATGAATGATTATTTCAAATTCAATTGAAGTCGGCTATGAATTCCAATCTTTTATCCAGTCAAGTGTACTGTCAAAAAATAATCAGTTTGTGTTTGTATGTTTATATCGATGATCAAAGTTGAGGAAAACAACAAATAGTTGAGGTTATAAAATCGATTTATGTAGTTTTTTTTTTTTTATTTTACTTTATTTAAAAAATCAACTAGAAAATAAAAAAAAATCGAATGTATCATTGAATTTCAAAATAAATCTCTCATATATTTTTGTATTAAATTAAAATAAATAATCTAAAAGATAAAATAAAACAAAAAATAAAAAAAAAATGGAATATAACGGTGATGCAAAACAAACATTAGTGATAAATCACATTGAAGAAGAAAACTATACGACCAAAGAATATAATAATGATGATGATGCTAATGATTTCGATGATGATAATATTGATGATGGTTTTAGTACACCAAGGGGACAAAATGATGTTGAAATAAATAAAATATCGAAGCCAAAATACAATTTTCGATCAAATTTTAAGAATTCTAGAGAACAAGAAGCTGTTGCCACATTATTATCAACATTTGGTGAAGATGTTGAACGTACAGCTGAAAATTTTATAAAACAAAATATACAATTTAAAGATTTAGCAACACTTACAAGAGAAGATTTTGAATTATTGGGAATTGTAAATAAAAAACAACAAGATGAATTACTGAATACATTAAGTGATTTACCGAAGCAAACACCTGATTATAAAAAGTAAAAAATTTTATTTTAATTTATTTTTCATAATTAAATTAAAATTATTTTATTTTATTTTAGAGAAATCATTTCAGAAAATACAAAAAATTATAATAATGAAATACTTTCTTCAGCCTCAAATCATTTGAAAACAATGAATACAGCAATATCAGCTACAAATCTAAAGCTTAAGGTAGTTCCAGCTGAAGATTATATTGTTGATGAAGAGGAATTTGCTAGCACATACATTCTACAAACATTGGATGAGTTACGAAGAGTTGTTGATGAAATTGATGATAGAATTGCAGTTTTAGAAGATGTAAGCATTGGTTTGATACAAAATGAAATTAAATTTATATTTTTCAATAATATATTTTTCAAAATAATTTACGATAGATTGCTGAAGAGAAATCAAAAGAAAAAAATTTGTTTAATAAAGTGTTCATTGCAAGTGGAATAACAGTTATTTCGCTAATTTATTATCTTTGGAGAAAAAATTGTTAATCGAAACTCGAACATTCATGAGAACACACTATGATCATACTCATGGACAAATAATAATAATTTATTGTTCTTCTGTGATAATTTTCCATGAATCAAAGATGTAATTGAATACCATTTTATAAATTAATTATGTAACGTATAATGTAAAATGTAATATGAGATATTAAATTTATTTTCGAAACAATTTTTTTTTAAATAAATTGCATTTGTATGAAACAAGAATTTTAATTACGATTTACATTTTTTATCATTTTATTTAAATTATAAAAAAATCTTAAAACTAAATTTTTAACTATTCTTTTGGTTTTTATTTTTTTTTTTTCAATTTATAGGATACACTTTGAAAACACTACAATTAAAACAAAAACAAAAAGTCGTCTATACTTAATATTTTCATTTTTTAAGAAAAAAAAAATCAATATCTGCGTCATACATTAACCATCTAACTTAGGAGTATCGGTTAATACAATACTTCGATCAATTGGTGTTCTTTGGTACTCGACAATAACAATTTTATTTATTCCTACTTTAAGAACATCTTTGGGTACATATAATGTGATTTGTGGCCCTACAACAGGCCAATAACGTCCTAAATTAAATCCATTTACAAATGCTATACCTTTATGCCAACCGGACGGATCTAAATATGTATCTTGTATATCATTTTCATTTTCAATTAAAAATTGTCCGTAAAATAATGCTGGTCCAGCTTTTAAAATTGATTTGTGTACACGTATTGATCTATAATTCTCAATGTACGTTTCAATTTTTGGATAATCATCGAACGGATATTTTGTAATATTCCAGTTAACCAAAATTTTTCTATCTAAAATGACATCACCTATTATTCCTTTAAAATCATTCGGTATATTGTAGTTGATTCGTCCTTGATTTTCTACTAGAATTTGTAATACATTTCCAGAATTCGCATCAATTGGCAAAGAATTGATTCGATTCTCTCTTGACAATACACCAGTGAAATTCTAAAAGTATTTAATCATTTAATTATTTCAAAGAAAATATAGATAATTTTATTGTTTCGAAAATATTTTAATTTTACCCGATCAACGTATACATAAGCTCTGTCTCGTATATCGTTAACCGTTAACAGACTTGGATCTCGTACTAATTTTGGTAAGTTTGTCTCATAAAGTACTAGACCAGAATATTGATTTAATGCTTCAAATGAAAGTGGTTTGTGAGAGTTAATCATTCCAGAAGACAAATATCTACGTCCTTCATGTGAAAGAATTGAACAGCAACTAGTTAACTGAATAGTTCCATAATGTTTTTTGGGTGACACTGGCGGCACAGGAATATTTGGCAGAGGTAAATACTAAAAAAATAAAAAAAAAAAATTAAATTTTTAAATAAATGCGAATATAATGTTAAAGAAGATAATTTAATTTTACTTTTGAAATAACTTCTCGTATAGCCATGAATTTCTCGGTTGGATCACCAGCTTCAGTCATTGGAGCATCATAATCATATGAAGTTACATCTGCTCTATATCTACCGGGACCATCATCATTCGCTCCAGCCGTAAAACCAAAATTTGTTCCTCCAAAAAACATGTAGAAATTCACATTTGCTCCATACATCAACATCTCACTAAAATTTTATGAAGATTTTATTTTATCGGAATCATTCGTGAATTAAGAAATCAAATTAACAAACGTACTCGAATGTCTTTATAATTTCAGTTGTATTTCGTCTTTGCATATCCTCTTGCCAATGTGTCAACCAACCCGGATAATATTCAGCGTTAACTAATGGCCCTTTTGGTAAATATCTACGTAACATGTTCCAATTACGTTTATGATCATCTCCAGCACCGAAATCAAGTGTTGGTAATACACCATCAATATATCCACATCTCAATAAACTTGGTCCATCATTTGTGAATAATACAGCTTTATTTTTCACATGGCCATGAGTTTCATCTCTCAACCATTCACGATATTTACGATCGCATGCATAAAATGAACCGTATTCATTTTCAACTTGTACCATTATTATGGGTCCACCATTACCGTATAAATACCGTTCAATTTTTGGCATTAATTGTGAATACCAAATACGAACTTCCGAAAGATAATCTGGAGAAAAAAAAATGAATTTGAAAAATTTTAAAAAAAAAGTACTGCAGGTAAGTTAATTTTTAAATTTACTTATATCACTTGTACGTAGTTGAATTCCTGGATATTTAGTCAATAACCAATAAGGAAATCCACCCTATAAAAAATGAATATTTTTAAAAAAAAATCTTCCTTACAAAAATTAAAAAAATGTGTTTTTTTTTTTTACCATATCACGTTCCGCACAAATATAGGGTCCTGGTCGAAGAATAACATAAAGATCCTCCAATTGAGCTAATTGAATAAATTTCTCTAAATCAGCAATTCCATCCCATTTGTAGACACCATGTTTTGGATTATGTAACGACCATTCAACATATCTTTAAAAATGTAATCAGAAAATTATATACATTACATACAAATAATCTCTATCTACAATGTAGATAGATACTTACGTTGTGACTGCATTTAAACCAGCCGATCTCATTGTACGTAATTTACGTTGCCATGAATTTGGATGTGCACGAAAATAATGAAATGATCCGGCTATAAAACGAAATGATTTACCATCCATTAAAAATTGATCATTTTCATAGTCAATAACAAATGATCGTGTCTAATGTAATTTAAAAGAAAAGAAAAAAGTTTTTATTAATCATATAGAATTCAAGTGCAAGTTGTGTAAATTTTTCAAATTTTTTTTTCTTTTTTTATATTTCTTACCAATTTTTCATTACTACTCGAATCTACTAATTCATTTATGTTCGATGTTTGATGTGTCGTGAGTATACAACAACATATCACAGTCATAAATTGTAACAAAATTAATTTGATGTTCATGTTGATGAAGTTATTTATGACTAAAAAAAAATTGTTTATAATTTAAAATATTTATAAAAGTTTTTCTAGTTATTTAAAACTTTCACTGTATGTTCAACATTATTTTTCTCTTAAGTAACGTAAATTTTTCTAAATAATTTGTAATTTAAATTTTCTGTAAATAAAATAAAAAAAAAAAGAACATAAAATTAAAACTCTATAGTTATATGCATTTTTTTCGATTACATTCCATAAATTCTATTTTTAATTATACACACATAATTGACTGTAAAATTTAATTTCAAATCATCTTATTTCTCATAACACAAACATTAGTATTACTATTACAAATACCTATATATATATTTTTTTTTTATATTTCAAATTTTCTCTACAAATTTTACGTTATTATATTATTTAATTTTAACCTTATACACATTTTTCACATTTTATTTAAAATGTTTTTTTTTTTTCGTGACCAAAAGAAAACTTAGAAAGCAAAATATCAGTTATTGATTCGTCATAAGTGATCATACGAATATACACACTCTCAAATATGTATGTACAAGTACATGATACTAAATTATCGTATCGTAATTTTCTTATTGTATATATTTTAGCAGTTAATTAAAGCATTTAATTCATTTGAAAATTACATTCAAAAAATATACATACGCGTTCATGTATAATATCACATTTTATTCTTATTCAATTCTATATGCGATCTTACAAATTATGTATATGAAAAATAAATTTTCCTATTAATTACAAATATGTACATTTAATGTAAATTTTATAAGATATAAGAAGTAAGATGCAATAATTTTTTAAATGTAACTAAGTAACGATTACAGACAAAAATATTATTTTACTTCACAAAACCTTATCCCAAAAATGATTAAACCGGAACTTCATTTAAATACAGATCGTGTAAAAGTGAATTCAGTTTTATAAAATTTAAAGTAAGAGAGTATAATAATATACCCTCATTACGACAGTACATATACTGCTGAGTGCTGATATATATGATGTATACATACTTATATTAAAAATATGTTCATTAGTTCTTTAGTACATTATTTACATATTTATGTAGTATGTCAGTACATTATATTATGTGAAATATTAACTTATACGTACGAGTATTATTAAAGTCAAGTGCAAATTTATTTCAGCAATTAAATTTAAAATTAGATGTCATTGTTTAAGATATAATTAATATAAATGTACGTACATTATTTATGTACATAATATATGCAGATGTAAAAAAAAATATACATATATACCTACATACTACATACTACTTTGAATTCGAAACAGCTTTTTTCAACTGTTCATTTCTCTATAGTCTATAATATTAAATTTCAAATTATAATTTTTAAGTTTGAATGTAGATAAAAATTCGTTAGTTTTATGAGTATGTATAAGTAAATATAAGTATCAATACCTTATTATTAATGTGTATATATATTGATATGCATATACACGTTGAAAAATTTCTTTTTAAATGAATTCTAATCGTGTTGTGTACAATAAATAAATAAAAAAATAAATATATCTTAGACAAACAAAACTATAAAAGTTAATTTATCTCTATTAATTCAAAAAAGTAGTCATTTGGCTGTCTAAGTTTACATATATGTATATCCGAAAAACAAATTTGAAATGATTTGTTGTTAAAGAAATGAGTAATGTACACGCGTAAATGTGTACATATTATGCGTGTAAATACATACATACATATGTGTACACTGTACAAATTTATTATTGTTTTTGAATATTAAATAAATTTTACGATTCGCAATCATTTAAAATAATGAACAATGAATAAATTTTTATTTTTTAATCTTCAATAATCACTTAAAATAAAGATAAGAAGATAAAAACAATTAGTACATATGTAGTTGCATATTTGTATGTTACATTGTATACACCATTGTATATATGCTATAAAAATATTGATAAATTGAATTTATTTGATTTCTTTTAAAGATTATAAAAACACAAAAACATATTCCCAAAAAAAAATTTTCATTTGACCTGGTTTTCTTTTAAATAACATTTATATGATATATGAATATTATGCATGTATATATATATATATATACATATATGTGTATCATACGTAAAAGTAATCGGAATTTATTGAAAAAAACAAGAAAAAAAAATCTAAAAAAAAGATTTTTTCCAAAAATCATCGAAAAATTTTTATTCATTCGATTGAATATGCTATTTTACAATCATAGTTTTAAAAATACACACATATGCATTTCATGCTTATACATATAGGTCTACATACGTGTATATGAGGTATGCATGCATATATCTATAGAATTATTTTAAAACTTTCTTCTTCGATTTTTTTCAAAAAGATTTTTTCGTGTTTTTGTTTGAAAAATAATTTTTCAAAATGTGAATGAATTTTTCATAACTTTTTTAAAAAGTTTTTATATATATGTACGAGTATGTACTACTACTATACAATATAGATTTTGTCCATATATCCTTAACTTTTTCAAAAGAACATTAAATCATTAAGAAGTATATAGATATAAATATATATATATATGTACTTAGATGCAGATTATGTATTATACATACATATACAAGTGTATATACAAGTGTAAGTGATACATTTATGAATGTACAATGACTTGAAAGAATTTTTTTCTTTCGATTTTATCACATTTTTTTTAAGTATTTTCCATTAAAATGATGAAAAATTCTTTAAGAAAAATTCTATGTAAATAAAAAATAAAAATGCTTTCTTATATATACTTTGTATTGTTTATACATTTTCTTTTATCTTTGCATCATTATATGTATATCTTTGTATCGATGTTGTAATAATATAAGGTTGATAGATTTTCAAATTAAAATATTTTTTAGCACTCTGATAAATTAAAATTAAATAAAAATAATAAAATTGTATGAAATGGAAATGGAATATTCAAAGCATCAACAGATCTCCTGGAGGAAGTCAACAAATTATGCATATATTACCTAATACAAAATAATTTTTTCGTATTTTTATATATTTTTTATTTCTTTAATTTATTAAATAAAATTTTCAATATCATCGTTGTGTTACTTTTTGTTTATATAAATATGAACGCGCAAATAAAAAAATATACTACGTTCACACAGTCATGATAATATTCATCTGTTTATTGTAATTTAATACATCACATAATCGTATATACTAGTATTTATCAACATATGAATTGAAAGAAAAACATATTTCACTATAGAAAACGCACATGAAATTTATAATTTTTGTTTTTAGCTTCACGCGAGAAAAACAAAAATTTTACTTTCAAAAACAAAATGTAAATATACTAATAATTTTTTATATTGTATGTGTTTAATCATAGGTTTAAGATAATGCGTAATGTCAATATGATATTTAACCAATCATGATTTGATCATTTAAAATTCATTTTTGTAAAAATGTTGTTGTAAGATATGTGATCAATATTAGTAATATTATTGATATTGTTTGATCACCCTTTATAAATATATATATGCGTGATCGATAATTATTGTATACTGATAATTGTAAACGATCATGATTTTTAAAATTTTTTTATATATCGTACAGTTATATATTAAAAAATTCATTAATTACATATTATAATATTCATTGATTCATATAGCAAAATACTGGCATAAAAATTGATGAATTTTAATTATAATTGTGTGGTAAATTTATTATTAAATATGTATTGATATACGAGTATATATTATTATACGTAATTGATTTATATATACATAGGTAAGTACTTTGTTTTACATTTTCATTTTCATTTACGAATAAAATTAATTATTTTTTAAACGTTTTCAAATTGTTCATATTGTAACAATTTTAAATTTTCAAAAATAATGAAATAAATTAGAAACAATATTTTGTATTATATATTTGTGTCATTAATGTATTTTTCATTTTTAAATGATTTTAATGTATGCACACAAATAAATTATACATATACATGGTCATTGGTCGCATATATGACAAATATACACGTTTTACATAAACATATTTACAATGTACCCGCATAAACCCATATAATTTTTATTTCTAAATAAATTATCATAAACTCACTGTTAGCTGTTTACTCTGTTAGCAACTAATTATATATTTATTAGCATTTCTTACTGTATCAGTATCAATAAAAATTTATACAATCATAAATAAAACATGCACGTATAATACTTAAACTTTTTTATTGATATATAAAAACTATATCAATAATGATTTACGAAAACTTGTTTCTAAATTATTTAATTACTTATTTAAAATAAATTAAAAATAGAGAAAAGTATTTAATTATTATTTTTAACGTAACATTATTTTAATTTCATATTAAATTATCATTTTTTTTTTTTAAGAATTTTATGTTAATTTAAAAATAATAAATATTTTTCACTCACTATACATACATATACATAATAAATATGGAAATTCAACATTAAATACTTCTAATATTAAGTATTTTCACTTTTATAAAAAAAAAAAAACAAATTTCAAATAAATGAAAAGAAAATCCGAAAAACTCATTCAATTAAAAAATTTATATTAAAGTGTACATGCATGATACCACACACATAAAATGCGATTATAAGTATTAAAAAAATTATTTTTAATTTATGTTTTTTTTTTTTTGTTTTAATTCATTTAATTATAAATTATTTTTCACATGCAAACTATATTTATTCTGGTCGGTTATTTTATTATTATTTGTTATTTACTCAGATATGTGATATGTTATCAAATGCAGACTGTATATTACTTATAATATAAACTATAAAAAAAATAAATAAATAAATAAATTTTAATAATAAATACTTTCGTTCACATCTCACCTTTTAAATTGTCTACACAAATCTATATACATACACAATGTATAGTATATATGCACGCAAATATATGTATGTATCTATATATATACCTATATATATATATATATTTTTTTTTTTTTATTTAAAAGAACCGTTCAATTCAAATTCCCAATCGAATCTAAAATATTTCATAAGTGAACTTAAGCATTTTATAGGTTTCTTATTTCTTTATTATACATTATACTACATTTTCGTATTTCCTTTTTATTATTTTTTGTATGTGACGTTGAATTTTTCTCTTTTGCAAAAGTACTATACATATATACGAGTACAAGTATTTAGTATATATACATAGCTACAAATATGTATGTATATATAGTATGTATATATGAAAAATACTGTATATAATAAGACATGTATTATTTTTTAATATGTATATTATTAATATTATACACATTAGTGGTTGTATATGTAAAGTGTATGAATTTCAAATATTATGCATATCATATGAAAGCGCGAAAATTGATTTTAATATTACAATACATACATATCATATAATCATATATTATTATTGGTAAACATATCAGCACTCAGCGTCATCAGAATTTTTGTTTTTGATAGTTTACAAACACAATGTATACATATATGATACATTACACTCATGATATTTAACATAATATTTGAAATGAACATAAATATGTATAAATACAACATAAAATAAAAAACGTTTTTTATTTCTTTTATATAAATACTTGTATATAAATTTTTTTAAACATTTTTTATTTTATATTTTGAAAATAATAATTTTTCATTTACTTTTGTACACACATAAATTTCTTTAATATCTGTAGTACCACAGGTAGTACCTATATACATTTACATATTAGGTGCTTTCGATTTGGCAATTTCAAGTACTTGCGAGTACTAAAATGTGTCTAGGATAAATTTGTTAAAACGAACGACACAAAAATTATTCGTCGTAACTACTTGCATCTACTTCCAGTTACTTGAAAAATTTTTCATGATTAGTTGCGACTTGCGAGTAGATGGTTTAGCACAGACATTTACCTTTTCTACTCGCAAGTACTTGAAATTGCCAAATCGAGAGCACCTATTATGTATGCTTACAAATATTTTTTCTTTGATATTACATATATACAAATTAAAAATATAATAATATTTTCGATATAAAGTTGCACCGTATCAATATATACAATCATTTACGAACATACTCGTGTGTATATATATTGATCAATTGATGTGTGCACCACCACCTAAAGGTATCGTGTGTTACCATAAATAAAGTATGTAAAGAATGTAGGTATATACCTATAATATTCTTATATAGTATATAAATTATTCAAGTTGAGTTCAATTGATATTTGAGCTAAGCATATAGTATGTATAAATAAAAAAAAAAATTTTTTTTGAAAAAAATATATAAAAATGCATTCTGAATTTATATGATACACATATTTCATCATACGTATACACATTCATGTATGTATTTTTTAATACAGAAATTATTTAAATAATGTATATACCTACTTACATATCTCATGAATATATCTACATACCTATGTATACACATATACATATTACGTGTACTTATATTTACACGTAATTGAATGTGAATAAAAATAAAAATATGTATAGATATGTATAATTCAAAGAATATAATAATATTTCATTCTATCAAAATTATGATAGCACACGACATCATGTGAATGTGGTGCACATCATACTCTTGAATATGAAATATGTCTTTGATCTTTATGATACTTTTTATATTTTTCAAATATGATTTTATTAAACGTATACATACCATATTAATGCATATGAGTATATAAATATAAATTAAATATGAATATGTGTGTAATCAAAACCAATATACCAATACAAAGAGGTTTTTTTTTTTTTGAGTTTATTATAAATTATAGGATTTTCACCTGTACACATTAGGTACCTATATAAAAATTTTTGAAAATATATTTTTTCCATTTTTCAATTTCTTTGAAGATTTTCAGAGCGGGATTTCCCGGTTGAGCGCCCAAAACTCGAAGATTCAAAATGAAAATTCAAAAATGAGTATTAGCTACATGATGTGTGAAATACCATTCGTAACGTATATGGTATAGCTGTATGCTATAAGTACGATATTTTTAATGATAATGGACCTTCACTTCTTCAGAGTTCAGAGTATGTATCGTATAAGAAGAACAAGTTCCTATTAAATACGAATAGTGTGCGTGTGCGTGACCAACACGGAAAATTAACTAACAACATTGTATACTTGCTTCTCTTTGTATATACTCTGAACTGAAGCAGTGGATATCATTGACTGTAACAGTACCTGTTGTATAGTATACTATACGCTCCGATAATACGAGTATAGTATTTCACACATCATGTGTACTCGGTACTCGCATTTTCAGTCTTCAGAAAAAGTTGATTTTCTCTCTGAGTAAATTACGAATAGTGTACACGACAAACATGAAAAATCAACTCACAACATGATATACTTGCTCCTCCTCTTTATACTCTGAACTTCTAAAGCATAATCGAAATCAATCTCTTTCAGTAAATTACGAATATTGTACATGATAAACAAGGAAAATCAACGTGTTTGTCATGTACACTACACTATTCGTAATTTACTGAAAGAGAAAATCAACGTTTTCTTTTTCTGAAATCTGAAGACCAAAAATATGAGTACACTTACACACCAGATAGATACTATATCAGGCGTGTCAAACTGGTTTGAATATCGGGCCATTTTATAATATAGGATATATTTATGAGGGCCACAATTAATTACAAATATAGATAATGTAACTAAAACATATTTATGTATATAATCTTTGGAGAATTTATTTAAATGTTTAATAATTTTAATACATATACATAGCTTTTATTTACATACATATTTATTATATCATATATTATAGATTATAGATTCTAGGTCTTTGAGGAATGAAGTGAATTGGCGATGGTTAAGTGCTCTTGATCGGATAAAATTGACTACTTTTGTCACTGTTTTTAATATTTTGTCCATTTTCAGTAATTTTAAACAAAGAACTTGTTGATGAATGAGGCAATGAAAAGTTTTGATTTTCTGCTTATCTGGATACATATATTTTAATTTTTCTATCAGTCGTGAAACAAAACCTTTATTTTTGCCCGTCATCGATTTAGCGCCGTCTGTTGTAACAGATACAAGCTTGTCGAGATTATATTTTTCTAAAATGTACCATACGGCATCAAAAATATCTTCACCAGATGTTGTTCCATGAAGAGGGATGAGTTCCAATAATTCTTCAGTGATCCTCATGTTATTATCACAACCACGAAAAAAAACAGCAACTTGTGCAACATCTCTTATATCCGTGCTTTCATCGATCGCAATAGAAAAGAACTGGATTTTGGTAGATATTTCCTGTAGTTGGGAACAGATGTCATCCGCCATTTCGGTTATTCTTTCCGCCACCGTATTTCTTGATAAAGAAATGTCTCGAAATACCTGCGTCTTCTCTGGACAGACAAGTTCGGCAGCTTTTATCATGCATTCCTTGATTAAAGAACCATCGGTGAATGGTTTTGAATTTTTTGCTAATAAATAGCTTATTTCATAGCTAGCTCTTGTTATTGATTCTTTACTTTTTATAAATTTTGTAAGAGATTGTTGCTGCCCAATAAGTGAATTTTTCATTGTTTTTAATTTTTCTTCTCTTGCTTTGCCTTCGAAACATGAAAATTGTTTTTCATGATTAGTGCTATAATGTCGTTTGATATTGTATTCTTTAGCGACACTAATCCCTTCTTTGCAAATTAAGCACGTAATCTTATTATTCACTTCCACACAAAAATAGGTCAGCTCCCACCTTTCTTGAAATTTTCTTCTTTCGTCATCAATCTTCCGTTTTTTACTTACTGTTGGAAGCGGCATTTTCTGTGTTAAAAACCGAATATTTTCTTAAAATCTTGAAAATTCAAAAAATTGCAACTACATACACTCACTTTTTTTTAAATATAAGCTAAACAACAGAAAAATTTAACCCAAACAAACTACCGCAATGGCTTAATAAAAATCTTTGAAATAGAACTATTGAAATTCAATAAATATATAATTATTAGATGCTTGTCTGCAGCTGGACACAAACTAATTAATACTAATTGACCTTTAAGTTACATATGTAGGTAACCAAATTTAAATTTTCTACCACAGTGTATCCATACATACAATCATACATATAATTAGTGAACATGGACATTGTCTCTACTTTACCATAAATGACATCATAAAACGTGGGTAAAACCGAACAGCTGTAAAATATAAGCAATTTTTAACACACGTTAGTAAGAAAAAATATATATAAGTTAGAACGAAATACCCTTTGTACGTGAATGAAAAAAAAAAAATTAAATGTACATCACCGCACCGGCATAAACATAAAAAAAAATCAAAATATGAGCACTCTCAATCTATGTAAAAAAAAACGCAATTCATAATGGAAACTTCTAATTTTGAAACTTCTGTTTTTTTATTCATTGTGATCGCGGGCCACAAAAAATCAGTTCGAGGGCCGCCAGTTTGACATGCCTGTACTATATACTCATACTACACAATACACATGATGTGTGAAATACTACTCGTATTATCGTATAGTGTATACTAAATACGTACTGTTAGGAGTTAGAGTTAATGATCTCGCCTGCTATAAAGTATGTGCAGAGTAAAGTAGCAAAAAAATTAAATATTAAATTGAATTGATATTTGATACAAAATTTATTTAAAACATAGAATTGTTATCAATTCGAATACATATTGATATTATGATAAACATTTTGCAAAAAATATCTTTATTTATTGAATATCATGTATTTGTATGTATGTATAAATGTAAATTGTTATTATACGAGTATGTATGTATAAGCATTTTGATATACGCATAACGTACTGATTATTTTAAATGTATAATTGTGTATATGTATCATATGCAAAAAACCTTCACTAAATATATTTACATACATATATAGCTTATATTTCCGGCCTATTTATGAATTATTGTATAGTAGATAATTGAAGATTAATTGATGGCATAATTAAAAAATATTCTATTCCCTCATATTAAATGCTTTTATAAAATTTTACTCGAAATAATTTGCTCATGTGCACATATAGAAAATTTGATTATTTTTTGAACGTTATAATGCAAATGTAACTATAAATATAAGTATGTAGATACTATGTGTATAAACATTTATATATGATCCGTTCAAATTACTTTTATTATTGTCAACAATTACAAATCGTAATATTAAATTATTTTCAGATAACAAATTTCGATTGAATTTGCGAATTTTATTTGAACAAGAACAATGATACAAAAACATAAAGTAATAAAATTTTATTTTGGTGAATTGAATACAAATTTTATCATATTTTTTGTTAAAAATAATTAAACGATAAATATATATTTTATAATTTCTTTTATATCTTTATCTGTTTATAAAAATAACTCAAATTATCTTAAAAAAATAAAAATTTAAATAACAATGAAATTCAAAGATTATTTAAAATTAGATATCATATGATTTATTTGAAAATTTTTAATACAATTTTATTTAATAAAAAAATTATCATGCATAAAAAATACTATACGTATATATTTGTGGGTTAAATGTGATCAAGAAATCATTATAGAACCACTTGAAGCTTCGTCCAATTTTGGTGTTATGGTAAAACTTAAATTTCTATCTTTTGATGCTTTCTGATATTCAATCATTACAATTTCATTAGATCCAATTTTTAAAATTTCTTTTGGTACATATAATGTTATCTGAGGACCAACTAAAGGCCAATAACGTCCCAAATTGAAACCATTCACATAAATAACACCTTTACCCCAGTCACTTGTATCAATATATGTATCATGGATTTCATTTGGCATTATTATTAGTTCACCATAAAATACAACTGGACCATCCAATAACAATCCTTTTGAATTTTGTGAAGTAGATATCATTGTATTGTTATTATCATTTTTATAATTTAAAAAATTTTCAATTTGTTCCTTTTCAAGTGGTATCGAAATTGAATTCCAATCATTCAATTCATATTGTTTACCATTCAGCTTTTGTATTGTTATATTACCGAAAATACCTTTTGTATCATTAGCAATATCGAAATTAATTCGTCCTTGATTTTCAACAAGTAATTGTAATTTATCACCGAAACCAGCACTGATTGGAATCGTATTGATATTATTTTCTCGTGATAGAACACCTAAAAACATTTCATCAACATAAACTAATGCTCGATCACGTAAATCATTAACTGTCAATTGACTTGGATCAATTTCGAATTTTGGTAAATCACATTCATACAATACTAATCCAGAAAATTGATCAAGTTCTTCAAATGATACTGGACGAACATTCTTAATTGATTTTATTCCAAATAATTTTCTACCATCATCAGAAAATAGACGAACGATTGGTTTTAATGTAATTGAATTCAATGCCATTTTTTGTGATTTATCTGGTACAATATCATATTGTTGTGGTAAATGTATAAAATCTTTTATTACATTTCGTATTTTAAAATATTTTTCAGTTGGATCACCAGATTCATCCATAACAGCATCGTAATCATATGATGTTACATCTGGAGCATATTTTCCGATACCATAATTATTGGCCCCAGATGTAAATCCAAAGTTAGTACCACCATAGAACATGTAAATATTTACATTGGCTCCTGATTTTAAAATTTCTCTGTATAAAATAATAAAATAAAATTATTTATGAATATGTAAACAAATTATATAAGAAGAACGGATTGTGAAATCAGGAAAATAACCATTTTTTTTACAATCTGAAAAAATACATGGATATATTTTTTTCTATTATTACTTACATATATATATGTGATGTGCATGTACATAGTACGAGTAAATGACCGCACGTTTTATAAATAAATTTAAAATCTTTCATATCGTTTAGAATTTCAAATACATTTCTGTATTATGTATTACAAGAATTTGCATTTACGATATTATAAAAGTATTATTTCCAGCAATAATTCACTCATTCGATTGAATAAATGTAGTGATTAAAATGAAAATTAATATCGGAAAAACATAAATATATTTTTTTTTTCTTCCTACACAAAAAGTAACATGCATCACAAATCACATTCTGTTTCTACAAATGAAAAACGAATGAAAATAATGGCGTTAAGGTACTTGTCCACGATGCAAGTTTTCTTGCGCGAAATTTGTCTTGCGTGCAAGAAAACTTGCAGTACTTCGTACACACGACGCAATATTTCATGAAAAATATGCAATTTTTCTATCATGCAAGAAAAAAATATCTTTGCAAGAAATTTTTATTGCACGAGCACTTACACGAAATTCTCATTTTCTTGCCTATGCATTATATGTCAAATATTAAATATTTTTTTATTTTTTCAATATTTTAAGAAATGAAAGGCCTACCTTTCTAATAATAATAATAGAAAATACATACCAAATTCACAAGAAGTCACAGCACAACACAACATAAACAAACGAATGATAGATAACACAGCAACCCATTACATTTTACTCAACTGATTTTATTGCATATGCAAGAGAAATATTTATTGAAATAAATTTTTCTTGCGCGAAATATTGCATATCTTTCTGCGTACACTATGCAATAAAAAAAATTGCTTGCAATAAGAAATATTGCATGAAATACGTTTTCTGTGCAATATTTCATCTTTCTAGGCAGCGTACACTTCGAAATAAATATTTCGTGCAATTTTATATGTCAAAATCGTATTGCATGCAAGAAAAATTGCATCGTGGACGAGTACCTTTAGAGTGTATGTTTTATGGTTGTATGCAATATAGAAATTTATCGAGATTTTCCCTCGAGAAAAAGTGTAAGTTTTGTTTTTTTTTTATCATTTTGCTTTAATACGTATGCAGCTACTTACATTATGTATGTAAAGTACATCTACATCTTTCTTTATGCATACACGCAACCTCCACAATTATGAATGAAATTCTATTTTATGAATTTGTTTGTATGCACGTAGTTAATTGAAAACGAAAGCCGACTTTGACGAAGTGTATAAATTTGACTCGAAAATACCAGGCATTCATATAGTTGACTATATGTCTATAATATTTTGTTCTAATAAATCTACATATGTACATATGTTCGTATGCTGTACATCTGTACTGTACATGCACCAAAATTAAAAACACAAACGGAAAGGAAGCAAATAAAAGTTAGGCGTTTATCGTTTGGTTGGTTGAATTTGTTGGATCACTGCTGAGTGCTGTTGGTGCTGTTGCATACAAAATACGAATGTCATCATTTCCATAGACTTTCTAGCTTTTCACATAAAGCTTCTGCTCGCTTATCACAAAAAAACTCAAGAATCAATAAAATTGAAATTGGAAATGAAGTATCTCAAAAAAACTCAAGTATCAGTGGTATTTGGCTCAACCTCACCACATATAAGTACCAACACCAGCAAAGTCATGACATATTCATACACGTACGTTTGCGTACGTATACGTGTTAATTGAGACAGTCAATGAAAATAAAAAGTCAATTTTATTGATGTAAATGACCAGGCTTTCATGATGTCTTGAAGAAAACTATAGAATTTATTTAAACAAAATTTTTTGGTTTATTTTACATTTCCATTTCCATTTTACGTTTACGTTAGAGCAAGTATTTACTAAGAAGTGTAACACAAAAATAGAAAAAAAGTATTCATCTGAAGTAAAAAATTTACTTTTTGTTTCCTTTCTTTTTTATTTAATCGTCACATTTTGGTAACATTTTGGTAACCATTGTCTTGATGATAGGAAAATACATGCGGCTATCATACATACTAAGTAGGTATTTTTATTAAATTGAGATTTTAAATAAATAAAATCCCCTCAAAAAAGTTTTAATAACATCGAACACTGCCCCATAAATTTGTGTTTGTGTACAAATATTTTATTTTACTTATTTACTTTTTTCTTGATAAGCATAAAGTATCCCCATTATACCCGACTAGACATTTTTTTAGTATGTGTTGTGTAGAAATGAGTTGGCAGATTGTATTGTATTGTAATACATCTAAAATCCAATACGAGAGTTGAAGCAAAATATCAAATGAATGAGATAACCGATGTTGGATTGGAAGTCGGACGGAATCAGAATATAGAGAATCTGCTCCATTGTTATAATGTAAATTATCCAAACCGTTTTGAACAAGTTTTGAATTTCTAATTATCAGGAAATCATACAATTCGTTGCTTAATTATATTAAAAAATTTAAATATTTTTTATATGAAAAATTTTAAATATTACTATAGATAAGTACTTCGTATTTTGAAAAAATTCCGCTGAAAAATATTTATCATAAACCTGTAAACTGATAAGAATTTTATGTTTGGTTACTTATTCATACACATATAATAAGCGTTCACTATTAAAATTTAAAATTTTTTGAAATAAAAACAATATACACTGAGAGAGTACTTCTATACGATATGTATTCTTATTTGTATGCGAATGTGGCGGAATAAAAGAAATTAATTGTGCATAATGAAATAACAAACCTTACATTACAACTACGTATAGTTATAATATGTATAATAATATATGTATTGTATAATTATGTTCTCAAATTTTTCACTTTGTTTTTTCCATTCATTTTCTTCGAATGGGGAGCTATCAGTGAATCAAAATTAAATATCTCTAAAAAGATATAATCAGAAAATATATTCATTCATTCATTTCATTCCAATAATTCAAAAAGACTTTTTTTTTGCTTTAAATACATAAGAAGACTTGAATAGAAAAAAGCAAATATATTCCGTTTATATATGTAATTCACATTCACATAACACATCCACTCTGTGTGCATAAATGTGAACAATTTCATTGAGTCTTGTTATCAGGGTATCATATTCATCATATTCAGGCTCAGGGAATCAATAGATTCATTCGTACGATATTCAAATTTCAACATTTCATAAAAATTGAAATTAATGAGTGGAAAAATAAATTTGTATTTTTACCTCAGAGCATCAGACACCATGTCAGCATTTCGTCTTTGATTCTCCTCTTGCCAATGAGTGAGCCAACCTGGATAGAACTCAGAGTTGACGAGGGGTCCATTTGGTTGTACAGAACGAAGAATCTCCCAAATCTTATCCATCTCGTGAGCTAAATTTAAAAATTGTTTATCTTTATTAATTAAAATAATATGTATTACTATAAAGTTACAATTATAATTACAAACCTCTTTCTGCTCCGAAATCAGTTGTTGCAAAAACTCCGTCAATTTTTCCGCAACTTATCTGTTCATTTGGAATATCCGTTGTGAACAATAAAGCATTATTTTCGACATATTTTTCAGTTTCATTCCGTAACCAATTCAAATATGATTTATCACAAGCATGAAATGCTCCATATTCATTTTCGACCTTTAAATATTATATTATTAGTTTGAACATTTTTTATAGTTTCACATAGATACATTACCTGAACCATAATTATCGGTCCACCATTGCCATAGAAATAATTTTTTAATTTTGGCATTAATTTTGAATACCATATAGCAACTTCTTTTAAATAATTTTCATCGCTAGTTCGAAATTTAATACCTGGATATTTGTTAAACAACCAGTATGGTAAACCACCCTATAAATAAATTAGAAATAAAAAATGTTAGCTTATTTTACACATTCTTACAAAAGGTGATTTTTTAACATTTACATTGTCACGTTCAGCACAGATATACGGACCAGGTCTTAGTATCACGTAGAATCCTTCTTCTTGGGCAATTTCAATAAATTTTGCTACATCAGCTATACCGTCAAATGTATAAATTCCATCTTTAGGATTATGTAATGACCATTCAACATATCTAATGAACATTTTAAAATTTTATATTTGCTAACTTTTTCAATTGATTGTACAACTAGCAAAAACAAAAAAAAATTACGTGTCAACTGCATTCAAGCCAGATGCTCTCATTGTTTTAAGTTTTGTCCTCCAAGTTTCAGGTAAGGCTCGAAAATAATGAAACGATCCAGAAACATATCGAAACGGTTGATCATCCATAAGAAAAGTATTGGCATTGTAATCAATTTTGAAACTCCTCTTGCTTGCCTGTATATTTTAATTATACATACACACAATTTAATAAAGTACTAAATTAAATAATGTACTAAATGAGTATTTAAATTTAAACGAACCATAATAAGTAAAATAATTTAGATGTTACTTTCTTGATTTTCAAAATAAACAATTCAAACTGACTGGCCAGTATTTATATAAATGCTTGTTATTATCGTTATTATCTATAAAATAATTTACAAAAATTTAAAGGAAAGACTAATGAAATCAAATCCAAAGCAGTATTTGAACGATTGAACTGAAGTGAGTTCTTTTAAATTTCTGGTTTTATAAAATAACTTGGTATGTTGCTATACTTATCATATTTATTTATATTCAAATGTATAGACAGATTATAATGTCTACTACAACAAAAGTGCTTTTTCTTTTATATAGATACTCATTTTTCATTGAAAAGAATGTGTAAAACGAAAAGGAAAACCATGATTTTTTTAATTTGGGTAAATAAAAGGGTAAAAGGTACACTCCATTTTCTCAAAAAATTGATTAAAGGTAATTCTACATCTACTCAAATGAGGTTTAAAGGACAGAAGAAGTTCAAATACTCTAAATTATTATACACATCTTCTCGTGGAAATAATTCAAAAAAAGATGGCCGATGAGATGGAGCACAATTGTGCAACTCAATATACCAGGTATGCATAATTATTAAAAAGTGTTTTGTAACATTCAGAATAAAAATGTATATAATAAAATTATAATATATACTCAAATTGGAAGTATTGAATGTCATGTATAGTTAATAAATATTATTATGTACATTCCATACATACAAAATCTCACAATGAATTCGACGCCGAACATCATCTCTTATGTTTGTTTATATGTGTAGAAACATTAGACCCCCCAGAGCCAAATGCTCCAAATTATATTTCTATTTCTATCTATCTATACACAAAAACACATAAAAAGACTACTCTTTCAACTCTTGGGGACCTTCTCAGTGCTGAGAAAAAATGCTATCAAACAAAAACTTTAATAACTAATAACAATATTTGTTTTTCATCTCATTTGTTTATGAAGTAGGAGGGGCTGTACGCTATACATACCAATACATAATTAAGCTTAATAATATTTTATATGGTGCATTTATATTGTTATTTATAGTACTTGTGCTGTGAACTGCAACTGTGATATTGGTGAAACAACACAAAACCAAAAACAAAATTTATGTTTTATCAACATATCGCATTGTTATTGTTGGTACTTCTTGCCATTTCGTATTTGGTATTTTCGATTCATGAATTTGTTGCTGATTGCAGTGGGGTTTGGTTTGGTTCAGTTTCTGATATTTTTTATGAAGAACAAAATATTCCGATTTAACTGTTATCTGTTAACTGTCTCAATTAAATCATTCATATGGTTCTTTGAAAATTGAAATGAACTATGTAGACACACATCAACACACCACTCACACTTAACAACTTTTAAATCCACTGGAACTCAAAGAATTTTTAAATTCGAGAGTTGTGAATTATTTCGATATTTTTGACTGGGAGCTCAGAATATGAACAGTGAAATTTTTGCATTCCTCACAATTATCAAGAAATAATCAACTATCGAATTATTTTTGTTATAAAATTTTTTAGAAATTTAAAATAATTGCGCTGATATTTATACATTCGTGTGCTGCTGCTGCATTCGTCATCACAATATGTGATTTCAAGGTTTTGTTTGTGTTTGTGTGCACACATTGAAAATGTAAATTTGTGAATTTGTGACTATACATATATACATTTTTAATGTGTGCACTCTGCACACAAACACAAACATTGTGACAATTGTGACTACTATGTTTGAATGGAAAATATTTTTTGTGCTTATTTCAAAAACTACAAGGAAAACATAATCTTGAAAACGAATTTTGAAGAAATTTTAAAATTTTCAAATTCAGAAATTGTTTCTGAAAATTACATTCACATGTTTATATACAAGTATATGAGGATTTATTTGTATGCATAATTTTTTTTAAATTTATTCAATTGTTGTTATATGCAATATTTTTACAATAATTGAACTCGAATTTTGTTTAGACACTTTTTAGTTTATATTGAAAATTTATTGCTATGTTTCCATAATGTTAAAAACGTGAATCAGGTTAGGGTCAGTCTGATGATACAAAGTATATTGTATGTACATATGTATTTAATTTATGAGACATAAAATATTTTAAATAATTATTTAATAATGTGTATTGTTAATACATAATGTTAATAAAAAGAAAATATAATTTGTATATAATTTTTATTTCACAATTCACATGAAGTACAAATCCATTTAAATTAATATCTACATTTGAACAATTATTATTTTCTTCATAATCACAAACCTTTGTTTCGTCACTATTTACCACTGTTATTGTAAGAGAACTTATCAAAATTATAATTGTAACCAATATGAACATTGTCAAACAACATTTCCAATTATTTATAAATTTAAAAAATTCTATTTTCATATTTCACTTTCAATTTTATCAGTTTTAATTGAATATTTTTAAAGACTGTTTAATTTAACTAATTTACTCTTCAATTAGTAAAATAAAACTGAAAACCGAAAGAAGAATTTTGTATTCGTTACATGCAAATGATATTTTATTGTTAATTTGTCACATTTCGTTTTTTTTTTGTGTTACACTAAAATAAATAAGTAAAACCAAATGTTTATTGTTTATATCATGTTATTGTTTTTATTATATCATGATTGATAATTATTAATAATTACATAATAATTTTTTGATAATAATTAATTGATAATTTTTACATTGATAATTAAATGATAATTGATTGATAATAATTAATTAATAATTTTTAATATCAAATTAAATAATTGTAATTGTATACGATGATATTATTTGTATGATTTAATAAACATTAATGGTTATTCCCAAAATATACTACTAACCTAGCTTTTTTAAATTTATTTCAAATTTCAATACATAGTTATATTGTTTGATAATTATTGTCAAAAAATAAATTTTATTTACACATGTATATTTAAAAAAAAATTGAAAGTAAGTACAAAATAAAGTGTAAAATATTGTTTAATTTTGGGCTATCCGAAGTTTTTATACACATACAAATATGTAGATATCAATAAATTGCAATTGGCCGTTGCAATTTGTAGTGCAACGACATCCGGTCAATCAAATTCATTTATTTGAATTTACTATAATATGCTATAATGTTTTAGAGCAAATATTTAATAGGGTTTGCATACTTTTTGTTGCTCATATTTAAAATGAACTTTTTGACATTTTCTTTTATGTGGTATTTTTCTGAATAAAGAGAAAAACATTTAATATCTCTGTTTAAAGTTTAAACTGTTTGAGAGAAAACCTAATGAAATGTTTGTTCATACTTTTTCAATTTGTTCTATTATTTTATTTACACAATAATCAAATCAACCACACCTCAACCAGATCATTCGTTTCATACTTGATACATACCATATATATAGAATTGAAAACAAAAATGTTGGTATAGATATTTGTGTTGCATCAATGTTTGTATGATGTTGATTTCAACTTGTTGTTAGTTAGCAAGCAAGAAAAGAAGCAAATGAAAACGAAAAAAAGAAAAGTGTCGGAAAGCTCATGTTTACACATTTTCAATTTTGAGATTGAAAAGTTTTTTAGTTGAGTTGTGAATTTGAAGATAATCAATTATATTTATTATATTTCAATACATATATTTTATTTTTGTTTCATTTTTTTTATATTCTAAAATTTTAATGTAAATATTAAAATAGTAAATTCAAGTTAAATTGATTAAATACTATTTAATAAATAAAAATAAATCTACATGTAAGTGAAAAACAAAAAATATCTAATTTGCATTACGAACTTAAAATAAAATAAACGAAATAGTGAATTTGTTTTGCTGCAAATTGAAATTTTCCAAATGTTTTTGCATTGGAATGTGCTTATATTTTATTCTAAAACTAAATTGATAAAATTTTTACTAGTGTGAAAATATATACGTATTTTTCGCAATATTTATTTTATAAATATAGCAATATAGCTGATAACAGAAAAAAAATTTTTTTTTGAATATTTTATGCAATTACATACATATATACTTTTTTGTAAGGAAATATAATGTACCTACATGCATACATAATGTGTATTTAGATTTGGAATCGGAAAATTAGAATTTTGTTACGCGCAAATTTACTACATAAATGTTTATACATACGTGTTTTATATTTTTGTACGGTTTACATTTACATTTTACATTACCTTCCCATATTTATTCAACAGAAATCTAATTTGGAAATACGTATATAAAAGAAAAATACACGAATTTCTTTAAATTATCTTATATTTTGTGTAAAATTTTTGTGTCTTTTTGATAATTAAAAAATATAATATAAATATCCAGTGGATTTTGAAAATTGTATAGTGAAAGAAAATATAAACAAAAAATATTGGAAATAATACAAAATGATTCATGTTGGAGATAATACATGGAACCTGAGGATTTTTATCACCGATCTTCAGGTAGAAAAAACATTACGAGTTCGAGGTGATCTTCATATTGGTGGAGTTATGTTGAAATTAGTTGATCCAGGTATTTATTTAAAAAGAAATAATTATTTCTTTAAATATTTATAAGTGTACATTTTCTTTTGAAATAAGTTTAATGTGATGACGTACCTATTTACATTATATGAAATTTTTTTTAAGAAATTATATAAAATAAAAATTGCGTGTGTTCAATGTTTCAGGTATACTATTTTACAATTCATATATATGTACATCATATGAATATAATTATACGTTAATGTATGTTGTATATTTAGTACGTGTGGTACTTTTGGTTTAGTTTTTGGTACAGAGATTGAAAAAAAAATATTATATACATATACATATAAAACTGGTTTTACAACTCGCAGAGATAGAAAAGATGAAAAAGAATATATCTTGTTGATCAATTTAAAATACTCAGAAAAATGTCAAACTCAAGATATACACACTTGTGTCAAACTAAGAAAAGAAAAGAAAAGATAGATGAAAAGAAAAATCCACAATTTGACGATTACACAAATACATTCATAGCAGCAATCAGCAATATAATATAAAATACAAATAAACAAAAGCAAACAGCAGAAAATAATTGAAGAGCAAGAAACGAAAATAGATTGAAATTGAAAAATGGTATAAAAAAAGCAAAAATAATCAAATGTAGGCACACACATCACATATGTGTTTATGTTTATATAATTATATATCTACTATTTACATTGCATACATACTATTTACTATACATATTCAAATTCAAACATATGAGAATGTGATATACGAGAGGAAAAGGGAACAAAATGAAAATGAGTTTCATTCTCTCACATCGAAATTCAAGCGTAATCGTAATGAATTTGACTTGATTGGAGCTTTTTAAGGCGCGTGTTTTTTAAATAAATTTCAAAATATCTAAACTTGTTGAGTTCTACATATAAAAAATAATCTTAATTTAAAAAATCATCTTCAAATTATACCTAATTTATAATAACCTTGAAATTTTTATCAATTAAAATATTTTTGAATAGGGAAAATTCCTCTACTGCTGGCTGACATCATAATAATTTTCATTAAATTATTTTGCATACGAAACAAACTAAAATTGAAATTTATTATCGGTTCATTTTATAAAAATCTATTGTTAGAATTTATCATAAAATGCATGCATACATGGGTACTCGTATTTCGTATTATGTATACGATGTTGATAGTAATCAAGTACATTCAATTTCATAGTGTATAAAATTAGCCGCAGTTTTCAAATATACCGCCTCTTTTGTATTTTTACCACATTAATCAAATCGATCATATAGAACATGGTTTTAAAATTATACATATTTGTACATTTTTCATTATATAATATAGGATAAAAAAAAATCATCTTATCGACCAATATGTAACCAACCCCTCTTGAACAAACTATTAACCAAACAAAAGAACATATCGTTAAGAAAAGTGCCCAGGTGACAATAACGTATGGTTTTCAACAATAATAATTATTTTTTATGAATATCTCTCACCTTTACATTTCATATAATACATAGGTATAATACGAAAAAGAAAATATTTTTAATTTTGAAATATCACCTGGTTAAAGTACATTTCGTACATATGTACATATAAATATGATGTACGATGTGTAAATAAAAATAGAGGTATTGACTTTCATCTGAACACTCTAAAAACACCCTTTTGCAAACTTCTACATTCTACGTATGCGTAAATAAAAATTAGAACATTTTTATTTTCAGTTGAAGGTCGAATTTTGAGATGAATTTTTACAAATTTTTTGAAATTCATATTTCACAATTGCACATGATATAATATGTACGTATATTGATGAACGTAAGTACATTGTGAGATCAGAATAGTGTTATAACGTGTTATAACGGTGCAGCTGCATCCCCCGGTAACCCCAGGGGATGTTATTTCTGTTGACAATGCAAGTTAAACAAATAATTATGTATAGTGTATGTATAATATACGTATTTGTAATGTACAACGTACAACCACATTATAATGCATATGAGTACTCTTATTATAACATTTAACAAACAAACAAACAAACAATCAATAAAAATTTAAAGGTGGGTTCAATTCAGTTAATTTTTAATGTTTAAAATATTTTTTCCAAAGAAAATGGAGTCATAACTTGGTATACCAATGATGATGTCCATCCATATATCATACACAAACAAAATACCAGCAAATATGCAAAAATAATTGCTAATAACAATATTTATTTCCGTGGGTGATGAGCTCATTTGTGTTTATTTGTGTTTTCTTCTTCTTCTTGTTTTTAAATATTTTAAACATATGGGAGAAATAAACAAGAATTTGTGAATTTATGTCATCGTAAATTTGAAAATGTTCAAATTTTAATTAAAAGAACAGAGAAGAAATTACTTAAATCCAAATGTGGTAATGAAAATTATATATGCAAGCAAATGTACATAAGTTTTACATGAAGATAAAAGGCATATATAATGTGTATAATGTATGTATATGTCTATATGTGTACGTACAATGTAAGATGGCATGATAAAATTAATGAATAAATTAAAGTGGCGACATTTAAATCATCAAAAAAACATATCTAGATGTTTAAAAAAAAAATTGAATTAAGTATAAACAGGATCATCCAAGATAATATCCAAATATTATAAATAAATTGCCTTGAATTTTCAGAAGAAAGGTCATTTTTAAGTTGTTAATGATGATATTACACAAATACATAATAGTGATGATGATTTTATATAAAAAAAATTTCATCTTTATAAATTATTCAATTTAAAATATAATACATAATAGTTTTTAATATTTTCTTTTATTACATACCCACATATGTACATACATATATTTTAAAGTATCTACCTACTTTTGTTCTATATAAATTTGAAATAATTCTAAATAATTTCTTCTTTTGTAATTTTGTTTATGTAATATGATTTCAGGAATAGAATTTAATATTAGACAAATAGTCAAATTCCTTTTTTTTTTAATTATAAAAGTTTGATTTAATTTCATCTATATTTTTTATTTAATATTAACATGTGTAGGTGTGTTGTTGTTCAATTTTTTTGTGTAATTTTATATTTTGTTTTCATTTATTTTATATAAATCCACCCACAGACTTATATGATGATCATAAAAATTGATGTATGTACATATCACACTTAATTTGATGTTTTTATTTAAAAAACAAAAATTTCATAATATAATTTAATGTATTATTTATGTAATGTAAATTTTTTTAAAATAAAATGTTCATAAAAATAGTGATGAATGATGCATGTTCATTATGTAGTATGTAGTATACATATGTATATCTATAACTATATATGTAATATGCAACCCTCATTTGAAAAATAATTTATTTTCATTTACAAATTTATTATTTGACTCCTTCCGCAATATCGTTATGATATATCTGATCTGTATCTGTGTGATAGAAACCATATTTAAATTTTTCAAATTTTGACAGTTATAAATATTAATATACATTTTATATTTAGAAAAAAGAAACGATCATAACCTACATTATTTTGTACGTACATATATATTACATTATATGAACAATATGAATATGTTTTTTTTTTTCGATATTATTTTAAACCACTTGAAATAATTCGAATATACGCGCCAAAAATATTTCTAAATTGAAAAAAAAAACGTATAATGAATGTTGTAGATCAACTAATTTTTTATTTTTCAAAATTATTTACCCATACTTAATATTTGATACTTCGCAAACTACTCCATAGATATGTATATACATATGTAAACATTTCATATAATATTTAAATACATTTTTCTTTAACGGTTTTTAACCCAAATTTAACCAAAGTGTCATCAATCAAGTATATGTATGGATATACATACATATGTAAATGTAAATTAATATCCTTATTGAATTCAATTGATCCTCTTGTTTTTTTATATGGCATACACTTTAGAATTACAACAAAAAAATTAAAAGGGTGTTATGTATCAAATAACGAATTAAAACAAATGAGGGTATAGATTATGTATGCGAACAAATTTGAAAAAAAAAAAAACTTAAACTTTCCCACAAAAATTAAAAAATGAAAAATTCTATATTATATTCATATTTATAAGAAACAAAAGATGAATTAAGTTGATATATGCGATAAAAGTAAATGTAGAAAGAGGTTTTCATCATTATTTTCTACATTTTTTTTTTTCAAATTCTATATTATTGATCTATATATTTTTTTATAAATATGCATATAAAATTTTTACTTTAGATTTTATCTGAATCTAATAATAATTGTATACACGATAATTCTACAATATTACATTTATTGTAAATAATACTTATGTAGTATAGAAAATATTATTATAAATTGATATATTTATAGTGCTTATAGTTCAATTGAAAGTCATCTTCTATAACAAAATATGTGTAATATTATTGTACAATTGCATATATACACGATATGTATTGAATTCCGGCTTTCATTGACACCATTACTGGCATATCATAAATTATATATAATCAATCACAACGAAAGCATTGCAATTCTCTGTATAATATTAAAATATGTATATGTACATTACATACTATATACTATATGATTGAAAATAAACTCATGAACTTTCTGATAATCAAGTTTACTTTATAGTTTTACTTCAGTTTCAATATAAAAATGCAACTAATCAATATAAAATATTACATAGTATTCGTATAAATTTATAATAAAATATAAATGTTTCATATCAGCGATCAAGACCAAACCTTAAATAATGCTTTCTTTCTTATAGAAATTTGATTGAGATTGATAATATATACATTTTAATGTACAACTCATACTCAACCATTATTATATCGTGAACGATATGGATGGATAGATACCATCGCGCATCGCATATTCATACCTAAATACAAAATAAATTTCATGTACATATATACATTCATATATTATTTGTCGTTTATGTATTCGTGTTATTATAAGTGTAAATAATAATGAAATGATAAGATTGGGTAAAAATACACGTTTTTTTTTTATATACATTTGAAAGATTTTTTTTTTATAAGAAAAGAAAATTGATCAAAGAAAAATCATCAAATATACATATTTACATTTTTCAAGGGAAAATACATACATATGTACATACTTTAAGAAGTTTATAAGTAGGTCTATAATATAAAATATTTTTTCTTTTGTCATTTGAAATTTGAATCGATAGATCTACATATTAATGAACATAAAGGTACCTATAAATAATATTGAAAATAATTTAGCAATTTTTGTTAAGTTAAGCAAATATCTTATATGTATGGATATATATATGTAAATATTTTTTTTTCTCTCTCTCTCACCTAAAATGACACGTATTTTATATAAAATTTGAAATTTTTCATTTTCAATATATAAATTTTTATTTTTTATTTTCATATACATATTTATTAGGTATGTACGAGTATATGTCGTTATATGCACATCGTATATGATAATAAATGTAAAAATAAAAAAGAAAAATGTAAATGCCGGTTTGTGGTAAATCCAAATAAACATATCATATTGTGTATATGACCGTTAAATAATGTTATTTTTTTTTATATTTTTACCATTTCAACATATTACTATACAAAGATACACTGTAGAAGGCAAATAACCGAGTTCTTTCGATATTAAATAAGTATGCTTACTTACTTATATGCATATATGTACATACATAAATTATATACTCAATATAATATTATTGAAGCTACTTAAATCCATTAAATTGAAGATATTATACTTAAAAATTGAATGTATAATATACTTGTATTTATACAGGAATATGTACATACATGTATATGGTATAAGAGTTGAATGAAATTATATCTTTAAATTTATCATATTAATGTAGTAATATGAATTCTTTTATGAGTTTATGATGGAGGATTTATCATTGTACTCGTATGTACTTTTATTATGAATAGAGAAGAAGAATAATAAATAAAAAAAAAACTAAAATCTTTAGAAGAAATGCTTTCATCTTATCAGTGTACAATTTGTTTTTTTTTTTTAATTTAATTCAAATTTATAATTATACAGACACATGACACATACATAAAGATACATATACGTGCATATACACATATTTAATATAATGTATATTATATCTGTTATAATTTTTCTTAGATTGCAATTGTAATAAAAATTGCAAAATAATTGCATATATACGCATAGAGATATACAGAACATATCATATCATATATTAATATAGATTTATATGACTATTAATACTATGTAGATTACTTATTTAATATATATTTAGGTATATTTATAATCAATAGCTAAACTCTATGTTTTGTTTTCTCTGTGTTTTTTTTTATTTATACATAATATATACAGATGCAATTTTAAAATTGAATATGTATGTACATTATATAGTTTTGTCGTAAAGTACATATAATAAGCAATATTAACAAAAATAGTCAAAACAAGATTTCTCTATACTGAATGTGAATAGTGAATACATATAAAGTACATTACACAGGCTGTGATATCTACATGCATAATGTTAGTTTTATATTATGAGTACAAATGTGTATAATATATATATGTATAATATATTATTTATAAAATTCTTCTGTATATAATGTATGTAGACATGCATATATTTTATACATAAATTCAACTAATAAGACAACGAACTGAACTGAAGCTGAATGTACCTACATATTATCATTTATAAATTTATATGGTATATGTTATTGCATATATGTATATATGTATGTACACGTACAGGTCACTAAACGGCCTTGTATTTTATAAAATGTGTACAGTTTTATTATTAATTATATGAATATTGACAAAAAAATAAAACTACATATATCATACTAAATGTATAAAATAATAAAATGTAATAATAATAATAATAAGTGCATAAAATAATAGTTTGAATTTCATACATAGCACATAGTACATAATATAAAATTTTTATGTATTTACATATGTAATATTTTTATTCATTTCAAATTTATGTTTATATATTAAATCTGATCAGACTGCAATAAACATACTGAAGTTTAATTATTTATTATTTTTATAGAGTATAAATATTTTTAGATTTATAATCATTAATTAATGAGAAATTTATTTATTTTATTATTATTATGTATTTTTAGGAGGAATTCAATCTCTTATCTTAAATTTGATTTATAATTAAGCAACTAAAAATATAAATGTCGCCATTCTTATGTATTATGTATATATAGACCATATTTTATATTTTTAATTTCAAATGAGAAAATTATTGATGAGAATTTCATATAGCATTTAATTACAAAATAAAAATCATTATCACTTTATTTACATTATTTTCTTATTTTTCGTTTTCAAAGAAAAATTAAAAAATATCACAATCCGTACAAGAAGTCACTTTCCCTCCGAACCGATACATGAAATTTTTATCAATTTTTTATTTTATTTTTTACCTATGAATGTAAAAAAGAAAATTATTTAAATGTTATTCGAAAATAAAAATTGAAAATTGGATTGTTCCCATTATTTTTTACATATTTATTTATTTATTTATTTTTTTTTTGGCAAAGGACCAAAATAAATCGACATTATATTTTATATCCTAAAAATAAAATAGAAATTATAGATATATGTATATCCATTGTTACATACATATATAATTAAAATTTTATATCACATCATACAAATACACATTTGTATATATAAAAAATAAATATACATATGACAATATTTATGTGTATAATATGTGAGCAATGAAATGTTTACAAGATACGAGCATATCATATGTATATTTACAGATGAAGTAGAGATGTATCTTTTGAGTCACCAGCATCAGCCTCTCACCACAAACATATAATGAAAATGATTTTTCTGTATAATATGTCTATAGATACATTACATACACATACATATATATATACATATATAGGTATATTGAATTTGACTTTGAAAGTTTCATTTAACTTTTAACAAACATCTTTTAGTTTAGCGTAGTTGTAGATGACTCAGAAAATTATTTTTAGTTTAAATTGAAAATAACAATAATGAAAAAAAAAAAAAAAAAATTACCCCATCCACAGTATCACATCATGGTTTTAAAAATAATTTTCCTGTTCGATTTTCTTCATTTTATAAAAGATGAAAAAAAGGATGAAAGAAAATTTTTAGATGTTTAATGTTAACATGTGTTTTAAGAATATATAACGACAAGACTTTATACTCGTATAGTATGTGTTATAATAATGTATGTATGTATATATCATCATATCAGTCAGGTGTGTAAAATGTGTACTGTCTGGTAAGTTTTTTTTTATAATATTTTCTTCATTTCATTTCAAGTTTACAAATAAAACTAGTCACTGATTTTTTTCTTTTTTCTATGTCTGTATCATTTTGAAAAGTCTTGCTTTTAAACGTCATCATAATTATAGGTGTATAAGTTTGTGTAATATTTAAATTCATTGTTGTATAGTAGTAGATATAGTACTAGAGGTATTGAGGTATACAACTCCACAATATAATGTATAGATTCTCTGATAGCCTGACCGTGGTGAATTTTCAATGTGATTATTATTTCCTTCTGTTGATGGTATTGAACAATTATATATTCATCTAGATAAATTAATTCATGTAATACGATATATAGATATGTATATAAGTATATCTAAATGGTAAAGAAAAAAAAATGTCTTCCATCATCCATCCATCGGTCCATCCATCTATCCATGATTACATCTATCCACACACAATGAATATTATTAGATGGAATAAAATACAGGTATAATCCTGAAATATATGATATGATATTGTTTTGAAAACATATTATATTCATACACCATATACTACACGCATGTATGTATATTTGATTTGCTACATTATCATCATTATAAAACTAAATTGTGGTATTTTATAAAATGATGGCCACAAAGTATATAAATAAATGTGTGTTGTATAGCTACATATAAAAGAGAGTAGGTATAATGTGTATTATCATCATCTGTTTTATAGGTAGTTTTGTTTGCTAATTCAAAAAGTGCTGATATTCTGGAATGTTGAAGTTGTATTTTATATAATATGTACGTACTATATGTACATTTGTATATTTGTGTTCACTTAAATAGAATATTAGAAAAACAAAATATGTATGTAAAAAAACCAGAAAAATAAAATAAAATAATATCGTCTGACGACGACAACTGATTTTTGCTGCGCTGCGGAAGGTAACATTTAAATCCATTTTACCAGTATAGAATATTTTGCCATTTCATTTGATTTTATTACAAGACACGTTTATATAATATGAAAATATTTACAAACAAATATGTAATATGTATATAAATATGATTTTTTATATACATAACATACCTATGTAATGTACTTATTATATGATTAGCTATATATGAAATAAAACTTACATTACATACCTAACCTAATCATATCATATGCATACATACATATGTACTAATACTACGACTATAAGATTTAATTCTGACAAAGCAAAAAACAAATAACAATTTTCTATATTACTCGTATACGTACACATAATGAATGTTTTCTTTTAAGAAAATTTTACTGGAATTCGATATACGCAGAAATTATGGTGTGTATGACTTGTGTTATATTGTGTCGTTCTACATAGAATCATATACATACATATTAGCAGCTAACGCCAATCGTTATAAATTCCATTAAAAAAAACATAACTTAACGTTGATTTTATAGCAAACAAACTATAATAGCAACCAGATAGCTTTGCAATATAAACGATAAGAAAAATGTTAGTAGTGTTATTTAATACATCGGATATATTTATTTATTTAAAAAATAATATACATATTATTATATTATATAAATAATATTATACATCATATGAACATAATAGATATGTATATATAAAACTAATATTAGCTATATGCATACGTAAATATGTAGAAAATATCATATTATTATTGCAAATATAATATGACGAATAGTAGCTGATTTTATCATCACATATATTCTTCTTCATGAGAATAATTATGCACACATGAAATATTATATTCATATATACATCTACATCTATGTATGTAATACATAATGTACATAAAGTCAGTTAAATCAGTTAAATAGATGAAAAATATGCACGTCTTTCATTTTTATAAAACAAAACAACAAAAAAATGCACGTTTTTTTTTTCTAGATGTACCTATATAAATAAAAATAAGCATATAAATATGCTACATATGAGTATGTGCAGTTCAGTATAATATGTATAGAAAATACGATGAATGTACATTATGTAAATAATATAATATACATTTAAATAATAATTATATGTAATGCATATTTTAATATATATACATATAAGTACCTATTCGTATTTCTTTATTAACAATCATTTTTACAGCTAATAAATGAAAAAAGGATGATTTATATGCTCAGAAAATTTCTTATAAATGTAATAATATCTAAATATTACACGTGATTACACATTTGTATACATGCATATTAAATGTAAATAGGTAAATATAAAAATACAATGTACAAATATGTACGCATAGGCTGTGTTATAGGTAACCACAGAAATAAGACAGGAAGAAAAAGATATTCAAAATATGTATATCTTTTTGAATACTACTGTTTGTATGCAGTAATAATATGTACCTACTGGCTTATAATTTTAGTAAATGACTATACCAACATACATATTTTAATATCATTACAATTACAAAGAATTATTAGTTTAGTCATAATAATTTTAAATGATATTAATCCTCACACATTTAAGTATTTTTATATAGTAGTTGTAATCTGGTTGTACAAAATACGAAAATTTATTTATTTATTTTTTTCCAATTTGATACACATATGGAATTGATAAAATTGCTAATTATATGGATTGTTTTTCGCAATAATAATAAATATTTTAACCACCCATTTTTTGATTAGATAACAAATTATATCAAATTGAAAATAAATACATATGTATGTACATACATGCATGCACGAGTATCTTGGATACATAATAATAAAATTATTTGAATTACATATACATATAGTACTTACTTAAATCAATAAATTATTAATAGTTCAGTTTTTTCATTGTATAGGTACAAACTCGTACATTATTTTTTTTTATAATCATTGGAGAAACTCTTAAAATGTTGTTTTTTTTAAAAATTATTATATAAATAAGTTACTTATTTACGACGAGTATTTATTTAATTTTTTGTTGTCTATACATTTAGATTTTTTTTTTGTAGTTTTAAAACTAAAATGACGGCGGTGGTTATCAAAATGAAAATAAAGTCAGACGAGACACACTTATAAAATTATAATGTATACAAAAGATTTATAATAAAAAGAAAATCAATTTATAAAAGAAGTCAGTCCGGTTCTTATTTAATTTTTGTTTTTTACTTACTTCCTTATCCTTTTCATGCTTTGTCAGAATCTGTAATAAGAATATAAAACGACATCAGTGGTGGTAATAACATAAAAATTCAACAAAAAAAAGCAAAAAAAAAAAAAGGATCCATAAAATTTATGTGTCTATTCTCTTCAAGCATTAAATTACCCGCATCTTCAAACAAATTGTCTGATTGATTAAAGTGTTGTTCGATCTCTATATATATGTGTGTATACACAATGTAAAATTCAATGGTATTTTCAGTATTTTTTTTTCCATTATGTTTTGATCATTTTTGTATGTATTCATATACTATATCCATGGATTTTCTAGTACATTGAATGGAATAATATTATCCCCTATCAATTCGAAATTTCAGTAGAACACGGTTTTGACTGAAGAGAAACAGTTCAATAAAAATTTTCATTAAAGGAAAAAAATAACATAATATACCGAATATTTTTCATGTATGGGGGTTCTTAACTTTTTAATGTGACTTCTTAGGGTATTATTACATGTATAAGTATTTAGTATGTATTTCGTATGTCATGTGGCTTTATATAGAAATGATAATGTTAAAAAAATTGAAATCAAATGGCTAATATAAGTATCTACATCCTATAGCTACAATCGGATTATATATACCTGATGGAATACAAATATTATGAATTGAAACATTAATACCTATAGAAATTGATTTATTTTGTTTGAGGTTTTCTTTTGAGGAAGATATTAAATTGAAATATAAACATATATAATTAATCTTTTATTTATAAATAATTCAACATAATCAAATTAAAAACGCAAAGATATTTGCATAATATATCTATTTAAAATTTGTTATATTTTCGTCCTTGAAAGATTTGAAAATTTTATTAGTCAATATGCATCTTAGCTAGTGATTTCTTTTATATTTGAAAAACATGCAAATTTCCAATCAAATATCATTTCATATAATCCTATCAAGGACAATGTCATCTTTACACTATAATAATATCGATATTTCACATGTATTCGAGTGCGTAATGCTCTGAATACAAAAATATGAATATTTCTAATTTTGATAATCCAATTTTTTTTCCTTTTTTTTCGTTATTTCAGTTCTATTCGACTTATCTTATACCATACACTCTTGGTCTACTTATTGTTGTGTTTATGTGGGCTAGGCCATGTATTTGTATATTTGTAATAAATTACAATACAGAATTAAAATTTCATACATGCTATTTCGTGTATCTACTGTATAATGTGCAAAATAATTCTCATGACAGGCGATTAATTAAATTTATGCAAATTATTAATAACAATGTATTTATCACCTTCAACATTTTTAATACCTAAAATCTCTGACCCGAATTGCTTTAATTAAAAACAAAAACGCCCTTTTTTTCTTTACTACCACTGCTATCACATATTTAATGTATATTCATTTATATATCTTTACGATGAACTTAAAAATAAACTAGCATACCATGTAATTGTTTCAATTTATTCAAGAGAATAATTCATTTTCTTGTAAAAGTTTTGCAAATAAAAAATTATTATCAGAAAAAGTTAATTTTCTTTATCACATACGTACACCAAAATTCATGTCTTTATAATTATTATCATGAAAGTAAAATGTTTATAATGTCTTCATTTTATATCGTTTTGAAATGAGGTCACATCAAAAAGGAAAATGTCTAAAATCATTTATAATTTAGGGTATTTAGATTTACCTAATGGCCTGGATATGTCAAAATAATGTAGGCAAGGAACACCTTTTTTTTTCTTCTTTGACAAAATAAAATCATAATCCAATGTTACGCTATTAAAGAAATATATAAATAACTTAATTATTAATGTCGTTGATGAAGCATAATCCAGTTCAGCTCATTCTTAAAGTAATTTTTAACTCTGTAAAGTACCTACCCTAGATGAGAGTTTTATTTTCTTGAGTGAAATTCTAACTTTAAAAATTAAGAAATAGCTGTATGAAGAGAACGTGCCAACAAAAATAATAACAAATTGCTTAATTGCATGCGTGACTGAAATGACTATTGATTTTATGTACATACTCGTACATTAAACTCCCCAAAATTTTAACAATTTTTATGTCATGTTCATCTTTTGTACAAATATTTCGAATAGATAAATAATGAAAGCAAACATGAAAAATAGAAAAACCTTTTAACGGATTTTTACCCTTGGTCATGGTCAAAAATTCAGGAGTGGTTTTTGTAATTTTATTTTGATTCGACAGACGGGAATTAATTGACAATGACCAACAATGTCTGATGATGTTTAATATTTGTTCAGTATAACTGTGGGTATTAAGAAAGGGCAGTTTTGAATTTATAAAATTTATGAATAGAAAACAACGAAATGATGCACGTTCATTGAATTTAATACATTGAACTGAAGGGAAGAAATGAATTATGCATACAAATATATTGAATACATATAGGGTATAGTATAATTTTGTTAGAATTGTTGTCAGTAGTAAAATCGATTAAAAATTGAGATATTCTGTTGGTATGAACAATAGAATCATCATTGATGTTTGAAAATTGAAAAAATTATTTTTAAAATAAAATAAAAATGGCAAATATATTTTTTAATTAAAACATATAAATTTGATAAATATAAATTTTATTATCTTTTTTTTGTATTTTCTTTATGAGCTCCATTATAGTGTAAATACATTTGAAATAAGAATAATGTATCATCTAAAACTAATTCTGCTTTTGATAGCATTCGGATTCTTGCTTTAACTTTTTGAAGAATTTCACGTTCTGGTGGCGTTAAAGTTTCTAATATTTCGTTTATATATTCTTCAGATTCACCTCGTTCTTTCATTGTTGCAACAATACTTTCAACTTTTTGTGATTTATCAATAAGGCGTTTATTTTCGGTTTTTTCATGTGTTGATTTTGTTAATGTATTGTACAGTGCTTTGAAACAAGTATCTTGAAGCATATTTACAACTTGATTAGTATTTATATAAAATAAATAAAATGATTTTGCTGGACCAGATCCTCCACCTCCAGGTTTTTTAATCGTTTTCACTTGAATATATTGCTCTTCGAATAATTTATATGTTAATAACTTTGCTTCTTTAGCTGGTACCATTGCTTCTTTTTGTAAATCTTCTTGTTCAATAAATTTTTTTGTTTTTATAACACGAAATATTCGAGATGCTTTTGAACCAAATTTTTCTGTAATAATATTTTCAATGGTGCAAAGTGCTAATTCATAATATCCCCTACCAATTTCGACCACATATTGTCCACCGCCCATATCGCCTACACGACGCATAAAATTTAAACTATCTTCGGTTATTAATGAAACGTACTGGTCAATGTATTTAACTAGTTCTATATTATTCGAATTTTTATCAATTATTTGCTTTATTTCTGCTAGAGTGGTTGGATTTGAACAGCCTCTTACCCATGGATTAGTTCTTTCATATATTTTATCCAGAATGTATTTAAAACATTCTCCTGCACTTGAGCTAATTTTCTTTTCAATCGCCGATATCATGATATTATCTCGAATATCTTGATGAAAACGTTCGTAATTTATCATCCAAAAAATATTATGATCTTTGGTTTTTGTCGCTTGTGGTAACTTTTCGTCAATTATTTGTTGCAACTGAAATACATCAACATCTGGTGGAATGAATTCCAAACTACTTTCATTGCTATATTCGTTACTTGATGCTGTTTCTTCTGATTGATTTAGAGGAGTAATTCTTTTCAAATAATATTCATTAACCATATTTTTAAAAATATCACGATATACTGCTAGACTATCCTTATTTTCGGAACTTTGAAAGCATTTGATTAAGATATTTGATGCCGTTTGTGTACCAGATCGTAATAATTCTTCAATTATTGTTGCAGCTGTATTACCAAATTTCGCTTGCATTAAATGAACATATTTTGGATATCTTAGAACATAAACTACACATTCTCTTTTCAATGAATATTCAGTAATATTTTCATTGATAGCAGACGGTGCGGCATTTATTAAATTGAACTTAATTAAAACAGCCAATGCTAAACATACATCAGATTTTGGAAGTTTTGTTGATTTTATAATTGTTGATAATGTTCTTGAAACTGAAGCAAATAATGTATCGGCAACAAGTTGTACACTTTCACCAAAATATTGTTTTATAATAATTGAACACAATTTTCCGTATTGTATTGACATTTTTCTGAATACAAATAAATTGAATTTTTTCTCAAGCACATGTACAATATTTTTAACTTGTACGTTTTTTTTTATTTACTAAATTTATAATTTACGATTTTTATTTTATTTTTAATTTATTTATACACATATTTTTAATGAAATTTAATTTTAAATAATATAAACTTTAAATAAATACACGTGAAATATTAAAATGATATCTATCAACATTTAATACTGTCACTGACTGACTGAAATTAAATGACATTTCGTTTTTTAGTCTTCTTCTTTCTTATTGTAAAAATTTACCAATACTTTTAAAAAGCAAAATGAAATAAGCAACAGCATTGCCAGATAAGAAATATAAATTACTAGTGATGAAAGTAGTGGTTTAGGTTATGTAATGTACACAAAATACATTTCAAAATTTATTCCATTTTATTTTTTTATTTAATTTTCTTTTTATGCTATGTATGCATGTATGTAAATTTATGCATTGCACTGTATTTATTTCATTTTTATTGAATTTTGCATGGAAAATTTATTTATAAAACTCTATTTTTATTTTCAATTTCAATAAATCTCGTTGATTGACTTTGTTATATAAGAAAAATGAACACTTAACAAAAATGTTGAATTAGTTCCATCCAAGTTACATTTAAAACATCATCCGGTAATAATAAAAATTTAATTTTATTTAGAAAACATAAAATACATATTTATGAAAAGAATATTTACCTTCTCATCATTGTACCTTTTGACGTGATCATTATTGCTTTGAAAAGTGTGATTTATATACACATATGTACATTACATATATTTGTATGCATGTTTTGTTCCGTATGGTTCAATTCTATTAAAGTCTTTTACGGCTCATGCAATTTGAAAAAATTGAAAAGGGTTAAAGGAAATTAATGAGACTCAAATGAATGAATAGGCCTTGTTAATGCTATGTATTGTATTTACGTACAGTAGAGCACAATTAGCCAGGAAGAATACCTACTAAAGTACATTATGGCATTATGGGCATACGTTCATATGTGTATACATTTTACGTACGTGTATATAATGTAAATACAATATGGAAAAAATTAATATAGAAAAATATGAAAAAAAATAAAAATAAAAGAAAAAGAAAACAAAACGAATTGAATCACAATATAAAAATAGCTTCAAGAATAATAAGCGTTAATTAATTTCGTTATGGAAATGTGTACAATGATGGAGAAAAATTTCTAGAATACTTACATAAAAAAAGAACATGATATTAATACGTACATACAACAGTACATACATGCATTTATATATACACATACATATTTACGTTATTTGTTTTAGTATTTAAAAATTTTAATTAATAAACTAAACATGATGTAAAAAAATCATAAATACGTTTAAACGTTTTTTTCAAATATGTGTACATCCATAAATGTAATTACGATACGCAGTTTTAATTGGAACAAATGCTTAGTATTAATTATTGGTAATAACATTGGTTTATTACATTTAGGCACATGTACCCATATACACATATTTATGTATTACTACTTACTATATGGATGCGTACATAGATACAATTATTGATTCACATTGATAATCATAACGAATTAAATTTGACTTGCTGTTAAAATATGATATGAACATTTTTATATAATCTACACATGCAATGCTATCAAAATCATTTTCTCTTCTAAATAATTTATCCCAAAAAAATGCTAATCAACGATGTAGAATATTGTGAAGACCAAATCGAATACTTACATCTATTCTAGCGATACATACATTTTTGTATGTGATATCTTTTTGATTCGTCATGATTATTATAAGTTTTTGATATTATTTATTAAAAAAGTTGCATACACTTATGACAAATTGGAATTACACGCCTGGTAATCCAACTATATGCATACAATATTTATTCACTTATGTACGTACATATGTACGTTATAGACGTATGTAGACGTAGGTAATGAATGTACATAATGTATGCACATATGTATGTATGTACATATGATATTATTAAAATGTTGGCACGAATTTCAATGTGAAATTAATTTAATAAAAATAATTTCGTTACGTAATAGGTATATATTTTTTTTTTAAATTAAAAATGTTTACAAAAATAAATTTTTGTCTGTTGAAATTTTCTTTAATTTGAATTTTTCATTCAATAAAAAAAGGAATATCATTTGGTAGATTAATTTAATTTATATTTTCATTTCAGAATATCATTGCGATGGGATATACAATGCACATAAATCATGTAATGTTTGTTCATATTGCATATAGATTAAAGAACAAATAATAAAAATAAATTGATAATAATTTGATTGTATAGATTTTGAAGAAAAAAATATTGGCGTGATGTGATGCTGGTCTATTTAATATTTAATTTACTCTGTTCTGTATACTTTTCTTCAAATTCTGTAATGTATTATATATGTACTTTTTATACCCTCTTTTTAATGTACAAAAATTTTATTGATTTCATGATTTTATATATTTCATATTTTAAGGATTCACTTCACTTCTAATTGATTGAGATTGTATAGACATAATCAGACATCATTCAATTTGTTTTGGAGATTTTAATTTATTTTCATTTTTTCATGCACGTAAATATTTGTACTGTATTTTATATATATGTATAACTATCGTCTGCCTGTATATTAAATTTAGATTGAATTTTAATTATTTTTCTGTGCATAACTCATATATGTGTATGTATATGTATCTATTTTGCAATTTACTTTAGTAAAGAATAAATATAAAAATCAAATATAAAATTTGTAAGCATCGCGTAATCATCATCACCATCATGCGATGAAATTATAAAATATTTTTTCAAAATAAATACATTAATACATTGATAAAATTTAATTTTTCTTTTGTTGAATAAATTTAAAATTTTAATTCTGAATATACATATGTATATTTTCTTACGTAATATGCGGTTATTATTATAAATAATAGTGACTTGAAGATTATATTTTAATTTTTATAAAATGCAAAATAAATTCGTAATATTTTTTTATAAAGGTTATCAACTTTTTAAATGTTGACTTTTATACTTATAAATGTACATAATCTGCAATAATGGTCTATATAGAATAATTCTACAGATGATGTCAGCTAATATTTTTATTTTATTTTTTAATTTTATATAACATATTAATGTTTGTTCAATGAAACGTTAAATATGAATGTATGTATATATTCAAATCAAAACTACAATTTATTATATACATATGTAGGTACATACTGTACTTATATATGTAACTCGTATGTATAAATAAAATATAATTAAATTCATATTTTACGATAAACTATCAGATTTTTTTTAAAAATTTTTCTCACAATCATTATTTAGTATAGGTATTTGTTGCTTATATTAATTAATTATTTAAAAAAAAAAAATATTTTCCGTACATTTCATAAATGCATTTCCATTTAAAGAAAATTAAATATTCCATATTAGTATATTAGAAAATTCAATGTTTATCAAATCAACTACGATTATATGTTTGTACGTAAAACATTTTTATATGTATATGTATGTTGTGTAAAACATATCAGTGAAATATTTATTTATGTCTATGTATATAACAATGTACCTGTATATATTTTGTGATTAAGTTTTCAATTTGATACAAAAAAAAAAAATACTAAACTACGTTCATAAACTATTATAGATATATGCTTTATTGTTATGATCGATAATAAGTAATATTAGCATATTTTTTATGAAATTTAAATGTTGATTTTCATATATTAGACTCAAAATGATTATGCACAATAGAGATATCTACTCTACATACACATAATGTATTGAAGCAAATATGTACAGTCATTTAGAGCATACATACTCGTATATGTATGTATATAGAAAGCTTATAAAATTCAATTCTTTATTAACATTAAATTACGTAAAATATTTATTAAGAAAATCAATTTAATCGAATGTCTATGTAAATATGTCATATAAATTACATAATAATTGCATCTAGTAATTGATATGATAAAATTATTTAAAAGATACTGTATGACTTAGATTTTTCTTTTTTATTGATTTTGTACAGAAATCAATTGATAATATCCTTGAAATTTCATCTAGTATTAGAAATGAAATCAAATATATTTCTATTACTATTTTGAAATTAAAAAAGTATCAGAGTATGTATTAGATAAAATATTACATAATATATTTATACACTATAAAATGTAAAACATACTCGTATCTCGTATGTTAATATTACAATAAAAATGTCAAATATATTAAAAATATCGTTAAATTTATTATAGCTTAAATGTCTTGTTTCAATTATAAATTTAGAATAGAGATATAAGATAATTTTTATATACTCCTATGTACATTTTGTGATGCATGTTTTTTATGGAAGAGTGTATAGGATAAATTTTCTTTGATTTTGTTTATCTTTACTGTACAGAAGAGGATGTATATCTACATATGTACGTAACGTATATATCTATACAACTCTACTATTATATCTTCCGATAAAATCCAGTATTTTATTGATGTACATGTACATACATTATATGTATATTTTACTTTATGAGGTACAAAGAAGAATTAAAACAACAAAATGTGCATATATATGTACGTAAACAAATACATATATGGATATATATATATATATAAATATCATATGGTTTACATTTACATATAAGAGGTAAACGAATATGTACATTTAATGATATCTTAACCATTATTTATATTTTTAATTTTATTCAAATCTATATTATATATAATTTTATTTATTGTTTTATACCTATACATATTCATTTATTCATTTACCTCCTTTTTGTTTTATATACAGGACTTCCGACAAGGCAGCAATATGTTAAATCACTTTATAACAAAATTTTTGTACGTGCTTTCTTTAAAATTAAAATTGAAATAAATAAAAGAAAATGTAAAAGATCACGTCATCGTTTCCTGTACGAGTATATGTATTATATCTCCATACACATATGTTATTACAGGCACAAATTTATTAAAAATACAAATATGAATATTACCAGTATATGCATTTTAATTACTATTATATATATATACACATACGTTTATATGTATATAATGTACTTAAATTCAATTGAAGAGATGAAGATTTAATATCAATAATATAAGTACTTGAAGAATAAGTGTTAAATTATGACTCCGTTTTTCATGGGCGTATTATACAAGTTATTACACTCGTATACATACTTTAAGAGTGTACCATACTTTATATTAATGTTTGTCAAAAGTGCTGCATGTATAAAAGTATATTTTTTGTCTGTTTTATATCCTACTACCTACTGTTTAATCGAGTATTATTATGTATTTATACTTATAAGTTGTACGTAAAATGTAGGTGCAGTATATAATTTTTTGTCTATGTCTGTCTCTCTATCAACAGTCAGTCATACCTTTAAAATATCAATCGTTTATTATTTTATCAATGATTGTTGAAATTCGATCAAATATTTATACGATTGATCCAACCTCATATTGATTTTTGGGTGGCCTCTATATTTACATATAGTACATTTCACAATATTTTAGCACACATCAAATTTATCAAGTTTTTTTATTTAAAAAAAAAAAAAAAATCTTACAAATAACTGCCATATTTTGAATGTAAATTTCGTAATTTTTCGTTAAAAAATTTTTTAAATAATTTTCTTTTTCTTCTGTATATTAATTTATAATCAAAACACATACAAAACTAAATTCTTAAAAAATAATTATCAGTACATTGTATCACTTAAAAAAGAAGTACATATTATACATATACGAGTATAAGAAAATAATATGTAAGTATTCAAGAAATATTTAGGTACTCAAATTTCCATATGTATACATATATATACAAACGAATATTTTTATCTAAAATTGAATATAAATATTTGTTGAAAAAATAAATAGTACTGAAACTAAAAATAAAACGACCGGAAGATATATTTATTTGGTATACGAATACGAATACACATACAAAAATTTATACATGCACATATATAAAATATAACGTTAATATGTTTCATACATATCTGTGTTCATGCATTTAGGTGCACTGAAAATAAGAATTAGAATTTTTGGTATTCGGTTGAATGATTTTTCCTTCAAACAAAATGTGTATATATTTCTTAAGTGAAAAATATAAATAAAAATATAATTATAAAAAAAACATATACTCTAATACTTTGAATGGATAAAGTAAAGGAAAAAAAATTTTTTAACTTTTAAAATTATTTTCGTCTTCATACTTAATGATTTTTATGATGAATACGTTTTGAACGTGAATATATGAATATGACTGTATATTGAATGCAAGTACACCATCATATACTTACATATTAAATAACAAGAAATAGTACATACATAATGTGTATATTATATACGTACATGAATAGAATGCATAAAATGTAACAGAAATTATCCACGAATTTATACAGACTCGCGTATGTTTTTAATTTTAACAGTTAGTACACTGTTTATAAGTTAAAATATACATATATATATATAAAGTACATAATATGCACATGTACTTTTGATCATACACTGTTTCATTTACTTTAAATTTGATTGTTTTTCTTGTAGAAAATTATATTATAGGTTATAAAATTTTCATATAAACATGTTTTCCCGGAAAATAATTTTTTATACCGTATGTTACATCTTTTTCATTTCTTCATCTTATTATACATAATTTAAAACATTTAAATTTTAATATTTTTGTTGAAATTTCTCTGTTATTTTTCAAGAGTACATATACATATATACACACATTAAGTATTTTTGAAAAATTTATATTATTTAAAAGTGATTATTTTTTTAAATTAATTTATCGTTTTTCTATTTCAGGTATGTTATTCGACTGCACAAGTACATACAGATATACATATAATATTTACATATTTCTATCTAATAACACACAAAAATGATTTCATTTATCCAAAGATCGTAAGTATATACCTATGTAGTGAATTTTTATTGTTTATTGTGAGTTTATATGATCCAATTTATTTTAATTTTAAAATACATACAAGAACTTTAAAAATTACTAAATAAAATTTAAAATTATTTATTGACCATAACATATAAATTTAATGAATATCATATAAATGTGTGTATATGCATGAGTTGATTAAATTATAAATTTTCCTTATTTGATGCATTTTTCGAGTAAATATTTTGAAATTTCAATAAATTTAATTCATTATATGTTTATGAAATTTTCTAGTTACAAGATAATGTATGCTGTACTTATACAGATTCACCTACAAACAAAATTTAATTTAAGCCATTTTCACTACGAACATAGGGAAGTAGGAAATTATGTAAATAAATATAATTTGCACTCTGTAAAAATTGCAAACGTTTAGATATTTTATTGTTTGGTTTCTTTTTTGAACCATCATTTACGTAATCTACACGTACATAGCATACGTAGTGCATGTATAGCACTATTATATTGTTTTACTTTTGTGTTATTTTATTTATAATACCACCAATCTATATTTTAACTTTAACGTATGACGTAATTTATCGAATTCCATTAATGGTAAAATCAAGTAACATATTTATATATGTATTATTTTCATACTTTGTTTATATAATATTCCTTATTTTGGTTGTGTTTGAAATTTAAAAATTTCAATGAAGAAATCTTCAATAATATTTAGTGGGAAGGTGAATATTTATAATGAATCAATAGAATAATATCTATAGATTTTAAGGTAATCCTGTAGTAAATTTATATAATAGTTTTTCAATTTTCGTATGGTGTATTAAATGATCATTCATATAAATATATATGTATGTATCTATATGTATTTGTATTTACATGCATATGTGTGTATAATATTAATGTATTTGTACTGTATTCTTAACGACAAGTCTAATGCAAATGACTATTTTTGGAGATGATATATCTTTGCAGGATATTATATCTATATGTAGTATATGCATAAATTTTTTTAAAATATTTATTTGCATATGTCATTGCCTACTTAATTTGTTAATATAAAATCTCTTGGATTTACATACTAAGTAACTATAAAGTACTAATGTCTCTAGTATCTATGTACATAGGATAGTTGTACACAAAGTCAAATTTAAATATTAAATATAGTGTACATATATGAATACATTCCTCAATTTATATAGATAATACCTGAAAATTGTAAATGATACTATGCAATGCACATGAACGTATATTTAAGTATGTATATGTTTAATGCAATCAAGCATAAAATCATTCAAGTTTTAATCGCGCAGGCGTTTCAATTAATGCTTAATCTTAATACAAATACAAAATATACTAGTAAATGTTTGTATGCATGGATTAGGTATGTATATGCAACAAGTCTTATAATTTTTTCATTTTACATACAACATACATAGGATAGAATAAAGGTAAAAGCAAATCAAATGTGTACACACATACATTTCATTTATGATGTTTATATAAAATCCCCATTATTTACGTGTACATATATGTGTACAAAAAATATACATTTATGTTACATAGCTAGATATTTTTAACATTTGACTATTTTACAATAATACCTACGCAGGTGTTATTAAAATGAAATATTTATTGCGTGCAAAAAACAACCTGTTTAAAAATGATTTGTACACAGTACAGATTACAGAATAAAATTATGCTTGTAACATACTCGTATCTCGCGTATAAATACATATACGTATATGCTGCGAAATATAATGTAACTTCAACTTGATTTTATTATTTTGATTATTATTAGACTAACGGTCATTATTATATTATTTTATTAAAAAAAAAATGTGAATAATGCACATACATAATTTATATACTATGTAATATACATTTTATTATCTGGGTAGAGATCTAAAAAATTCTTTAATGTTGCTGTTGAAAATATACAAGTTACAATATAATGTACATTATATTATTATGTACCTATTATAGCATGAATGTATCTGCCGCATACTATATATTGAATTATCTAAAAAAATTATCTGTAACTTATTAAATCTTACTTACTTACTTAATTACTTACCTTGATACATTAATTAAAATTTGAAATTTTTAAAAATGTCATCTTTTTTTTTTTAAATTAAGAGATCCATGTAAACAAAAAAACCGTTAAATATTTTTACCTATACTTTTATTTGTAAATAAACGTAGCTATTTACATAACTATTGAGAATTTGAGATGTAGAGACGAGTAGAAAGAAAATTAGAAAGATACTCCAATAATTGTATCTTGGAATATTGTAGTATTGTATGGAAGATTGTAGATTTTTGTATAGAAATATTAATTAAAATAAAACAAAATTAAATTTTAAATAATAGTAAAGTTTCAATCTAGTGGGCGAAAAATTTAGAAGTGAACCGGGCCGGGACGGGAGCCTAAGACGTTAGAACCAGTGCTGATTATCCCTCTACTATATACATAACATATTATTATTTATTCATAACTACATATTTGTTAATGATATGATAAAAACAATTTTTTTAAGTAAACTTGAATTATGCATACATAAGTGTTTCATATCAGTTGTATAAAAATGTATGAATTGAACAAACAATTTCATAATTTATATGTAATAATATAGAAAAAAAAATAAATAAATGTATAAAGTAATTTATATATAATTTATCATCACTCTAATGCTAATTTATTACAATATACAATTTACTATAAACTTACCTTTAACAACACACTAGACCACATAAATACATATAGTAATTGCTTTTCAAAACAGTTTAAAAGTTGTTTGTTGATAGTGTAAAACGCGATTACTACACATTCTAGTACAAATTGTAAATATGTACATAAATATGTATATGTATGTACTTACTCGTATGAACATTTATGTATATAATATCTATTTACATATGGATTATGATATACGAGTAATACACAAAAAAGATAAAATAAAATTTCATTTTCATTATCTTGACATTAATTTAAAATTTTAAAATATTTTATATGTACATAAGTAAGATACTACTTAAATATATGAAAAAAATAATAAAAAATAGAATAAAACGAACAAATAATAATGAAATGGATTTAAAAAAAAATAAAAGATAAAACCAAAAATTTAAAAATATATATACGTAAATATGAATGAAATATGTATGGCGATGTACATAATATTTATACTAAATATATACGTAAAATAAACTTATATAAAAGATAAGAAAAAATTCCAGAAGTTATCTAACTATAAAATAATGATAATGGTGTAATCATATAATTTGTGTGTGTAATAATAATAATAAATTTATGTGCGCATATACATTACGAATAAACACATTTAAAATATAATTACTATACTTTAAGAATTTTATTCATTTTTTTTCATGTGTATATACATTTATACTATACATTTTATATGAATTGAATTAATTTTTAAATTTTTAACAGACAATTTATATCATAAAAGTTAAAAAAAAAAAACAAAAAAACATAGGTATTGAAATATGTATGTGCAAATATAAAATTTAATAATAACCTTCCATGTTATAATTAAATAATATACCTATGTATATACTTGTTTAATTTATGAGATGAAGAAAAGAAAAAATTTTTATAACTTAAATTTAAAAAATTTTATACCTTTGTACCTTAGGATACTACATTATACATATTTTTAAAAGGTTAATACATTTTTTAAAATGTCAAAAATGTGTAATATTTTTAAAGAGAAAATTCATAAATTCCTTCAAAGTACCTATAACTCAAGATTAAAAATGTTCAGAAAGTATATGAATTTTATCATTGATATAAATTTACTGTGACTTTGATCATTATTTTTCTGCATAAAATTTCTGCTCATACATATATATAAATAATACGAGTACATAATAGTATAGGTATATTATATCAGTACCGTAGTACATATACGAGTGAGTATACACATTTTATTTGTGAGATTTGTAAGTTATTGAAAACGGTACACCATATATGAATTATCACAACTGATGACGTTTATTCATAACAATTTTAAATTATGTTACGAATCTATATGTACATATTCAATCATTTTTTCAATTATTAGAATCATCAATCAAAGTTCGATATGTAATATAAAATACGTTACTATATAATTTATATCGATTAACATTCCACCTCATTTTATCCTCATATATTAATTTTATATCAATTTATGATATAAATATGTATAACGTATAACACAACATACAATTTTACACCACATTACACATGGTTCAAACATCATATATACGAGTATGTATGCATTTAAGTAATTTCTCACCTACTATTTCACAATAATTTATTTTACTTTTTGTATAGTAATATTGGCATAGATATCTACTATAGTATATTCAATTGGAATTTATTAAAATATTAAAATCTTGTTTTATTATAATAAAGTATGTAGTAGCACGTAGTAGTAACATATTTTTATCATACAAAACAAATCAACATTTTTTAAAGATAATTTTCCATGGAATTTATTACAGACATTCATGATGACTAAATGTATAATATGTAGTATACTATAAACGAAATTTTACTAGCTGTTGAACAGAAAAGAAAACAGATCTTCGTCACCTTTTATATGAAATCGTCTAACTTTCATAATTATAATTCGAGTAAATTTTACATTACTTTCATCATATCATTTATATCATTATTTTATGTATCAAAAATACGTACACAAGTAAACGAGAATAGTAGCCGTCGTAATAGTAGTACAATTTTATTATCTTGTCGTATCAAATAAAAATTTTATAAACAGTAAAAACAAGGTTTATTCATTTTAAATTTTACACTTACATATACTCGTACCTGTAAATACATATTTATTTTGAGTGATATTAAAACTACATACTTACATATACATTACATTAAACGAAGAAGTTATTCGTGATTTTTATTATCACTGAAAATGACAAAACAACAAAATACCAATTTATAATTTTGTAAATATGTATTTTATGATAAGGTTACAGTCGTTAATTTTAAAATAATATGTAAACAATAATTTAAATATGTATATTAAAGAAAATAAGATTTCAATTTTAAAATTTTCTGTTATATACGTGCTATAAATTACAATAATATGTCTTTTTAGTTCTTTATGTTCTTATATTTTGATCTTTGATCAAAAAAGTGTTTGATGCATAGATTGCACCTTAACACACCCGATAAAAGATACAAATAAAAATTTGAAGAAAACAAAATAGACAAAACAAAATTCATATCTGTACGCTCTACTTACGAATATATAGTACATTATCATTCTCCGGAACTTAAGAGTATTGAAGCAAATCAAAATTAATTGTAGGCGTACAATAAACAATCAGTAAAATACTTTTAATTTGGGAGTGTCTTGTTATGTTTTATTTATAAAGAAGAAGAAAAGAAGAAAAAGAAGAAAAATATTAAAAAGAGATGAGATTCAAACATACAATATGTGTTTAAATACCTACAATATTTTCTAAGTTTATTTATTTTATTTTTAGATCATTTTTGACGTAATTCTTAATTATTATTATATACAAAAAAAAACATATTTTCTTAGTTCACTCCTAAAAGAATATGTAAAAAATATATTTATGTATAGAGATCCCCTGGTAGTTCAAATTTTAACGCACGTGCCGAAATATAAAAACCATAATAATGAAATACTGTAGAATAATATCGAAGATGAAGAGCATGAAATATAGTGTTTTATAATGGAAAAAAAAACATGGAATATAGAGTAAATATTATAATAGAATATACTATGAAGAATGAAGATGAAGTATTTACTATCTGCGATACCATACCAAACCACATGTATTCGTATTTTAATTAATGAGAACATTTCATTTTCTGTTTATATATTTGTATGCACTATACATCATAAGAAGTATACGAGAAATAGGAAGAGACAAATAAGTAGCAGCGATAAGGTTATTCGGACCTATCTATAGTACGATATACACTAGTGGTATCTACTACACATTATAAGAAGTATACGAATACGAGAAACAGGAAGAGACAGTAAAGTATAGTCTAAGAATGAGGTTATTAACACCCAACGATATACGAGTATGCTAGTGGTACCTTACATACCACGCACTCGTATTTTCATTAATGAAAAAATCCTTTTTCTCTTTATTGTCGCTCTACACTACACAGCAATACGTTTACGTATACAAGAAACAGTAAGAATATGAGGCAGTAACCAGTAAGTAGTAGCATTTATGATATAATAGAATAGATATTATTTACTTTATAATATCATGGAACAAACCACATACTGAAAAACGATCGTTATTTTTCGTATGTGAGTTCAATAAAATGATGATGGTTTATTCCTAATTATATGAAATTTAGTATTATTATATTACCATTATAAGTTGAACATATTTATTAAGTGTTTACATACACTTCTTGGCTAAAGAATCCTCAGTTCAGAATCGAATAAATTCAAAGAATTCATTATTATTTTAATAATTTCTCTTACTTTTGAAATGGATCCATTCATTACTGGCAATTTGTAAAAATCAAATATTATTTTTTAATTTCGTTGATTTTGTATTCTTTTTTTTTTTTTTTGGTGGTTAAGATTAAAGTGTTTATTTATTTATTAATTTTTTTTTATCATAGTAGTATATTATATGAAAAAATGTCTTATTAGTTAAACAAATAATCATCATATATAGTATTCACTTCTATCAAAAAAAAAGTAATATCACGACATATGAGTACGCGTATACATACATGAACATGATATGTTAAATTCAGTTCAGTCAGATATCATTTCAGAGTTTAACGGACTTTTTTTTTATCTTCTTCTTAAATGAAAAACGAAAAAGATGTTTGTATAAACTCAACGAAAAAATCATAAGAAAATTTATTTTAAATTTAAAATATTGTTTGTTCATGTGTTAAATATATTTTGAGGGACCACGTGTTTTTCTTCAATATACTCATATAACATTAACATTAATACATTAAGTATGTGCATATACATACATATAAACTTAACAATATTTATGTATATGTTTATATATGTTTATCATATAAATGTATGCACTTTCATGTATATTTTCATGTACATACATAATAAATTACATATGTACGAGAGAATATATTATTTCAGTTGATTTTTTATACAAAGTTTTTAGGATTTCTTCTTATTTTATTCTTATATGGCCACATAAAAATCTCATAATATTTTATACGTACGCATACATATTGAAAATATACATAAGATACGCACGTAAACATTTTTTTTGTGGCTTTTTTTTTATTATTGTTTGCTTATTTTCTGTACTATACTGTATGTGTATATATGATATGTGTATAGTAGTTCCGGCTGCTGCTAGATCGCTAAACTCTAAAAAATTCCAGGAGAAACGTCCCTCACATTTTGTATACATAATCGATTCCATTTCATTCCATTTTATATACAAAGAAACAATTTCTATTTTTAGCTCAGCAATATTATGAAAATATTTATTTTAATCACAGCATATTTAATTTATATACAATTTTGGATGTTATACTCGTCGTAAGGTAATATGTACTCGTACATAATGCACGCATATTGTTGAAATAAAATTCGATATAATTTATAATTGTTTCGTTTTTTCTCCGGGTAATAAGTATAATAATTAAAATAAATGAAAATTAGAAAACCAAAAAAAAAAAAAAAATATTTTTATTACAATTTATAATAAAATATCATGAAAATTTATTTAAAATTTAAATTATTGTAATCTGAATAATCCATTAATTTTAAGATATTATAATGTGAACGCAGAAATTCATATAAAATCAAGAATTCCTAGCTCCCCTAAATACTTTTTCATTTATATAAATGTAAGTATACATAAATGCATTGTACATTTAATTGATTTTACCAATAATGAAAAGTGAAAAATTTCAAAAAATATTTTAAATTTCAAAAATCATTAATCATCTTATAGAAAGAATTTATTTTAATCGGCTTATATGATATAATGTGTAACGTATTTTATGAATGTATACATAATTTCAATAATAAAATTCTTTGAAAATTTTTTCAATTTTTGTATAAATTTATATAATAATTTCTAAATGAATTTAGAAATTTTATTTTGCAAAATACATTCAATTTGTATAAAAAAATTTTAAAAATGTGTATAAAACTATAAAACTTCCCTATATATAATATAAACATCTGCCTCTAATATCTAAATTCTAAATAGTATATAGTATGCAATTCCAATTATATATAGTATGTATATACATTTTATCTATTCAATTTATCACTTTTCCGTGTATACAGAAAATGAGCTAAACTGTTGTCAACAATATAATAAACGTATGTACATATGTAACATAGTTGTGCTTTTGCTTTCAAATATAAAAAGCCTACATTTTATCTATGATATTACACTAACACATTGTATTATGTTACATAAATATGTACATTATATACATATATAACATGCATTTATTAAAACTATGCATGTCCATAATAGTATTGACCTGATTGCTATCATATGTAATTGTAATTTAATCCTCGCATTATTGTGTAAATTTATTTTTTCTTTTCTTTTTTGATATAATATGTATTTTTGTGTTATACCAACATATAATTTTAATATAGTTTTTCTGGTAACAAAAAAAAAAAAAAATTTCTACAAAAATACAAAAATGTGTGTATTGTATTAGTAGTTTATGAATAGATCTGAAAATGATAAAATATTATATTTCATGTTACTAAAGATTTTTATATACATATATACAGATATATAAAAAGATAATACAGAAAATATGTAGATATCAAACAAACGAAAATAAATATTCAATTTAGTTAGATGCATTATTACGAGTATATCAAAAATTTTTATTTAGTTAAAGAGAGTAATAACTTCCATAGAACTTTATATTATTTATCTAGTATAGTATACAACATTCATGTATTTTTCATGTATCTAAAGCAAAAACGGATGTCGGAGGAGTGTATCAAATAACAATTAAAACTCACGAATTAAATTTTCATTGTTTTTTCTTTATTATTATGAGAATTAAAATAACAATAACACCTACTAAATATTAATTCGTTGTTAAAAAAAAAAAAAAAAAAGTCGCTTTCCTTTCATTTCGATGACTTCTTGTTATAGTATTATTTTATTATTGCTCATAAAAAGTTATTGTTATTGTTTAAATTTAGATACAATTACTTATTATTAGATCGCAGAAAAAAAATGAATATCTACGAGTATATGTGCATATCGTATTTAATAAAAAGAAGAAAAAAAATGTTCAAATGTTTGTTTATTCAATAAAAGAAAAAATTAACAACAAATAAAAGAATAAAAACAATAACTTGGATGTTAGATCGAAATTGATTAAAATTATTTGGTTAAAAAAAAATATAGAATACGTGTATGCAGTACATAATGTATGTTATGTTTTAGCAAAAAGAAAAAAAAATTATAAATGAATTTGAGACACTTAATGTGGAGACAGACAAGTAAAGTAAGCAAGCAAGACAAAGTAAATCAAAGTAAAAACATCATTCAAATACTTAGAAGAAGCTATACATAAGCTCTTAAAAAGGTTGTTATACAGTCATCATACAACTTTAAAGTTAACGCCCCCGCAAAAATTTTTTAAATTTTGAATGTGTAGTACATAGTTGCATAAGCTGCTGTGTTTTTTTTTAAATTGGATTTTTGTAAATAGCACGTGCTATATGCTACTCGTTATTTTTTATAATATAAATAAAAAAAAATAAAAAAATTCCAAAAGTGTAGGCACAAAATTATAAAAACGAATATACATATACATATTTTCAAATGTTTATAAGTATTTATACGTGATATTGACAAATATCAAATAAATCCTCGAAATTATGTACATACATTAATCTGTGTACTATTCAAAAATAGATTCGATAACATCGAGCATCGAAATTTTTTGATACAAATGCTTACAAATTTTGAGAAATTCAAAACAAAAAAAAGAAAGAAAGAAAACTCATGCATTATATATGAAATTATGCCATTTAACCATATCCATATATGCGCAAGAACGTTGAAATGTTTGAGTTTATTTATCAATTTTTCATTTAGAAAATAAATGAAATTTCTAGGTCATTAGAATTTCTTAATAAAACGGGCATATATGTATGTTGTAGATACTTACATATTTTCAAGAAAAAAAAAAAAAAAAAAAGAGAAAAAATTAGTACATTACATGGTTCCATTTGTGTCTTCATTTTTTTTTTTAAAATTCTTCTTAGATTTGATTATTTCTTATTTATTATATTTAATATTCAACTTTCGTTATACATGAGTAAATCTTTTTAAATATTTTAAAATTCATTACTTTTATTATTATTTATTTATTTTTGTTTTTGTCTAAGCTAGACATGAGTTTAAGAATTTGAAACGTATAGTAAAATGCACTTTATTAAAGACCATTAACTATACACTATACATACGAATACGAATAAATATTCATTCAAAGGAAATTCTATCGATAAACTTAATGACCTTAATAATGGACAATGAATTGATGAATAAGAAATATGAAAAAGAAATCTTATGAAAAGAAGGAAGAAAATATGTACATATCTTAAAGAAAACATCTTTTTAAAAAAAAAAAACTAAAAAAATACACATATTTATATGTCTGTATGTTAAAGAGTACAATATCTAATGTATTACTAATGTGAAAATGTCTTGTTACTTTGTACATAAATAATCATGAAAGCGAAGCGACTATAATGTACATTATATTGCTCGCCCTCCAGCTGCATCTATATTAAGTATATGATAGCAAAACAATAATTATATAAAAGATTGGATTGAAAATCACTTCCACTTTCAAAATCAATCTTTTAATGTACATATACATACGAGTATATGCATATAGTATTTTATAGCTTAAAGATAATAATTTATAGTTTGTTAGTTCATTAATTTTTCAATATTTTTTTTTTTTCATTCATTTTTATTTTCTTTAATTTTTATTTATTTACTCGCTTTATAGTGACTAGCGATCAATGTTTTCGATCAATTGATCAATACATGTTCCGCAATTATGATTTGATGGGTGAAACCAGTGAAATTTATTTTCATAATTTGTTTTTTTTTTTTTCTTTATCTGTAAGTTTTCTCAAACTCTATATAGAAACGTTTACACATTCATCATGTATTAAGAATACATGTGATGTACACACAATTATACTTAGGCTGGGAAAGTTAATTTTATATTCCAGATTTTTATTTTTAATACATGATTAAAGCCACTTACTTATTAATAATTTGACAAAATTCAAAATAATATTTCACATTGTCATATTTTAATGCAGTCAGTATTTTAATGTCAATCTTTGTCACTTAATCTTGTTTGAATTTTTTTAACGAATCTAAATTGAAATGTCATAGCATATAACACCTCAATTAGAGTTTTGTTTTATTTTATTTTTATTTTTCGAGATTTTGATTATATTTTATCAGATATATAATTATAGTTATATAATTTATGTTTTTATTTAACTTTATGTCACAATTGAACAAAATTATTAGTTTTATGATCATAAAAAAATTCAGTAAGAAGTGTTAACAATTGAATATTGTGCGTGTTTAAGAACGAGTAGATAAAAGATAAAAGAAAAAAACAAATTGGGGGCGGATGTGCGAATTAATAAAATATGTTATATAAAATGTATGTAATATTACACATTACAAAAATTTCTGTAATAAAATATTCACCAATTCAAGCTATCGCCTGTAATAAATATAAACGATAAAATGACTAGGTATTATGATATATTCGCTATTAATAATGATGCAATTACCAGAATTAATCGAAATCACATATCATACTCATACACGTCTTTTATTTTTCATATACATGCACGTAGTTTTTTTTTCTGAATTTACTTTTTCTCCCTTGTTTCTCATGGTTTAATAATAATGATTATTACTTTTTATTGTTTATATATAAAATCACGCAATCACGAGGTAATCATCGTCATCATCATCATCATCATAATCAACACCATACAGTCAACGTTGTAATCATCTGTTATATGGTATCCGTGACTATGTTTCATAAACGATTATATATATAGCTGTTAACTACGATCATTATATTGGTCGTATGTAATGTAACATTCATTGTGACCATTGTAACAGGATTCAAATGATGACCATTTTAACTAAGTGATTTACCATTTATTTACATAATGTATATATGTAGCTATTACAATAATTTAATATTAAATAAATAAAAGCATAAAAGATTTTAAAGCGAAGAATCTGAAATTGAGAGAATGAATACAATGTTAGATGATGTATGCACTTTGGTGCATAATCGTCTACGTATATTTATTTCACAAACAGAAAAAAGGAAGAAAATAATATCATCTTTAATTAAATAAAATTTAAATAGACTGCACAAAGAAAGAGTTCAATGTTCAATTTAACATGTTTCAAACAGAATGAATATGAAATTATCTATAAAAAGTTTTTTAAGTACCTATATGTATATAATGTAATAAATAAATTTAAATTGTTAATTTTATTAAATAAATCTAATATCTTTTTTCCAATTTTATTTTTTTTCTTTTTCAAATTTAAAAAGTTTATATTCCTGATGTTTTAGAATTACAATACAATTACATAAATGTATGAATTTTTCAATATGCATAAATGGTGTATAATAATTGTACGTGATTAAGGCATATTTTTATATAATTTTTCCATGCGTTCAGTATATCTTTTTATATGTTGTAGAAAAATGATAGTAGGTACATAATTTGATATCGTAAAAAATTTTGCAACATTGTTGATATAATTCATTTAACTTCATTTTTATAAAAATTATGTGTACAACAAACAACACACACAGTTTCTACCTATACGTATACATACTGAATGAGTATGAGTTTTAATTCTAATTCATTTTAGATATTAACGAATTATTTTATTGTGAATGTTGACTGTATATATTTATGATAAGTATGTAGTTTGTTATACGTACATATATGCACAATTATAAAATTTGCGTTGGTGTTTTTAATAAACATATATCAACTTGTTTTTTATGTGCATATATACTTATTTTCGATACTAAAAAAAAACCATACCCAACCTACATCATTAATATTTTGTGGAATTTCTCAATGAAAACTTGTTTCAATTCCCATATACAAATATGTTTATATTGAAATTTATTCACTTCAATCCGCTTTTTTTTTTCTTTAATCATAGGTACGAATACATCATATACAAATCATACATATATATAAATGTATTTACATATGAATATGTGATTATATGTCTGCCTATAATACTCAGACTAAATAATGTGGTGGGTGATAATTTTCCTATTTTGAATTGATTGTGAATAATTTTTGGCGGGTTTTTGTATTTCATTGATGAAAATATAAATATATAAAATTATACACAAAAGTGTATACATACTTGTATATCATTTGTACATATTATATTTATGTGTGCTGTGCACTCTAAATTATACCCACAATTAAAATCATTTTGATACTATTAATATGAACGAATGTACATGCAGACATGTATGTACATTAACTGTGGTAGATTCATTTTTGTTCATATTTAAATATCAGGGTGACAGCAGTAATAAACATTTTAGGAGTCAATATTTATAATTATACAATTCAACATGCATAGGTGTACTCGTATGTATGAACTTATAACTTTATCACAAATATAATGTACATACACAACACACATATACGAGTATCTATATATGCATACGCCAGCATGTTTAATTATTTCATTTAATAAATTGCCAGCTGTTCAAAATTTAATCAGACCATTTTAATTGTATGAATTTAGATTAAGATTTTTAACTGCATATACACATCTATATATGTATATACATATGTATATCAAGATAGCAGTAGATGAGTAGGTGGTTTAGTTTTAATTTTGAAAAGTGAACGTAATACTTTTTAAATTTGAATTTATTTTATTTCCACATGATAATGTATTATATGTACATATTTAAAACATACAATGTTTTTATATACTTATATCTGATGAAAAATTATATCTTTTAAATATAAATTAAATAAATAAAAATACTACATAATATATATTAGATTGTATCTTTATGATTATAAATTAGATGTATAAAAATCAAACAAAAGAAATTTTATGACACGCCTAGAAGCCTTTCATTACAGCATCCATCTGTGTACAGAGGTGATTTTTGTATTAAAAACACAAAATTTTTAAATATATGTATGTACTTCCATTAAATATAAATTCAATTTACAGTTTGCAAATTTTCAAATTTTAAAAATTGGTATTAAAATGACATTATTTCAATTGTCATTTTTAAATAAAAAATTTTGTAAAATTATGTACGCTACTAAAGTACTTTCATTGAAAAATAATCAGTGAAATAAAATATGAAAGTATGTAGGTATGTCATTTATTTTATACTACGTTTTTGCTTTTTATCTATATAAGTCAAGTTCATTTATATACATATACATACTCGTATATCCGTACATATTTACTGTGTTTATTAATGTATACAATGTCCGATGATTTCATTCATTAAAAAAAAAGAAGTTTATTTTCAAATATAAATTATAGTATACGCAACATATTATTTGCCGTAAAATAAATTTTCGTAGAATAAAAAATTCAATAATTTTAAATTATTTTAAGTGTCATAATTTTTTTATTGACTTCATAATGCCTACAAAAAATTATTACGAAAAGGTGAAGTGAGCTCATAATATCACGTAAACATGTCAATTTATGTATGTACGAGTACTTATTTAATATTGGCTTTAGAAAAATTTTTTATTTTGTTTAAAATTGAATTATTGATTTTTTGCTGGATTTATAAAATGCTATATCAATCTATATGTTTCCTTTTATCCTGTACAATTGGAAAGCAAATAAATTTAGATATTTATATTCACTTATATTGAAGGACAATGATAAATCATATCACATTATTAATATTATATCTACTTCTTATAAGTGAACAAAATGGAACTCGGATATTATGCATGTTGCACAATAATATAATATCTACATATACATAATATACACACTTATTTACCTTAAATGTAAAACCGCAGTTTGTTATAAAAATAAAAGTTGACGGAATTAATGATCGTATGATATGCAATCTATAAACATATGCAGACAGAATATGACGGAATATAATTCTTACAATAATTCTATTACATACATATATACAATAATTAGGATATACATATACACGTACACAATACACATATATATTTATAGTAATTTAATAACATAAATATTAATAAATATTTATTCATACATTTAAATACAATTTAAGTATGAATTCAGAAATTCTTAATGCTTAACGAATGTTCATTCAGTCAGAAGAAATATGAAAGAAAAAGAAAAAAATTATTTTCTACATAGTAAAAAGAAAGACGATATCACATATAAATAATGAGCAAGTAGCAATAGTAATAGTGGTAAATTGTATCGTGTCAGTATCATTATTTCATTTTAAGACATGTGTGAAGTAAATGAAATAAGAAATTTAATTAGTATAATGGTCATTTACATACGTACATATATGTATATATTTGTACTTGTATGTATATCTGTATATATTTACGTATAGTAGTAAATGTATTTATGTATAATATAATAAACTATTTATCCACAAAAATTGTTTAGTTGAATGTTGCATTTTATATATATTCTCCGTATACTTACTTACTTAATTAATTTACATGTACTGTTTTAATTAAATGACAAGAAGAGCATATAATGCATGTAATAATCAAAATAAAAATGAAAAAAGAAAACAAAAAAAAAGAAAGATTCATAGCCCTTATAAAGCTTGAATTAATTTACTTTTATTAATATCATTATTATTGTTATTATTTTTGCTTGAAATCTGATTAAAAATGGTTCCATTAAAATGTGAGGGTAAGAAATTAATATAGAACGTTAAGATGTTGACAAACAAAATATTAACGAATGTAAATAAATCTCAATTGATTATTGCACACATATTAGTGCTATAGTACGTATTACAATACATACATATATACTTCATAATGATAATAAAAATAAAGACTGTATTTATATAAAGAAGAATATGAAACTAAAGAAAACATTAATCATAAAAATGTTGGACATCATGATGAATACTGTACTGCTGCTTAAAGTGTATAAAGTATAGTTTAATAATTTTGCATGGTATAGATTAAAATGAATTGAAATTAGATGTAATTTTAAACACATTAGACGAAAAATTAAAGTTAATTACTTTTAAAATATGGTATGATACAAGAAGAAAAATATAAAGTATACGTGGATGTACATTAATTCCCAAAGAATAAGATACCTATCAACATTGTACTTGCAGATTATGAATGTATATTACTTTCTATAAATATGTCTTTGTTGCATGTTGCTCATCGTTATGACTATGAGCTGGATTCTATTTTAAGGATATTTATGTAATTGCAAAATGAATTTATGTTTATTATTTATGCAATAAATACATATAAATAATTTTTGGTGTGTTATTTGTTTATAAAAATTATATTTTCATAAAATTGAATCATTCATAAATAAACAATTTGCAGGTGTTTACAAAAATGTGTATTCAAATTTAAATTTAAATATAATGTATGCGTCGTATGCGTATGTAGACGATTTTGTTTTCTTTTCTTTTAGTTTATATATGTATTTTGTTGTTGTATGAATAAACATTAACTAGAGATCTTTATTTTTTAATTATGAAATGTATGTGCATGCATATAATATATATGTATATATCCAAGGCAATTTTCTCAATCAAAATTAAACTCTGTTTTTGCTGATTTTATTTAATAAACAATAATTGAAAGCTTATCTTAATGTAATTTAAATATTACCAAATTATCTTGTAATATCTATGTAATGGTATTACGTATTACTTATACATTTTTGAATACCTACCAAAGTATACGAATACAAAAATTTGAATATGTACATTACATGTTTACGTGTATGTAAATTCATTGGCATTGTATTACATCTATTTCTCGAGCAATTGACAAGAGCTACACTAAGATTTTTACTTATAGTAGCTATACGTATTTTTTAAAAAACGGTTAATAAATTGACCTCAATAACAAAAACTAAAAATATACTGATATGTGTAAATGTAAATATTATACAAATGTACATATGTAAATATGTATTTTTATGATTCTATTTTTTTACTTTTCGTGTAATATTAATATATGTAGTTATATAGGTACCATAAGTCTGTATGCATACGTATGAAACATTAAAAGATTGTTTAATAAACTTTTTTTCTCAAAAATAAACTAAAAATATATTATTGAGTTAAGTGTTGAGTTAAACGAAAAACAAAACATAATAAATTTATGAAAATTTCAATTTTTCAATTAGTATGTACGAGTATGTATGTATAGTATACATATTTTAAAAAATTATAGGTCAAGGAAATTTACAAAATTTAACTTATCATAGTAACATAGGTACACACAACATACTACATATGTATACTATGCATACGTGTAAATCAGAGATGTTTTTCACCCAAATGATTTTCAAGTACCAGAGTTTATATATTTTTTATCTTTTTTCATTATGTAATTTTTATTTCAAAATTTATATACATATGTATATAGGTGCATAAGTGCTACACGGATGCAATATGTGTGCTTTTAAATAAAATTAGTAGCACTCATGAATTTTTATAAATGATGAATATTTGTTAAATTTCAATTGAAAATAAAGTATAAAATCGTATTTTATAGAAGATTTTGTTTATGACAATAATATATATATATTAGTTAGAATAAAATATTCCATTTAAATATTAGTCGTAGATGATGTATACTTTATGTAATGAAATCTTAATTAATTGAATAAAAAAAAAACTGGACTATAGAATAAGTAAAAAAATTCTTTTATTATTATTCATTCATTATTTATTAATATGTACGATACATATGTATATACACCAGTATATATAGTTAGATAATAAATAATGATAATTTAACAATCACTAAACACATCTGGTCGTTAGTCATTTATTTATTAGTACATATATTATAAATTCCATATATCTTTATTATGAAAGTGTCAATTGTGCCTTCGTATCTATTATATGGTGTGTTGTCGATTTTTAAATGATGCATAATTTTTCATGGAATGCAATATTCATTCACCGTACTAGAACTATAATACTTCCTATGAGAATTGCGCAATTTTAATCTACAAACTACGATTAATATTTAAAAAAAAACGTTTTCTATTAGAATGGACAATAATATATGTATATAATGTGCTGTGCTTATATAAAAAAATGTGTAATAATGTATACAAGCATTCATTATAAATTTTTCAATTTAAAAAATAAATATATTAGTATAAATATATTTGTATTTGCTCGTATGTGCAAATTTAATATAGATTAGATTTTTGTTCTAAAACATGAACACAAGTATGCATATATATAAAAAAATTTCCTCGTTATCAATATATGGTACATACATATACACAGAATATGCAATGTAGTACATTTTATTTCATTTACACAAGTATAATTGAGATGGTGTTAAATTATCATCTATAATACACGTACATATACGAGTACATACATATATGTATGTGGATGCATATATGTACATTATATACTAGATGAAAATTTCATAAAATCTGCATTAAAATAAAAGTCATGCATAAATGTAGCAGACATACATTGCGTTTTTTTTTTTAATTATATATACACATATGCATAAATACCATATGATGTGATGTTTTTTTTTATAAGTAACATATTTATATTATATATGCATTAACTTGTATAAAAATAAATGAATTAAATTACGTATACGTATACAATTGAATTTTTTCATGCTGACGTTCACGTAATTTCTATGAAAATACATAGCATTACGAACATGTGTATTGTATGAAAAAAACAAAAATTCGTTTTACAATTTTGGACTTTTTGATTTTCTTTTTGTATACACATACATAATATATGAATAACAAAAGTTTCGTTTGTTAAATAATCACAACATTTTTATTGGATTTGTCATTTTATTTGTTAAACTATGTGAATGATTTTTTATTTATTTTGACTTTTTTTTTTTATTATTATTTGATCAAAGTTTAAATTTTTCGCCTAACCATAAATAAAATTGATAAATTGAAAGAAAAAAAAAATATATAAGAGACACACAAACACTCACAAAGAGTTACCTAAAGAAATTTCGTGAAATCGTGAACATTTTATTTTGAATTTTTTTTTTCATTAAATAAATAAAAGAAAAATGAAAAATTTAATAAATAAATATAAACAAAAATATTGATATGGTAAAAATATTTCAATTTTTTCATTCAATATTCTTTCATTTTATCGGAATTTATTTATTATAAATATGTACATGTATAGTATAGCTATGTATATGTATACAATTATCTATATACAAATGTATATGTATTTGAAAAATACCTTTTTAATCTAAATCGTGCAATACTTTGATTATTCTTTGATCTTTCTCATTTTATTTATTATTTTCTCATTTCTATTTTTAAATAAATGAAATCATGATTTCATTCTCTCTATTCTAATCTGTGTGTATACGTTCATGTGCCACCACCATTAATGGTTAAAAGGTTGTTGAATAACGAAATACAAACAGTTCATTTGTTTAAAACAGTAGTGTACTAAACTTTTGTAATAATAATAATATTCCTAATATAAAATGCATTTAGAGATGCATTTATTTAAGATTAAATGCTATATAAGTGCATTTAATGCATAAATTTGCAAACATGATATAACAAATAATGACTGTAATATACTCGTATGTAAATATATATATATATATATATATACAATATGTGTGGTGCAGGTCATTGCACACACATTCTATGATCGTCGGCGTAAAACTACTTTTATTATGGATATATTTTGGCTATTGTTTTGTCCTAATATGATATTATTGTCATTTATTATCTTTGAGATGAAAACAAAAAACAAAAAAAATATAATAAAGATCGAATCATATTGAACAATTGAATAAAATTGACACTAAAAATTTAAATGAAACCGCATTTAGATATATGTATCTAGTAATTGAAGTCGAAAATAAAATCAAATAATAATTTAGCGATTATTTTTCAATATATTATGCTTGGTACGAAAATCGATACTGATGATGATAATAACTGAAAACATTTAAATTTTGCTGATAACCGATGAAGTGGACTACTCATAAATATTTTCTTTTTTCATTTTGTAAATACATAAATATAAATTCATTTGACAATAAAAGAGTAATGTAATATGTAGTTTTTACACGTAGTAAAATTATATGGTTTATACTATTAATAATCGTATAAGAAAATTTAAAAATGAATATTTGTACATGATTATGTGAAATACTACTCTTATTATCCACTGCTCGAGAGTATGTATAAAGGGGAGGAGCAAGTATTAAATGTTTTTAGTTGATTTTCCGTGTTTGTCATGTGAATCTACTATTCGTCTCAAAGAGAAAATCAACTTTTTCTGAAGACAGAAAATACGAGTACACATGCGACATGCATGATATGTAGAATTCTACTCGTACTATGGTAGCTTATACACTACAGGTACTATTATAGACGATAACCACTACTGTATATACGAATCGAGTATATGTTAAATGGGAAGAGCAAGTATAAAATGTTATGTAGTTAGTTGATTTTCCGTGTTTGTCATATACACTATTCGTAATTTACTAATAGAGAAAATCAACTAAAAAAACGAGTATGTACAGATCATGGGTACAAGTAACAGATGATGGTGTAGAATACTATATTACTCCTCGTGTTTTTGTAACATATACTATAGAGACTGTTAAGAGTCAATTACCACCTCTACTGCTTTAGAGTATGTATAAAGGGGAGTACGGGGAGGAGCAAGTATTAAATGTTGCTAGTTGATTTTCTTTTCTATGTTTGTCATGTACACTATTCGTATATTTTACTCACAGAGAAAATCAATTTTTTCTGAAGACTGAAAATACGAGTAGGTACATAATTATGATGTGTATAGAATACTATTACTACTAGCATAGCAAGTTTTTAAAATATATATAAATATATACATATACTTATTATATTATTTTTTTTTTTTTGTTGATTTTTGATAAATTCATTAAAATTGATTACACAACTTTAAAGTTTTTGGTTTTTATTTTTTAGTACCTACCTATTATAAAAAATTGTTTATAACTGAAACTGGTTTAATTATCTTTTTATTGTTATGATAAGAAAATTTTTATTTTTATTATTTTCTTAAATGAAAAGCCAAAGAAACTACTACGAAACATACTACAAAACACGAATACTCGTACATGAAAAACGTTCTTAATTTTATTGATAAAAGCAAGAAAAAAATCTATTGGAAATATAATATCTACGAGTAAATACGCATAAATAATATGTACAAATGTATCTCTTTTTCGCAAAAAAAAAAAATTTTTTTTTCATTATTTTATAATTGCGTTTTATACCATACGTCATACGATAAGGCAACGATATTATATAAAATGGCGCTTATCATTTTATTCTATTTCAAATTTTTGTATTTATCTTATCAATAAAAACTTATATTATTATTTACCTAATTTTTTTGCGTTTATTTTATTTTGATTGTGTACATAAACTGTTCCAAAAGTGTCTACTTGATATGATGATTTTAAATCAAAATTGAAAATAAAATGAATTTTATTTCAAAAATTTTAAAATTGTGAATATTTTAAATGTGCCGCCGTAAAAGGACAAAATATACAAAAAAAATCTCTAATGACAGTAATAACAATGACAGTAATAACAATGATATTAAAATATTAATACGAATTTGTTGCTAGAAATATTTACATATCCATCAAAATACATAAAGAAAATATGACTTTTACAGTTTTCAAATCAAATTACATATTCAAATTAATGTACTATAAAAATGATAATTATTTTTCGCTGCGATTTAAAATGTTTACTGTATCTGTTTGTATATATATTTATATGTACATATGCAATTAATCGACCATTTCCTGATGACCGAAAACAAAAAAAAAAAAAACACAAGTATATATCTTTTTAACTATAGTCGCGCGGTATCATCAAAGATCGTATATTTTTTACATAATATACAAAATACGTTATTAAATGTGTAATGTGTATAATCATACAGACTGGGAAAAAAAAATGCAGAGATATGTATCAGATTTCAAAGTATCAAAAATGGGGAAGCTGTATACAATACTAAACATTTTTGTTTCTATACAGTATCACAGTACATATACATAACAACATATTAATAAACCAAATATTAAATAATATTTTTTTTTTTTTTGTACAAAAATTAATTTTTAATGAATTAAACAAATATATGTACATATTTATAAAAACCGATTAGAATACTCATCATGTATCTATACAATGTATCTCTGGTTTTTGTATAATATTTCTCTTCAGTAGTCGCAGACACATTTTTATGCTATATGAGATAAGTTTATGACATTTTACATGTTTTTTCAATGCTATTCGGTAGCAAAAATAATTTTCTCTAATTTCATTTGTATTTCAGTTTTGTTTTTTATAATATTATTTCATTATATTTTCTGTTAAAATGTTTGTCAACAACTGCAATTAATTATATCTCAAATAAAATGTGTACGTTTTTGACATACATATATGTATGTACAATCGTAATGATTATTCAAGTATAAATGTGTTGATTGATGTGCATACATTCATACTAGTATTTGAATTTTGTATAAATGTAATATGTACATATTACAGTAGTTTCAGTCTCAAATTTATAAAATTTTATCTTTCAAAACTGTAATACTTTTATAAACGAGCAGATATATGTATATATAGCATATGTATTTATATATTTTATGATCAAATTATATATCATTATATAACAACAAATAATTAAGTAATGAGAATAGTGGAAAATTTATAACAAAACTCGCAACAAAATATTAAAATTTATAATAATTTCAATATTATTTGAACGAATGATTTTAAAAAATTTAATTAAAATTTTAACATATTTGCTTTGAAAACAAACAACAGATTATGCAAATATGTATGTATGTATTTTCCAAAAATGTTCAGTTATTTATTTGTAGATATACCTATACAAAGAAAAAAATTAATTAAAATATGTTTTCAATAAATTTGCGTTTATTATACGTGTGGTAAAAAATAAAAAATTTTCTAGAATTATAACTCCCAACATAATATTCCAATTGGTATGAGTATAAACGAAAATTAATTTTTTTTTAACTCACTTGTATACATATATGTACTTACGTACATTCATATATTTTTGATATGTGTAGGAGCAAAGTTATATTCTAAAATATACCTACTTGTACATAAGTAAATATCGTAAATAAAAATTAAAATAGAATATTTTATACAAGGTCGTCTGGTTATGAAATCAACTATACATACATGCTACATGAGTATAATGTACATGTACACATTTATCATATATATTCAAGTAATGAGTATAGTATTAAAAATAAAAATTTTAGAAAAAAAAAGTCATTTTTTCAATTTATGAAAATAATTTTTGAAAAACAAAAAATATATATACATATATATTGGATATGAAAAATGAATGAAAATTTGAAATTAGTTCGTACACCGTGTGCATAAAGAAGATGAATTTAGTGTAAATAAATTTTGAAAAATGATTTTTGTTGTCTTATAACTTGAATTGAATATTGATAAAAATTTAATAAAATAAATAGAATAAATAAATAATTTCTATTTAATTTTCAGTATCTACTATATAGTATGTGATGTATTTTAATTAGAATTTCGAAATTTAGTATAAATAAGAATTATAATTTTTTTGTGTATTTTGCGTATATAATATATGGATCAATAAAATGACAAATAAATTATTCGTTTACAATAAAATCATCAAACTATAAAATGTAATTTGCAACAGTACACATATTTAATGCAAATATACATATTATGTACATATATTTAGATATTTATATAAAATATTTTTATAGATACTAATAATATATAATATACACAACAACTTTTATTATATTGTTTGCAATTCAAATAGAACGGAATGTGGGCGTTTAGAATAGAACAATCAGAAAAAAATATATCCAACAAATAAACAAGCAAATATCTATATATGTATACATTCTTGCGTATATGCATGTATGCAACAAGTAACAACAAAAAATATGATAAAAATGAATTTGTTATCAATGACGACAATAAACAATGAATACGGCAGTGGAATGACCGACATATTAATGTGTACTGTATTTATAATTCTGGATATACATACTCGTATACATGTATATATCTATGCATCTGTACCTAGTACATACACCTATTAAAGCAACGTGCGTAAATACGTATTTTTCAAAATTTTTCATATGAATACATTCGTTATTTCTATACTACCTACTTGTATTCACAATGTCACATAATTTTCTACACACATATACAACTATATACTGTACTGTATATGCGTTTATGTATGCAAATATGTAAAATCTATAGTATTGATAGTATCTATATAAAATAGTAAAAAAGAAACAAATTTTAAAGATTTGAAATGTGATTTGAATGTGATTGATTGATTGTCACCATTTTTAAAGAAAAAGTTAAATCTATAATTTACGTTGAAATTCTTATTTTAATTTTATATTTTTACTGTTTTTTTTTTAACATTCACAACTAACTGAAATGAATTTGATCTTTGATAATGATGTCTATGTCTGTCTATGATGGTTAATCATGATCAAGTTTTGAATATAATACCATATATGTACCAGAATGAATTGTTTGTTTTTTCGTGTTTGTGGTGGTACTTATAAGAAGTACTATATATTCGTATATATGTATAAGAAGGTACCTACATTATGTATCTTACTATGATATGTATACTGTAAATAATTTCAAAATGAAAATCTTATCGTTAAATCGAAATTTTATTATTCATCTGTAGTTTTTATGCATTTTTGTATATGTATAATTTTAAATTCAAATTCAGTTCATTTATAAATTACGTCACTGATTACAGTAAAATTCTTAAGAATTAAAATTTTGAAATGATTATTAATATTACATATTATTAATTCGAGGATAAGGGCAAGACCTTTATCTTCCACACCATACAGTAAATTGTGCATTATAAAATTCATTTATATCACATGAAAATTACATATATACATATGTAATAATGTAAGTTGACCTAAAAAATATTTTTTTATTTAATTTCTTTTTTTTTTTCTTTAAAAAGTACATACTATACTACAATACATTTAATTTTTATTGTAATTTAAATTCAATAAAATACACTAATATGTATTATATTATATTTATTATATACGTGTATTCATACATGTTCTCATAAATGTGTGTATGTACATATCATATGTATGTATAAATTTCAATTATAATTTATTTGATACAATAAATAAAAGCAATTTATGAGGTAACGACAACAAAATCCAGGTCACTGACGTTTAATGGATCAGAACTTCACATATTTTTGTTATATACTCGTACATACATGCATATATGTATATGAATAAACTATACGAATATGTACAATATGAACATGAATTAATATCAAGTATACCCATATATACCTAGTAAGAGTAACAGTTAAATTAACGTGGGAGATGATATGTTTTTCTTAATTCATTTTTTCTTTTTTCTTTTTTCTTTTTTCCTTGAATTTTAACTATCAATTATAAATAAAATTTAATTGAATAATATAAAATAAGAACCTTATAAAAATGATAAACATTACATATGTATGTATATAAAATTTGATATTAATGGTTCACAAAAAATTTAATGATTATAGATATGTCCTTCATGGAATTGAGATGATGATAATTTTCTGCTTTTACATACACATATATACATACATAAAAAATCAATTCAGCTGTATATCTGCTTATGGAAAATTTTTCATTTGAAAAATAATGAAATTTAACAGAAATGTTATAAAAAAATGTAGGATTACTCGTATACCATGTACATTTTGTACATATGTGGATGTAAGATTTACACTCTTTTAAGTATACATAAGTACGTAAAATTCTAATCGTTAATCATTTCTTGACATTTTCTAAAATGAAATTATTTGATAATTAAATTGGATTAATAGTGAGCTGATGATATAATTTTTTCACATAATGAGATAGAGAGAATTTATCAAATATTAAATGCGGTTGATTATATTGTTTATTGAGGTGTACTGTAATGATAACTTTTTAAATAGATGTACATATACTTTTAAAAGACAAAAAAAAATTATGTGTGTGTTCATACCTTATAGTTAATGCATCATCATTACCTTTATAGCTAGCTATATCTCTAATCTCAATTATTACAAAATCATACTTTACATTATGTTTACAAACAATAATACATGTGGATTGTATTCGATACAAATTTAAAACATCAACTGCGAGCATGACTATCACAACAATTATGATGATACGCATGTACTCTACTCGCGTATTTTAATGAATCATCTTATAAAATGACAATTAACTATTTACTAAATTCATATTATCTGTATATATACATGTGCATGTGAATGTAATTCGATTCAGACACGTTTTCATGTATAAAACATTATTCATTAAAGTCTTTATTGTAAGGGATTGCTATAAAAACAAAGAAAACATGACACATTATTATTATATATTGATCACCTTTTTTTTTATTTTATCAATTTTTTTTTTTTGTGGTTTTTAAATTTTTACTCATTTCAATTTCTAAAACGAAAACAAAACAATAATTTTTATATATTTTTTTTTCTGTCTTTTTTGTATTTTCTTCAAAAAAATATATATATACATACATAATATTTTCAATTTGTAATAATCATAATAATTCGTATATTAATTCACACAAGTGTTTTAATGTACAAAATGTCGACAATCTCTTCCGTTCGCATAAATCACTTCCAGGCGCCATTAAAATACGGACTCAATGGCGACTTAATATGAGCTTATATACTGCTGCATTTAATACGTTACATACTTTACGTATAAAAAACAACGTGTACTGTACATATTTATAGTTTCTTCTAATATGCAATTTATATTTTTATTATTTTATTTAAAAAATAACAAAAAAAAAAAAAATGAAAGATACAAATTAATATTTATGTATAATATTTTATATATTTCTGTATTTTCATTATTCTAGATATTGTACATCACATAATATCGCATATATCCATATATAAAATATGATCGTTTACTGCACAGACTTTTATTTGAAACACACACACTAAAAATGATAATAAAAAAAAAAATTAAATAAAAATAAAAAATTAAAGGAAAAAACACTACAAGTAACATAATATGAGTACATAATAGCAATAATGTAAGATACGATTGTAATAATATCGTTAAACAGTAGCAAATGATAATGATGATCATCATCATGATGATCGTGCCAAGAAGTTTAAATGCACGACTATATACGTATAGCATGATATAGAGGTTGTATGTTGTATTTTGTGTGCTATATAGTACACACATCAACAATTTAATAATAATTTATTGTGGGGTTTTTTTCACATTTGAAGGAAAAAAAAACTATAAATAACTAAAAGTAATGTTAAAAAACCATTTATAATCTATATAATAATATTTAAAATAATAATACATACATACATGCATAAATGTATGTTGAATTTTGTGTTTTTAAAACATATACGAATAATGATAGATATATGAAATAGAAAATCAATTTTTTCAGTATGGTTCTTCCCTTCAGTCAATTAACCATTTAATTTTTTATTCAAAAAAAAAAAAAAAAAAATAATTGACTATGCGTGAACGTCTGAAAAAAAAATCTTCAATTACATATATGTATGTGCATACACTTAATGTACTATTTATGTATTATGTAGACGCATTATACATGATCGAGTCTGTGCATAACGAATTCGGAATACAAATTTATTTGACTTATCAATCAATTGACTGAATAAATTTTAATGTGTACTATAGTTATATGTGTATAAAAATTATACATATATTTGCCCTTCAATCACGTGTGTACGTGTTTACTGTGTAGGTATATATACATACATACTTCTTCTAATATTAGATATTATTTCTAATATTCATTTAAAATTTTCAATTTTAAAACGATCGCAAAAATTTAATAAAATACAAGAACAAATAATAATAAATGAATCTAAAGAATTATGAAAACAAAAAGAACAATAATAAAAAAAAAATTATTGAAACTAACCTTAGTTTAAAATTTTAATTGAGATTTTTTGCTTTTTTTTTTTTATTGTTAATCTGTTAGGCTATTGAAAAACATTGTAAGAATAATTCAAAAAAACAAATTTTTAATATACTTATGCTTATGGCCATGTTGGAGCCAAAGAAAAAAAAAACACAAAATTTACAATATGACGCCATTCTAATTTATTTTTATGTATCCCCCCAAATATGTGCCGCAGTTGTTGGATATTTTAATAAATCTTTTTTGCCTTTTTTTTTGGCAATTGTATCTTAATTTTTTGTAAAATAATCTCATAATAAAAAAAATATATTTTTCAAAATTTTAAAATTCATGATATATGTATATTTTGTGTTGATCATTTTCTATGTTCATTTATTTTATATACATATTGTTAAAATTTTATTTATTTATTTATTTGGCTATTTGCTTTTTATTTTGTTACAGAAAATCCAAAAGATTGGTCAGATCATGCATTATGGTGGCCAAAAGAAAATAAATGGTTAACAAGGACACGATCAACATTAGATCAAGTCGGTGTACATGCTGATTGTTTATTACATTTTACGCCAATGCATAAAATTTTAAGAGTACAGGTAATTTTTGAATTTACATTATGTATTTTTATATATAAATGTGTATAGTCGTATAGTGTAGTATCATACTGACACGACAATATAACCAAAAAAAAGGGAAATATAAATATATAAATGAAAAGTAATAAGAAAAAATTAAAAAAAGTCATATAACACGTTATCAATTTACGCATATATACAATATGTATGTATGTATTATGTAATATGAAATATACGACTGTTTATTCATATTACGATAATGTATACAATTCAAATATGGGCAAGGAACGTGCAAATTTTTAGCTACATATTATATAGTTGTTTTTTTTTCTTCTGTTGAATAAATATTTTAGTATATAATGTACGAATTTATTATTATTATACATAAATGTAGGAAATTGTAATTAAAATTAAACTAATTTAAAATTGTCAGAAAATTGCTTGGAATTTAATATTTATTATTATACGGTAGGTACGTGACTAAAGGTTCATATAATATTCTTGAACTTACATATATACCATAATCATCAGTTCAGTCAGTTTAAGAAGATTTAAATTATTGATAAGTATCTACTATAGTATCGTATATCATCGTATGTATATAAATATGTGTATTGTCAAACCAATAATAATAATAATAGGTATTTACAATACACATTATACAATACTGTTGTGTGTGCATTTTTTTTTTTTTTTTTTTTTTTTTGCATTATTATTATGTAAACAAAAACCACGAGAACGTCATTTATACGAGTATGCTATAGTTAAAAATTGCATATGATATGAGTTGGTACTATATGTATTTACAAATACATTATTCATGTAGGTATTATATTCTTCATTTAATTTACATATGCACATATTTACTTATGCATACATGCATTTATGTATGTACATTTTGTTTTTTCTTAATTTGCATTTGAATTCATCGTAGAATATACAATGCAAATGTGTTTGACTTTTAATCATTATGTGTATTGATAACACCAACAGCAACATCACATTGTTTATATACATAACATTATGTCTATGCAAATGTATTTACGATGAACTATACAAACGACTACGTATGTACATATTTTTAACAAGAAAAATACTATAGACAAATTTTTTAAAAATAAATAAACAGGTGTAATTTTTTGTTATTTATTTATTTATATATACATAATAAAATTTTTAATTTTTAATTTTTCAAATATGTTTTATTAACTTTAACCACAACAGTACAACATATTTGCAGTATAAATACTCGCAACATTGTAAATTTTTATTTAGAAAAAATTGAAATTTTTAAATTAATTTTTATTTATAAATGAATTTTAATTTTATTCTACAGTAGGTATATGTTTCAAATTACCGATTTGACGACCTCAAATATATTTAAATAAAAAATTAAAAAGATAAAAATGTTTTGAAAATGAAAAAAAAAAAGAATGGGGGTGATAGTTTTATGCTTGATTTCATTTTAATGCCAATGGTAAATTATTTGTAACTTGATCTACCTAAACACAGTCAGTATAATATTATTAATATGTATACGAGTGTATATAAGAAGGTAGTAAACGTACATTTTACTTCTGTATATCAATCTGTATCTATAAATTTATTAAAAATAATAAAACTTTTGCTGTCATTTACTTTTAATTTTTATTATTAGAAAAATAATATGTTTTAATTTATTACATACATGTATGGATATGTGAAAATTCCATTATTTCAATTTGATTTCGGTAGTTATTCACAATTTACCTTACCTACATAAAAATTACAAGTAATAAATATACATAATATGAATTTCTTGTTATGTTCATATATAGATATGAGAAGGTCTAGTACAAATTATGTGCGGTAACATTTTATATTTTATATATTCAACTTTTTAACTAAATACTTAACAATTACATATAATGAAATATTATATGCATGGATTATATTATATGCATTATATGAAAATTTAAAATCAGCCTTTGATAAAAATTTAAAATAACGTGTCCATATAAGTATTTGACTTTTATAAATTTTATATATGAAATATTTAACATAAATTATTATGCACGTTATATACATTTGTCTAGCATAATATATACGAGTACATACTTATATAAATTTATTATACAGTTGATATTTTATTAAAATGTGATCAAATCAAATCAAATATTTATATGTATGTTGCATGCATATTGCATATGCTATGTGGTATTTAATAGAGGACATCTGGTTTAATAATACATAATAATCTAACTATGTACTACTTTATAATATATTCATGTTTGTTTTTTAGCAACATTTAAACGAATTGTTCTGTAACACATACCACATATTTACAAAAAAAAAAAAAAAAAAAATTCATAAAATTGCTTTAAAATTCATTTTGTTGATAAATACATTAACATATACTTGTTGCATGTATGAGTATGATACGCCGCACATATTTTGGTGTATTTTAGAAAACTATATAGAAATTGTGACAAACTTAAAAATTATAGGGCGTACATTGTACACACACATACACACATGTATGGTGTACATTCAAAATTGCTGTTTAATTAAATTGATTAAAAGCTACATACATATATATATATATATATCCTATAGCAAAATAATATAAAATTTAAGAAAAAAAAAATGTAAAAAATTAAATAAATAAATTGCTTTAGGGTATTTATAATTATTTATTTATTTAAATTGTAACATTAATCTGTAACGTGATTTGTTAATGTGACATATTATCGAAATTTATTGCGTATCCCACTAAAACAAAAAAAGAAAACATCATGCTGTGATGAATTTTGTTTCTTGCAATTTCTCGTTTTCCTTACATCTATATACATTTGTAATTGTATATGTATGTAATATATATATCATAAAATAATTTTTGTATCAAAATGAAAAATGAACAAAAATAAGAAATCAACAATAAATTCTTTTAAAACATTTTTAATGAAGAAAAATTTTATAAAAAAATTTCAATTTCCTGTATTATTTTTCAAACAGACATCAGACACATAAAAAAAAAAAATTTTTTTTTTAATTATTGTTATCTGTGAAAATCTTATATAAACATGTTTCAGAAGATTGAATGACAACATAAAATTTTCAATGTAAAAATAAAAATTAAACATTAGAAAAAATAAATGATTAATATTGATGGTAACTAGTAACTAGTAACTACATTATGTACTGGGGTACTGTGGCACTATAATATGTAGATATGTACATACATCTAAAATATGCGTGATATGTTTGTACATTCAAAATGTAAAAAATTTTATTACAACAAAACAAAAATATTTGCAAGGGAAATTTCGTGGTAAAATGATTAAAAAATCTTTGTAATTTGTTGCTATCAAGTTTTTGATCAGATTAAATATTAAGTGCATACATACAACATACCTATTTATATTTAGTATTTCTAAAAAAAATTCTATCTAATTTAATATTCATAAATATAAATACATAATATATACTATATATATTTTAATTTTTTTATTTTCAGCTTCCAGATCTTCGATATCTAGATTGTCGTGTCGATTTTTCAATTCAAACATTTAGAGCTGTAGTTAATTTATGTAAAGATTTAGATATTCGACATCCAGAAGAATTATCATTATGTAAACCACTTGAACCAGAACATTTAAAAAGAAATTTTGCTCAGTTTCCGGTTAAACGAATACCAATTCCAGAACAAAATGGTATCACATATTTAGAACCGCCACCAGATACAAATACATTTATTCCAATAAATTCATTTAATGGAAGTTGTGGTAGTTTGGATAATCCACAGAATGGTACATTTTCATGTGCACCTGTTCAAACACCACGTCGTCTACCACCTCAACAGAGTACACCAATCAGTTCACCAACAGGAGTAAATTTTACATAACATATTTTTTTTTTAATTTGAATTATTTTTAATTCTTCATTTTTTTTTTTTGAAATTTTTTAGACTTGGAAACACAGTTCAAATGGTTATACAACATTTGATTCATCATCAAGTCTCGGTGATTTTACAGAAAATCTTGCAGCTAGTCCAAGGGCACCAAGTCCAGATGTACGTTCAAGATTGGTTCGTCCAAAATCATTGGTCGAAAAAGCCCGTATGAATATCGGTTGGTTAGATTCATCCCGATCGATTATGGAACAGGGAATTCGAGAGTACGATACACTTCATTTACGATTCAAATATTTTACATTTTTCGATTTAAATCCAAAATACGATCAAGTTAGAATTAATCAATTGTATGAGCAAGCTAAATGGAGTATACTTAACGAAGAGATTGACTGTACCGAAGAGGAAATGATCATGTTTGCTGCATTACAGGTATCTGAAAACTGTTCTGTTTCATTAAATTGTTACTGATTAAATTGAAAAAATAAATTTTTGAAATTTCATTTAGTTTCAAGTTGGACAACAAAATGAATTACAACAACCAGATTCTGGTATTGATACATCTAGCTTAGAGAATGGTACAGATGATGATATTGATGCTGCATTAAGTGAATTACAAATCACATTAGAAGGTCCAAATGCGCAAATACAAACTGGAAATATTACAAAAATTCCAGAGTTAACAGATTATCTTCGTTTTTTGAAGTAAATAATATACAAGACAAACAAAATTGATTATACATTAATCTGTTTTATTTTTCTTTTTAATTTTCAGACCCAAAAAATTTACGATGAGAGGATACAAACGATATTTCTTCACTTACAGAGATTTGCATTTATATTTGTATAAAAGTGCAGAGGATTCACGAAGAGGGCCACCATCGATCGTTATAAATTTGAAAGGATGTGAATTAACGCCAGAAGTGAATATATCTCAAGGGAAATTTAGTATAAAATTAGAAGTACCACCAGAAAGTGGTCGTGGTGCTAATAGCGAGGTATGGATACGTTGCGAAAACGAAGAACAATATGCTAAATGGATGGCAGCATGTCGATTAGCCTCTAAGGGAAGATCATTAGCTGATAGTTCATATGAAAGTGAAGTAGCCAGTATAAAATCATTTTTAAATATGCAAAAACCAGTGCATAATGATGCAGCAGTTAGCATTAACCCAGGTACAATAGATCCATCCGATTATTTAGCACCACGTATTTTGAAAAAGTTACGAGGTCGAGCCATACAAAGGATAATAGAAGCACATGCAAATGTCAAAAATCTATCTTTAGTTGAAGCAAAATTGAAATTTATTGAAGCATGGCAAAATCTACCAGATTTTGGTGTTACATTGTTTGTTATCAAATTTCAAGGTCATAAAAAAGAAGAATTATTGGGAGTAGCACCAAATCGTGTTATGCGAATGGATATAAATACTGGTGATCACTTGAAAACGTGGCGATATAATACAATGAAGGTAACTTTTATTTTTTATTTTTTTCTTCTTAAATCGATAATTTATCAAATTCAAATTTAAAATGAAATTTAATAAAAATATTTTCGTTTGTGTATTTATTTCAGGCATGGAATGTTAATTGGGGAATTAAATGCATGATGATTCAATTCGAAGATGAAAATATAATTTTCTCATGTCTATCGTCTGATTGTAAAGTCGTTCATGAATTTATTGGTGGCTACATTTTTATGTCTATGCGTTCAAAAGAAACAAATCAAATGCTTGACGAAGAATTGTTTCATAAATTAACTGGTGGTTGGATCTGATTCTTTTTTTGTTTTTTGTTTTCGTTTTCGTTTTATAATTTTTCACAAAATTTATATTTTAGAAAAAAAAACAAAATGTTATAATATTGTAACTACATTATGATTTTAATTTTTATTTTTATTTTGTTTTTTCTTTGTAATTTTAATTTATTTTTAATTTTTGTAAATAGCATGAAATTTTAAGCAAAGGTAAATAGAGATTAAAAGATAAAACATAATAATAATTAAATAAATTTAGTGCTTTCTAAATTATGAAGAATATTCAAAAGAGATTGGCAGATGAAGGAGAAATTTTAAGTAAATTAAAATAAATTAAAAAAAAAAAAGAATTTTTGAATTATTAAAAGTAAAGAAAATATATATATATATACCATTTATTATGTAGTAGAGCTTAATATATACAAATACAATGTAATAAAAATTTTCTTTTTACAATAATTGATTTAGTGAATGAATTTTTTATATTTTTGAAAAATATAATAATGTATTTTAAAAAAATGAAATGCACAAAACATGTATAATGTAGAATTAAAAATTTTAAAGGAATAATCCTTAAATATTGTGCCTTTAAACATTTTATAACTAATTAACCACAGATTAAAAAAAAAAAAACGAATATGTATATGTATGTATTTAAAAACAAAATTAAAAATGCTTATTTAATATATTTTGCTTTCAAATACATACTGATTCTTTCTAACATTAAAGAAAATTGATTTAAAAAATGAATAATAATTGTAATAATAATTATAACTAATTTTAAATAATGAATAATTTTTTATATATATATATATCGTTGTAATCAATTGATATAATCATGAACAATAACATGAATCGAATATTTTACTACTTAATGAAATCGAAATGAAAAATTAATAAATTATTTATAATTTTTTAAACATTGTAGTAGTATAATTGATCGTTTAAAAAACGTTACATTTAGAAATACAATTCAGAAAGTGTGCCTAATCAAAAGCAATGTATTTTCGTTTAATTTTTACATAAATTTACATAAAAGAAGTTACTACTTAACGAAGTGAATATACACGAATTAAAAAATTGCACAAATTCACACATTACATTACACACAAATGTATATTCAGTGATCATATACGTTTCTGGTATTTTTTTTATAATTGAATATAAATTTAAAAGAATTCTACTTAAAAAAATTTATATTATTGATTCAGGATATCAGAAAAAAAAAAAATAAGGGAAATAAAATAAATCAAATTTTATCTCTTCTACTTAAAAGTAAAAGAATAAAATTTAAAATTAAATAAAAATAAAAAATACACAATTGTTATAAATCTGTAAAACGTACACAAATATAAAATAATTTTACATTATTGTAATTAAAAATATTAAAAATTTTTGTGTAAATAAAAATTGTTAATAATAAAGTATAAAACATAAAACGCATATTTTGTTTCTATAATTCTTTACCAATATAATTCTATAATTCATGGATATATGGAGATTTAGATCTTACGTAAGATGAATGGCTTTACATAAATCTGGTCCTCTGAAATTTGAACTGATTTAAAAAATAATAATCAAAGAAACTACATATTTTAATTTGAATTAAGAAATGTTTATTGTACTGAAAGCATAAATTGTTTTTTTTTACCAAATCAATACAAAAATTATTTTAAATTTTGTTATTAATTTTTAAAACAAGTAGATTACTCTCTATTAAAAATTGTAAAATTGCACTGCTTATACATATGTAATAAACATCTTAAATTATACAAATTATTTTTATTTTATTTCTTTTTTGAATTCGAAAATATTACGATTTGCCTTGCTCGAGACATTTCTCTTTTTTCTATAACACCCAATTGATATGCTTTATCGTACAATTTTTTGAGTTCAGCATAAATTCCATTTACTGAAAGGCATCCCAATTCTAAAATTATTAATATGTAAAAAAAAAATTAAAATTATATTTTCAATAGATGAAATAACTAATTAATAATTAAATATAAATTCAATATATAATGAAAAGAATTAATGTTTGTAATTTACTTACGATGCATTTTATTCAGATCATCTTGTGATAATCCTTTAGTCCAAGACGGAGGTGAAGAATTCATTGGAGTTGTAATTATTGCTGATTTACTTGCTATTTTTAAAATTATTTGATTAATTACACTAATTTTTTTGAATTTTAATAACAGTAGTTATCAAGGTAAATGGAACACTCTATAACACTAGTGTTATAAAGTGTTCCAATTACCTTGGTAGTTATCTTTTAGATTTTAAATTCGAAAATAATACAAAAACAAAATATATTTCCAATGAAAATGAAACAATGGAATGAAACCAAATGAGACGAAACTGAAATTGTAAAATGTTTACATATTTCATTTTTATGTAGTCGTAATTTCATTTCACATAATTTTTAATTTTATTTGTATTTTGTACATCTCTAATAAAAATCATCAATTTCGTTCGATGAAAAAAAATAATTTCCCAGCTGACCAAGTGAACTCATAGTGAATTCATTCTGAATTCATTTCAACAAAGTGATTCTTCACGTGAACGTTCACAGTGAATTCACAGTGAAGATATTTTATTTCAAAAATTTTTACGCTATGGCTGGTCACAGTGAATTCACTTAATGAATTCATTTTGTAATCACTTACTGAATGTTTAATGAAAACACGAAATGAATTCATATTGAATGCACTTTGTGAGGGTAAAATATCATTCACAATGTGAGTAATCAATGAATCCTGGCTCTAATTATTATATTCCTACTTTTCGATTTTTTTTTTCATTGATTTAAATAAAAACTCTTTAATCACTTAATAATTAATCACTTCGTTATTTTTTATTTATTTTACTATTTATTTTTAATAAACTAATATTACACAGAATTTAAAACACCTGCTTATTCCCTATTCTTAGACTCAAATAACTACATTTTATATCGCTTCAGTTTACAAATTAGTACATGAAAAAGAAATACAAAATTTCACTTTACGTTCACTAAGTGATTCCATAGTGTTAGCCTTTGTGAATCGCAACCATTTTACGAAGATAAAACGAATGAATTCGCCTAATCATAAAATTAAAACAAGTTTACATAAATCGTCATTCATCAAATGAATTTTATATGAATATAATTCATATTTCAATCACTTGGTGTATTCATAATGTACCCATATTTTTGAATAATTCACTTATTTTTCATTTCGTGTTTTCAAAATGAATAAGAGAAAAATTATTCAGTATGTGAAGATTTTTGGCATTCACTATGAATTCACTGTGAACCTAGTTCACTGAATGGTCAGCTGGGTTTTTTAGAAAACTTTTTTTTTTGTAAAAATAGCATAGTTATCAATCAATTTGTCAACATACTTTTCTCTTGCCATAAATCTGGTGGTGATTGATTCATTCTATCAAAAGACATTAGAGAATCCTCTGAAGTACGTTTACGTCTAATTGGAGCTAAAATTGATTTGATTTTTTTTTTAGTATTATTACACATATTTGATAAAATACTTCAAATTATTAAATTATTACTTTTTTCCAATATAACAATTTCTTCATTTGATTCTTCATCTGACATTTTTGCTTTTTTTTTAGGTTTTTATTTACACTTTACTTTCTAGTTTCTACTTTTCCTGATTCTGTATTGAACAATGATAAATGTTTATGTATGTACAATTTATAAATTTAATTGTATCTATATAAAGAATACAACGACTCAATGAAAAATTGTAATATTTTTTCTACTATCACTATTTATTGAAAAATTGTAAATTGTAATGTAATTGTAATATGTAATGTTTTGATATTTAATATTTTGTTTGAATCGGACTCAATCAACTCAATGAAATGAAATGGAAATGAAAAAGATGATATTAATTTGATACATGACATTTGCATTGACATGCACAATGACATGAAATTGAAATCATCAAAACCTGTACTGCACTGCAATGCAGCTGTGCAGCTATTGCTGCACTTGCAACTTGCACTACTACTGCTCTGCTCTGCTACATTGAAAATATTTTTTTCTTCACCCATCCCATCCCGTAAACAATATTGTTGACATTGTTGACCATTTCATATTCATTTCATTTCGTAGTACATATTTCGTTTCGATTATCAAATTTCCCGTCTTTTTTTCTGGTGACTCCATGACATGAATGACTCTGAGCTGAGTGAGTGTTTGTTAGCAACATTTTAGCAACAAGGAAGAGGAAGAGGAGTTGCAAGAGTTGCAAGAGCATAAAAAGCAAACATCATTTGTTTTTTGTTTGTCAATTCAATTGTCACTATATACTATTGTCTGTCAGTGAATTTTCCTAGTTCGGGTTACTTTTTGAGAAAAATTTGATTAAATAAATTATAAATTTTCTAAATATATAAACTATAAAAATGTCTTTTAAAAATACAATTAAATCTTCACAATGTTTATCAAATATTTCTGCAATATTTTTTGATCTTGATAATACATTAATCCCGACTAGGAAAGGAGATGTGAAAGCATGCAAAAAGGTACGTACATACATACATCCATACATAAATCTTACACGTAATTATTAATTTAATATTAAGTTGGCATGTGTATCTAAAAAACATACAGTGATAGACATAAGTATTGGCCATACTACAAATTTAAAGAATAAATGCTGATTACAAAAGAATGTGAAAGAATCGTTAAATTTTTTTTATAAATTTTTATCTCTGAAGTGTATTAGAAAAAAAGTGCGTGAAAATTTAACTTTTGATACTACAGACACATTAACAGAACAGACACTCGAAATAAATTGAAACACACGATATGTTCTGAATGGGCTTAAATAGAAGCTGCAGTGACAAAAAAATTGGTTCACTCAGAATTTCGAATAAATTAAGAGAGGTTATTAAAATGAAGGGGTACACTACCAGGTACTAGGATATTAATAGAACGTTCTCCATCAATATTTTTGAAAAAGATTCATTAAATGTAGCAATACTTTTGTCTTATTGAATTTTGTAATATTTTTAGTTTTTCAATTTAAAAAAAAAAAAAAAAAATACTGAATTGGATATAATCTTGATTTTTTTTTTGTAAATAAGTTAAAATTTGATTAATAAATAAAAATGTATAAAAAAAATTTAACGATTCTTTCATATTCTTTTGTAATCAGAATTTATTCTTTAAATTTGTAGTATGGTCAATACTTATGTCTATCACTGTATGTATACACATTATGCAAATGTATATTACATCAGAATCAGACAATAAAATTCATTGGAAAAAAATAAATTGATTAATTAATAATTATTTATTCATCATCATAATCAATAATAAATGTAGTTAAATGTTGAGTGAAATATAAAAACAAGAAATTAAAAAGTTCAACAATGGAAAAAAACTGTTTGAATTTTTTAAAATTGCGTAGTTTGATTATTTGTTTAAACCATATTTAATTATCTGTTATTGTGTTAGTGTTAATACTTTTTTTATTCAAAATAAACAATTACAATAAATTGTGTAATATTTTTAGTAATTTATAATTTTAATTTCTAGATTTCAATTATTAAAAATCACATGTGACCAAAGTATCAATTACCTGTTTATAGTTGGTTTAAAATGATTTTTATAAAGACGTAATGATAAAAATATCAGTTATATAAAATCTAATTGGCATACACTTTTTATGTACATTACTTGTAGAAAAAGAAATGTTTTTATACTCTGGGTTGGGTAAGTGTTGATTGCTGTCAAAATCAAATATTAAAAGTGTAATAAAAAATAAAGGAAATGAAACAAAACTTGAGCACGATGATTGTACTATGTTTGTTTAGTAGTATCTAGTATCGGGTTCGAGTATCGAATTTGTAAAGTAAAGTAATGAAAATAAAATTTCGAATTTGAGGTTACGTTACATTGTAAATTAAAAGAAATTTCATTAATTTGAATTAATAAGAGAAAAACTAATTTATCATTGAAGATCATTTTTATCAGCTTCCTTAAATTATTTAATTAAATATAATAGGATATTGATTGAACATCTTATATAGATTATTAAATGTCTATTTTTTTAAATAAGCACAATGATTAAAAACTAAATTTCTGAATTTACGCATAAAAAATAAAAAAATTCATATAATATATTTTATGAATCAGACTAGATTTTATTTGGTTTAAATTTTAAATGAAAGATTGAAAACAGATCATCTACAGATCCAGATATCAAATACAATAACAGTGGCGACGACCTCTCCTCTTTTGTATGTGGAGCTAATTTTGTATTGAAAATTAAAATAAATATACTGAGAAAATTCTAAATATAAATTCTGACCTGATCATACGACGAATTAAATATTTGAGGAAAAAAAATTTTTTTCAGTACATATTTTATTTTGTGCGACGAAGTAACGATTGGTTTGGTGGTGTACTATAAGAAAAATAATTTTCCCGCACAGTCAGATTTTGTACGAATTCGAATATAGTCGTGAAAATAAGAAATTTTAATAAGAAACTTAATAAGAACTTAATAGAGATTTGGTTAAATATATGACAGTGCTTGCCTTTATTTCTGAATATTATTTTTAGTTATTCGTGATACGGTAAAATAAAAATCGTAAAAATGTCAGAAGTACCAGAATCAGTTAAGAAATGTGCAGAAATGCTAAAAGGAACAAAAAGTGATACAGAAAAATTTGCAGCATTATTCATGGTGACAAAACTGGTTAAAGGAAAAGATTGTACACCAGCTGCAAAAAAAGTACTTTTCGAGGCAATCGGACTTCAATTTTTGAAAAAATTGTTATCATCAAAAGATATACCTGACGATTGTCCTCCATTAGTTTACAAAAGCGTAGCTCTTTCGATTTTAACATGCTTCTGCCATGATCCAGATTTAGCAACTCATAAGGATATGATTGACACCATACCAACACTTTTGGAAATTGTTCAAACTGCTGATGATGTTGAAAATGATGATAATTTAATAGTGGTCAGTGAAGCATATAGTTGTCTTCAAAGTATTGCTTCGTATGAGCCAGGACAAAAGGCATTGCTTGAAATTGGAGCTATTCCTAAGATGTCTCACATTTATTCTCAACAGAGTTTCCAGACAGATGAGGCTTTACATATACTCGTGACTTTGACTAGTAAATTTGGACGAGCTTGTTGGACTGATGACCCTAAACCTTTTCATGGTCTTGTCCAAAGAATAGCTTTAGATATGGAAACTGATCACACCGAGAGAAAATTCGAGTTATGCAGTATTCTATCATCAATTTTATTAAGTTGTCGCAGAGAAATTATCGTGAATTCGTTATCGGGAGAAATTTGGCCCGAAAGTATTTTCAAATCTGTAAGTGACATTTTAAAGAGTAAAATTGGTAAAAATCAAAGAGATCCTTGTTTACAATTGGCTGCAGCAACGCTTCAAGTGCTAGGCATTCAATGGGCACTTATGAATGACGAAAAGCAATTTTTTTCGCTATTAATACAGTTAGCTGCTATTGAAGTTCGAATGCAAATGGACGACAAGAAATTGGAAGCGACATTTAGAAATGCTAATCTCATGTCATCATGCTTTATTATTCTGGAAATGTGTATTGAATACATGGCAACCGATCAACTTGAGTTGGAAGATAAGGAGAAAGTATCTATCTACACAGCTTTGAAAGGCGCATTTAATTCTGTTGTGGCCGTGCTTATAAGAATATCTGGTGATAAAAACAGAGATAATCTGTCCGCTAGAGATAAATCATTTGTTTATGCGACTGTCAGAGTTTTAGCTGCTTGGTTGGCACAAGACATACAAGTATTGCGTCCAGTAATTAATAAAATCTTACCCTATATGTTTCAATTAGCTAATGAAACTTTTAGAGAAGCTCGTGCATTTAGACAAGAAAAGAAAGAAGGTGATCCTCCAATTAATGTTCTACGTGTAATGTTACCTGCTATGTGTCATTTAACTGTGGAAGAACAAGCTCGAGCAATTATGTTCAATATAAAACAAGAAGAAGTATTAGTCGAACTCTTGGAATATTACTTTTCGATTGTGCATTATAAAAAACCACCGATTCCAAGAGCAGAGCGTTTGAAACGAATGAATGAGCCAGATCCGGTGCCAACTCCGCAGCAACTAGAAGAAATGGAAGATGCTCGTGCTGCAATCGGCAGCATATGCAATATTCTTATGAACATGACTGTTATGGATTCAAAATATGTCGAAGAAAGTCCTATATTTGCAAATTTGTTTAAATTTATTTGTGATAATTTACCAGAATTGAAAGAAACTCCTGATAATTTAGTTGTGCATGGTAATCTATCAATTTTGGGTATTTTATTACTTAAGCAACAATGTAAAAAAATAAAAAAAAATGATTTCTCAATTTGTCGATACATCAAAGCAACAATTCGTTTTCTTTGGGATGCTTACACTATAGATGAATCGAATGATCCGACTGCATTAGTAGTCTCTATTAAATATAAGGAGCATTGGAACGAAATGGGAGAATTATGGTTTATTGGAATGCAAACTATGTGTGGAATTCTCTCGAATGTACCATGGATATCAGAATTTACTTTGGAGAGCGGTTGGGCTGAAGGTATCCTTCAAACATTACAAAAAGTTAAGATTGGAACAATACCAGAAAATGTAAAAGGAGCATATGAAGATTTTCTAATATCATTGGTCGATGCCAATCCAGATGTTGCGGAAGTATTGAAAAAAGCTGATGCTTTACGAGTATGCCGCAATCATAAAATGATGGCACTTGGAAAGAAATTATTTGGAGATTAAATTTAATTACGTATTAAGAATTAAACAAAACTAGATTTAAGATGAATTTTTGTGGATTTTCTTGCTTTTTATCATTTTATTCTTAAGTTTCATTTTATCCTTTTATCATTTAAGTATTTTTTTAATGTAGTTGAAAAAAAAAAAAATAACTAATTAATTTTTTCTATTTTGTACAAAAATTGAAGAAAATAAAATTTAATAAAAATTTCTAAAAAAAACTATTTCGAAAATTTTCTAATTTTTTTCGGAGTAAACAACGAAAAAAAAAAGAACAATTAGCAAAACATATTAGATAATTTATAATTTTATTAATAGAAAATTTCTCCATTTTTCATTATATTGAATTTTCATCAACTTAAATTTTGGTAAATAGTTTTCCTACCACACACATTTGGATTGAATAAAAAATAATACGTAGAACATTTATTTTTTATGTAGTTTTCAATTTGTTTTTTTCCTCTTTTTTTTTTTTTATGAATATTTTATGTTTTTGTTTTGTTTATTTATCTAAAAATACAATTTTCAGATACACATAATAATACTTAATACGTACATTATTACATTTATTTTATATTTGTACGCTTGTAAAAAATTTCATGATGGTAAATGACTAAAAATAGATTGGGAAAAGTCGAAAGTGAATACCAAAAACTTGAGAATTTCAAAATGTACAATATTTATGTACCTATTACCCATGGAATATACTTTTTATATGTTCTATACTACATAGAAAATTCTTAATTTTTCTTATTTTATCTGAAACAAAGAACAAAAATTTTAAATTGATATTGAAATGAAAATTCTATTTATAACATCGTAATTATTTGAAATATTTTTCAAAATTTTTATTTATTTTCCACAACATTGATTTTTATTGAAATTATTTCAAGTTTTTATTTTTTCTACTTTCAAATAATATAACAACAATACTAATGTGATTTAACACTTTCAACAAATTAAATTCAATAATTTATTTTAATTAAAATTTAATAAAAAAAAAACAGTAATGAGAAAATTATCAAGTCATGTGAGAAAATTCATAAAAATTAAATTTTCTTTTTTTGAACCATTTGAACCATGTGGAAAAAAATTAAAAATCATCTGTATTTCACTGTATTAATTTAAGTATTTGTTTGGCCTAAAATAGGGTGATCATTATATATTTTTAGCAAGCAAAATTATTATTAATAAAAATTATTGGTTTATTTTAAAATATTGAAAATGATTTCCATTGTAAATTAATGATAGTTTCTGGATTTAGAAAAAAAAAACATCGATTCTTTTACACTAATTTTTGATCACTTTTTCTTATACATAAATCTGCTCTTTATATATTCGACAATAACAAAAAATTTCTGATTAAAAATTGTCATTTTAAGCATTCGATATTTAAATTCGTTAACTTTATGAAATATATTCAAATTTTAGTTAGTTGTAGTAGGAGTTCTAGAGTCAGTCACTATTATTCATGATGTTTTTCAATCTATGTACATAAATAAATATACGTATGTATATGTATGTGCGAACATAATTATTGTTTTTATTTTTTTATGTTAGTAGATTTTATTAATGATAATATTTTCACTTTTTTAAATTCGTATTTTTATCATAAATTTGGCATTGTTCCATCGAATTATTAATTCATCTTTGTTTTTAAATTTAAACATTATTTTTCATTATAACCCCAAAAGTACATATAAAGAAAATATATTTTATTAATTTATATTTATTGTAATTTTTTTTAACATAAATGTGCGTGTATGTTTTATACATGCTTGTGGTTGTGGATATCCATTGAATAACAATAATAATTTAATATAACGTCATTAAGTAAATTTTTTCTTGTCTGTTCCTCTATACGACGACGCATTCAAAATGTTTCAAATAAATAAAAAAAAATATTGAGATAAATATTATTTTCACTTCTTGCGTCTTAGTGAAAAAAAAAAAAAAACGTCGTACTGCGTTATTTTTTTTTTATATACATAGTATATGATCTATATCCTTTCTACAAAAATATAAACATATAAAACGTGTAACTTGCATATATGTAAGTACAGATTCGTAAATATTTGTATACATTTTTTAATTCATTAATTTGGATAAATGCCAGAATTGTTTGTAACGCCAGTCAAATGTAATTATGAATATATGTATTTTAAATATTGTAAATAAAAAGGAAGTTTTTTTTTTTTTCATTGTAAATAAAATTTATTCGTTTTACCTTATTTGAAAAATTTTAAAAAATCAACAAAATATAAAATAAAATGCATTCACATTAAAATAATAAATATATTCGAGATATGAGATATTTCTTTGTTTAAAATTATTATTGTTTAAAATTTTTATTTTATACAGTTATGCGATATTCTACAAGAACAATATGGTTTATCACATGAAGATGCAGACAATTGTACAACAAAATTTTTACGTTCATTTCGTAGTTGTCCAGATAATTCGCAGACAACATTGGATTCATGGCGTTCATATTTATGGTCTGAAGCATTACCAATAAATTTAAAACATTTAAATTTAAAAATTTATGAACAATGGTTAAATTTACGTTATCGTTATCTATCATTAACATCAGAAAATGATGATATATTAAAAAGATTACGTAAAACATATTTACTAGCATTAATAACGAATGGCCCATCAAATGCACAATGGGAAAAAATTCATAAATTGAATTTATCAAAATATTTTGATTGTATTTTAGTATCATCAGATTTACCATGGGAGAAACCAAATCCGAATATATTTTTAACTGCCTGTAATATATTGAATGTTAAATCGTCTCAATGTGTTATGATTGGAGATAAAATTGAAACTGATATTAAGGTATGTGCGTAATTTTTAGTGGTTTTTTTTTTATATTTTTTTGAAAAAAAATTTTAATTCAAAAAAAAAAATTTTTTTTTCAAATTCATAAATCAAAAAAAAAAATTTACCAAAAAAAAAAAAAAATAGAAAATTGTTGTTTCATTTTTTCGAGATTTTATTTTATAGAATTTTTTTATATTACCAATTTATCTAACAGCACTAAAAATGGCCAATAAGTATTGATACCAACTTGGTTGGGTAATACAATTAAAAAAAATTTAAAGGAAATTTTATTATTTTTTTTTCTATCTTGTGTGTTTATTTAAAAAAAAAAAATATATTATATTATGTGTTTTTATGTTTTATTTTATTACAAGAAAAGAAAATTTATTTATTCTTTCGTTTTATTTTATTTTTTATTTTTTTTCTAAAACCTCCAAACGTTTGTAAATTTGATTTACAATTCAAATTGATGATGAAAAATGAAAAAAACATTTTGAATATGTAAAATTATATACATATGTATCAAATATAAATTTATAATTTCATTTAGAATTCATTTGCTATAGAATAAAATTATGAAATTTTTATAATATATGTACTCATAAGAGTATTTTATATTGAAATTACAGAATGAATATGTATTTGATTACATATACTTTTTATCTCTTGTGTTAGAGGTAATTTCATACATATTTTATACATTGTATACATACTTGTATTTGTATTGTATGATAAAAATTAATTTTTATTTTTTTTTAATTTAAAATATGTAATGGAAAATTTCGAAACAAACAAAGAAAAGTAAAATATGTGTAATTCCATCATAATGTGCATTTAAAAAAATACAATATGTATTTATTTTGTATAAAAATTAAGAAGACATAAGTATATTTTAACATTACGTACCTATGAAAAAAGGATATACGAACGTGTACAATACATAAGATTAGAAATACACACATAATACCATAAATGTTAATTTAAAGTAAGTAAGCTAGATATTAATTCTTTTTTTTTTATTTATTTATTTATTTAAATTTTTAATAATAAAAAAAAAAAATTATTATTATTATTAGTTGTTAAAGGGCATAAGGAATGGTTTTTATAAATTTATGAATAAATAATAATTCAGTTAAATCTGTTAAATTTTATCAATCAGAATACGAATTTTTTCGTTGATAAAATTTTTGTTTTTTTTTTTATTTATTTTTAAAAAAATTACAAAAACTAAAATTAGAAAAATGTTTGCAATGAAAATGTTTGTACATTTTTATTTTTCTTCTCTCAAATATGTATCTTGTGATATTTGTGTATCTGAATTTAGAATTTATAAATTTTAAATGGTCGAAATAATGAAAAAAAAAAAAAACAAAAAAACAACAGCGATAATATAACACACGCATTATATGTGCATGAATGCGCACCTATAGCTAGCTAGTCCTAAATTACAAATTTTCAAAATTAAATTTAAAGTAAAATATGTACATATGTACATCTATACTACATTTATTACTAGCTATAGTAGTACATTATGAATGTTGTATTTACCGATTAAACAAATTTGATTTGATTTTTTATCGGTTCGATAACCGCAAAAGAAACAAGCAGTAAATTAATGATCCGCACCGCTCCGACCGACCGACCGTCCTCATGAAAATCTTTGCATAGAAATTTAAATGAAAATAAATATATATTTGATTTGTATCATGATATTTAATTGAATGAATATGTTTTCTTGAATTATATTTTGATTTCTTTCTCTGTATTGTATATCATAACATAATACAATTAAGAGTAGAATTAAATTTCAAGAATAAATTCAAATTAAAATTGTTCATGTGTTTTTTTTTTTTTTTTTTTGTTTCTTTATTTTATTTCTTTGTATGATTTATGTATTTTATGTATTTTATGAAAGAAAATGATAATATATAATAATTTTAAAAATGTATGTAATTATAAATTTTATTGATTATTTTATGTTATTATTGTGTATTGTATATTATTTTAATTTTCTTTTCTTAAATTTTATTTATTTTTTAAAAAATTATCATTTATATTTATATATATATATTTCTTATATTACATATTACATATACATATATACATATACATATATGCATATATATATTATATTATATATAAATTTAAAATAAAAAATATACTTTTTAATTTTTGTGTATATGTTGTTATTATTATGCATAAAAATTTATATGAAAAAGTTTTGTGCCTTAAAATAAAAACTATAGGGAGCAAAAGATGCAAAATTGGCAGCAGCTATTTGGTTACCATTAAATCAATCATCGTATAATCATACAAATAATGACGATAATAATAATAATGATGATAATGTGCCAGATATAAAAATTTCAAATCTTATGGAACTTCTTAAATATATACCGATACAATCTACTACAACAACAACAACAACAACAGCAGCAGCAGTAGTAGCAGCAACGACAACAGCAATGACAACAACAACAACAACAACATTGAATGCAAGACGTAGAAGATCATTTCATAATCAGATAACATCGAAATCATCATCAGTATCAACAAGAAGATATCCAGTATATAAGAGAGTAACATCATTACCAGAATTTGATGGTTACAGTGATAACAATAGTTTGGATAGTAACTATAGCTGAGTACTGTACGATAATGATGTACTATCAAGTACTATACTACATAAAAACTCTGATATTTTGGGATTAATTTTTTTTTTTTAGTATTAATAAGCAGCAATTTTGTAGTAGAGTGGTAGTAGTAGTAGTATAATGGCAGTAGTTAGAAATTTATTAAGAATTACGGGATTTAATTTTTTTTTCTTTTTAATTAGAATGTCTTGTTTTATCAAACAGAGAAATTTATTTAAATATTTAATTTTTTATTAAAAAAAAAATATATATGTATATATATTTTAACACTAATTTAAATGAAATAAAAATTAAAAATAAAAATGATGCTCACTTAATTTTCGAAACCGATAGAAAACAGAGAACAAAGAGATTTTATTTTTTATTTTTTATTTTGTTTTTCTTAAATACATACATATACGCCAAAGATTATCATTTTTTTTTTATCCTAAATGAAAAAAAATTTTTTTTTTTTTGTTTTAATTTCTAAAATCATGATGTGATAAACGAACCACACAGTATAAACAAATTTTTTTTACGTATAAAAAATATTATAATGATGTATTTCTAATAATAGTCCAAACAATAATAGAACGATAAATTTGATATTTTTATTTTCTAAAAGAAAACAAACAAACAAAAAAAACATATATTCTCATTTAATATTCGAACAAAAAATAATATTCAATATTTAATATTTTTAAAAATAATCTACACAGATAATCGATAAATTTACGTTTTTGCAAATTAGTGAAAACGTGTACAAAATAATTTCACAGTATTCCTTCAAATATTTATTACAACAGCTAATTTAAAATAAATATTCCATTAGACAAGAATAAAAATGTTTTTACTTAAAAATATGTAACCATTTAACCAACGTACAAAATTTTGATCTATGTATTTAATTTATTTTTAAAAAAAAAAAAAAACTTAAGATCTACATAAAATTATAATAAAGGCAAAACAAAAAATTAGTACAAAATAATGAAAAAAATATGTAATTAAATTTAAATATTTTCAACTCCCGATATAATTAATATTCAATTAAAATATTTTTAATTTACATACAAATACACAAATTACCTTTGATCTCGTCTGTGAAAATTTTTATTCTTTCCTTTGGAGGAGAACGAGGAAACCATATTGAAATACGAAAAAATGAAAAAAAAAATAAAATAAAAAAAAGAAATGTTTTCTATAAAAAATTTTTTTATTCGGTACGAAATTATTTATATGTATTTGTAATTTTTTCATGACATAATAAGAAAAATAATAATAATAATAGGATAGATAAAATACATACATATTTTTTAAAAATAATAACGGTGATATTTTACTTAGCACGATACGGTGGTAATTAAGATAACGAACAATTTTAATAGGAAGAAAAACAAAAAAAAAAAACAAAATATATATAATTTCGAATATGTAAATATGTAAAATGAATGTATCAAAAAAAAAAAAAAAAAAAACCTAGAAATAAGTAAAAATAAATAAGGATGAAAAACTGTCTTCTAATTGAATTAGTAGAACAGTCTTTTTTTTTTTAATTTTCATTTAATTTAAAATTATAAATTTTTTTTTTGTTCTTTATGCTGTTTCTTTTGATATCGAAAATTTTTGTGATGTACATAAGGGCTTATAAATATGTATATGTATAATAGATATAAAACAGATAAAATTATTTTTATAAAAATGACGGATTATAAAATAAAATGAACAAAATACGAAAATGATTGCTGACAAATTGTCATTTTGGTTTTTTTTTTCTTTTTTTTTTTTATCCTGATATCATTTTCATTTAAACGAAAATAAAATGAAATATTAAACAATGAATTTTTAGTTACATAAAAATTTTCTTATATTTTTTCTTATAAAGTACAAAAATGAAAATACATATAATTTTCAAAAATTTTTTCAATATTTTATTATTTATGGTTTATGTTGTTATTGTATATCCCCAAGGATCAAGTTGCTCATTCATTAGTGCCAATGATGATTCTGATATTTTTAATAGTAATTCAGCAAGTTTATGTCTTGAATACACTTTATATAATTCACGTTGTTCGGATGCAATTTCATCAGCTAACCGTACACATTCCTTATAATCACCAGATAAATGTAAAACTTTATGCAAAAGTAAAACAATTTCTGGAATGCATAATTTTCTTAAACATTCCATTTGATATAATCTATTCTCCCATATATTCATTTCAATATCGTTTATTTCTTTTGTTGTATCAGGATCAATTAGCCAACCTTTATCAGGAAACAGTAGTACATTGAAAAGTAAATCTTTAGTAGCTGAAAATTTCAAAATATTTTTATTAAATAAACACTTTCAAATAGGTAGCTATATAATATGTAGATGGAACTTACTTCGTGTTTGCTCTTCCAATTGATTTTTCCATCGTTCCAATTCAATTTTGTAAGTTTTTTGCTTGTGTTCGGAAGCAATTCGTTCGGTGAAATTTGAATTCATTTTTATATCTTCTGGTTCCTTTGGACGATTGTAGTACAAAGTTATCCAATCATTGAAACCTTCTATAGCTGCTAAATATGTTTTATGACATAGATATTCCTTGATACTGCATTCTTCTTTTTTAGGTAAATTTTCGTTACCGCCATATACTTCTATTATCTGAGATATTGTATCATTTGAAATCATTCTAAGTACCCTCTTAACATTCTCAATTTTGCTATCGGCAAGAAATACACGAATCATAGCGTTTGCTTGCCATAAAAGTTCACCTTTTTGTTCAGTATAAAATGTAAGCCATTCAAGTGCAGAGATTTTCACTTCATCAAACGGAGATATTTCACCTTTTAATTGATTATCTTCTATTTCAGATCGTTGGTTACGAATCGTTTCAACTGCATGACTTGTAATCGACTGAACATCAAGACCAGCTTTTACAGCTTCTTCTAAAACCAATTTTCTTTTTTCAGTTTCCTTTATGGTTTGCAAAAATTTTGAATACATTAAAATTTGCAAGTGTCCTGGTAATTCTGAAGTATAAAAAGCTACCAATTGTGCATCACCTAGTTCGATTAAACACTCAACGTATGCTTTTATAACCTGATCTGCAGTCTCTTCCCGATCAACTCGTCCTATTTGCCTCATAAAAAGTATTATGTGTGCAAGAAATCTTAACATTTGGGCTGATAGACGTTTATTTTCAATCCAATCTTGCATTTGTTGCAGTAACTCTGAAATATTATCCATTATAAAATGTTTTTGAATTACACTAATTGGATTCTTTGCCGATTCTTGAATATTTAAATTTTTGTGAAAGGAAATTTCGTCGAAAATTTGTTGTAAAGACATTTTATTCTTTTCATAATTCTCTGGCATTGGAAGATAACTTTTTGTACAACATGAACGTATTTCACTTTCTACACGAATATCAATTTGAACTTTCAAATATGCCCATAACAGATCTTCCCATGATTCACTTTGAATTGCTAAAAGTGACTGTAAATGACCACAAAATACTCCAGCTATCGCTCTTGTATAATCATCAAATTTTTTATTATCTGCCATCATCCATGCAAACTTCTTCCAAATATCTCTTCTAGGATTTCCTTCAATTGGTTTTTTCTCAATGTCATTAGTTGAATCATAGTTTGGGTCTTCATAAAGTCGCCAGCCTTCTAAAATTGCAGCTCTCCATAGTTGACCACAATATTCACACAAAGCTTTTGCATCTTCAATACGACCATGACGAATCAGTTGAAAAATATGCTTAACCAATCGTTCATCATCTTCCATATCTAATGGATGAAGTGTTCTTTTCTCTCGATGTGGAGCGTCCGGATCAAGACTTTTAACAATCTCTTGGGTTCCACTAAATTTTACAGTATTCGGAAATTGTAATTGATGTAAGGTGTTTTCCCAACCAATGGTTCTATCAGTGAAATGCGGTACTTGTATCGAATGTTCTTGAGCACAAGCCTCCAGCCAATCAACAATCAGTTGATATTCACGAAGTATTGCATTCGCTGTAATTACATGGAAAAATTAAATTTAATTCTTATGAAAAAAATAATTATCTTACTTGAATACAGCGCATTAACAATTTCCTTTTCAGAACCACTCAGAGTTGGAATTTCACAATCAACATCTTCCTTTTGAATCATAATTCGATCTTTGTATAAGCAATGCAGTAATTTCCAGGTATTTTTCTCTCTTTCCAACCACAATATATCCTTCATCTTTTGCTCGACAAAGTTTTTTTTATCATTTTTAATCACTTCATCCAAAACATCTGAACAAATCTGAATGAAATCTTGAATGGTGTCGAACATTTCAGTTTCGTTTGTACGACTCTGTAATATTTCTAAGAATTGAGGATACAATATATTTGTTTTTTCCTTCGATAATGATACAGTATCATTAATTCCTGTTAATCTTGATAAGTTAATATCCTGTTGTGAACCAAGAAAAAGTCCTGTTTTATCAAATGAATTAAACGATACATTTTTTTCCAAAAAACTTTGAACATCTTCAGGCAGTAAAATTGTATCATCATCTTCCATTGAATGGATAATGTCATCATTCTGAATTTGTGAAGAATACCTTTCTAATGTTGAATCATTTAATCGAATCAAGCCTCTTCCATGCTGCTTTTGTTTCAGACTAACAAAACTGCTATGCATTTTTAATATACAATTTTTCTTTTTTTTTCGTAAAAATATGAAAATTATAACCTCAAAAAATTGTGTTTATCGAGAATACGACACTTTTAGTATTAAAAAATTATAATAAAAAAACAATTAAATTTATCTACAATTATATTTTCTTTGAATTACATATTTTACTAATATTTTCCAAATAAAATTTTAACTGACGCGAAAATAATAATTTACTATAATATTACGAACATAAACACTCAACGTTAACAGCTTCTTCACTTAATTTTAATTCCTCAACCTCAATTCAATTCAACTTTAATATCAATCAATTTTTATATTTATTTATTTAATTTAACCGTATTTCGCAATCCGGTTCCTACTTCATTTTATTTTCTTCCCATTCCGTTCCTAATTTTGACGTCTATTTCAAATTCAAATTCTATTTTATTCTTTATTCATGTACTTCTTTATCTTTTTGTTCAGATTACCTAATTATAATATGAATGATGGGCTCTGTGCTGATAAAATCGATTCATGACTTTCGATATTTTTGATTATAGGAGCGGAAACGGTAGCTGATTTTCGGATTCTAGTTTGTAACGACCATTTTTTTGCTCATTCAAAATGTTATTAATTTGATTCTCAAATGTATATAGCAAATTAATGAAGGAATATCTCTGAAATTTATATTTTTGTTTTGAATTAAGGAATTTACTATAAGAGTTTGAATATTTTTCTCCTAAATCCATCCATCTTACTGATTCACACAACGAAAATAAACTTAGAATAGAAAAAAACATTTTTCTTCTCCTTTTTTATAAAAAAAACTGCTTTACTTATATAAAATTAGTTTTAAAAAAATACATGAGAATGTTTTTATCGGTGGAATATACTTATACTAAACATTAACAATAATAATAATACTAAAAATAGTTTCATTTGATCTTTTACATTATATACTACATATACACATATTTTAAAGTTCTCTACATCTTCATCGAGTCTTTTTTCAGTAAGTTCGTTTCAAAATTTGGATCTGGTTTCAATGATGGTGTCATCGATCGTGTACCAGATGTATATGGTGCAAGTCCACCTTTCTTTTGTTGAGCAGCTGATGTTGCTGCACGTCTAGATCGTATTTTTTCCTCCATTCTGCTAGGTACCATGTAACAATTTGATTCTCTGTTACATAAAAAAGTGACAAAAAAAAAATATTTGAAATATAAATTTATGTAAAAATAATTTGATATTTTAGTGAATTACTTGTAAACCATTTTCTTTCTATCATTCCATGGGAAAGTCCATTGAATTGGCTGTAGAAAATAATTACATAAAATGAAAATTTATTAGATAGTATTTACAACGCATTGAATATAAATTAAATTAAAATTACTCACTTTAAAGTCTCTGCGCCATGGTTTGCCTGCGTGTTTTTAAATGCAAAAAATAGTTAAAAATAAAAAAAATTACTATTGTAAAATGTATATTTTTTGATTTAAATATTAAAATCTTACGTGGTTTAAACCAGAAATCTACTGTGTATTCATCATCACTTTCAGCATCATCGTCACTATATACATACATAAAAATAAGTATAAAAGTCAATATTTAAAAAATTGCATCACAGACAGAGTACAAATTCGATTACATAACGTTTCATATTTTTTCAAAATTTTCTGAATTAAGTACATACCCTTTTACATAGATTTTAACATATTTCCCAGATTGTCTGATCAATTTTTGTGCTTCCATTAACGTTAAATTATCTGCTGGTGTATCATTAATTTGCGTAATAATATCACCAACACGCATACCAGCTCTCCTAGCATATCCAGATCTCGATACATTTATTATTGTTAATGGTTCGTATTGATCTATTCCACCAGTAACTTCAAATCCCCATAGCACATCGATAAAGGACATAATCCTTATATCTGTTTCAAGTGTATATGTGATACGAAGTTCATATTCAACATTATCAAATGCATCAGATTTATATTTAGGTACCCTTATTGTATTTGTCTCGATCATTCTACATTTATAATATATAAGAACAAATAAATTATTTATTTATAACCATATTTCACTGTTATAAACTTCACACATATAACTCTTATTTGCTAACCTGCTAATTTTTTTCAGTTAATTGAAATTAATAATTCAGAAATCGATTACACTTTTAAAGCTGTACCCTTTATAAATATTTTTAAACGATAATTTTACGATAAATTTTAATTTATTTAGACTGTATACTAAATATTATTTTTTGTACAATTGCTTTTAGATCACTGGTAAATGTTGTTATTCACCACTCGATTAAAATTCAATTAAACAAATTACAGAACAATTAGATGATATTTATAATAAAATTATTCAATGTCACACTTTATTTGTTTATTTGTATTTCGGTGACAATGAATTTTTTTTAGATGTTGTAATTTATGATGACATTAAATTTAATATTAATAGCATCATGATAACATCACCGTTTTGATTACAGCAAGAGAAGAAGAACATTTTTTTTTTTTTTGTAGTTCTAATGAGGGAGTAAAAATTTCAACTAATAAATATCTTCAAAAATGAATTTGCTACATAGATATACCTGTATAGCTAGCACTAGCTAGTTACCAAATTAAATGTCAGCTTTTATTTAATTTCATTAAATATTTGAGTTTTCAAAAGAAAGTTTCATTTTTAATAAAATATTATATCGAGTAAATTTTATTACTATAAAATCTAATACTTATTATTTATACCTATATCCTATGCATAAATTTCTCGAGTACCCTGTAATTTTTATTTTTAATTCAATGTAGTAGTAGTATTATCATTATCATCATGATTAAAGCAATTGACATTGATCTATTGATTGATCGACATTTCATGATTATTTATTTATAGATCGTTTTTTATTTACGACAAACTATTTCAGAAACAATTAATTTCTTATTCAACAATAATTAACCCAATAATTTCAATTTTAAAGAATTCTTATGTGGAAAAGATTCATTCAATATTAATTATCCTAAACAACATCTGTATTAAATTTTGTATTCATATATATAATTTTAAGATAGTATAAGGATGCGTATGCAGGTATTTCTTTAGTTGAAATTGTAATTGTAAAAATTTTAATTGATTTGTAATTTATCTTCAATCGATATCATATATTAGTTGTAGAATATTTGTTCAAATTTTGAATTTTTCTTATTAAGTTTCCAAAGTAATTTTTAATTCAAAAAACTGAGAAACCAATACAATATAATTACTGCAAATCTACATAAATGTATTTTATAGCATTTGCAATAAAGGCATGTATAGGTATATCACACAATAAATCCATATCAAGGATGAATAAATAAAACTTTTGTACATTTATAATAGTATACGCTGCGCTGTGATAGTATGCAGTATGCACTCGTATTTTCAGTCTTCATAAGAAAAAGTTGATTTTCTCTCTTTGTAAATTACGAATAGTGTACATGACAAGCACGGAAAGTCGGAAAATCAAATAACAATATTTAATACTTCCTTTTTCTACTACTCTTTATATACATATTCACTATATTCATTTTTGAATTTTCTTATATAGGATTACTAACAGCAAGAAGTCATTATCTGATTATATCATGATTATATCATGTTTGAGAAAATGAGAAAATAATAAATAAAATGCAATTTTCATTTTTTTTGTTAAATTTTTTAATTTTTTTTTTTTTTTTTTTTTTTTGATAAACAATTTCAAAATTTACAATTAAAACTTACACAGTATATGAGTATAGAGTGTATATATAAGTAATAATTAATGTGTATATGTATACAATAATTATATATTATTCAAGGCGAAAATAATGAAAGAAAAATTTATATCAGAATGAAATATTACAGAATGGGAGAAGAAAAAAATGAAAAATTTTCAATTAAACACATCAATATTATTAATTTATTATATTAAGTATAATTTGTAGTGTAATGTATGTATATAGAAACGTTAAAATTCTTCTTTTATTTATTTTTTTTTTTGCATTTAAATTCAAGTACATGAAATTGGTGTTGGCGATGGTGTTGCACATCTTCTTATATCCTCTTCCGCTAATACTTTTGGTGGTCGTACTTCAATACCACGTATTGGTCCTCTTTCTAAATGATGAATTACTTTATATACTTCACTTTTTTCTAAATCGATTTTCTTTTCTGGCTTTTGATATTTTAAGAAATTCACCCTAAATATACAATAATATATAATAGAAAAATATTAATTTATATTGTTTCTGTTTTCTTTTTTTTTTTTTTTGTTTTTCTATAAAATTCGAAGTCATATATAACTAACAATTTTTTTTTTTTTTAATATAATTTAAACATATAACATGTTGATGCTAACCGAAAGATTATTACTGAATTCACAAAAATATTACAATAAATCGGTTAGATTTAAATGAAACAAAATTAAATTCAATGCCCTAATAAATTATTACGCAAAATTATATCTATACATACAAAAATGAATTATATGAAAATACATAGTATCCTTACCTTTGTTTTGGTTCCGCTGTTAATGCAATGAAATTGTAATGCCTGTAAAGGTTCATATATTTATATGTACAAATACAAATACATATTATTTATGTTTGCAATAAGAAAATATATTGCATGTATACTTTTTTATTTTATACGATGAACATTCTTTTTTTTTTCATCATAAAACCTACCTGAAAATTTTTGTTGATGTATTGGATTCTTCACAAAAAATTTGATTCCATAGATTTATCTACAACAAAACAATGTTAGCATTAAAAATAAATTATTTACAATTATATGCGTATATAATGAAAAGTTAATTAAAATTAAAAATTAATTAAATACGATGATAAAAATGATTATAATAAAGATGATTGGTGAGTTATACTATTGACACACTGCAGAGATAAACCATGGTTATCTCAAATGGTTTATCGATAACCTGGTATGCGGGGGTGACACATTTAAATTGAAGTGAACTAGTTTATGTATTCGCATACGACATCTGTCGAGATAAATTCAAGCACTAATTATTTTTCATCTAGTCAGCATGTTAGCTGAAATTTGGTTTGACAGTTTGTTTAAATATAATATAAAAACAAAAAAAATAACACAAACCTCAAAGATAACTGAGTTCTAGAAACTCGGTTAACTTAACCGAATTCTGAAAGTCGGTTATCGCAAAGATAAACCAGAAAACTCAGATAACCATAGTTTATCTCTGCAGTGTGTCAATAGTATTATACAATTAAGACAAAAAATGAAAATATGATGATGAGATTTTCAATTAGGTAAGTATATTGAAAAATTATAACGTTATCATACAGAGATTAACAAAATATATGAAACATTTTTAATAGTACAACCAACTAACACGAAAAGATTTTTTGTTCAAATTTTTAATCGTTATGAAAAAAAAAGAAATACCTTTCATCAGGTGGTAAATTAGAGATTTCTGATGTTCGTCTGTATGTCATATACGAGCATATTTATGTATACGTACATATGAAAATATATATAATAATGAAACAGTAAATGTACGAATATAAAATAATGCAGATAATAAATTTATACATGAAAAACGAAAATGAAAATAAAATTTTAATTAAAATACTAAAAAAAAATCAATGATCGCAATGATTTGAATATGAATATGATGATTTATTTTTTAATTAATTATTTTGATTGTATATTACTTATATTATGCATTTATTTAAACGTAAATATATTACCCTAAAGTTGTTCCAGTTATAAGTTCTGCCTGTGAAGTTAATACTTCAGCAATAAATTCATCATTATATGCATCTTTTGGTTTTCTCCATTTTCTTCCGCCTGGTAATATAAGCGGTCTTTCTTGCGGTGTTAATGGACCAAATAGTCTTTTTGATTTTCTTGGTGTACCTTCACGTATTGAACGTTGTTTTTGTTCTAATTCCGTTATAAGAGTTTGTTCCTATATAGACGTTGTTATATGATATTTGTTAAAAATTTGAAAATGATATTTTTTTTTTTCGAAATTCGAAACTGTTTTTTTTTTTTTCTGATTTTTAATGGAATTTAAGATTAATAATGTTTCATACAAATTTTGTTTTGGGTTTGTTTTATATTTTGTTTGTTAAAAATTGTAAATTGTATGTATATGAATCCTTGTATACATTAGTATAGGAAATAAAAATTAAAAAAATTACTAATTTAAAAAAGAATAAGAATTTTAACTATATAAAAGCATTTTGTGTGTATGTTTTTTTTTTCTACAAATATTCTACGGAAATTTTTTATTTGGTTGCACGATTTTTTCTCTCTTTTTTCTTAAAAAACTTTTCTTTCTTTTACAATTTCACAACTACATATATGTACGTTCAACAATTTACTATGCAATATTCAATAAATAAAGTATAAAGGATGTAAATTTGAAAATGATGCCCACCAATCTAAAGGTTAAATCTGACGGCAAGACTATTCTGCCGCTGTAATAATGTTGACAAATAATAATTTGCATTTATCTTTCCATGGATAAACAACCTGTATTGGAGCTAAATTCTAGAGCACAAGATTTTATTGGGCTTTTATTCAAATTTAAATTTTGATAATTAAATTAATTCGTAAAATTCATATAAACTAAATATAGCCTTAATATCTCTATGCTCACAATAAAACTCCATCAAGTTCCTTTTAAAACAGTTTAAAGTGAAGACAAAACTCAATTTAATGTGGTATCATGAATACCAATATTTTTAAAAAGAATATTTTAATTTTTTTTTTATATATTAAAAGAATTCACCGTTGTAAAAGGAACAAAATTTTACATTTTCAAATAACAAACCTTTTGTTTCTTGTAGGTAAGTTCATCCTGTAATTGTATTTCCTGTTCTTCTCTTCGTTTTTGTTCAATTTGTTCGACTGTAGGTCGTGGAGGTATATAAGGTATTTCTAAAATTTTTTTTTCTGACAATTTCGTAATATGATCCTGACATATTTTCATCATTTCTGCTGTCTCTGTATCTTTGCGATTAGCTGCAGCATATAGTCAAAATAATTACAAACTACCAATAATTAAAACACCATTAGTGATTTACCTTCTTCATTGAATTTCTGTTCCAAAGGTGTTGGTGATGGTTGGAGTCGAAAAGTTGGAAGCAAATCTGATATTTGCTTAGTGACAGCATCTAAAGTTGCTTGAATTGTTGATGGTAGAGTTGATAAAGCAAGAAGTTGCTTTTGAACATCAGCTAGTTGCTTTTCAAGTGCTAGCTCTTCTGCAGTTTTTTCAATTACTTCAATTTTTCTTTCAGTTTTTTCTGATGACTCCACAACTGTTTGAACTTCTTGGACAATATGTTGTTCGGTCACCGTTTCAGACATTTGATGAATTTCCTGAAGAAATTCATTTTGCTCTTCAACTTTTAAGGAAGCTTCCTCTAGATTGGGAACTTCTGAATCACTTGGTTCCGGACCCAAAGGTTCTTCCTCTTGAACTTCTGGTTCAGGTTCTGGCTCTGGTTCAATTACTGGTGGTGGCTAAAATTTGAAAACGAATTCCATCAAATATTAGCCACAATAAAATTTTTTCATTATAGAGTTCTGTATATACTTACTGGAGGAGATGGTGGTCTGTCTGGAGCTACGCGTGGTTTAGATTGTTTGACAATTTTAACCACGTACGGAATCCTTTTCGCCTCTTCTTCTAATTCTTGCTTACTTTTGGGAATTGGTCGATTTGGTTTTTGAAGAAATGTTGTCCATTTACGTTTCTCTTTTTCCAAATCTTTTTCAGTTTTTATTGATGATTCTTCATTCAAAGTTTGAAGAACTTCACTGCTCATACAAATACCAGGCTTTGGAAATACTCTGTAAATATTAACACTATACAAATTTTAAATTTTATTCCAAAATACTTTTATATATATATATGTATGGAGGCTGTAAATTGATCACACACCCAGTAACATCATGTTCTGGAATAATTTCTTCTTGACCAGACATTAATTCGGCAATTTCTTCATCTGCAGTGTTATGCTGATCATCAGGGTGAACTGATTGTGGTGGTATTTGATTTTCTTGAGATATTTGCTCTGTGATATTGGATACTGGACTCTTATTACATACATCTGGCGTATGTTGCACTTCGTTTTCATTTAATGTTTGTTCGTTTTGCTGAATTTCTTTACAGCTTCGATCCTGATGTTCATCATCATCTTGTGCTCTAAATTTTTTGAATTTAATTTTATAAAATCATTTTTAAAAGAAAACTTTTTTTTTATTTATACCTCATTACGCCGAAGAGGAAATTATTACCAGCATGCATGATAGCATCATGAGCATCATTATGAGTCATCCAACTTGTAGCTTCATCATTGATACGAACAATCACATCACCAACTCTAAGACCAGCTTCTTCAGCTAGACTTCCTTCAGCAACCTATACACATGTAGAACAGAATTACACAAGATTTTTTATTCAAACGATTTTTTTTTTTTTTTCAATTTAAAATTAAAAAATATAATATAAAAGAATGCAAATTCTTTATATTTAATCATAAAATTTTAATCCATATATGCGGTTGTGTGCTTTAATACATGCACAATCCAATTATTTTAGTTTATTTAAAAAATGTTTGCTCTACTTTTTAACGAATCGATAATGCTATCATCATGTATAATGTGTACGTGCTCAGAGTAATAGTTTTATTTTTTGAAATTTTATAATCTCCTGATTGATTGATTATTTATAAAAAATTAGTTTGGCAAATGTTAAAATTCCGTAACTGTCACCAATTATATACTATACACTTGCAAAAATTTCATCTGTATATATACATTTTATAATTTATAGGTATAGTTCATGGTCGTTAATTCCGATCCAAAATATTTAAAAATAAGTAAAAAAAAATTAAACAAATAAAAGAAAAGAGAAATTAATACAAAATAAAACTAAAAATTAAATACCTAACTTTTTTATTTTAAAATATCATCCGCCATTTTTTTACAATGTCTACATTTTTTTTTTTTTTTCTAAATTTTGAACTATCGAAAATATTTTTAATTATAAAAGCCGTAAATTTTATTTAAAATTGTTGCAGTTTTATGTAGGTACCAAAGAATTGATTATTATAAGAAATATAGATTTTAAATCCGGAAATTTCTTCAAATTTATTAAATGCACGCATACACGAATAAATGAATTTGATGATATTTTATATTACGTAACATTTTTGACCCCATTTGAAATTTTTTTTTTTTTCGTTAAATGAAAATCACTTTTTAAAATTCGAAAATCATATAAAATTCAAAAAAAATTTTCAAAACTATGATGAACTATAAAATGAATCATTTTTTTTTACCTTAATAACAGTTAATGGTATATCATAATCAGAACCACCAACTAATCGAAAACCCCAAGGTGCACTTTCAAATCGTGAAAATTTTAAATCAATAATCATTACTATTGAATATTGATATTATTAATGTTCGTATATGTGTATATATCACTTAGAAATACGTTCACAAATGTGTAATTTTTTTTTTAATTAATTCTCGTAAATTTTTTTAAATATTTATAAATGAATAATAAAATTTGTAATTGAAAAAAAAATATATATGAGAAATGAAATAATTTCTTTTATTTACGATCAAACGAATACAATAGAAATGATCCTTCACTTTATCACACCGAAATTATACGAACTCGATAAAATTTAGAATGTACTAATAATGTTATCGATCTATTATTAAATAATAATGTATTATCAATCCCACGATATGTAGATTGACGAATGAACTGTGAAAAATAATTGATCTATTGGAATCTAAGTGAAATGAATGCGCGCGTATGTAAAATCAGATTACGTTCCCTCTGAATGTTTTTTTTTATTTTAATTTTTTTTTTCTTATTTTAAATTTAATTCGCAATATAGGAAGCAATATAGAGAGAAGGTGTCTGTCTATACATTATTACCATATCTTCCGTGATTTATTCTAATATGTTTGAATGATTTAAATTATTTTAATGATTTCTAAATATATCTTATTGCATTTAAAAAAAAATAAAAACAAAAAAATATATACATATATATATGTATATGTAAAAATAAAAATAAAATGAAACAAAAATTTAAACATTTGTAATTATTGTTGAGAGAAAACAATGTGAATGAAAGTGATTCGATTCGAATCGATCTGAAACATTGTTGTTCGTATTGTAAATGATTTCGAAAAAATATTTTACTACAATAAAATGTTTTTTATTTTAATAATTCAAAGTAATGTGCGTAATAATAATTTGTATGGTTTGCTTTCATTTTATAGAATTAAAGATAAATTAATTTTGAATATATAATTACAGAACAGAAAAATAAAAATGAATTATTTTATTTCAATTAAAAACGATTTTTTTTATTGTCATATTTGTTTTACAAATAACAACCATATGTTAAACTAAAACGCTAAAACATTGTAATAAATGCATTACTGAGTATGTATATGTTTTCAAGTATTTTGTCGAACAAGTATATATACGTATTTATTGTCCTAGTAAAATTACTTATCCACGTTACGTTCGTCTTTTAAACGATAATTAATTTATTGAAGCAACTGCTTTTTCAGCTGCATCATCTAGATCTGAGGCTGTTTGAACATTTAATTTAGAATTTGCAAGAATTTTTCGTGCTTCTGTAACATTAGTACCTTCGAGTCTTACAATTAATGGTATTTCGAGTTTTAATATTTTTGACGCTTCCACAATACCCTTAGCAATTGTTGCACAATTAACAATTCCACCGAAAACATTTACTAAAATTGCTTTTACATTTTTATCAGCTATCAATATTTGAAATGCTTTTAGTACTTGTTCTTCTTTAACACCACCACCAACATCAAGAAAATTTGCTGGATTACCACCATGTAATTTTATAATATCCATTGTTGCCATTGCCAATCCAGCTCCATTTACAAGACATCCGATATTACCGTCCATTGCAACGTAATTTAAATTATATTTACTTGCCTCAACTTCTCTTGGATCCGATTCTGAATCATCTTCCATTGAAAATATATTTTTTTGACGGAATTGCGCATTATCATCAAAATTTAATTTCGCATCTACAGATATAACTTGTCCGTCATCAGTTTCTGCTAATGGATTTATTTCTATTTGTATTGCATCGACTTTTTCAAATAATTTCCATAATTTTTCCACTTCATTAGCAGCTTTTTCTAACAGATCTCCTGAAAATTCTAGAAACTTTGCAATTTCTAAGCACTGTTCTCTAGTTACACCTTTTTCAATGTTAATAGGAAGTGTTTTTATTTTTTCTGGAGTCTTTTCAGCAACCGCTTCAATGTCTACACCTCCAGCCGGTGATGCTATTATAACTGGCCCATTACTTTCACGATCCATTAATATACAAAGATATGTTTCTCTTTTAATATTAATACTTCTTGCAACCATCACCTTTTTAACAAGAATACCATCAGCTGGAGTTTGTTTTGTAATCAATCGATGTCCAATCATTTTATCAACTAAATCTATAACTTCTTCATATCTAAAATATTTTCAAAAATCCAAAATATAATTATTCAAAAAAATATATTTAAATTGTATTTCTGTTATTATTAATTTACTTTTTAGTAATATGAACTCCGCCTTGGAATCCATTTTCGAAATGACCTTTACCACGTCCACCAGCTAAAATTTGAGCTTTGACCACATACTCAGGAACATCTAAAAATAAATTTTGATATACCTATGAAATTATTTTTTTAGATAATTTTAAAAAAAAGAAAACCTTAATTACCAAAATTTTTGAGCACACCAGCATCCTCTTTTCCACCAAGTACTTTGAATGCTTGAATTGAAACTCCATTCTTCTCAAGCAGTTCCTTACTCTGATATTCCATCAAATTCAATTTTCGAATTTGTGATTTAAATAACTAAAATGCAAGTTTATTTTTATTTAAAGATCAATTCATCAATTTCAATTCAACAGTTTCAGTTGTTGATTACCTTTTGATAAAGTACACCTCTTCTCAATTGGCGTTGAAATGTAGCCGAAAACATTTTTTTAATACCTATAAAATTTCTTCAAAAAATTGTTAACAAAAAACAAGTAAAAATAAATTTGGATACAAAAATATTAAATTTATCGTTTTAAAAAAAAAAAATTAGTATCTCCGGTTAGAAAAAACTGTTAAAAGCAATCGTGAACATGCTTTTTTCTTCTTTTAATTTTTTCTGTTATCAAAAAATTTTACTGATAAGTGATTCGAGTTGATCTTGATAACAAATTTTAACAATTAAAAATATTAAATAACAAAAAGAATGTAACAAAAAAGAATTGAATGACAGTTGAAAACAATCAAAATCATATGAGCCAAAAATATTTGTAAACTGCAAATCAGCTGAATGACTGATAAAGATAAGGAAAACACAACAGAAAACACACAACACACCCAAAAAAATGTAAATTTGAAACATTTATTTTGTTTATAAATAATTAACATAAAAAATAACAAATCTGTCTGCACCATCTGCACTCATAAAACTGTTCCCATTGCAAAGTGCAGAATGTCTAAAACTATGCAAACTTTATTTATATATAAAATTCAATTCAAATTTTAGAATGCCATTATTTTATTACTCATTTTAAAATTTTGGTCGTTTACTTCAAATCAAATCGATGTTATTTTAATTTATCACAAACTTTTTTCTTGAAGAAAATAAATTAAATATGTACATGTACCTGCAATAAACTGATAATATATATTATATTATATTTTATATATTTTTTTGTCACATATGATTGTACTTACAGAAATTAATGAATTACTTACAGTAAAAAATAAACTGAAATCAATTGGAAATATATGACAAGCAGTTATTTTAAGTTGATCGGTTAAAAGTCTAAAAGAATAAAGTGTAATATCTTTTTTTGGGCACAGAATCCAAGTTAGACTTTGATGTAATAAAATTCCAGAATAATTTGCCTACAAAATGAAAATGAATTTATAGAAAATTGTAATATATTTACATGTTACAAAACGAGTAAATATATAGCTAGCTAGGTACCTCTTGAGATATTTTATCTGAACATATTATTAATGTGATAACGACAAAAATTTGTAAAATTTCATTTCTTAATTCACGAAATATGAATACGATTAAATTTTGATTATCATTTTTATCCATAAATATAAAAGGATCATTAATTTGATCATAAGTTTTAACTATAGATGTGGTAACAATAATAAAAGCATGAGTTACCATCAAAAGTAATGGAATATCAAATGAACGATTCCATTTTGTTGCTAAATTAATTAATTCTGAACGTATATCAATTACAGATCTAAGTTCCATATCATTATTATATAAGATTTTAACACTTAAAATTTTTATACGTTCATTTACCCAATAAAATAAATTATTTATTATTAATAAACCATTACAGAAATATAAAACGTTTAAATTGTTTACCATTTCAATGTAAATATTACAAATAGTCATATCGATTTGTTTATATGATGAAAAACTGAATGCTGCAAATGTTATACATAACATTAAAATAATTTGTCCTATTGACCATATACGAATTTTTCGATTACTCCATAAGTCATTATTATGTTCGAAATTCAATTTTAATATTTTCATTTTAATTAAATCGATTTGATTTAAACAATTAAACATAATTCTATCATTGAAAACATTTGATGTTGTTGTACCACAAAATAATATCACATAACTGAATTGATTTATTTGAAACATAAGTCTGGGACGTGCTTTACGATAATTTGATGATGATTTTTTTAAATCTATGTAATAATAATTTATTACAATAATTGCAAACATAACTGTACGGAAAATGTGTAAAATTTTAAAGAAAATATATTTTTGATTGAACGCTGATAGACCTAATATTTTACAAACAATTTGAAATGGTTTTGTTGCTTTTTTAATAGACGACATACTTGTACAAGTAGTACTTGATATATGTATTCGAATCTGTTTAAAATGATATTATTCACGGAAAAAATTTATTTCATTGTGGGTGAAGAAAAAAATTAATTTCAGATCAATTTTCATATCTTGATCTCAAAGTTAATTATTCCAATAAATAATTACTAATTTTTTTATTGATTGAATATTTAATCATTTTTTAATACAACCATTTATTATTTTATATTTTTATTCTTTATATATAGGAGTGCAGAAATTGAAAAAAAAAAAAAAAATTTAAAGCAAAATAAAATTCAAGGAAATCTCGATATATGCATGTAAATATTTTGACTTTTAATAATTATTAATTATTCATTGCATTCATTGCATTCACTACAATAAAAATTGTAATTAATATTCAATAGAAAACTCATATACAAAAAAATGTATATACTTTTAAATCATTTTTTTTTCTCTGCATTGTTCCTGATAGAATATTCTAAATATTTTGGTATAGGTATTTAGAAAAAAGAAAAATACAATTTTGATAAATAGGTATATTTTTAAATTTTTATTTTATAACTATGTTTTTAAAATAAGCTCTGTTATTAAATTTGAATTTTAATTTATATTTTCAATGGTAGGCGGATCCGTGAAGGTTAAATTGATGCTTGAAATGACAAATGAACAATATACTGTTCCTTTCTTCAATTCAATAATTAAATATTTTAGGTTATGTAATACGTCAGCTAAGTAGAAACAGCAAACAAAATTACAGTACAGAATAATACATACAGATACAGATAAAAGAGTAATTTTAATTTAGTCATTTAATTATTTGATTGAAATTAAGAAATGTTTACATTACAATTACAATTTACATAGAATTAGAATTATACCAAAATACTTAAGAAAAGTATTTTAAATAAAAGTTACAAATGGAAAATAAAAAGAATGAAAAATTGGGTTCGCTTGAAGAAGAATCTCTTAAAAGGAAGGAAAGATTGAAGAACCTAAGAAAGAAAGCAGAAATTGGTGACAAAAGTAATCAAGATAATGATCAGAATGAAGAACAATCAATGTAATATTTATTATTTATACATAAGTATATTTCTTAGAAACTGAGACAAACAGTCCTAAATATCAATTTTTTAATTTCCAGAACACCAGTATTTAGAAGTTACAAACCACAAGATGAAGAAATACGTAAAAATATCGCTGAAACACAATTAGGCAATATAGAAGAAGAAGTAAAAGATCAATTGGAACTTTTAAAAACTCCAATTGTCATAGATGATATCGATATAGCAAATTTAGCGCCCAGAAAACCAGATTGGGACTTAAAACGTGATGTTGCTAAAAAATTAGAAAAATTAGAACGAAGAACACAGAAAGCAATTGCAGAATTAATTAGAGAAAGATTAAAAGGCGAAGGAAATTTGTTTCAGGCGGCCACTAATATAGATAATGTCACTAAGCAACACCAAAATGATCATTAGAAATGTAGCTTTTATTTAAGGAATTATTTCTCATTATTAAATTACATTATTTTTAAAAGAAATGATTTTTAGTATACTTGTTTTGAAGCAGACATTTACATTGTAAATACCGTTCATTAACTTGTAAGTCTTTTGTTGAATTCTCGAATTTCTGCAAAGAAAATGTACCAAAAATAATTCAAATTTATTATAATCTTTTTAATTCAGCAAACTTACTCTCGTTATATTTATATTCAATTTTATTAGCTAAATCCTTTATATTTTCTAAATGTTCAAAAAATTTATCTGACTCATTTCTAATTTCTTTAATTTCAGATTGTAATTTTAACAATTGTTCCGCTTGTTTTGAAATTATTTTCTCCTTATTTTGTATATAAATTTCTTGTTGTAGTGCAATTTCTGTTCTACAATCAATGGTCTTTTTCAATTTTAATATATCATCACTCTGCTTTGATATAATTTCATTTGCTTTTGATATTTCTTCTGTAGCCAAATCTAAAGCAACACGTTTTGAATGACATAATTTTTTTTCTGCTTCAATTTCTGCTAATAATTCGGACTAAAAATTCAAAAACAAATCATCAGTAAGAATTTTTTAAGAACGCAATTTAAATTTAAGTTCATATTATATCACATCACCTTTGTTTTTTCTAATTTTTTAATTTTTTCTCGCATCTCTTGAATTTGCTTCTTTAATTCATTTGTATAAATTTCATTTTTTTTCTCTGAATTTCTTAATGATGAATAATCTGCAGATACTTTTTCATATTGTTCTTTTAGATTTGCATTATTTGATTTCAATATGCATATTTCTTCATTTAGTGCTTCAATTTTTTTCATATGTTTCCTAAAATGATACAAATAAGTAAAAACCATTTCTCTATAAAGTACAAAATATACCTACGAAATCAAAAGCAGTATCTAATATGCAGTAGTAGATCTCTTAAAGAATATATTTTTCTACTACCAAAAAATATTCAGGTACTTACAATTTGTCTTGATTTATTTGCGAATTATCATGTTTATAGTGTTCAATATCATTTTGTAAATTTGCAATAATTTGTTTTAATTTCTTTTCTTCTGAATTATGCTCCTCATTTGTTCTTTTTAGATTTTCTTGTAAGCGGCATATTTCTTCTTGATTTTTGATTTTATTGAAATTTTCTTGTTCTTTTAAATTTAATTTTAATTGCTCATTTTCTCTTTGGAGCTGTGTTATCACGCATAAATTTCTTTCAATTTCTTTTTGATTATATTCCAAATTTGATGAATATGTATCATTTTGTTTCTGCAAAAAAAAAAAAGAAAAAAAAGAATAATTATAATTATAAATTACAAACAAATACAATAAATAGATAAAAAATAAATAGTACTTGTAAATTTTTAACTGTTTGATTTAAATAGAATAAAACTACTGGTAATGGAGCTTCTTTAATTGGCAAACATAAATGAATTAAATTCTTAAATGATCGAACTTCATAAAATTGTAATAAAAATTTTTGAAAATTATCTTTATCACGTATCAAATTAATTTGTAAATTTCCTAATTGGCATTCATTAAAAATTTTTATTAGATTATCAACAAAACCAGAGAATGTAACATGTAATGACTGGTCTTTTTTAATTTGCATAAAAAAATTTGTATCAATTACAGATATAAACATTTTAGATTGATCATCTTTTTCAGCTAATCGGATTTGCTACAAAAACAATATTGTTAATTTATTATTAAAAATAAAAATATTGAAATTTTATTTCATAATTTATACCACAAGTCCTTTAAAATCAATTTTTTCTGCTGTAATGGATGTTTGCTTTTTAACTGATGCTTCACCAAATTTAAAATTAACCATATACTCTTTTGTTGGTAACATAATTTTTGCTACACAATTATTATAATTTTGATTAATGAATATTCCTTCATCACAATTGTACAAATCATCTAAAATCATTTTGATTAAATCCTTTTTTTTTACTAATTAGTTTCAAACTTTATTTTTTCTTTTGTATTTTTTGTGTTTGTTTACAAAATGGATTATTTAAAATTCAAATTGCTTTTAGATTACTTCACACTCACAGTTTCAAGAAAAAAAAACTCAATTTCAAATTCTGTTGTTCCTAACCTAATCATATGTATGTTGACTTGTTGACTACCATCCATAATGAATGATTGTGAATGTTGCTAGCGAATAAAATTTAAAATTTATATATTACAAAATATTTAACGATTTAACTAATTAATCATAGCTCATAGCTCATAGAGTCTATCATAGCCATTTTCTTACCTCATTTCAGCCGATTCTAATCAGCTGAGTTGTCAAAGTTTTTTTTTTCAAATTCAGCCAGTAATCTGTTTCTGTAATCAAAATCAACAAATATTTAACAAGCAGTTATTTATAAGTATTTTTTTTTTTCACTTTCTAAATTAAAAAAACACTGTATTAATTACAAATAAAATTAAAAAATTTTTTTTAAAAAGAAGTAGACAATTTTATAGTTAGTGCGAATGGAATAACATTTGAAAATTGTTTTACGTACATACTATTAAAGATTACATAATAAATACGATACGATATACGATTTATTTTCTGATAGCTAATATAAATAAATGCATACATTATCATATTATTAATTATATTTTCTATATTACGTATCTGTGATCTTGATCTTCTGTTTCATTTAACATTATCAAATAATCAGTTTTTGATTTTTTATTTTGATTAGAAATATTCATAACGATTATTATTTTATTAAATAAAATTCAAACTATTAAGTACGTATATTGCCCAAGAAAAGTAAAATCATGGCTCAACAAGTACCAAAAGCAAGTGGAACATTGATTAGCCGCTTTTTAAATAATTTAAAAAGTAAAGAATTTAGAGATTATCTTGCGAGGTATATAAATTCATAACTAAATAAATATGTAACATAATTATAAATATTTGATTCTAATAATAATAATAATAATAATAGAAAAATAAAATAGCATTTAAAGAATCCTTTGTTTGTTTTTCGTTAATCAGCACACATTTTTGGGGACCTGTTGCTAATTGGGGAATACCACTGGCTGCTTTATCAGATATCCGTAAAGATCCAAAAATCATTAGTGGAAAAATGACTCTTGGTAATTTATCGATTTCATTTATAATTTGTAAATATTCATTATAATATTAAAATATTTTTTCTTTAAATGATTTCAGCCTTATCACTTTATTCAGCTGTTTTCATGAGATTCGCATGGAAAGTGCAACCAAGAAATTTACTTTTATTTGCTTGTCATATAACAAATTTTACTGCACAGAATATACAGGGTGCACGCTTTATTAATTATAATTATATTTCGAAAGATAAAAAATGAAAATGTATCAGTTTGAATTTTAAATCAATAATTAAAAAATTTTCCTATTTGTAAATATTTAGGTGAAAAAACATTAAAAAAAAAAGACAAAAGAACTTATGATCAAAGTGTTTGTAGACATATTTTAGATAAAAATTTATTGCAAATATAAAAATTGTATATATAGGTATTTAAATATATTGAATGTACATATTGATTGGAAAGTTATTATTGTAAAAAATTAAATTTTAAATAATTTTTTAATGTGTCTTTTAAAAATTTTCAATATTTGCCATTTAAAATAACTATTAGAAACAGAAATAAATTTCCGAAATACTTAAAACAAATTAATTTTTTTCTGTATATTGATACAGTGATTTCACCATCATTCCCAAAGAGAATTATAATATTTATTTCCTTATTTCATACATTACATACATATGTAGATATTTATGCACATATTTTCAGAAAATATTCAATATGTTGGTATGTATTTAACATTTTCATAAAATCGAAACAAAACTATTTTTTTCGAACGACTATTATGTTATTATAAACCTTTCAACAATAGACCATTTCAACTCTTAACGTCCACCCTAAAGAACATTCCTATATTTCTTTATTTATATTGTTTTATAACATATTTTAATATTCGTTAAACTCAAGTATATTTAGATTAAAAGCTAACAGAAAAAAAGAAAATGAAATTATAAATTAAATCATTTTACCCATGCATAAACAATTGTCTAAAAATAAAAAAAAAATGAAATTCGTTCATAATTAATCAGGCAGTCAATTCAAAAATATCTAAAAACGTTCTGGTATTCTTTCTTTAAATACAAAAAAAAAAAAAAACAATTTTGCTTTGCTTCTAAAAAGAATACAAAAAAATTTTGTTTCGATTTGAAATACGAGAAAAAAAAATATTTTAAAAACTGATATATTAAACAAAAATACAAATAAAAATAATTAACATTATCTAATTTTGAAAAAAAAAAAAAATAAAGAAATCTAGAAATTAAATTTTTTGTACAAGTTTCAATTTGAAAAAAATATATTTTTCTGTTAAAATCATTTCATCAATCAATCAAAAACATAAAAAAAAACCCAAAATTCTTCAAAAGATTTATAGAAATTTTATCAAAATTCTGGCTAAAACGGGGAAAAGATATAAAGGTAAGAGAATATAAGTAGTATGAAATTTTTATTTTATAATTAAAATTTTATTCAAAACATACATATAGTACAATATAATATATAATATGAAAATATAAAAAAATTCCATTATAAAAATTTGTAAACAATTACATACATATTTTGGAATGTACCTTGGACGGATTTCGTTATCATTATTATTCGATAAACTAGTAGCTAAAACTTAAACTCTATAATAGTCTTTAGTATATTTCATAAAAGACATAACATATAAAAATACGTGTCTAATGAAGGCACTTATTTGATCGAGACCTACACCTGTTAAAATAATCTGAGTAAAATATTAGTGTAAAAAAAAAATAAAATATAATTTTGAAGGTCTATAAATTATTCCAGTAGAATTTTTAGTTATCAGAATTTCATACAAATTAAAGATGAACGGTGGTCGGTCTCATTTTCAATATTATTTGTACTGAAAATTTATTTACGTAAAATTTAATTTGATCTAAGAAATTTGGTGAAAGCCAACATCAATAATCCTCCAAATATTAACAAAATATTTTGTTGTATTGCTGATGCTCCAGCTAATCGACATTGGAACATATCAAAACGAGTATTTTTGTCTACAACAATATTTTGAAATTCTGCTTCAACAAGTTGTCCATCATAATATGTTATGGGATCCTCAAAAGGATATTCAAATCCTTGCAGACATTCACATTTATAACCACCAGTATCAAAACCGCGACCCAGTATTGGAACACACTGCAAAATAAGTTTTTCGTTATTCTATTTGTTACTTAAAATTAAAAAAAAAAAAAAATTCATTTTAAATTACATAAGATGATAGTGGATCACATTTATGCGTATTTTTAAAAGCGTTCGGTACGTAAAATTTATCTGGACATTGATTTATATCAAGTTGTAACATATCCATAGAAACGGCAACAACTCCTCTAGAAAATTAATTTTATTCATTAAATCACTAAAATAAAATATTTTTTACAATAATAATATGAAGAAACATACTTGAATTCCAATTTTAATTTTATACTGTCCCATCCGAAAAATGGTACTGCATAGGTTATCAGCCATTTCTTCACGTAACCATCACAATCAAATTTAGGTTGACTCCAATATCCGTGATTCATATTTGCTGCTCTGTAATTAATTGGATAATGTTCGTATTTTCTCAAATATTCCCCGGACTCGTTGTGTCTGACATGCATTTTTATCCAAAACTTTTCCAAATCTTCAAAATTTCCTGACCATCTTTGACGAAGGAATTGGAAAAAATGTTTTTCTGTATAAATTTCTCCAGTAGTGTTGAGCCTTGCTAAATCCTCAAGCTTAAATTTTCGTGTATTGAGTTCCTTTTTATATGCAAATGGTGCGAAATATGTTCTATTTGTAAATTTACTACGTTCCCAATATGTACCGGCTGACCAAATACGAGTGTTTCCTAACACTAAAGCTAGTGTCTCACCAATCATTTGATCTTCAGTTAATGGTTTATCTGGTACACGAGTACCAGAATAAACTTCATTTGGATCAGATAACTACATGAAAAAGGGATCATATTTATATTGTTTTTTTTTTTTTTTACTAATATTTTGGTACGCTTTTAAAATTACCTGTAAAAAGGCACTTATAAAATTCGCTAGACGTACGGCCATTTTTGCTTCATTTGCAAACTGTTCCTTTGCTCCAAAACTTATATCACCACCAATCATCAAATCTTGAGGATGAAAACTGACAACATAAATATATTGAATTAAAAATAATTTTCATTAAACAAATTTAGTTATGTCGAAACTATTTTACTTTTTGCATGTTTTAGGATTAACTCCATGAATAAATTTTAAAATAGCATCAATATTGATTTTTTTATCGCGTAATGAGCTCGGACCAGTAGAATAATTTTTATATTCTGGATATCGTTCGAGATACTTCTGCCGTACATAATAATCAGCTCTGTCCCATTGAATTGGAATCTTTTGAATCCCTAAAAATTACACTCATTAAAATTTTAAATTTTATAAATTTTAATTTAATTTAATTTTTGCTATTATTGTTCACGTACATCCAATTTTCGAGCAATCAAATCCATTGTAGTATTGTTCGGCGGATGCTCTTTCAATTATTTCTCCTAAAAATGGTCGTCTGACAACATTAGGTAGTCTAAATCCAGGCCTACATCGACATTGATAACCACCTCGACGAAAACCCCATCCATCTAACGGTTCACATTCTGTCGTTTCTTTTTTACAGCGAGCTGTATCCACAAAATGATTAGGTTTCTTGTTACCTTCACCTTTAGGGCATTGATTTATGTCAATTCTCTCAAAATCCATCTCAAGAACGGCTACTGCGGTATACCTAAAATAGTATATTTAATATTTATATTTAATATATTTAATATTTAGAATCATACAAGTTTGTTTATGAAATTAAATCATACTTTGGGTATTCAATGTGTCTGAACTGTGTGTGTCGAGGATATATATCAGCAATTGGTACAACTGCGGAAACAAGCCATTTGTTCGATCTTCCACAATCGAAATATGGTCGAGTCCACCTTACTGGACCAGGATTTTCTTCCGCACCTGGTGGACCATGAAATGTAAAGGTTTCATTTGTATTGTTCGCATATCGAATTTCAACTTGATAAACTATTTTCGTGTCGTGTCTGCCTTCGACGTCATCGGGTAGAAATTCTTTGTACCATTCGTTTATTTTATATAAATCAGAGGTGTAATCTTTAGAGTATGCATCTTTTGGAGTAGCTCCAAGATCTCTAACCATAAATGTATTTAATGTCGATATTTTTTGTACGTGAATTGGGTCATTAAAATCATCGAGTCGGAATGTTCGAGGGGCAAATCTTGGGAATGTTTTATTGAAAAATCCTCTATATGATGAAGTGTACGAGCTATTCGGTGCGAAATATATAGCGCTAGCGTTTATGTGTGGATTTGCAGATACATCAGCTACCGTTGATAAAAAATAATACATCATACCGGGATCATAAGTGTCGTTAATTGCTGGTCGAATAAATCTACTTTGCAGTATATAACTCCAGAAAAACGATCTACTCAACGCCATGTTGTGTAAATGTAACAAAGCAGTTCGATTAGGAAATACTGGATTGATATTTACTTCCTTTATATCTGGCTTATGTGATACAGTATCTTCTGGCAAATAGAGATCTCCTGTATGCTGTATCATACAATTATCTCCTGTAACTCTATCAAAACGAATTTTTATTTCATCAAATGCATCTCGTGCTTGCCACTCATACTGGGCAATAACTCCAACAAATATTACGAAAACAATCGTACAGCAACTAATTAATTGCACACAAAACATTTTTACTTAAATTAATTTATAACATGAAAAAAATACAATTTTTACTAGTCAGTTTTCATTATAATTATTAATTAAACAACGGAAATAAAACTTCTTAAAACTATTTCACTTGTTACTTGTTAATTCTATTTCTATCTATTCTAATTTATAATTCTTGATCAGTCAAAATTAATGAGTCAATCCACTCACAACTACAACCACAAATCAAAATACAACACAAATATTCACAATATCTGCAGTTATCTGGCAATATCCCATTCCAGTTCACAGTCAGACAACGAACCAGTAACAAAATTCAAAAACTAATGGCTAACGTCAACTCAATCAGTAATAGCATAGCATGAGCATGGTGTATGGCCAAATACATAAATGCTGAGATGATGTACTAACATTGATTTTTAAACGAATTGTCCAACATAATAATTTATCATTAAATTCATCTGTTACCAACTTATTTTAGGTGGTATAATAATAGCAGCAGTGACATAAGTAAAGCAGATTTATATTTCCGATTACTGCTGATTATTATTTATCTTAATCTTATTTTATTATACCAATGCGACAGAGTTACCATTGTCAGATAATTATTTTTGTTTTTCGTTTTTTAAGGATTTTAAAAAATTAATGCACTGAACTGTAGTTGAAAATATACGAAATAATAAGTAAAGCCAAAACATCGGATGTTTATTAGCTACTAACTACTAACCATCACCTAATTTAAATTATAACGACATTTTTTTGATCTTTTACAGACCTGTGATAATATCAACGCTAAGATGTTTTTTAATTTTCTTATAAATATTTACATATAAATATGTAATTGAAAAAATATTTTTGAATTATTTAATTCACATATATGTATGTTTATAAATAATTAGGAGATTCGCAATTCATTTTTCAGTTCACTATAATTTTTCAGTTTTCAAGTTTCGTAGTTCTGTTGAAATGAACGACCATATCAAATTTTTTCGTAGTTTACTTTTCTCGTAGTTATTTTTATTTCATCTGTTATATTTATATTTATTTTAAATTAAAAGTAATTTCTTTATGAAATTCAAGATTTATTGCAGGTTTTCTAATTAATTCGCTGATATATATTTTGACAATAATGTATTAAAAAGGTTTATCGTTAATTTTTTTTTAAAATATTTAATTATTAAAATGTATAAAATGTTAAAAATTGAGTTAAAATTTCAAAATACATATAAACAGATGTACATACATATACATATATATAATACCTGTAACAAATAGGTATATATAACAAAACCTAATTTAAAGTTTTTAATCCATATTTGCATATGTAAGTACATATGTACAAAAAAATATACTTTTATCATTTATTATTCATTTTATAACCTATATATTATTTGTGAATTCCGCGTGATATTAGTTATCGGAAAAAAAGTATAACAGGTATAACTGTAATTTCACCTGTTTAAAAATATATGAATACTATATATTTGCATGTGTGTATCCTTAGATACACATAATGTAAAAAAAAAATAAAATGTCCCTACAGAGTACAGAGTGCTATGCATAAAAACTTTCCCTCATTCTATCCACAAAAATATACAAACGTATACATACATATATGTATTTACTCGCGTATGTAGAATTTTTTTAAGGTATGTAGCTAGGAACATATATGTACATATATAAATCTTCAATACATGTAACATATATACACTAAACATGTATATAAATGTATGTGTAATACCCTTAAAAATTTTCATACGTAAAGTAGTTTACACTTGGGTGGGTATTTTTTGTACAAATATCCGGATATATTTTTTGTATGAAAACTGACCCTTCCAACATGTGTCCCTGATTAATTATTGTAGAAAAAAACTTAACGTAATATGTACAGTGTTTTTGTATTATCCTCGAATGTTTTGTACCTACATATTTCAATATTATGTGTTTCGATTGTGGTACGGTGAAAAAAATGTGGGTATTCGTATTGTATGTACATATGTGTATAAAATGGTAGGATAAATATTGTAGTTCATTTTTTTAGTTGTAACTATACATTTTGTAGATTTTTTATTGTGTTTTATAGCATTACAAAAAAAAATATGTAAATGTGTACATAGAGATATGTATTGTATATGCAGGTATAATCACACCAATGTGTTTCCACCATAAGTTTAGCTCACCTAATTTTATAAACAATAAAAAATAAGCCTAAAAAATTATTACATATAGGTATAGGTGTAATGCAAATCCATATAAAAATATAATGCAAAGTTTATGCACATGTAATGTACAGTGTGTGCACCAAATACATATTTACATATTTATTGTATAGATTATGTACATATGAGACATGTGTATTAAATATTAATAATAATATGATGTAGTGGTACTATATATACATATATGTACATATTTACATAATAGTCACTTACGTTAATAAGCGATCTGAAGTTTTGAAACTTTTATAATAAAAATTTTTTATTTTAATATTATTTTTCATTTAAAAAACGGTTAATATTACTACCATTTCGTTATAGCAGTTATAGCTATTAGTTTAATTTTAAATTTTATTTATCGATCACACATCAGCAGACTATGTACCTATGTATTTTAAATCAGCTTTATCGCTTCTAAACTTTTATCCTTATGGAGACATTAAATTATGAAAATATGTGTTTGCAATAAGTTAATGTGTATGTATGCATGATTTGATTTCCTTTCATTGCCTGTAGTTTTAATTTAAATAATATCGCAAAAATTTTATTTTTCTGTTTTCTTGCATGTAAATTATATACTCGTATGTATACATAAAAAAATAAATAAAAGAAAAAAAACATTTTATTGGAAAAGCTCCAAATCAATTCAAAATTTTTAGACAATACAGTTTGTGGTTATAGTAAAACAGCATTAAAAAAAAATAAATTTCTAAATCATTATAACAAAACAACAGCGACAATATAAGTAAGTACATGTACACAATACATATAAGGAAATAATTTTCATCTACTTCTATATACTGTTTCTGTTCTAATTCTGCTACTGCTGATAAAATGTGTTATGCACTCATGTATATCATGTAATACATATGTAATATGCACATATGAGTATGTGCATTAATTTGTACGCTGTAACGTACAAAAGTATACATATTTATATAGGTAAATTCTTTTTTAAATATTTATTTCATTAATATACACCATTGCTGCAATGTCAGAAAAAGCTACATAAAAATTAAATGATAATGAGAATAAAAAATAGGTTATACAGTCTACAGCTTTGCAGAATTATATATATTTTTATATTTATAAGTGTAATATATAAATGTATCCACATATTGCATTCATATTTTGACCAGACATTATAGGGGAAAATGTGTATATAAAAAATTTTTCGTGTACATATTTCACATTTCACCTACCAAAACCAAATGCTTATTATTGCTTCGTTCGTTTGTGTCATACAAAAAGTACATAATTTTTATGTAAAGCTTTTCTTGAATTTTATAGATATCTTAAATTTGGAGTTCAATGACCGAAATGATGCATTAAATATGTACGTAGTATAATACATACTAAATATACAATGCATATATGTATATATTTGCTACGGCTAGCCATTTTCTATACCTGACTGGTTGAAGAAGTTAAGGGAAGTTAATTTTACTTTGTTCATTAAAAATTAAAAAACAAAAAAAAAATTTTAATTTAATAAAATTTAAAAAATATCAAGCAATAACCGCGAACATTATAAACATTTTTTTTCAAATTATTTGAATAATAAGAAGTTATGTACACATTTATATTGCAGGGATAAGTTTAATAATCCATACACAACATTATAATTATATACTATAATCTATATAAGGAAAATCAACTGCTTTATAATCATTATTATGTGTGTAAAACTGCTTTATATTATATTCGAATTTTCTTTTTCGTTTTCATTCATTTTAAATATAGATATTTTTTAATATAACTATCTATATATTTTTATATTCATAACTTTATTTATGTGCAACATATAGAATGTATTATATGCCTCCTATATCTCCTATATAACCGCAGCTATAACTATAATAATATAACGTTTAAAAAAAATTTTTTTTTCAAATATTGAGATTAAATAAGCAAATAACAGCAGAGCAAGCATTTTCATTATTATTGTGTATTATTGTATGTATATATAATATGTACATTCATTATATAAATGGGAAATTTTAAATATAACAGGAGAGAAATCAAGTCTTAATAATAAAGGATGAAAAAATGAAAAATGAATTTTTTTCTATAACTTTTTGCATAAATTTCGCTATTCGCCTTTTTATTTAATTTTTACATTTTTCTGTTCGTATAACATGTAGAACAATTATAAAAATACAAAAAAAAAAAATCTTGTTTTGATAAAATAAAACAGCAAGGATTTGTGCTCTTGCAAATTGCATCTGCGCATATGTATATTTTTCTTCGATATATTAAACTAAACACACATACATACGTCCACATGCATATATAATATTTATATAATATGCATAAATGTACATTCATAAATACGCATATGTACATACATACATATATTATTTCATTTAATTTTCTGCATTTTAAAGTAAAGTAGAAAGCGGAAATGTCGGAATTCTCGTGGTTTCGAAATTCAAGCCATTTTGTATATTGTAGGTATATATATATATGTATATATTTTTCTTTTATTACTGCTGTTGTCCCTACTCCTTATTCACAGCAGCAACGTTATATAAATGTTTTACATATACATATACGCTATACACGTTGAATTTATATAAATATATATTATGTATATACGTATGTATATTTATCATGAACATGAATTCATATATGCAATGCAAGGAACATACTTTTATATTTTATATGCATTATTATTATGTACACATATATAAAAAGAACATGTAGGTACCTACATATATAAAAAGGATATATACTTTTGTTATGTATTCTCTATTGAACGATCGATATAAAAATATAATTGTCTGATTACGGATCATGCTTTCACAACATTTAAAACGGAAATATAATATACTTAGAATGAATGTTTTTATATTATTATATGAATGTGTTTGTGTGCATGAATGAATGTATACTGAACATCGTACTACTTGCATATATATTTTAATATAATATGCACATATGAAATACATATTGAAGTGATTTTTCAAAAGAAAAACATAAGAAATTTATACGTTATAGATAGGAATTATTTATATATATTATATTATATATGCATATATATATTTACAAATATAAACGTGCATTAAAAAATACACAAATAGGTAATATTATGCACAAAGGGTCAGTGCGTTTATATGTTGTGTTGTATTTTGTATATCTATATACAATTCTATATAGATATATACATATTGCATATGCTAAATAATAACCAATACTTATATGCACTTTTTTTTTTGTTTTATGAATGCACTTATAATCTAAAATATATGAAAATTCAACTTTTCGTTTTTCAGTTTTCATTCGCGTTCATTACCCTTTTGGTGTTTAAATCTAAAGGGTGTTTTTCTTTTCCTTTTTCATGTAAAATTTAAATGTGGTACAAAACATTATTAAATGTACGTTATATGTACGTACATACGTATATACATATTATATTCTATGTCTTCATAATATTTTCAGTTTTATATTATATTTTTTTTCAAAAAAAAATTGATTTATATTATATTAAATGATGGTTAAAATCAAATATGTACATATGAATCATTTGAAAATTTAGTATTATTATGCTCAAAGATTCAAAATTTAGTATAAGAAAGAGAAATATAAATTTTCTTAATATTTTTATATCTCTTACAATTTCAATGTAGAATATTATTTTCATACATATATTGTATTCATTATATAGATTCTTCTCGTAAACAACAATGAAAAAATGAAAAAATGAAAAATAAAAAAATAAATAAATTGTTAAGAATTATCTTATGATAAAAACAAAAATTAAATAAATTCATTATAGATATAGATTTATACATACTACATACTTAAATGCTTTTGAAACTTATTGAATTACATAATGATGCACTGGGACAGACATTATAATGAATAATGAATAATAATGTGCGTGTACATGTGTACTAAAATGAAATATATTCAATAAGTATTTGTAAATATATATACTGTATTACGTATTACTGTATATATAAATATAAATAAATAAATTTATATACCTATACATATATAAATTTTCTATATAAATTATATATTTGAATACTTGATAAACAAATTTTTAACGTTCTTTTTTATAACGCTTATGTATCTTAGCTTTATTATTCTATTATACTTAAATAATCCTGATATATTATATAAAATTTTGATTAAGAATTCAGTTAAATAATTTTCAAAATACCGATAAATATAAATTTATAAAAAGATTATAGAAAAATTAAAGGTAATTGAAAAAAATTTAGATTATACTGAAAATCAAATATCTTTTTAAAACAGTCAAGACAAAATTCAAATAAAATATTATACTCGTTTACATTTACAGTATACGTATACTTAATCACTTAATTTTGTAAATCATTTTAATCATATCATGATTTATTATTGTAAATTATGTTGTTCACATTTTACAGTTTTTTTTTTTTTTTTTTTTATTATATACATATATAAAATGTAATATACATACATAAAATGTATATAGTATATTTTAAGTGCAAACGGATACTCAGTCCATTATGGCACCGCCGATTAGTAATTCTGTCAGATATATCATCCAGTTTATCATCAGTAATCAGTTACTGGTGTACATTGCTGATGGGAAAATTAATGATTGACTTGGGCGAGAGTGGTGCGCTGGTTGGGATTCGAATCGTGATCTCAAGATCACAAGACCGACACCACAACCATCGAGCTATTCAAGCTCCTCACATTTTACCTAAATTGAGAATTTCTTATCAACATTGTAACATTCATCTCATCTATTGTTAGCTTTAGCTTATCACATGAACCATAATCTGTTGCATTATACTTAAATTTATTGTAAAGTTGTAAAATTAAACTTAACTCCTTATTGCTGAATTTTTATATTTATATAATAATTAGTGAACGTCGTTGTATTACATTTTGTTTAAATTTCGAATATTGAAATATATTGAATTTAATTTGAATTAAGTGGACTTTTTCTTTTATAATATATATATTTTTCCTGCATGTATATGTTATATAAGGTTTTTTTTTGTTTCAAATTTGAAATATGTATATTTTATTTGTTTATCTTGATTGGGTTGGAGCTCCGAAAAGGTGTCACCCCCGATCCTCTTGAAATTTTGCCAACAGAATTATTTTGCCAAATTATTAATAGATTCCCTATAAGTTTTGTCTATATTTTTTTACAAATTTTTTTAAGGATCTTACAATTATTTAAATTTTTAGTATAAAAGCTGTAATTAATTTTTTAAAATTCTTTAATATTTTAAATTAACGTCCATTTTAAATGCGAAATTAAATACAAAAATTAAATAAATATTTAGGTACGGGCAGCAATAATGGCCTTGTAGTCGTTGGGTTGGCTTATAAAATTAAACATATAGTTAATAAGATAAATAAATATTGCGAAATTTATATTTCTTACTGAAATTTGTATAAATAAAGAAGAGAGTTCATAATCATGAGATTCGATACATACATGATTTCTAAGATTCTGATTCTCATAGTTATATTTTTTATTATATATATACACACTCTATTATGATGATACGATGACTCCTTAAATTTTAAAATATATTAATATAAAAAATTTTCCCATAAAACTCGAGACACAAAGCCTGTTTTTCAGTAACATGCTTCTTTATTAATCTAACATATGACAATAGAAGGAAATCTCATACAAAACAATCGTGAAATAAAAAAAACGAACGAAGAAAATCATAGAAAGGATTCTATATATACATACACACTGATGATAGTGGTACTATAGTGAAAAATATATACATATATATATATATACAGAATCTCACTCTTTAAATCTTTAATACAACATCATATTTTATTATCCTTAGTATCAAATTCGTTTATATTATAATAGTAGATTGGGCAAGTGACAAGAATGACCGGTAAGAATATGTATACCAACAAATTTAATTGCGATTTTTCCTTGGGGTTGTCTTCTCTCACACAAGCCGTGCCTTTTAATCATATTGATGATGAGGTTACATAGATATAAATATAATACACATATATACAATTCATTTTATGGTAAGCTTTTGTATGCCATTAAATGTATAATAATTTATATTTGTATTGTGTATACATAAAAATATGAATAAGATACGAATTATATAAATAAAAAATGAATCTGGGTATTGAATCGTATATGATACATATAATATGTGATGTATGCATGATATTCTGTGTGTGTCTCTATATAGTTTCTTTTTATAAATGTAAATTTATTTTTATGATAGGAATAAAATTGATGATTCCTTATGGTTGTGTGTTATGTATATGGTATATGCCAGGAAAGTGTTGAATGTCATCCTATCATTTAATAAAAAATAAAAAAAAAACTGTGGGAATCGAAACAGGAATTTTTACATTTTGTATTTATAGTATAGCATCATGTATCTATTAAAAATGTTTTTTTTTTTTAAACGCTTTATATATTATAAATTTTTTAAGTTTCACCCATCTATATATACGTACATATATATTTTAATAAATCACACAGTTATCATTTTTATTGAAACATGTATAGTTTTCATATTCATTCATTTACATATATCTTTTAAATACATACAAATACAAGTATAAGACATTTCATATATAACTTATTGTTGTCAGTTATAATAATAATAATTCTAATATATATATATATACGTATGTATATGATGATCCATGATGCTGTACATAAATGAACAAAATATCAAATATATATTTTTTTGAGAATCTAGTAATGGAAAATAAAATGTGATTCGATTTAGTTAACATACTATATTATATAGACGATAATATATATACATAAATAACTGAAATATTGTAATAACAACTACTACATATATATACGAAAAAGAAAATGTAATATCAATAACAGTCATATACAGCAAAAAAGAAATTCATAATACACACAGGATTCAAAAAAAAAAAATTTAATTTTTCAAATAATTTTCATATAAAAACTAAAAAAAATTTGTCATCAAAACATTAACAAAACAAAAAAAATAGATGTACCTATACAAAATCATTCTGATAGTGAAAGGATTAGTGTGTTCCTTATGCTATATATTTTCTGTATAAAAAAAATCGTGACGGTAAGAGTAATTATATCTTATAATGGGTTGTAGATTGAAAAAAGGTAATGAAAATTTATATATTGTCGTTGTATTATTATTTTTTTTTTTTTTGAAAATATTTTGCTATGTATAGCGAGGCAATAAAGTTAAGGTCTTACAAGTCTGTCCACATTTTTTTTTGTATCCATACATATACCTATGTATGTTTGTAAATTACGTGTGGGTATTTTTTTTTTACCACCATTAACCTTGTTAGGTATATGGTTTATTTGTATTAACTGAATAAAATTTAAACTAAAAAAAAAACGATATCACTCTGAAAAATCATTTTTTTTTTAATTCAAATTTGTATACTTGTATTATGTGTATTTTTCCTTTACACTTGATGAGAAGAAAAACAACTACACCAAGGCTTGACAAAAATATTAAATATTAATTATAGCATATTATGTATATGTATTCTACATATAGTATTAAATTACATTCTACCAATTCTACATATCAACATCAACATATGGGAAGAAATGAACACAGTGAATGATTATTTATGTATGAATTTATGTTTTTAATAATACTATATACCTTACATAATTTTAAGTTTTTTATATGCATTAAAAATAATATACAAAATAGCAGTCTGGTCTATACTACAAATTTAGTATAGATAATATAATATAATTATAAACATGTATGTTTAATACAATAACATGTAATTTTGTTGTTTGGAAAAATCAACTACCTATCCTATATATATATACAAAAACAAAAAAAATAAAAACAAAATTAATTATAAAAATTAAAAAATATTACAGTACATTATATTGAACAAGAAAGAATTAATTAAAGAATTGAATTTTTAATTTTGAAATTTACGAATTTGCTAAATTGTGTAGAGGGCAAATTATTTTTTTCTTATAAAAACATATAATTTGTACTAAACGAAGGTGATACTACATACAACAAGAGCTAAAATACAAAAAAAAAAAGAAACAACAAAAAAAATACGAGCGATGTGGTCACATATCCTTTTTAAGTTTATTATATAAAAAGTCTGCGATAAGTTTAATATTTCATTCTTGTGTTATATATCATTCTCAGGTAAATCTTGTGTATATCCACGGTTGTACAAAAGAAAAAACAATATACATATATACAAGATATAATAATAATGATGGTAGCAGTAAAGCATGAAAAGAACTTGCTTCTTATTTATTTATGAAAGAAAATACATATATATATTTTTTTTTGTTTTTTTACTGTGAAAAAAAGGGGTCTTGCTTTTGCAATATGTACATATATATTATCATAACATGTACATATATGTATGTACATATTTACAATGATATAAAATATTAAAAAAATGAAAAAATATAGAAATAGATGTAGACTCTAGATTGTATAAAAGATTTGGTTTTGATATGCTATATAGCAGCAGCACAGCACACCATAGCCGTATATATATACAAGAGAAGACTCATTTTATCTTAGACAATGCAGTCTGATTGAGAGGAGGATAAAAAAGACATCAAGTAGCCAGGATTTTCGTATAGATATTGTATATATATGTATATATATGTAGGTATGTAAAATAATAAATACTAAATAACACACTATATAGCTACATAACTTTTTATATTATATCTACTAAGTATAAATATAGAAAAAAAAATTTATGTATGTACATATGTATGTAGGTTTATGTGTACATTTAGGTAACCATAGCAGTATCAGAGAAAACATCTATATATCTATATATGTACATATTTACACAATACACAATATAGAAGATATATTATATTAGATAGCTTTAAAAACATATGTACATCATATATATGTGTGTATGTATGTATAAGTATAAGTATAGATAATGTGATGTATATATGGATCTGTATCACAGTATGTATGTGTATAGATTTCCATTATCCATATCCAGCCAGACGTTATATATATACATATGTATATGCATGTTTAATTTATATATTATAAGAATAAAATACACACAGTAAAGTATATTAAGGCAGTCTTTCTGTATACATATGTATAATGTATTCTGACACTGGCATGCTTTTTTATATATTCAATTTTTATACTCAATATCATCATTTACATATGTATATGTATCACTGTACATCAAAACACTATGCTATGCTCTGTTTCTTCCTTTTTGAGAGAATAATTTTATTTAAAAAAAGCTAAAGCCAAATTATGGTTGTATTGTAAAGGACTGGAGAAATAAAGTGATTGTATGTGCAATAATAATAATGTATTTTTTGTTCATATAAAAAATCATCAAGAAAATATCATTAATTTTTCATATGGGGACTGTAACATATTACAATATTATTTAGAGTTCTAGGTACAGTGTACAGTTCATTTAATTACAAAAGTATTAATGAAAAAATATAAAAAAAAAAGTGCATTGAATCTAGCCGAATATAAGCCGAATATAGACATATAGGCAGCATAAAATGATGGAGAGCATACTTTATAGATAATAATTTAAAAAAAAAAAAATGAAAATAATTCTTATATCCATGCATATGTATGTAAACATTAGAATAGGTGTTTGTACACAGATTAAATGAACACAAAAGTTGGTGTTGCAATATTATCCTCTCCATTTATATATATGCATTTGTATGTGTATATAGCAAAGTACACATTATGTTAATTGCATGTGGTAATTTCTGTTGGTAAGGATAATATAAGTATATAATGGGGTAATGTGTGTATAGAAGATATATTTTTTTTTTATTTTTATTAAATGTATGTATTGTGTATATTTATTTATTGAAATATTTAAATAACAAATAATAAGCGGATAAGCGGAGTATAGTATAAAGTAAACCTAACACTGTTACAAAATGATGAGGCAGGCATGTGTGTTGTTAACATATATATATGAATGAGGGGTATATGTGCAAAACTTTCTTCATTCTACAGACAGAAAATTGCACTAGTGAATTTGATCGCGGACGATGAAGAGTTGCTTACAGGTTTTTTAAGATCGACCGCGATTTTTAGTCTTTAATATAATACCAAATAGTATAGAGATAAGAAAATTAAATAAAAGAAAAATAATAATAATTAATATAATAAAAAACAAAAAACAAAAAAAAAATTATAATATAAAAATTTTACAATAAACAAAAAGGAAAGAAAAAATATTCACTTGAAATAATATTGTATTAAATCGCAAATAAAAAATAATTTCTTTTTTTTATTAGTTTTCTTAGTGTAATATAATAAAATGAAACAATAATGAGCGAGCTTCCTTTTTTACACATTTTATACCTATATAATAATTATATTTTTTAGTATCAAATAGTAAAATATTTTTTTATTAAAAATGACATAATTCATAAATAAAATTTCTTCATTACATAAATTTTTAGTGAGAAATAATAATAATTTACATAAAGAATATATACCTACTGTGAAGAAACAAAAAATAAAAAATATAAAACAGCAGCACAAATAAAATTTAAATATACATAAATACATATAATTACATCCTAATTAATTATATTTTTTTTGAGTTAGTTAAAAATAAAATGAACAGAAATGAAGCGAAAAAGAATAATAAAGGAAAATTTTAATAAACGTTCAATTAAAATTAAAAAAAAAATTAGTGAGAAATATCGATTAAATAAATGTTAATATCAGTGCATATGTATAACAGTTTTTTTTTTTATAAAATTACTGGAATAAATTTTAAAATTTTTGAATAGATTCAAAGAAAATACAACAGAAAACTCAATTTATTTTGTATTGTTTTAATATTATTCAATCGCAGATAATAAAAAAATTGCATATTAATTTGAAGAACTTCACATATGTATGTATAATATATATACAAAAATAGTATAAACATATTATTATAAAAAATATATATAATTTTTATTTTATAATAGTATTAATGGTGTAAATGTGTGTGTATTACATACATGTATATCGAATAAATTTTCTTTATAAATTTTACACGCAGTATGCACATAAATTCATAATTGAACCGTCATCAGAAATAAAATGTGTCTGAGGAAACACGTTCCTTTTACTATTTTATATAAAAATCATTAATAAAAATAGTAATAACTTTATAAAATATACTTAATTCTTTAACTTTTAACTAATTAAGTCGATTATAGTAGCATTTTAATAAAAAATTATAAGACTCTTTAAGTGTTAAGGTAATATAACACATAACGTAACGTATATATTAATTATTATTATTTGAGTAATATTGGTAATTTATACAAAGTGTAGTGTTCGATTATTTGTCTCGTTTGTGTTGTGTATGTACAAGTAATACGTGTGTATATCCTCGTTAGCGACAATTTATTAATTAAAATTGTTGGAATACACTTTATTTTTTACCTCCTGCAGTTAATAAACAACACACACATAGTAAAGGAGATTAAAAAAGTGACGACAAAAGCAAACGAAAGATTTTTTTCTTTTTATTATATAAAATACTGGCAATATTAAATTAGGTAAGTTATGGTTATATAAACTAGCTATCTATAATTATATAAAAAATATGTAATATCTATACATATTAAATTAATGCATATAAAACATTATTATACTTGTGTATGTAATGTTTTAATTTTTAAATTTAATTTCAACTTTATATACTTTCACTTTGCCTATACGTCTGTATGTACAGCTATACAGAATATGAGCTTTTTTTTAATGTATGTAATGTACAAATTATTTGGAGAAAAGAGAATAATTTAATTTTAATAGCCAAAATTGCAGAATTTATGAACAAAAAAGATACAGACATACATATTTATGTGTGTACAATGTATTTCGTATAATGCCATTATATTTTATCATATTTTAAATTTTTGATATTTTAGAAAATTTTCTAATCTATACATTATTTTAATTAAAACTTACTACTTGTTTTCTTATTCATATTCATATTCACTTTATAAAATAGGTAATTTCTAGTTTTAGTTTGGATTCTAATCAAATTAAAATATTCTGACCCGCATATGCATACATCACAAAATATACAAGCACACACATAAATATGTAAATGCAAAACAAATAGAAGAAGTATTTTCATCATAATACATACAGGATATTGAATTTATTCCTCTAAAAAAAGTTCATTGATCGATTTTTTTCTTTTTATATATTATATGCTTCCTACAACTTTATTATGCATGCACAATATATACACGTACATATATGTATGTACTCTTATATTTTCATACTTACGTTTATGTATACATACTTGTATTTTAGATGCAAAATTTATACACGTGGATTGGTTATTTTTCCGTTACGTAAGAATTTGAAATTTTGATTTTCAAAACTAATAAAATTAAAAAAAGTACATATGAATATTAGTTAAAAACAGGTACTTATAAGATGACATAGGCCTCCCTAAATGAATATATTGCAGATAAATACACTCTTCATTCATCAGTACATTTTATAGATTATGCATTTAGAGGTATATCATTATAGTGTTAAAAGAAATGTTTGTTACCTTCGTAATGTATTTGATTTGTAGAGATATTAAGTACTTAATGTGTACACATGTACGTTATAATAATAATGTTTGGTTTCGATATATTGATGTTCTGTTTTTTTTTCCGTAATTTGTAGAATCATAGAATAATAAAAAATGAAAAGGCAAGTAGGTATGCAGATTTTTTGAGTTTTTTTTTCTTTTAAAAAAATATATACTACATTTACAGTACATATGTACTAAATTACTGATATCGTTGACGTTGAGATAATTACATATGTATTATATGAGTGTGATTGTTTGTATGGATATCAGACAGTCAGACAGTGGAATAGTTCAACAGTCTCTGAATCTGATCTGAATATTATTTACAGAATAAAGAATATGAATATGAACATATTAATATGAATGAATACTCAGTTCAGTCTGTTATTTTTTTTATTTTCTTTTAGTTTTGTTTTTGATTTTTATTTTTGCACTTTCCCATTCCCAGTTGTTAGTTAACGTGCTTTTTGCTTATCCATTATATTTTATATTTATATTATATTCGTATTCGTTAGTCGTTACCGTCATTATCATCGCATCGCATATCGCATGTTGTTATATCATTAACTATGTGTTTTTGGTATTGTGTATAGTGTATAGTGTATAGTGTATTGTATTGTGTTTCTGTATAGAGTGCATGTGTATAGGAGCCATCCAGCAGCATTCAGTTTGATAGTATACAGTCTGCCTCTGCAGTATTGTATAGTGTGAAAATTTTGCAGCCGACGAATAAAGTAGTGTGTGTACATATGATTGATGACCCCTTTCTGAGAATTTGCAAGCTACATACATATATACATTTGCGTATAAATATACAGAAGTTGGGTGGGTATGGATGGGTATGACTAAAATGAGTATGAATGAGTATGTATGAATGAGGACTGAAGTGGAGTATTGTATAGAGCTTTTCTACTCAATTTAGAGCAGCAATGCACCAATAATAATATAATGAAAATGAAAATATGTACGAGTACATATTTATGTATTTGTTTTGTATTTGTATTTGCGTATGCATAAAAAAAAACGCGTGTGCTTGAGAGAAGTAAAAAAAAGTGCAGAGTAAAATAACAAAAGTGAAATATTGAATTTTGAAATTTTGAATTATGTACTAAGAATTACTATTAAATATGCATATGAATGTGAATTTGTTGTATGCAAATATGATGAATATATAGCAATATTTATATATTTAAGTATTATGTTGAAATTGTGAAGTGCGGTATTTGTATTTATGAAAATGAATATTAGCACACACATTCAAACAGAAGCAAAGAATAGCGATTAGCGAATACGATTTTATGAAAGCTCACACATGAAACACTCACATATGAAACACTCACACATCGTAATCGCAAAGAGTTGTGCAGCAGTGTGTGTGAGATGAATTGAAATTTGCAAATCGCGATTTTTGCAAGGTATATTTGATAATAATTTGTGTTGTGATTGTGAGCTCAGTCAGCACATCATTCATATTCATTTCATTTCATTTCATACGACATTTCACATTCACATTCGACAATCGACATTCAGTCAGATTTCAGATTCAAATTCAAAAAGCATTTGGCTATTCGTATTTGATATTCGGTGTGTTGTGTATTTGTGTTGTCGTATTGGTATCAATATCAATATAAGCATCAGTGTAAATTAGTAAGTCGGTATCGGTAATTAAATTCAAAATTCAAATTGAATTGAATTAAATTTTCAGATTCAGACTGACTGCATTAGTGCATTTATTTATATTCATCGGATAGTGGTATAATAATGTATAATGTAGTAAATAAATATATGAATATATAAAATATGTGATACATATTTGATATTGGTGATTTGTTATAAAATATATTTTAAATTTTATATAAAATAAAATTTATTGAAACGAATAAAATAATGTGTTGAAGTTTTGTACTGAAAAGAGATATATTATATTATACGGACGCCAATAGATGATACTATACAATACAAATACAATGGAAAATTGGCGAAATACGGTATAGATATAGGATAGCCGCAAGAAAAGAAAGGAAAACGGGTTAATACTGGTCGAGACGAGTGACGGTCGACGGACGGTTAATTGTGGCAAGTTTCTAAAGTTTGTTTTGTATGTATAGTGTAGTCAATCAATATATATTATACATATAATTTTCATATCTATATATACATCACTGTCACCGACCGTGTGTGTATAGTGGTGTGGTCTGTGGTGATATTTTTGCATATCTAATATCTATTATATAAATTATAATTGTGCAATTCTATTCTAGCCATATTTACTTATTTAGATATTTAGATTTAAATAGTGTTGGTTGGTATTTGGTATATCTAACCAAACCCATAATATACGAGTATATGTTGATACCGTCTGTACTGTCTACTGTGTGTGTGTGTGCGACTGTGTAATTGAGTGTAAAAGCAAAAGCATAAAATAAGTACATATAAGAGAAAAAACCCCAGGCCCCAACTACTAAACAGCTATTTAAAAATAAAATATATAAGTATAAAAATAAAGCAAATACGGACGGATTTACGTGTAGATCACTGCAAAATTGCAATGTACATATAGGTATTGTATGTAGATATAGATTAGATAGTTTGGTAATATGTATGTATAAAATTTGCATCTGGTTGTGAAGTACTAGTGGAATGGCTACTTTTTTTTTGCAATATGTGGTATGTGGTAAAGTTTAAGGGGAATTCGGTGCACACAATGAAGATGACTCAAATTTGCTTTTGCACAATTATACAAAGGAGCAGTGAGCAGTTTTTATATTGCATTGCATTTTGCATTAGTACTAAAATAATGTGTGCGATATAATATAAAATATTTTTGTTTTCATTTAATTTTTGACAATTTTTTTTTATTCATTAGTCACTACTTAGTAAGTATGTACTATTAATCTACGAAAACAAAAACTAAAACTACTAATACGAAGACGAAGTATTCCTTTGTAAATTGTAAGTGAGAAAATCGTCTGAATTCCATGAGTGTTCATTATTTTAATATTTTGCGATATTTTGAAAAAAATATCTTTAGTTAAAATTTTATAGGAACGTTAGTTTTGGTATTTATGAATTATTTTGTCATGGTAAAAATAGTGATTTGAAAAAAAGGGTAAAAAATTGAAGTGTCTGAAGAAAATCCCTTTTATTTTAAAGTTTTTGAGTGTTGTATATTGTATTCCCGTATTCCGGATTCCCACCCATTCCCTATTCGAAATCGGAATTGGAATTCGCATTAAGTTTGAGCGTTTGAGTTTGAGTTGGTTGATATCTTGAGATAAGATAGGCGATACTCGATAGGGTGAAGCTGAAGAGATTTTGTTGAAATTGGAAATTGAATTGAGAATTGAGTGAGATACTCATACTCAACTCATTACTCAGTGTCGGTCGGTTCGGTACTCGGTAACGGCTAACGGTAACCGACTAATCGGTTTTCGGTTCGGTATTAATAAGATTCAGAATTCATTCGAGTCGACGGTCGGTTCGGTCTTTTCTTTTTCTTAAATGAAATATAAGAAGATATAGATATTCTATGAGAGTTGGAAAGAAATACAACGGTCGGTAAAAACGGCGAAGACGGCGACTGACGAAATATCTCTTCTTTTGAACCGGTGACGTAGCGGCTGCCGCCATATTACTTCGCGGCACAGTTTGGATTTTTGTGTGTTCTCCAATATTTTTTAGGTATATTTCCTACAATTATTTTATAAAAATATATTTTTAAATCTTAATTTTTAATAAATTTATTTTAAAAAATAAAAACAAAAAGATAGTACTTTCAAATTAGAATAGTTAAATGTGTTCTTATTAATTTTCGGGCTCGTGGAAAAATGTGATCTTATTAAATTCATCCATCATTTCATTGTGCTAAATTAAAAAAAGAGATAAATATATAGAACAAATTTTCTTAATATCTATATGGGAAAATTTCTTAATTAAAGTGATAAAATTTGAAGAAATTGAAATTTTATAAATATATTTTAATGGTGCTTTATACATTTAAATACATAGGAAAAGAAGCTTTATAATATATTAAAAAAGAAAAGTGATAAATAGTGTGGTGCCGGCCGGTATTATAATATTGTGAATAAATTTAAATAAGGTATTTTGATAATTTTTACATAAAATTTTGTTTCATAATAGGCCATAGGATATCAAAATTATTTGGACAGTAAGGAAAAATTTTTGTACAAAAAATATGAAATGTGAGAAAAAGTGCAATTGCAATGTGCAAATTAATATATAATCCACCATTTTGTTTTAAAATATAAATGCTACCGGTTGCTGTTAATGCAGCGCGAAAATGCATTCACGCCCTACAGCTACAGGAGTTGCAGAAATGAGTGCAAAATATAAATGATGATGAGTGAGATGTATATATAAATGTGTGTATGTGAATGCGTGCACTGTGCAGACAGAATGCTTGCACAATACATTTACCCCATAATGCCATAATTCAATGCTTTCGATTGTCAAAAAGCCCCCAATCAAGCTAAAATCAAACTGAAACTACTGAAGAAAGAAAAAAAGGGAATCAACTGCAAGCGACAGCACACTGCATTTGCACATGCACAAACTTGAGAAAATTAAAGAAAAATGAGAATTAAATTAAAGCATGATAACTGAATTGAATAATATAAAAAATGTATAGATATATGAAATATGACCAAAGATACATACATAAAATATGCAAAATATGCAAAATATGCACAATGTGTGTTGTCTTGTGTTTGTGTTATGTTATGTATGATGAGATGACTAGTGATAAATGTAGGTATAGGCTATAGGGTTAGGGCGGTATAGCATATAGGGTACAGTTGGTACAGTGCATTAATCTATAGCAGCGACAGCGATTGCGATGTGTTAATGTTAATGTGAAAAAGAATACATAGTAATAAAAAAATGCAGATCGCGATTCGCGGATCACAGTCAGATCACAAAGGAATGAATTTGTGTGTAATGTAATGTGATTAAAATAGAAATAGCAAGGACATACTGCATAGTAAATAGAGAAAGAAAAAAAATGTAAAGGAATTTTAAATTGTAAATTTGTAAGGGTAAAAAGAATTTTTGATATAGGTTCAAATAAATATGCAAAATGACTTATTATTTTATTCATCATTCTGTGTTCGTGCCCCCGAGATGAAACGATGGTTAGAGGTGGCCAAAAAATCCAAAATTTAAGACATTATACTAAGCGTTATCATTCATTTACTTGTCACTAATTTAAAATTCATCTTTAATTTTAATTTTCGTTTGATTTTTAGAATGTTCAAAAAAAAAAAAAAATAAAAAGAGGAGAAACGAAAACGAACGAGAAAAGGAAAGATGAAAATTGAATTATAGATGTGATGTGGAGTCTTTTTTTTTTATTTTGTTGCTTGTTGGTTGAGTTAGTTGAACGACGTTGACAAAAAGAAAAGCTTTTGATTATTAAATGGAGCAAAAATGGCGGGATAATAGTTTAGATTTTTACTCCTTCCGGTTCCCATCATAACTGATTTTAAAAATGATTTTTACAATTTCATTAATTTAAAATTATTAGATCTCTGTATTATAAAATGATAAAACGATTTGAAAAATAGGAACAAAAAAAAAATCTCATTCATTTGAAATCACTTAAATATATTCTTATTAAAATATGGCTATTATAAAATGTTAATAATAAAACTGATCACTTATCTTCACTTCAACGAATTTTGAATTACCCATCGAAAAATATTCTATTGGTTTTTGATCTTTCAACTAATTATCTACATAAATTTAAATATTTATTACAATTTTGTAGTACGTATGTACATAGGTATTATTTATTATATGACTGTCTAAAATTCAAGTAAAAATAATTACACAAATGAATTCAATTTAGATATATACAATACCTATCATGAATAGATAAATTAATTATCAAAAAATATTAAAATTTAAAAATATATTCAAATTTGAAATACCTACGTTTACGAAATACAAAAAGCTAATATATCAGATGAATTTATATAATATGTATACGAACATAATATTATATCAACTAAAAATAAAACAAGAATGCACTACATCAACAATAAAATTACATAATACATATAATCGTATATATATACATATATTATATACAATACTAGATATTATGTACATAAGTATGTAGTATACATTATTATGTATATAATCCTTTGCAGGTGGGCCAACGCACTTTAATACATAAACACAAATATATGTACATACAGTATAAAAAATATCCATCTGAATCTATAAAAAAAAAATAATTATAATTGATAAAAAATAAATGAAATATAATCGTTTGTAGATTAGATTTTCACTCTCACTCACTATCAAAATGTTGGCAAAAATTTATATTTATGCGTGACGGTACGCATAGACATAATGTATGTATGTACGTACAATAACTATAATAGTCAAGTCAGTATGTATATAGATGTTTTGTTAGTATCTACAATAGACTTGACCTACTTTTCGATCAAGCTATCATGTGCACTTCATATTAATGATATGTGTACCCGTACGATGTAATCAGTTCTTTATTTGACTGAAAAATTATACTGAAATATCTGAAAACTGAAAGTATGTATACAATAATACAATAATTATTCATAGATGAACATTCAAATGATTCAATAGCAGCGCTCCGCCACAGAGCAGCAAATATACGTGTGTGTATTCAATATATATTACTGACTGAATGACTGTACTGGTACACAGAATGTTGTATGTTGTATCTTGTATCTATAATATAAATATAAATGTAGTTGCTTATGATGAAGAACAATATAGCAACTATGGTAGGCAATGTATATTATTATATACATATATTCATATATACATAAATGAGGTATATTTTATTTTGTATCGTTTCAAGGCCGTTAAACATGCGTGTGCCGCTTATTATAGATTATAGACTAGCTTATTGAGACTAAGAGCAAAAGTTGAAGAACGTTCGCAAATTCTTTTATTTATCTGGGCACAATGTACGAAATACTTTGCTTTTTTGTTTTTGTTTTTCCAAATTCGAATATTTCTATACAGTTAGATAAAATTATGGATCAATATTCAATAATTAGATATGCTATTTTGTTATTGTCTTGAAATGTATACTACCACACTACCCAAGTTTAGATCATAAAAACCATAACCTAGGTTAAAATTAAAACTAAAATAATCAAATACTCGTAAAATGAAAATGATCTGAATGAAAATAAAAATGCTGTGATATAAATGAAATAATTAAATTTGTTTTAAATGAAATGAAAATTATTATTTGAATATTGAAAATTAAATTGAAGCTGAATGTATAACCGAACGAAATTATGTATGTTTTACAGAAATGGCGGAAGGAAATGGGGAGGTGGTGGATGACGTACCTGGCAGTAAATCCGAAGACAGAGGAGATGGCGAACGAACAGAAGATTATCCAAAATTGTTGGCATATGGTTTAGATGAAAAAGTAAGAGTATAAAAAAAAATTCACACATTTAAAAAATTTTATAGTACCTATTTTGAATTAAATTTTACTTGGAATGGAATTGTTCATTAAAAAAAATCGTTTTTTTTTTTTTTTTTTTGTTTCAAAAAGGTTGCTGGAAAATTAGATGATATTTATAAAACAGGAAAATTAGCACATGTTGAATTAGATGAACGTGCATTAGATGCACTTAAAGAATTTCCTGTTGACGGTGCCTTGAATGTTTTAAGTCAGTTTCTTGAATCAAACTTAGAGCATGTATCAAATAAATCAGCTTATTTATGCGGTGTAATGAAAACATATAGACAAAAAAGCCGTGCTAGCCAACAAGGTGTTCCGACTCCAGCAACAACTGTGCAAGTTAAAGGACCTGATGAAGAAAAAATTCGTAAAATATTAGAACGTACTGGATATACATTAGATGTAACGACAGGTATATATATGTACATACATAGTATAAAATTGATTTATTTCATTTACTGAACTTGATTTAATTGTGATTTTTAAATACACAAATTATAAAAATTCAATAAACAAAAAAAAATATTTTTTTTTTAAGGTCAAAGAAAATATGGTGGTCCACCACCAAATTGGAATGGACCAACACCAGGTAATGGATGCGAAGTATTTTGTGGGAAAATTCCAAAAGATATGTTCGAAGATGAATTGATACCTTTATTTGAAAAATGTGGAACAATATGGGATCTTAGGTTAATGATGGATCCAATGACTGGAACAAATAGAGGATATGCATTTGTTACATTTACTACACGTGAAGCTGCGCAAAATGCTGTAAAAGAGGTATAAAATTAATAATAGAAAACACACATATTTTTTTTTCTTTTTAGAAAAACAAGTAAGAGACAATATATATTTATCAAATTTTTAATAATCGAATTATCTATTGCATGCTTTTTATACATAAACACACACACACATACACATACAAACTTCCTTTTTGTTTTTTATTTTCATTTTTAAATTGAGGAAAATTTGCTGTATAACTTTTGTGTGGATTAGGGTGTAATGTAAAATAACAAATATGTGATCACGAAAAAAAAAAAAATGATGGAGTTTATAATTATCCTTAAGATTTTTCATTAATGTGCATGCTAACTTATTTTTATTTAAAAACACACAAAAAACGACGAAAATGTTAACTAACCAAAAGTTTTAAAATGATTCCTAATGCTAAAACTTTAATTTTTCATTTTTCTTGCAATAGTTTATAATTTTTTTTTTTAATTTAAAATACATACCTATGTATACATAATGTTTTATTTTATATTAAAATTAAAAATTATTCAATATCACATAATCTAAACCATATTTAGGGATCATTTTATAATAACTACCCATCATATATGGTATAATATGTTATAGTATTTGTTAACAATTTTTATCGTTTTAAAAATATTGTAGTAATTATACAAAGGTAATATGTCTGTTATTAGAACACTAGAACATACAATTAGTACATAGTCAGTCTTTTGTTTTTTTTTCGTGTTTTTTATTTACCTCCTTTTAATTTAAATGTGTAAAGGTTTTTCTTTTCTTTTTCATTTTCTTTCTAAATATAACTTTCCTACATTTTTGCTTAACCTTTTATCTTCCCAGAATAATGGATACCCTTGTGTTTTATTTTTCTTTATTTTGTTCATTTTAATAACAAAACAAAAACAAAAACAACAATAAAAATGTATATATTTTTATATGTATACGATTTATAATTTATGTTTGAAAAATTTTTTTTTAGGAAAAGGCAACACAATTGGTTATTAAATGTTGTTTCATTAATTAAAATAATGTTTTTTTTTGTTTATTTCATATTAAGAGAGCCTCAAAATTCAAAATTTTTTATTTTTTTTTTACAATCAGATAAACAGCAAACTTCGAATATTGATTTGATTTTTAAAAGATCTTTACAGGTAGCTGTTTTATATATGTATAAACATATAAAAATAATATAATAAAACGTTCAAAATACATATTCTACCAGTTAATAATGAGTGATGCAGCAATGGAAAATGAAAAAAAAAATATATACATATATACTTAAATTACTTTTACACAACAAAAAAATTGATACGGACGATGTAATCATAAAACTACGGTTGTTCATTTATTTGCAAATGCTAATGCGTTACATAAAATATAAGATATTTAATAAAAATTTTAATTAAGTAGTATTACACATATCAACAAAAATGTAACGTATAACGACGCATACATGTGAAAATAATATCCGATCGAATACTCACATTCAAAATTTTATAATATAAATGCTATTATGTATGGAAACATTTTTTGGCAGTTATTTCGTATGAATTTTTTTTCTTTTTTTTTTTTTTTTTTGGAAAATTGGATATGATTTGGCATCAAAAAAAATAATTTTTTTTTTGGCAGATAAATTAAAATATCGATAAAGAAAAGAAAAGTATAAAAGAATTGATGTAAAATTTTCTTACAGGTCTCCTCTTTGCATATTCTGTCTTTTGTATAAATTAGAAATTATTAGATTACTTATTACTACTAAGTACTACTATTACTACTACTACTACTACTACACACATTGCGTTTTCAATTTTAGAGATTATATTTTTCTTTCTTTTTAGTTAAGTATTTATATTGACTGTAAAATTGAGATTAGATTATTTTTGATTGGCTGTTAAAAGTATTTTTCTTTATTCTCTCTCTCTACTTCTGTAATATTTCTGCTTTTGAATCAATTTCTATCTTGCACTTTTATTAAAAGCTTGATTTTTGATCTTTAAAACAAAAAAAATCGAATCTATTCATTTAAATAGATTTTATATAAATTAAATATGTAGGTGTGTTGGGATTTCAAAAAAATTTTATTTTGAACTTTTGTATAAAAGTTGCCAAACAATGAAAAGATCAATTTCTATACACATACGTATCTTGTATTTAGTAGGTTTTTCTGGTACATCTGATTACAAAAGTAAAAATTATAAAGGAAATTATAGACGATTATATGTCTGGTTTTATTTTTACAATGCGAGCATGTCCTTAAAAAAAAAAATTGTTTTTTGTGTTTTGATTGACCGTAAATTCTATTATTTTCTTTATGTAGCTAAAATTTTTTTAAAAAAAATTAAAACAAAAATAATTAGATAAAATAAATTCTATATTGGAGAAAAGATCAATGAAAGTTTGTTTTATGAATTGAAAACTTGAATAGATGATGATGATGATGATGATATGTTCGTTCTTCTGCGATAAGTTTTCATCCATAAAATTAAAATTTTATTTTTTATAATTTTTCCTTATCATTTTTTTTTTTTTTGATTTTTATTTTTAAATCATTTCTCCTTTTATAATTTGTTTTTTTTTTTGTTTTTCTTTTATTTTCGTAAACATTATGGTTTTGTTTGTTTGTTTCTTTTTCATTTTTGTTTTATTTTCATTTATTTTCTCACCACCCACAGCTCGATAACTACGAAATAAAACCCGGCAAGTGTTTGAAAATTAACATAAGTGTACCGAATCTACGCCTCTTCGTAGGCAACATACCTAAATCGAAAGGCAAAGAGGAGATACTAGACGAATTTGGTAAATTGACAGGTAAATAAGAAAATATTGGCTGCATACAAAATTCAAAATTACGTTTTTTCTTTTTTTTTTTTTAACAATATTAAATTATTTTTGAAATTAAATTTTTTTGGTAAATACAAATAATCTGCTTTGAAATTTTTCTTTGTGAATATTAAAAAAAACAAACAAAAAAAAAACATAAATTTCAATGAACTGACAAAGAAAAATTAATAAAAAGTTAAAAAGATTACTAATTGGCAAAGAAAAAAAAAAAACTATTAGATCACAAATTAATTAATTTGAAAAATATTATATACATGAACAACAACATTGAATTTTACTACCATTACTACCACACGTATTATTACTACTACTCGTGCTACTACCGTTATATATATATGCGATAATAAAAATATTTGAATGAAATATCAGTGTAGTAGAAACAAAAAAACAAAAATCGGCTTTTTTTAAAATCAGATATATATTAAATGTAATATGGCTCTCGTCACACCTGATCTTTTTGCATTTACAAAAATTGAATAATTAATGGAATTACTTATGTGTTTTAATCAATAATACTTAATAACGTTCTTATAATCAAGAATATTATACATAGTGTAAAAAACAAGAAAATATTTATAATTTTTCATAAAATAGAAATGATTTATTTATACATTTTTTTTTGCATTAATAATTTTATAATTTAATATTTTTAACATATATGAAACAACTTGTGAGAATGAGACATATAAAATATGAACGAACAACTTACGTGGATAATAGAGGGTATTATAATACTACAATTTGCTTTTTATTTCTTTGTTATTTATTTATTTTTTTTATTTTTCGTTTATATATATTTTTCATCATTATTTGTAATCTAACAAATCTTTTTCACACGGTAATTGAATGTAAATTTTATATTCGAAAATATGTATATCATTATAACGTTATTTCTATACATAGTACATACATACATATATATGAAAAAATGTATTAAGTTATAATGTACATAATAATAGGGATAAAATTAATATATACATACATATATTTTTTTCATATAACTCGTACATATACATAATACATAATATATACCCACACATAAAATGGATGCTCTACTAGAACACAGCAGCATTTTTGTATTACATATATTATATTTTTATTTAAAATATTAAAAATTTATTATATTCATTCATTTTATTTTCTTTCCTTTTTCATTTATTTATTTCGTTATTAATTTTATTTTGAATATATCTACATTAATTTTTTTTTTATATGAACACGATAACACATTTTATGTAGTTTTTATGTTATGAACAATATTTTTGTGAATTCACTTAATAATTCCTTTTTATAAGTTTATAATTACGCATTATTATCGTTTATAAAAAAAAAAAAAAGTATGTATTATATATAATTACTTATTAATTACTTTTGATTGTATAAAGCAAAAATCCCAAATGATATTACATATTTTATTACAATACATATATATATTCCCTCTATTCTATACATACTATTATTATACTATACAACTACTAATAGCATTTATCTATTTTTCTAATAAATGTAATATTTTATATAAAATATAGATTGTTAGAAAAATGAGAGGACCGAAAGATATGTTAACAATCAAAATAATTCCTAAACAATCTCCAGTCATTAACTCGGCGTAAAAATTTTGCATTTTATAATAATTATATTACTGTATAAAAATATGTATGTAAATATATACAATACATATATAATATACGAACAGGATTATATTTGTAGATAATTTTTTAAACAAATATTGAATATATCAAAAAAAAAAAAAAAATATTTCTAAATCACCAAAAAATATATAAATCAGCTCTAGTATACTATATTTTGTGTTATTAATCGTATATTAATTAATATGCATTACATCTATGTATGTATGTATTCTCGAATATAAATATTTAGGATATTTTTTGTTTTATTTCGGATGAATTCACTATCTTTGCAGAAATCAATCGTAAAAATATCGTAAATTGTTCGATTGTTTATTGATTGATTTACACGACTAATGCCGATTCTACATTCAATGCAGTGAGTCAGTGACTTCAACTACGACTTTGATTTAATGGATATGTATTAGAACTTCTACATTGTGATTCAATGCAGTATACTTGACAGCTAGTTTTACTATACATGTTTTACATGTTAAGCATGCTGTGAAGTTGAAAGTCGAAGTTCAAGTTAAAATCTGCATTGAATAAAGAAGCGGCATAATACACATCTTGATTCGAGAATATTAACTTTGAATATCAAAAAATATCAAAAATTTTAAAAATCACTGAATATATTCATATGTTGCTTCTACATAAATGCCATTCAATTTATACTACATACTACCTGTGATACTACTTACTTTTACTTTATTATGAAGTAGAAATTTTCACATATAATTTCAAACCGAATCAGTAAATCTTCTTTTAATTGAATTTACTCTTTAATTTTTTCTAATTTTTTTTTTTGTCTTTTTCTATGAAATTTTGGTGATTTAAAAATATTTTATTCAAAATGAAATTTTTATTTGTCGTCTTAAAAAGAGAACTACAGAGAAAAACAGTTACTCTAATAAAAAGAAAACAAATAAAAAAATATATATAAAATAAATTCGAATCTCGAATCAAAATTCAAATCCAAAATAATTTTTGTTAATTTTTTTGGTAATTATAAATAGGAAATTCTAATAATGATTAAAAAAAAAAAATGGAAAAGATTTAAAAAAGAAAATCTGTGAAAAAAAAATTTAATTGTAATAATTCCAGCTGAATGATTATGAAATTCGGAAAGGCAAAAAGATTGGTGTAACGATTTCATTTAACAATCACCGGCTATTTGTCGGAAATATACCTAAGAATAGAGATCGCGACGAATTATTAGAGGAATTTTCTAAACATGCACGTAAGTGAATACAAAAAAAAAACACAAAAACAAAATAAAAAGCAAAAGAAATAAAAAGAAAAACTTTGTTTATAAACAAAAAAAAAAACAAAAATGAGAAAATAATATAAAGATTTTAGGAAGCCGAATTGGTAATTCTTTTAAAAAAAAAAAATAAAAATGAAAGCAATACAAGTGCTACTCATAAAAAATAAAAATAAATTTCAAACACTTTATGTACCTAAATTGCTAAGAAAATATTGTAACTACATAATTTTACAATAAAAACAAATTTTCTTGCAATTATATAATATATAAAGTGTACATAATATGTACATAACATACATATATACATATTAATTGGCTTTGGATTTAATTTTTTCTTTGTTAATTAAAAAAAATAAATAAATAAATGATAAATTGTTTAGTCAAAGTTTTGGTTGAAATTTAGTGCAAAATTTAACAGTTCTGTAGCTTAACAATTGTCTTTCCAAAACATTGCCAAATTCGCATTAATTTAATTTTGATTATTATTAATTTTAATATAAAAATTTGAGTATATAATATTGGAATTGATTTTTGAATTATTATTTTTTTTTTTTTAATTTGTGTACTTATATTAATTAATTAATCAATATATATATATATATAATATTTGACAAAAAGTTAAAAAAAAAAAAATAAAATAAAAACGAATTTAAAAATTAAAATAGACATTATGTATATGGAAAAGTGGTCGCCAGGCATTTATATGATGTAATTTTTGAAATGAAAAAAAAAAAAACACTTAATTGGCAGCGTAAAATTTTTTTAATAGAAGATAGTACTACTACTACTACTACTACTACTTAATTCAAAATTAAAGGGTATTTAAATAAAAAAAAATTGTGTATACAATTACATATCTAACATACATTATAAATATTTTAAAATTCCAAATCATATGCACAGAAAAATGAGAATACTTAAAACAATATTTGTACTTCTTACCTAGCTTTTCTACATTTTTAGTTTAGTTTTGATTCTGATGAAAATTATTTTTTTTTCTTTAATTATATAGACATATGTATAAATTTAAATTTATTTTTTGTTCAATACTATTATGTATTTTCATTAAAATATATGTACATAACTAAAAAAAATTTGAATACAATAGAAAATTCTTTAAAAAAAAAAATCTCGATTTCGAATAAGTATTTTAATGATATTAGGTAGTGTAGTAGTATAATTACATAATAATAAATGTACATATAGGCTGTGTGCGAAATCCATGCTAAACGGCTAAATTTCTAAATTACTTCCAGCTTTTTCAAGCAATCAAGTTAGCATCTAAAGTAAGGTCCTAGACAGATATCTAGTATAAACGTGGTATCGATACCATGGTATTGGCTATACTACATGTCTGTCACCCTATACTAGCTTTATACCAGGAAAACAAGCTGGTATAAACGTGGTATTGAAACCAGCATGATTTGTCTAGTATAAAGCTAGTAGGTACTCAAAAAATTTACTAAACATAGCGCCATGTTTTATTGCTGTGGCAAATAGAGAAATTAGTTTTTACAGTATTCGTACAGTACCTATACAATTTGAATTAGAATTTCAATATCCGCATTCATTTCTTTTATTACAATAATAGCTGTTTTTCTTTGGTCACAATTATCTGATAATTCTCAGTTTGACATCTCACTTAGATCATTTATATTATTCTTTTTACTAACTGAGCAAACAAACTGAAAGAAATGGACTGATACTTTTATTCTCAGTTGATTGTCATTTTGAAAAGAAATAATTAAAAAAAATTTTATTTTTACAAATTAATTTTCACAAATTATTTATTACAAATAAACTATATCCAAAACTTTACGAAGTATGAACACGAAGATTGTCAATATTGTTTTTTTTTTCTAATTCTCAGTTACTCACATCAACTGAGTAAAAATATTTTTCCTCAGTTGGATTACATAAATCTCACTTCGTTGCTGCTGCCACCTATAACAGAATAGACAAAACATACCAAAGAAACGCATTGCTCAATTGAGAACTGAGAATTATCAGATAATCGTGACCAAAGAAAAGCAGCTATTTACATTCATCTAAAGTCAAATTAAAATGCAAATATAAATTTTCTATACATACAACAGCACAACAAAAATTCACAAATGTCAAATGATACTAGGTTTATACTAGATTACATGTCTGTCACCATGCTAGTATTGTTCATACCATGATATCGATATTAGATGTCTGTCAATGGTCTAAGTGTGCGAATTGCTAATTTGTTGACAGCTAAAGCAATGAATTTGAATTACAAAATTTAGTCGGTGAGTACGCTAAAACTACTTTATCGAAATTTTACAATGATTTAAAAACTTTAGACATTTAGCATGAATTTCGCACACAGCCATAGTAAATAATTTGAGGATATATAATATTCGTGATACATATACGCTATATTTGGCATATAGTACTCGAGTATAGGTTGTACGATTGTACTAAATTACAGACAAAATTTAATTTTTAAAAATTCCTAGCACAGATTTTTAAATTAAAAATTTCCGATAATTTTTTTTGACATGATACGAGTATTATATGTGTAACGAATATAAAAAGGATATTAATTTTCAAATTGAATTAAATTAAACACTATAACTATTACTACTACAATTATCATTATAAAACAATAACAATTTACATCTACTACTATTATTTTTAATCACGTTTCACTACTATAATAATCAGACTAAATAAAATTTCAAAATATCTAAACGAAAACAAAAAATATATTATACATATGTACATAAAAAAAAAATTATGAATTTTTTCTGGTGACCATTTTCGATTGAATTGATTTAATTTGATATATTTATTATATATGAACATATAAAAATGAAATGAAATGAAATTTTATACTTGGTACCTACAATAATTGTCTGGCTACAGTCTTCCAATTATTTTAATCGAAAAAAATTTTATCGGAAAATTGAAAGATATAGTTTAAAAAGGTTTCATACACGAATAATCGAAAAAATAATTTTAATTTTTTTTTTTTTTAAATGAAAACAAAAACAAAATTGAATAATTATAGTCATTCAAATGGATATAAGAAGAGACATAACACAACGGTAATGACTGGAGAATAAAATAAAATAAAATTAAAAAAAAAAACAAAAAAATGTATATCATTTAAATGTATCTTGTGTGTCTATAAAATACTTATAAATACACATTATTTAAGGATCATTATTAAAATTTTATATATACATCTTATAATTTTCCATATAATTAGTATACAAATATGTACATAATATTTTGATCAGCGATAATTATAATAATAAAATACAAATATACATATATAATATATATATGTATATATTATATAAAGTATAATAAACAAAAAAATTAAAAGATTTTGGGATTTTTTTTTTTCCACAGACGTGTTTAGAAGAAAATAGTTATTTTAATCATTAAAACAATGAATATACTTATATACTTAATAATTGAGAATTTTAATGAATCTCTAAAGGAATTTGAATCAAAACAAAGCAAAAAAATTAAATGAAAAACCATTTTTTTTTAATTGCTACATCAAAATTAAGCGTTTTGGCATTGGATTTTGGGAGGGTTAAAAAATTGTTAAATTTTATCTCGATCAAACTTTGTCAATGGAAAAAATTTAATGAAAATAATAAATTAGTAAAAAAAAAGACGAATAAATTTTTGATTTTCTCAAAGCAAATGAAAAAAAAAAAAAAAGAATCAAAACTTTATTCAAACTGTGAAAACGTACATATACATTAAAGATGAAAATTTACTTAGACTCCAAAGTTTTTTTCAAATATGCATTTCATGTGGATTTTAAATAAAACTTTGTCCTCATATTTTCTTCTTCTTCTTTCTATGATGTATCTATCATATATCTCTGTACATAATGAAATGAAAATCTTATATAATATTTTTTTTTACCTTCTTTTTTCAAAAAATCAAAAAAAAAAAACACAAAAAAAAATTATTTGTAGCGGGACTTGTCGAAGTTATTATTTATAGTTCACCAGATGATAAGAAAAAAAATCGTGGATTCTGTTTTCTTGAGTATGAGTCACATAAAGCGGCATCACTAGCTAAACGAAGGCTAGGAACTGGTAGAATTAAGGTTTGTTATCTTTGGAAAATTTTTTTTTGTTTTTTTTTTCTATATATTATCTATATATAATATATATGTATATATAAATATATTTGTAATTAATTTTTCGTTTAATAAATAAAAATAAATTAATTTGACGGCAATAAGACAACACTTTTCCAGGTATGGGGATGTGATATAATTGTCGACTGGGCTGATCCTCAAGAAGAGCCTGATGAACAAACAATGAGTAAAGTCAAAGTGTTATATGTCCGTAATTTAACTCAAGACGTTAGTGAAGAAAAATTAAAGGTAATTGAAATTATTATTTATAATTATTAGATGGATAAGAGAGAGAATGAGGGTATTTACGAGTATATTTAAAAAAAAAATAATTTAATTTTTAATTTTATTATAATTTTTTTTTTTAAGGAACAATTTGAGCAATATGGTAAAGTTGAACGTGTTAAGAAAATTAAAGACTATGCGTTCGTTCACTTTGAAGATCGTGGTAATGCTGTTGTTGCAATGCGTGGATTAAATGGAAAAGAAATTGGAAGTTCAAATATAGAAGTAAGTTATTGAAAACAACATCTATACTATATATAGTTAATAGATTTAAATATGTTATGAAATTATTGAAATATTATCTGTTTTTTTGATGATTTTTATTTTTATAAAATACATATTAGGTTTCACTTGCAAAACCTCCATCAGACAAAAAGAAGAAAGAAGAGATCTTAAGGGCACGAGAAAGAAGAATGTTGCAGACGATGCAATTACGTTCTGGCATTCCTGGGTATGTAAATTACATATGCATGAATGTATAAATTTTTTTTTGTTCTATTTTCTACATTAATTAACAAATTTATGCATCGATGGTAAAAGTGTCAGTATCAGTGCAAAATTTCACTTCATTATCTACGATATTATATTTTCCATTGTTGCATTTTATTATGATACTTAACCTACTTATTTTTTGTGTATTCGAGTAAAAATGTGTATATATTCATTCTTTCAGAAACATATCACCAATACATCCTGGAATGATGCCAATCGGACCGATGAGAGGTATAGCTGGACCTAGATTGCCTATAAGAGCGCCACCTATAGCACGTGGTGATTATGGTAAGTTTACTGATTAATTTATTTTAAAATTATCTTCTATAATAAGGTTGTGATATTTTAAAATCAAAGTTAAAAATATAAATATTAAATTAAATAATCAAAAAGCCTAAACTAAAAATATTTATATAGGACATATTTCTGCGAAAAAAATTTTAATATTGTTCGATTCTTAGAAAAAAAAAAAAAGAAAAGAAAAATAAAAATTTAAAAAACCAAAATTCTTTCTTCACAAAAAAATAATATCTGTATAACACTATTGACAAAATTATAAGAAATTTAATTTCTAAAATCTTATGGCTCAAAATTATTCCCCAAAAACAATTTTTTTTTTTTTTTAAATTCATACAAATATATATATAATCATTTGAAAATATAGTTTTTAACCTTCCTTAAAAGTGAAAAAAAAATTTTTTTTTTTTTTTTTAAAACCAATATATCAAAATAAAGAAAAATTTGAAAAAAAAAAAATCGAATTCGAATCAATAATAATCATCAATAACAAAAAATTACATCACTAACAAAAAAATTTATTTCACCATTATTTTAATCTTCTTCTAATTTCAAATTTTTCAAAAAAAAAACAAAAAAAAAGTAAATACAATATTGTTGTATATTTGTTTTCAGAGCCTTTTTCTTATCATCTTTAAGCCTTTGCATTTGAAATCCTATTTTTTGCTATCATTATTTCCTATTTATAATAATAACATTCACATATTTTTTTATGTATTTTTTTTTTTCTATTAAAATTTTAATTTTATGATATTTAATTTGCATTTGATGTAATGGTAATTTGTTATATATGAAATCGTAAACATCTCATCTTGAATGTGTACTATCAATTTTTTTTTATTTTCTCCAAATAACAATAACTAATATTTTTTTTTTCTATTTTGCCCTGTATACATTTTTTTTTTTGTTTTTAAATCAAAAAATTTGCATGTGATTAGTTTTTTTTTTTGTTTTTCGATTTGATATACATAGAAATAATAATAAAAAAAAAAAACAAAATGTGTGTATGCTTTATAAATATCATAATATATTTTTATTTTTTAAACTATACATTTATGTAATATAAATATTAACAACTTTCTATTATACATATATATATATATTTATTAATAAGTAAGTATTATAGTATTATAATATATTTTCTTTTTGTGCATGCATCTTTATATTATTGGCAAATTTATGTGCATACATATATACATATATATACATATTTTTATTATTATATACTTAATTAGAAACATTTTAAGTAAATGAGTAAATTAAAAATTCATATTTCAAATAATTACATATTTTTATAAATGTATTTTTGTATAATATATATGTATATACTAATTATTATTAAAATATATGTATGTATGTGTATTCAAATGAAATATCGTATACCATTTATTATTACATATTATAAAATAGCTAAATTAAAATTGTATAATATTAGAAATAGGATGAGATTTTAAAAAAAAAAAAAATAAAAACAAATAGAAGAAAATGAAATTTTTGGTGTGAAAAATTATGTATTATCATTTTCGAGAATTTCATAATCAAATTTTTTAGTTAAAAAATTATTTCTTATAATAATACTTATAATATTCTTATACATATATTCTTATGTTATTTGATTAAATAAAATACTTACATAATCCCCAAAAGTTTAACAAGAACACTAGTTTTATACTATTATATTTGTGCATTATAATTGTATATTGAAAAAAGCGATTCAATTCGATCCCGAGCTGCTGCCTAAAAGTTTTGGTGAACTGCCACAAAAATTCAATACGCACAATTTGCAACATTTGTTTGCTGCAACACTTACCAAATTCCTTTTCTTTCTTTATCCACAACTTATCCAGTTTCATCAAAATAACTCCATGTTGTTAATATGTTATTTCTAATGAAATCATGTTAATACAAAAATGTTTCGCTAGTTTGTATCTCTTGAGATCTGTGCTAGTGTGAATTTTAAAAATTAATTATTAAACAAAACACAAATATGTACATACTATGTATTATACAATATTAATAATGTACATCATTTTTTATATTTTTTCACTCCAAAAATTTTCTGATAGAGAATCAAAGATTTAAATTTAATTATGATTGAATTTTAGCAATTTTAGTCATTTGTAGTTAGTATAATTATTATTTTCCGATTTTTCTCGGTAAGTAAATAATTGATTTAAATAAAAATAGACGCAAATTTTACATTTTAGGAGTAGATTATTATTATTATTATTATTTTATTTTGCAGTAGCATGGATATTATATACATAGTATGTATAGATATGAAATATTAAGTAGTTGAGAGTATATAGGCAATGTTTCCCGGCATGTCAAGCAAGAAAAAAATGAAATTGAAAATATATTATATGTTTATTTATATATACATATAAAAAAAAAATAGAGAAAATATACAATATTTTTGTAATAGCTCAATATAACACGTTCTAAATGTTATTGTATTTTATTTTGAATTGAAAATTTTTCAAATTTGATTTTCTTTTTATATGTAATTTGTACTTATATGATTTAAGTTTTTTTCTTTTCAATTTTAATTATGATGATTTTTTAAAAGCGTATATCATTATATTATTATTTATTAATTTATATTCTAAAAATTTGAAAAATAAATAAAAGTTTAAGTGAGTAAACATAACAAGAAAAAAAAAACGGATATTATTTACGAAAGTATGTAAAACATATAGAGGTAGTAAAGAAAAAGAAAAATTAAAAAAATTAAAAAATCAACATAAAAAATGTGATTGTACAATCAATAAGAAACAACCGAAAAATTAAACGCAAATTTATAATTTTAAACATCAAAGTTTTTACATTTTGTTAATCATTTTAAATTGGACATAATACATAAATGTGGCAGTTGAATCTACATATACTCGTATATGTACATACATACATATTTGTAAACGCCTAACTAAATTTGACTTGAGGTTATAACTCTTAATTCATTTTGTGGCTAAATGAATTTCAACTCTACGATTTATAATGATAATGTAGTAGTTAGTGAGATAATGTCAATTGAAATTTATTTTCGGAATTGCGAAAATGCGTGCACAATTTATTAGCGGAACAAAATGTGAACGAACAACGTTCTATATTATAACTTCAGTTCAGTTCAATTTGCTTCAAGTCAAATTTATTGTTGGGGGAACTTAACGCAGAAGTATTCAAAATTCTTCCATATTAATCAAATTTTTTTAAGTAAAATTTTTACATCCTCGTCGTTATATTGAGCTCTCTCTCTAGTTTATTTTTTATAATTTCATTTCATTTATCAAAATGTAGTTGAGGGGTTAAAAAATTGATGAATTTTATTTTTAGGCCAAAAACATTAGATTATAAATATGTATGTAAACCTACCATCTACCTATTTTACATATTTGGTTTAAAAAAAAAATACACATTTTAATTATTCTTTTTTTTTCATTTTTTTTTACATGATTATAATTGTTTTTTTTTTATAAAAGACAAATTTATTATTTTGATTTAATTGTGTGACAATATGTTTCAGTTATTATTATTATTTTTTTTTGTTGTTGTTACAAAAATGTTTCTTCTATGCTTTAAATATGTAGAAAAATCAAAAGAAAAAAAAATTTTCATCAAATTTGTAGATTGTGATTTCGACTTTTATGGTTATTCGGATTATTGTGGTGGCTACAATGAACCATTTTATGATGATTTATACCGTTCGTATGATGGAGAATACTTCTTTGATTATCCACCAAGCGGTGTATCACCAACTGGTCCCGCTGGTGGCCCACAAAGAGCTGCCAGAACAAATTCGGTGGGTTTTCACAAGATTATTTTATTTCTTTTACATATTAATTTTTTTTTTTTTTTTCTAAAAGAATTTTTACAAAAACAAAATTATTTTTCGTTATATACATTATATATTTAGATTGTGTTTCAACCTTTACTTTGTTGTTATATATTTGATTTAAAAAAAATGTTTTTTTTTTTTTTAATTTTTGGAATATTTTTTACACATTTTTTTATTTATTTTGACATAAATATTACATATTGGGCAAAAAATATACAAGTATTTTTAAACAAATGAAAAAAAAAAAAAATAACCACGAAAGATTTAACATGTAAAACATAAACAAAAATTCGTTCGTAAAATAACAGAATTATAGCATAAGTGGGAATTTAAATAAAACAAATAAATGCATATACCTTTCATTTTTTTTTTTAAAATGTACAGTAAAAATTATAAAATTAAAGTTATTGCATAAAAAGAAAGAGGATAATCCATTCATATAAAATCGATAATAATGAAAAAATGTAAAAGTGATCTAATTACGAAAATATACATTATTCAAAGAAAGCCACATTTTTTTTTAAAAACGAACATAAATAACTATATAAATAAATATATTGTGTGATTGTGTTTCAATTTTTTTGAAATGTTTTTTGAAAATTTTCTTCAAAAGTATACTACATATTAATTATTGCAATGTAAGAGGACCCCAATTTAGAAAGAAAAAAAAAGCGTTATCAAAGAATTATTGTATATTATATATATTATACATAAATATATATGTATAATTACTTATACTAAAATAAATATTTCAAGCGATAATAAAATAAAGATAAAATTTATTATTAAAAAAATTGCTGCTAATTATCGAATAGTTAATGACTAAACTATAATACGATTTATATAGAATTTTATTCAATTTTTTGACTTTTGTAAATTTTTCATACAATACATATACATATTATTTTCATATACATACATATATAAATATTTCATTAAATGTTAGTTGAAGTTTAGATAAATTATTGTCTTTGAACATCATAAAATTAATAAAATCAAATTGAGATAAATTTTATGACAGGCCGGGAAATTATACGATATTTAATATGAAATTTTTTTTTGCAATGTGCTCAAACTTCAAAAAAGTAATAAAATCCTACGCGCACTATATTAAGCGCGAACTTATTCTAAAAAATTCGAGTAAAAATATTGTTTTTTTTTTTTTTTTTAATTAAAATTAATACTTATAAACTCGGGACTATTAGGAAAATTTTGTTCATAATATAGAACAGAAAGAAGTGTAAAGTAGCAAGAAAAAAAAACACTGTTTAGGAAATATCGAAATTCATTTGAAAATTATCCCCTATACCTATACCTGCCTACCTACCTACCGATAGACATATATCACACACATTTTATCAAACAAATTTTAATTGAAAAATTTTTAATTTCTTTTTTATCTTATATTTGCTTTGCTGCTTATTTTTTTACATGATTTAATGACAATATAATTTTTGAACGCTTGATTAAAAACAAAAGGCTTTTATTTTGCTTCTTATAATAAAAGTAAAATAATTTTATTTTTTAATAAGTTTTTTTTGTTTTTTCAAATATTTTGTATTTATGACGATTTTTTTTTTTGCTTTTTGTAATACTGATTTTACTAATAATTTATATGTTGCATTATTGGTTTTATTACATTGCTTTTATTAATACAAAAAATATATAATATTTACTCATCATATCAGCTACATGTACTAACATGAGAAACGGAACTAACAACGTGTAGTATAAAATGATACCAAAAACTAAAAATACATTTTTATTTTCACATTCACTACTAACCTGCATCATAATGCATCGACTTTCTCGGCAACAATAATTATTGGTAATAATAACTAGAAATAAAATTGAAAATTCTAAAACATACCTATTATTGACACAACACTCTACTGCACCATCATCATCATTATAACGATTGTCGTAACCATCATAATAATCAATATTGTACTGTATGACAGAATATTTCGTATTATTGGTAAAAAAAAGGAAATATAAAAAGTGAAACTAATTAAAAAATTTATTTTTGGCATAAAATCATAGATGGTGCTTTACTATGATGGTATTTTTTTTTTCGTCATATCTTTTCAACGATAAATAATTTTTAATTTTATTTCTAGTGAACGAAAAAAAAAAAAAAAACATTACCAAATTAATAATGACACTTTGCTTTCGAAAATAACACATATACAGCAACTAAAATTTAAAATTGATCAAAATAATATACAAAAATCATTTTATTATTAACTTATTGAGCACGAAATATTTATGACAAAATTTATATAATAAAAATATGCATACATAAAAATACAAAATATTTAATAAGTATTTAATGCTCAATATGTGATTTTATAAATTTTCTTTTATTAACTTTAATTAGGATGTCAATCGCAAATATTTTTTTAAATAAATCAGAAATCAGTAAAACAAAATTTTTGATAAAAATCATAAAAACAAAAAAAAAATGAAATCGTGAAAAAAAACTATAAAAGTTATTAAAATTTTTATTCGATATAACCAAAGTACAAAAAAAAAAATATATATATATACGTATACTACTTACCAACACACAAAACACTTTTACTTGCAATTTATAATAATTTGGAATTTATTGGCTTTTATAATTCATTTTTTGTTGCAAGAATATTTTAGTTTTATTATACATTCTTAATATTTTGATGATTTTTATGAATATAATTTTTTTCTTAATTACAAAATTCAAAAACAAAACAAAAAAAAAATAACGAAAAATGAAAAAAACAAATCAAATTCTAACAAATTTTGTTCGTGTTTGTGTGTTAGGAGGGAGCAAACGGCATCTATAACCTCTATGAGCCTTTATTTGAGGTATATTAGAGACATTTACCATCTCTATATTTTATATAATATACTATTTATTATTATTATTTTTTTTTTTGTTAATTATGTTTATTTATTTTCTTTCATGTGTCTCTTAAAATAAACAAAATCAATTTAATTTTTTTTTTTTTTTTGTTTTAAGAAAACGAGACGAACCTTTAATTTTTATATAATTTAATTGAAATTTTAAGTGTAATTATAAATGAAATGTTGATCGATCGGACTCAAAACTCTCACTTATGTATACAGTATAATTCTTTTAATTAAATTTTTTATTTGCAAAAATTTTCTAACACTATACATTATACTATTTAAAGTGATAAAGACAATGAGAAATTAGATCAACTCTTCATTTATAAATACAAAACGAGAAAAAAAATATTACAAGTTTGCATATTTTTTTTTTTTTTAATTTTAATTATTTTTCCTTATATGAATTACATTATATTTATAAAATAATTAATAACATACAATCTAACGGGTTTTTCTTCGATTTTTTCTTTTTTACTCGACTTCGTTTTACAACACACATAATAAATATCATACGAAAAAAAAATAAATAAATAAAATGAATGATTATTATAATGAACACAAAAAAAAATTGTAAAAAATTTTTTTGTTGTTATTGTAATGAACAATGTTGTAAAACGGAAAATATATATTAAAAATACACGCACGATTGGCGATCACATAAAACTGAAAACAAAATGAAATATGAAATGAAATGAAAATAAATGATACTACAACAACTGCCACTAATGTACTTACACGTTACGTCTACGATCACAAAAACACATCAATAATCAACTATATTGCGATAACTGGTACTATGCTCTACTACTCTATATACGTCTACACAACTGAATATTGCGAAAATAAAAAAAATTAGGGGGTTGGTCGTGGGCGTGGAGTCACGGTGCGTGGCCGGGCCGTTGGGCTCCGTGGCAACAGCAATCGTCAGGGGGTCCCACCGGCTCAACGAGTGGCCACCGTGGTGGCTCAGGCAGCACCCGGGGGGGTCCGTGGGGCGGTTCAAGTACGTCCCAACGTTCGTGGCACCCAGCGCGCCAAGCCGCTACAAAATTTACCAGGTGAGAAGACGACGATCTCTTGTATCATATATCAATCAATATATATAATGAAAAACCATGAAAAACAAAATATAAAAAGCTTTGAAAAAGAACATAATGATAAATAAATATAATACTTATAATGTATCTAAAGAAAAATCTAAGGAAAAATACATATTTATATTTTGAAATTGGGGTTCTCTTACTGCTGATGCTGCTGATGCTGCTGCTTCATTTGTTATTGTCGTTATGTCGTTTACATTTTAATTGTTTGTTTTTGTCGTTACTGCTACCATATAACATCATATATTATGATAAGGCAAAAATGTGAATTTTTAATTAGAAAATAAATTAAAAAAAAAAAAAATTTCATTTTAATACAATTTGTATACAAATTAATAATTAATTGTTGCCTATTGTTTTTTTTTTTTTTTTTTTGACTATAATGACACTACATAATATTTTGCATGCTAAAAGTTTCCATTTTAAAAAAAGAAAATGTCGTTTGTTTTTTTTCTTTAGAAAATTTCATTTTACAAACAAATTATAAAAGAGGATAATATTGTGTATTATTATTATATACATACATATGTATAATTGTGTATACTTATTATATACTATATTGTATATTATATAAGTACATTATATGCGTGTGTATATTGAAATTGTAATAATTCTTGTTTAAAATTGCATTTATTTTAATTTTATTTCATCATCACCTACCACTCACTCTACACACGATTTTTTTTTTTCAAAACATACATATATACATGTGTCCATACGTAATAATTATAAATTATTGATTTGTCGGTATAAATAATATTTCTTTTACATAAAAAAAATATTCACACGCGTTGAGTTTTTTTTTTTCTACATTCATTTACTTTATATATACTATTTTTTTTTAATTTTTCAAAGCAGTAGGAGAGCACCAATTTCATATGTATTTTTTTTTTCTTTTTATTATTATTATTTTTTTTTTAAATTTATATTTTGTTTATTTTGGTTATATCTATATATAATATATATACATATACATATATATTTATATATTTTTTGTGTACATAAATACATAGAATATTTTGCTCTGACAAAATTGTTTTATATACTATATAGTACATATACATACTTGTGAAAATTAAATTTACAACACAAAAATTGATCATTTTACATACATAAATTTATAATGAATTATTATATTGATTTATTTTATTTTACTTTTGTTTTGTTATACATATACATACATATATGAGTTGAAGAAACAGAGAGGAGGACAGAGAGAGAGAGAGAGAGAAAGATAACATATATATTTTTATATATAAAACAATTTTGTCTTTGCAATTACTTTCATTTATTGAATAAGTATTTTTTTATTGATATGTTCTTTTTTTTTTTCTTAATTTAGAAATACAGAAAATACAAAAAAAAAATGAATCGATTAGTAATCTGTTTACATTTTATTAATGTTAAGAATTCTTTATTATTTTCATAAAATTATATAATTTTTTTTATATATATGTATACTTATATACCTCAGATATTTACATATATAATACTGTATGTATAATATTTGTTTTTTTTTTTTTTTATTATTTATTATTATTATTATTCTATAGCAAATTTCGTACATTAAATGTGTATAGATTTAGTGTTAATTTAATAATTTTGCTCTCTATTAAATGTATAATTAAAAATAATTTGAGGAAAAAAAAAAATGTTATTAATTTTCTTTTTAATTTTCAATTGCAAGAGATGGCCTTTTTTTTTTTTTTGATTATTATTATTATTATTATTAATTTGATGTTAATTATTCAATGTGTAATTAATTTTTGTTTTGAACAAAAAAATAAAAGTACAGCAAAATGTACCGGTGTCTTGAAAATATGATAAAAATATAATTGGCTGCAAAAATTATTATATTAAAATTTAAAATACATATAATATAAATAAATATGAATATGAAAATTATTTTGTATAAAATGAATTAGAAAAAATTGCGATTGCACATGCTACTATATTATATTATATAATATTATATTTTTTTATATTTATTTAATTATTTTTTTTTTTTATCTCATACATATAAATAATTTTTCGTACACATTTTTTTTTTTTTTTACAATTAATAATAATAATTAATACTACATTAATTAGTTTTTCACGCAAGCGATTTTTTTTAACACTCTTATAATATAATATATAATATACATTTTGTTATAATAATAGTTTTAAAAAAGAAAAAAAAAGGTTTATGATACACACCTATATATATTATATAAATACATATACATATATATATAAATATACTTTAAAATTATATTTAATACAATCTGCTTTTGCTAACCAAGTGATTTTTCTTAAAAAATTTCGTCTTTATTTTATTATCATTTTTTTTTTTGTTCAATTATATATACATATTTACATTTAAAAAAAAATATTAAAATTATTTATTCAGTACTAATCGATTCGTTTTTTTTTTTAAATTTATTTATTTTTAGTTTTAATTTTTTTTTTTTTATTTTTACATGTAAATAATTTATATAAACATGTATACTTTTATTTAATTACATATTTATTTATTTATTTCTTATAAAATATCATTTTCACAACAAACACACAAAACACATCTCTCATATTATTTTACATATTTTTGTTTTATATATATGTACATACATATACTACAATATATAAAAATTTACAAATTTTTTTTATTCATTTAATTTTGTTTCTGTTCAATTATTATGTTTTTCTTCTTCTTTAATATCAATTTAATTTCGTATACATATATGTTTTTGTATATATACAACGCTTGTGTAATTTATTGTTTTCATTTTAAAATTAAAGTTTTTTTTTTTTGTTCTTTTGTTCTTTTGATGTATTTATTTATTACACACACTAAAGAGGGAAAGCAAAAAAAAATAAAAATACCAGTAACACGAATTAAATATACAAAATATTATAATGTGTACATATTCTTCTATATATTACAGTATTTACCTAAAATACGAAATCAAATTTATTAAAATTGAAATCGAAATCAAAATCACAAAAATATAAAATGTTTCGATCATCATCATCAGCATAAAATTAAATGAAACAAAAAAATTTTTCGAAAAACATAACGAAGAAAATCAAGAAAAATTCAAAAATTCAAAAATTCAAAAAAAGAAAAAAACTTTTAAATTCAAACTCTACTACCATATATATCAGCATAACATTTATAACCGTCGTGTTCTATATTTGTGGAATTGAGAATATTTATGAAAATTTAAAATTGAAAATTAAAATTTCCTTGAAATTTGTTTTTTTTTTGCATTGTTTAATAATTATTTTTACCTATTGAAGAATTTCTGTAATAGTTTTTTGTTCATCATATGTATATTATTATTATAATAAATACGTATGTTACTTATTTAATTGAAATTTGAAATTAAATATAAAATTTAATGTTACTTGTTGAAAATTTATACAATTACAAAAATAAAAAGGATAAATAAATAAAAAAATGAAAATAAAATTACATACCTTCTAATACCTACCCATTTAATAGAAATTTAATTCCCTGTAATTTAAATTAAAATAATAAATAAATAAATGTATATATATATAAAATATATATTTAATTTAGTTTATATATTTATAATAATTTATTTTCTACACGTATAAGTAGTTTGTGTTGATTTATGAAAAAGGAAATATAAAATTATATATCCATACATACATATGTGTATGTACAATATTTATATGTATGTTCTGATCGAGAATATATTGAAAGAGACAGCAATAATGTTATTAAAATGAAAAATGAAAAACGGAAACGGAAATGGAAACTAAGACATTTTATTTTGTTAATTTAATAACGACTGAGTTATGAGAAATAATGCATAGATGTTTTATTTATACAGTATATACTATATGTATAAAAATAATTTATGGTGTATAATGGAACCAACAGTAATTTTAAATTTAAATAATTAAAATATGTATTGAGATTGAGACTAGTTTTAATGTGTTTTATTTTATGTAAAACCACTCAGTTCTACAATCTTCTCTGTCTAGAATTATTCAATTTTGCAATAATGAAATGTTGTTTCGTGTTCGCTCTAAAATTATTTGAATAAATCTCTTAAATTAATATTATTGATTTTGTTATTAGAAAACATTATTTCTGTTATCTTTTAATATTATCTTTATTGTACATATACGTACATATGTATGTAATTTGAAAAAAAAAAAAAAGAATTTTTTTTTATAAATATTTTTTGTGCTATATACTTATTTTAAAAATAAATAAATTTTTCTCTTAATCTTTTTCTCTATATTTTTTTATAACATACGATAAAACAAACGAAAAATTAAAAAAACAAAAAAAAAAAAAAATTCAAAATTAAAAATCAATCACTCATACATACATCATCTATATAAACATATATATCAATCAATCAATCAATCAATCGATCGCACTACTACTTATTACTACTGTGCATTGGACGGAATATTTATTTATGATTCTAAAGTAGTAGTCGGTAAACGTAAATTTGATGGAAGTCACCAAAATCCAGGAGAAACAAAGCGACGTTACGCAAGCGGAATTATGGGAAATGGTGGTGGAACATGGGGTACTCAACCATTACCTCAGCAACCTCTGGGAACAAATGGTGAACAATGGTATACCGATTCATATCCGTCGTGGAGTTAAAATTCAACAGTTTTTCTCTTTTTTTAATTATTAATATACATATTATACATACATATATGTATGTATATACGTATGTATATATTTATATATTTATAATAATAAATATATATATATATGCACATATGTATATGTATATGTATATATATATATGTGTGTATATCATTTTATTTTTAATATTATATTTTCGTTTTATTTTATTTTTTTTTTTAATTTTTGAATCATTTAAATAAAAGAAAATAAAAAACGAAAAACAGAAAAACAATATTATAAATTAAAAAATAAAAATGTAATAAAATATCAGTAAAAGTATAAAAATAAACAATTTTAGTTGTAATTTATATACATAATATATAAAATAGTAAGAATATATAAAAAAAATAAAAATAATGTGTAATTAATATATAAATACATGTATACATATACCATGTATTTCTGCAATAAATAAACACAAGTACATAATATAATAAAAAAACAAACAAAAATTCAGAAAAAATAAATATAAAAATAAAATAAATAAAAAAGAGCAATAGAAGAAAATTATAAAAGAAAATAATATTTTATATACAATAACATAGTACATCTTGTATTATTATTTTGTGCTTCAGATATTTTATATAAAAAATAAATAGAAACGGATAATTAATATACGCGACGGCGGTAATAAAAAAAAAAATGTGGTCTCTATTGTGCATATTATTGATCGTCGTCAACCGATCGATGAAATTTGAAAAAACAAAAAATAAATAAATCAAATAAGATTGACAGTTAATTCTCTCGGTAATTTCGGATCTACTAATTGTTTTCGGTAAGATTTGAAACAAAAATACAAATTTTTTTTTTTTTTATCAAGTGTCACTAACTACTATACTGTCAAGATTATTATGTTGACGTTTTACTATTTTTTCAAGTTTTATTAATCGATTAATAATTATCGATAATAAGACACAAAATCGAGATCGCATTTATTAATTTTCTTTTTGAATTCTTGTATACTCTCTCAGTATGCATACTCGTACTCGTATATAGCAAGCAGTTACTTCAAAAACTAAAAAATCTTAAGAAAAATACAAAATACGAATAGCAAAATTTTGATAACAAAAATAATGAAGAAGAAAAACAAAACAAAATCTAATATCGTCAAACAGATATGACCCCAACAAAATGGGTGTGTAAAGAAGATAAAAACGTGTAATAATTTATATTCTAGATAAATATTATTTTTATTTTAATTAAATTTCTAGCTATTCGTCATCGTCATCGTCATCGTCGTCTCGTCTTTTCTCGTCTCGTCTCGTCTCTCGTCTCATATTCATATTTTTAAGATATGTAAATTAAATTTTAAGAATAATTTTTTTTGTTTATATTTTCGATCGCGCATATTTAAAAAAAAAAATAAAAAATAATTGTATACATACATTATACAATTGAATTTGTAAATTTTTATTAGAAAGTAGTAGTTAAAATAATAAATTAAAAGAAGAGATCTTCAATAAAAGAAAAAAATTAATTAATTAGAATGAAATGTGACTGAATAATAAAATTATTTTTTGATTCTTTTGTATTTACGGTTTAATAACGAAAATAAATAAAAATTAAAAATAAATTAAAAAAAAAAACAAAAAGAATAAACGACGATACATATTATATAAAAAAAAAAAATGTGAAGCACATAATAATAAGTAAAAAAAAAGAAAAACATACTTAACAAAAACATATTTAAAGGAAAAAAAAAATGAAATGAAATGAAAAAATTGTGACTTTTGTAAATTTAAAAATTAAGACTTTTTAAAAATATTTAAAAAAAAAGTGATAATTTAAAAAAAAAAAATTTAGAATATATGGGATTAGAAATTCTAAAACAAAAACAAAACAAAAAAAAAACAATTGTAAAGTGGTATAAAATAATGTAACATAAAAAAAATTTGTAGTAGTTGAAAAATGGAAATTAAAAAAAAAAAAATTTTTTTTTTTTCAAAATTTTAAAAAGCAATTTTTAAAAATAATATTAGACTTCAAAAGCAAAAAAAAAATTAATTATAAATTAATAGAAAAGAATTAAATTCGCATGTTAGGCTTTAAAAGTGTTCATATTATAATAATGTTAAGGAAAAAACATAATGAGAAACAAAAAAAAAAAAAAATGAAAATAAAAAATTGAGACATTTATAAAAGAAGAACACACCCACAATTTATCGACAGGAAAGAGGAAAGAGAGTATTTTTAATTAGAAAACTAACAAAACAAAACAAAAAAAAAATGTATTCTACGTTTTTTTTTAATTGAAATTTTTTTGGAAACAAAAAAAAAAAAAAAACAATTGTAAAATGTTGAATTTTATTTGTTACGAATTATTTTATTTTTTTTTTTTTTTCATAATCGTTTTTTTTTAATGTTCATTTTTTTTATTTTTATTTTGAAAATATTCTAACTATATAGAGAATTTTATGATTAGAAATGAGAGAAAAACTTTGTTCAATAATTGTATGTAATTGGTATTATCATTGTCCAAGAAAAAAAAAAAACAAAAAAATAAAAAAATACATAATTTTTTTGAAATAATAATAATAATAATAACGAAAAGATGATAAGTAAAATTTTATAATCTAGTAGGAAAATTTTTTCTTTTTCACCACCATTTTTACATATTTTTCTTTATATTATTTAGTTATATCGTGTTATATGGTTCTATATTTTTTACTATTTCTTTTCTACATGTTTTTTTTTATAATTTGTTTCTTTATTTGTTTTTTAAATATAGATAAAATGAAATAAGATTTTACGAAAATAATAGCAGATAGTCGCTTATATAATACTACATAAATACATACATAGATACATTCATTTCATACTACATATAGAAGAAGAAGAAGAAACAAAAAATAATATGTATTTGTATTTCAATATTTATTTCAAGTAACTTTTTTTTTAAATATAAATAGTTTTTTTTTTTTTTAAATGGAATATAATATCGATTTTAATAAAGCATTTTTACATACATATTTTTTACTATTAATTTTCTATTATTTACAATATTTACAACATAATTTGTCTTATTCGAATGAAAAAAATAAAAATTAATAAGAAGAATTTTAATTAAAAAAAAATGAACGAACGGAAAATACGAAAAACTAAAACAATAAGCATGTACTTCTCACACACAAAAAAAAAACTACACTCTTATAAACAAAATAAATAAATAAACAAAAACAGAATAATAATAAAAACAAACAAATTACAATATTACAATGACGTTGTTATTATTACATAAAAATATTTGCAATAAAATTATTCACACCATAATAAGTAAGTATGTACTAAACACACCTACATACATACATATAAATACATATTAAATATAATTATAAACACTAATGAAAAGCAATAAATTACAATGATGATGATAATGATAATATGAAAGAAAAGAATAATTAAAAAATGCATAAATTATTAACACAAAATTTATATAGATTATTTTCTAAATTTTTATTTGGTGGTGATAGAAACGAGCAAAAAAAAAAATGATTTCTTTTAAAAAATATATATATTGTATTTTATTAGTATAACAGAGTACTAAAAAAAAAAAAAAAAAAAAACCAACGGCTGTCATTAATTAGGAACGTAATTTAATTCTTTTTATTAGTCATTATAGTTTAAATAAATGAATTTAAGAAATGAAAAGAAAATAACATGTGTTACACAAAATAATAACGTGTAAAAAACAATTTTCCGATAGAACTTGACAGAGAAAGAAAAAAAAAATTGTCGAAGGAAATATGTACGTAAAAGTAATATAAACAGAAGAAAATAGGAAACAATTTCATTTTATCTAGAATTTTTGTTGAAATATTTTTTTCGGTTGAATTTTGTTTTGTTTGTTCTTTTAGAGAACTTTATGGTGACTGAGTTCTTTTAAAAATGCATCGATGCACGATACACTTTAAATGAATCCGTAACGTATAGTAACGATAAGTAATTGAACAGTTTTCTGTTAATTTTTTTTTTTTTTTTCAAAGTTACTGCAAGATTGTATTTAATTGTATTTTCTGGAAATTTTCAAACGGATCTACTGTCTTATAGTGCACAAAATGCATTGTAGTATTTATTTGAATTGAATTTTTATTCGTTTTAAAATGTAAAATTTATAATTATATGATTCTAATGTCGATGCAATAAAAATTACGCGCGATATTAGATACATAATATATTTTTGACGACAGTAATATATTAGCGGAATAATGCTTTTTTGTTTTCTTGCATTTTTTTAAAATCGAATCTTTCAAAGATGGATGAAAAAAATATATTTTAAGAAAACAAAATTTTAAAAACAGAGAATAAAATTTCTAAACTAAAAGCTAAAAGCTAAAAAAAAATTTTATACACATGAAATGATATGTAAAATCTCAACCAAATTAAATGAAGACTTTTTGAAAAAAAAAAAAAAGAAAAAAAAATTGATCGATTCAAAATCGATTTAAAAGTTAATTTTTTTATGCAGTCGTAGTCTGTCGAATATTGAGCTGCTTCTTTGTTTTGTTTTTGTTTATTTCCTAGAAAATTGAAAATTTGTTTGATAAATTTATAATGAAAAATTGAAAAAACAAAAAAAAATAGTCCAGTTTTCGTCCAAGTTAATATTTAGAACAAAAAAAAAAAAAAAAAAAAAAAATTTGGAAATTGCTTTAAGACTTTAAAAGAAAAGAAAAGAAAAAAAACATTCAAATGTGATAAATTCAAGAAAAAATTTAAATTAGAAACATGAATGAGAAAAAAAGAAAATCAAACTTAAAAACATAAAAAGTAAAACTTTTAATGTTCAGAAAAAACGTTTGGAAAAATTGAATTTTTTTTTTGAGATATAAATTGTATCTCTAATAAGTAAAAAAAAATTTTTTTGGTCTCTAAAATTCATTTTCAAATAAAATATTCCGCAAACTCTTTTACAGACTGAACTAATGAACTGAACTCTGCTTTTAATTCCCAGTGGTAAAAAATAATTTTACATATAATTTTGAATATTGAATGAAATCAAAATACATATATTGTAATTACAATTATATTCGTTTAATGATTTTTTCACGATTTTCTATTTTGTATTTAGAAATGAAATTAAAAAAAACGAAAAAAAAAATATAAAATAAAAAAAAAAACAAAACAAAACAATAGTTATACATATTATAAATAAAAATAAAAATAGAAATGAATAATAATAAATAATGACGGTAAATTGTAATATGAAAAATAACATTGATGGATCTGTATAAAAATAAACTATACAATACATAGAAAACTAAACACAAATATAAGTTACATTTATACACATACATAACATGATTAATGATATGGCATACTATTATTACTACTACTACCTACTACTACTTCTACTACTACTACTACTACTACTACTACTACTACTACTACTATATTTCATCACAGCAAAACAACAACATAGATAGATAATATGATGATCAAATATCTACACATAATTGTCCGCCATAAAAGTAACGTCGCTTTGAGTTTTATATATTTAACATTAGTTAAAATAAAATCAATAAATATGAAAATGAAAAAAACAAAAAAAAAGTAATAAAAAATAATGTATGTAGGAAAAATAAAATTTAATAAAATTTATTAATTACACAGAATGAAAAACAACGTATCATTTATATATTATAACTGTATCTAAATATTAAAAATGAAAATGAAAAAAAAAAAAATTAGATAACAAACATAAAAATTATTTTAATTTTTCTTTTAAAAATTTATCATAAAAATGAACATATTTTACACACAAATATTATTCAAAAAAAAAATAAAAAAATTACAAAAAATTAAAAATTAATAACAAATATAGAAAAACAACTATATCATCAAAAAAAAAAAAAAAACAAAATAATACAATTATTAATATACATTTACAATACCTACATTTAAATATGAAGAATAAATAGAATTTAATAAAGTCGTGTGTACTACAGTAACAGGATGGTTAAAATAATAAAATAAAAATACATAATTAAAAAAAAATTTTTTTTTTTTTGATTTTAATTTTGTTTTTGTAAACAAAACAAACACCCCCAACATTTGCTACATTTTTTATAAAATAACATATTACATTATATTTTATTCAATAGTTTTAAAAATTTTATATAAAATTGAGAACAATAAAACAAAAAAAAACAAAAAAAAAACAAAATTACAAGAAATGAAATTTAAAAAAAAAAACAAAATGAAAAAAAAAATGTGGAGGCCTCTCTAAAACAGGAGTTGCGCACCGCATATTATTAGGTATATATAACACATATATACTGATATTAATTATTAAAAGTAACCGATAAACAAAAAATTTATATATCAAAATTAAAAATTTACAAAAAGGATAGATAGATAGAAAGAAAGAAAAAAATGTATTTTATTATATTTTTGGTTCAGTTTTATACATATTTTATATTGATAACTGATGATTTTTTATTATTAAATCTATTATTATTATTATTATTTTTTATTATTATGAAATATTTTTTTTTTTTATTATTATTATTGATTTAAAATATTAATTGAATTTTTAACTTGTTAATTTTATATAATATAAAAATATAAAAATAAAATAATATTATACAAATACATCATACATACAGACATACAGACATACACATATATATATATATATATATCATATTGTGTATATACATTTGATTTTTCATTGTATATACTCGTTAGTAGTATATATGTATACGTATGTATGTATATGTAATAAAACTATTTGTAGTAGAAAAGTAAAAATAAAATAAAAATAAAAAAATTTTTGAAAATGTAATAAAATGCTATAATAAATGTAATTTTTTATTATTATTATTATTTTATTTTATTTTATTTCTTTTTTTTGTTGATATTAGTGATTTTTTTTCCATCATGATTATTGGGAAAAAAAAATTTATATATAAATACTTATTATAAAAATAAAAAAGTGAAGATATTATGTATGAAAAAAACATGAAAAAATTAAAAAAAAAAAATAATTGAACACAAACATAAATTTTTCATGATGTAGTAAATTGTTTGTGGTTTATTAAAATTATGATTATGATGATAATTTACTATATAATATACTCATACACACACACAGACACACGCAAACATACAGATTTTATATTATTTCTGATTAGTTTTTTTTTTCAAAAAAAGAAAAAAGAAAAGTAAATAAAATTATATATGCATATTATATGTAGTTTTTTTTTTCTTTATTCACATTTAAAACAACACAAAATAAAATGAATAAAAATAAAGCAAGAAAAAGAAAAGAAAAAAAATAAAATCTCACAGAAAAAATAAAAAAAATTAAATAAAATATTTGCAAAGAAAAATAAAAAAATAAATATAAAATTATGAAAAATTATTTTTAAATACGACTATTAATTTTTATTATCATGTTAGTTATCACAAAAAAAAAAATAAATAAATAAAAGTCATATATAGGAATTTTAATAGATGTAAGAAATAGAAAAAAAAATAAATATATAAAATTGAAAAAAAAAAATAGTAGAAAGAAGAAAAATTAAGAATATTAAATGAAAGTAAATAAGAAATTTTTTTCAATTGAATACACAAAAATTATAAAAAAAAAACGAAAACATACACACACATAAAACACCATTAAGCAGCAAATTAAAAAAAAAAATTTGTAGTAAAATATAATGAAAAGGAAAATAAATAAAAATAAATACATAAAACATATAAATTAAAATAAATGAAATACAATAGTAAAGAAGAAAACATAAATTACATATACATACATTGCTCTTATAATAATATTTGTATAACTAAAATAAAACTTAATTAGGTTTTTTTCTGGATTTTGAATAACAACACATAATAATAATAAAAATAAAATATATAAAATGAATTAAAAAGAAAAAAAAAATAGCAAAATACACGATAATAATAATAGACTTTTGTCATGATGAAATATAAGCAAGCAAAAGAAGAAGAAGAAGAAGCAGAAAAAGAAATATTAAAAGATAAATAAATAAAAATAAAACATTTATAACAAAAAAAAAAATAGAAGTAATGTAATAACCAATCATTATTATTATTATTATTATTATTATAATTATAAAATAGAAATTATTTTTATTTGATTTTATTATAAAATATATCAAACAACAATTTTTTTTTTTCGTTAAGATATAATTTTTTCATTAATAATTATCTTCTTTGTATACAACTATTTTAATTTTAAATAAATGCTGTTTTTTTAATTACAATAATAAAAATAAAGGAAAAAAAATAAAACAAAACAAAAATAAAAATAATAAAGTTGTCGAAAAATACTTTTTAAACTATACACAATAATGAAAACAAAACAAAAGGAAAATAACAACAATCACAACATAAATAGAACAAAAAAAAGGAAAGGATCTTTAAAATAATGTAGTTATGTAATACTAAAAATTCAAAATTTTTGAAATATAGCATTTTCAATTTAAATTTAACTTTTTCCAACTTCAATTAAACTTTGTTCAAGTTAAATTAAACTTTATCCAAGTTAAATTAAACTTTGTCAATTTTTAATTACACTTGAAAAATATTGAAAATGTGAGTGATACATGGATTGTTATGGATAATGCCAGAATCCATGAAACACATGAAAATATAGAGTTAATTTCATTGAGAGCTCGGTTTGGAGTACTTGCAACCATATTCTCCAATGCTCAATACCATCGAAATAGCATAAAATAGACAGTTTAATTGAATTTGGAAAAAGTTGAATTTAAATTGAAAATGCTATATACATATTTTATTTTCTAATTACATAATTTTCGTCATTCAAGTAACATTTATATTTTTTCCGGTAAAATAAATAGATAGATTACATACATACATACATTATATAGTTTATACATTATACATATACTACATACAATACTACTACATGCACATACAATAAAAGTATTTTCATAAATAAATAAAATATAATATAATATAAAATGAATGGCTTTTTATTTTTTTCTGAATTTTTTTTTTGCATTCACATAAATATGTATGTATACTATTTCATACATAGAGAATATATCACATGGTATTATTAAAAAAAACTGCATTCTTTTAAAGATCCAAGAGGAGAAAAGTGAAAAAAAGAAACAAAAAAACAAAAAGGGAAAAAAAAAATTTTTTTATCACATAATTTAATAAGCCAACAAGATGCGTTGTTTATTATAATTATTAAAAGAAAAGAAGCAGCTGTTTTTTTTTTTTTTTATTTGAAAAATTAAAAATAAAGAAATTGAAACATCAACTGTGTATAATTATTGTAGTCAAAAGTATTTTTTATTTTTCTCTTTTATACATCACAATTTTAATATTGTACCTATTTATTCTAAATGTATTTCAATTTTCAGATTGTCAGATTTGATTCAGATTCCAGGATTTTGAGAGAAGATTTTATATGTTATACCACAGGTTATACTATACATACATATATTTTTATAGTCACATAAATTCACATTTAAAACAGATTGCGTGCATGTGTTAAAATTAAACTAAAAAATATTCATCCGTATTGTAAGTAATTTAACTCAAACGATTAGGAACAAATGTTGCTAATCTGTGATACAAATAATGAAAAAAAATTACAATATAAATTTAATTGTATCTTGCAACATCTATTATCTCATCTTTCGTTCAATTTGTAATTCATCATTATTTTGGGTTTTGTTACAAGCTTACAAGTTTGTTTACAACACAATTTTTTATTTTATCCAAGAGATGCCACTAATTTTGTTATTTAACCGACAAGCCGACAGTTATTAATTTTGTAATTTTATACTGAAGACACATATACTCGAATGTAGCTCGAAATCAAGTGATTTCGGAAAGACGATTTCACGAAATCTTAGATAATAATGAATTTATATATTCTTTTTATAAGTAGATATATTAGTTGCGAATTGCAAATAATTTGACTGTTAAATTATTTGTTACAAAAAAATTCTATACATATTTTTATATATGTATATGTATTGTTTTACATTAATTTAGACGTAAATTATCTTAGTGAATTCAAAACGCGTTACTATCTAAATTATAATTTGCATTTTTCTATTTACATATAACGAGTATGTATATAAATATATGTACGTACATTATATTTCAATATTTTATAATACTATTCGACGAACTTATCACGTAAAAACTAATGTTTAACATTTTCCTGCCCTCAGTTATCTTATATGGATTCCTGTAATATAAATGATTTTGTTTTCATTTTCATATATATATACATACATACTTACTTACAATTCCATCCAATGTTTATGAATCTTTATATTGAAAAGTTGAATTTCTTGTTAGTTTGAAAATATTTTATACATAATTTCATATTTTCATTTATGTATTTGTGTACATGGAATGAATATACATACACACATTTATAATTCAATAATAATATTTTTGTATGTGTAAATTTTAACCAAAATTTTATTTGCATGGATAAAAATTTCATACTACATACATATTTATATTGTGTGTGTGTGTATTTATATTGAATGACATATGACATGCATATCTTTCTAGTACTGGAACATACCTACATTTATAATATTCGTAAATTAAATATTTACTCAAATATTATTTTTCTAGTAATTTCCATCCAAAAAAAAAAAAAAAATTATGTAGACATCTATTTTTTTCAATATTTTAATGATAAGAATAATAGTTTGATATTTTTGATTTTAAAATTACTGAGTTTCATATCAATTTTATATAAATAAATAAATAAATAAATAAAAGATAACAAATTCCCATACAATACATAATGCACAAATTATATTTCATATGTACTCTTATGGACATATTAGGTACGTGAATATTTTGTATCTTTTTTATAATTTTTTTTTTCTTCTTAATTTTTATGATATAACATAACCAACAAAATCTTATGATATTCAGATTCAGAGAGTTACATATGTTTATATTGTACATACAATTTCCGGTTAACTGCATATATTATGTAGTAGTATGTTGAAAAACGAAAATTTATATTTGTGTTAAATAAATAAAACAACGCCTTGAACTTGTTTTTTGTGCAAACTCCTTTTTTTTTTTATTTCGTTTTTGGTTAGGTCGCACGTATGCAAACTCTCTTGCACTATAAATGCATTTCAATATACATACTGTATTATCTTATACTATGTTTTACCTGGTAATGTGTATAAGTATTATATGTTTGTATATTTAATATGTGTATACATATGCTTTAAATTCATATTTAACGTTTATGCAAGTATAATTAATATGTATTTACTTAAATACAAGATACAAGAGTTACAATACTTACTTATGTATATAGTTTTAAATACAATTCAAAGTATGTATAATGAAAAGGAAAATTTAAATTACTTTTTCAGCATTTGTTTTTCAAATTTTTACAATGGACACATTTTATGTAGACGTGAATTTACGCATGTAGGCAACATGGGCGACTGGCTAGGTTGGCAAATTTTAGGAGACGAAAAATTGACATAGCTTTTCATTAGAAAAAGTGAAACACTGTTCGTTAAAATTCAACGTCTTTCAGAAAATTATTATTTTTTATTTTGTTTATAGCAAATCCAATTTATAATTTACTTACATTTTACATAATCTCTAGCAGTGGGCTTCTTTGACTTTAACATTACCTACAGTCTATAGTATTCGCTTCGATTGTACGAGTATAGTATTTCACACATCATATGTCATGTGTATTATGGTGTACTGATTTTTGAATTTTCATTTTGAAACTTCGAGAGATGCCTAGGGCGCTTAACCGAGAAATGCGCCACTGAATTTATGTCAGTGTAAAGATACAAATTTTTATTGACTTATTCGAAAATTCTTTTAACAGTTTTTTTTTCCATTTTGATTCTGTATAATATTTTATACTATTTATGTACATATACATATATACATATACGTACATACATATTTATTTGTCTATATGCATGTATTTTTAAAAAAAATTTCAATTTAAATAAAAATGAAACATGAATAAAATCAAAAGCAAATTAATTTAAAATTTATAATATTTTTAGTATGGAATTAAAAGCCGGTTCAATAGTACCGGTCGAAATTATTTATTTTTAATGGAACATACATATGTAAGTATGTATATAGGTACATTATATGTGTGCATTGTGTATATGCATATATGAGATATTTTTAATATAAATACTCTACACGAAGTTCAATTTTCCTTTTCAACTTATTATAAATTATAGATTTATATACGTATGTATAGGTTTTCTACATATATATATATATATCATATGTGTATATGTATATATGATGTATATATATGGGATTATGTGAATGTAAGATTCTTAGTCACGATTGCACGTATCAACATATAAATGTAATTGAATAATACATGCAATCTGTATATATTGTATGTAGATAATATGTATAGATATATGTAGTTTATGAATTGATTATAACGGTAAACGTGTTTTATAAATTACAAGAAAAACAAAAAAAACTACATATGGTGTATGAGATAGAAGGAGTGCTAATGTTTTCAATTGTACAAACGATGCTTCTGGAAAATTACTTGAATATATACATACATACCTATACGTTATAAATGCGTAGATATATTACATACGTAATAGGCCGTAATAGGTACCATAGGTGCCATAGGTACAGGAACATGTACATCGTTATATTATATGTACATAAATTAAAGAAAAAACGAGATTAATATTAAATGAGATGTGTGTATCAATACGTAAAATCACTTTTAATATTATCCACATTATTTGGTTCTAATTTTTGGAAATTGATAAATTATTGTCGAATATAAGTATCTTTTTTTTTTAAATAAAATATGTAGGTATAAAAAATAATGGGGAATAAAATTTACAAAAAGAAGAAACTATATAAACTTTTACTTGATGACTTTTTTTGTTTTCATTTTCTTGGAAATTCATAAATGATGAATATTAAACTAAAATCTTCAGAAGAAAGAAGAAATAACAAAACATAGAAAAAGAGGACATCATTTTTAACAATAAATTAATAATTTTTTTTTTCGAACAAACATGAGACATTGTAAATTTTGTTAAAATTATCTTCACAGATTTAAATAATAAACATGTAGGCTGTATATATATATATTTTTTTGTAGTTATTCTAATATTCGCCTAATAAATAATTCTAAATATTCGCCTTAATGGCAAAATATTACCTGTACATGCCCGTACAATACTGAATACGGTACTAGCAAGATAAATGTTGCTAATTTACCAATTTATATTCCAAAAAGATTCTTTTTACAAAAAGCACGTGCTTTTTAAAAAATAAAAAAAAATAAAAAATAAATTATAAGTATGTGTATGATGCAAATTGTTCATATACATATATATACATGTATATATAATATATACACAATACATAAATATAATATGTAATAAAATAATAAAATAGTTAATCTTGTGAAAACACGAATAACACTGACTAGACCAAAAAGACATATCGATTATTATATCAATTTATATAAATATGTATGTATGTAGTACAATATATTACTCGGAATATACATATTTATTTATACATATACTTATATCGATATAATAATAATAAAAAAAATAAAAAAAAAACTATTTTACACTTATATATTTTAGAAGTGTATATAAATACATGTGTGAGCAAATATTATAAAATAACAATAAAATAAAGGTACCTTATTAAATATATCAACATAATGTATATACATATGTACATACACTGTATGTGTAAAATATAAAATGGTCTGAATTGGTCCGTTGACCAACTTTTATTAATGGACCTGTTTTTTTGCGGTTCTTAAAAAAATTTTTATTTCTCAATTCATTTTATTAGTTTTTAAATTTTATTTTGCTTATTTTTTACTACTGTAAAAATATACATACATATGTACCTATAAGTATGTACATAAATTTATATACATTATATTATAATATGAAAAAAAAATCTACATATGTACATACATATGTATACACCCGTATATGTAGAAGGTATAAATTTTTTTTTTTTTTTTTCTGTTTAATTTTTACTGAATTATTTAGGAGGATATTGACGCCTAACGGATGTGAGCAAATAAAAGATAAAATATATATACAAATAAGTTGTATATTTGTATGTATGTATATAGTGAATGTATATGTAGGTATAAATGTATATAATATAAATAGGTATGTATATGTATTAAACCTTAAAGTTATATAAATTTTAAACGAAGTTTAAATTTTAAAATATAGATATTATATAAATGCATACATATGTATCTACTATATTGCATTTTAATTTTAGTTTTCTTTTGTTTTGTTTTTTTTTTTTTTTCTGACTAGAAAAATAAAAAATAAAAAATATCCGATTAAATTGTTTTAATAACTACTTACATACGAGTATATACGAGTATACGTTGTAATTAGGTCAAAAAGAAAATTTTATCAATGAATATTCTAGATTTTTATAAAATTCTTTAGAAATTTTTATATTTGTGTTACGCGTGTGTTACGCGCGTGTATAAATATTTTTTATTTAAATACTTACCTACATAAATATTTACATATATATAATGGGTATATGTATGTACATATGGCTTGTATATTAGTACATTATATGCATTATATCAAGTACATGTCACATAAAAATAAATTAAAATAAAAAATACTGTAAACGTATTTCAATTATGTACACACATATGTATGTATGGTATGTATCATATAAGAAGGTACATACTATGTGCATCAATTGACCTAAATATCACATTTTAATTTTAATTCAATAATGTGATTTTAGAAAAATAAAAATCTATAGTTTGGTATTTTCGTAAATATGTACTTATTTAAGCTAAAATTTTGGATTAAATATTTTTACTCCTCCTCGTCATTTAGTATACGTTTCCGTATTTGTATTACAGTCATCTAAAAGATTAAATAAAAAATATTTTTTATTAATAATTAATGTACCTAGTATTATTAATAATTATTAGTAGAAATGTAATACATTATGTAATTCTTAAAAATATAAAAATTTACTTGAGACATTTACGCGTATTTTCCCTTTTTATAGTATCATCATCATCATCATCGTCAGCTCTGCAGGCCTTGATGGGCCATGGCTTGCTCCAAGATATCTTTCCTCTTTTTCCTGTCCCGTGCTGTATTTCTCCAGTTTCTAATTTCGATGCGCTTCAGGTCTTTTTCTACATCATCTATCCAACGGAGTTTCGGTCTTCCAGGTTTTCTTTTACCATCTGGTGTGAATAACATAATTTTTTTAATGACGTCGCTTTCTGATCTTCTGGCAACGTTGCCCAACCATTCCATTCTTCTTATTTTTATTTTTTGTACTATGTTCTCGTCCTGATACAACTCGTAAAATTCATTATTATATCGGATCCTCTATTGTCCATTTTCGTTCATCGCCCCATATATTCTCCTTAGCACTTTTCTCTCAAATATTTTTAAGGCATTCTCACAGCTTTGGATAGCGTCCATGTTTCATAGCATGTTTCATAGTATACATATGTAATTTATGGTTAGGTATAGCTATACCTACATATTTATATTGAAATTATGTAGCAGATTTATGTTGTTAAATACAAATTAATTGTATGATACATGTATGATACATGTGAGAAAAAATAACTTAAATATGTATAGATGCACATTATAATGATATATGATATGGCATATATTTATATAAGTATATATTTGTGTACTCGTATAAATATATGATATTAAAAATAAAAACAAAAAAATTATATAGAGGAGATGTGTATATATGATATGTGAACATATTTTCGATGACATTGATATAATCCTTATGTTTTATCAATTTAATATTTATATGATGTATAAAATTCATTGCCAATGGTAATTTGTTGTCTGGTAATTTTAACATTAATCGAGGTTTAAAACCAAAATTATTTATACGTATCATACTATATAATATATGTACATAAAAATATATTATGTGAATTTTTAATACTTATGTATGTACAATACTTATTTATTTTTATATGTATTTACTTACAAATATTTAAAAAAAATTTTTTTTTTTTAAGAAAAAGCGTATTATTCGTACATGCATTTATGGAGTAAAATCAGATTAAATTCTTTCTGTAACTATAATGTATACATAAATGTATAATACATAAGAGTATATATGCATAAATGAATAGGGATTTCAATGTATCTATGTGATATGGTAATATACGTACGTACATATCATAAATTAATATCACAATTAAACATTAAATTAAATACCTACATTATTATATGCATTTCATTTATTTTTATAGATTCACATATCTATATACCATTCAATATAATAAAAGTTTGGTATCTACATATGTATAGTACTAAATTTTTATGTTATAGGTTTTTTAAAAATTCAAAAAATTATAATATTTACTAAAATATTTACCTATATTATAAAATAATATTCGTCAATATAAAAATGTAAGCCCAGGTGTTATAAAAATCAATCATAAAATTTCAAATTGGTGAATGTCGCAAGCAAAGCAACTAAGTAATAATAGTAATTTAAAAAAATTTGAAAATTATATCATCATACTTAATAGATAAATAAAAGATTATTTTGTAGTAGCTATATAGGATTATTATTTATATCGTGTAATAAATCGAAAAAATTTATCGAAAGTTTGGCATTCTCTTCTCGTTAGTGCGTATAGCACAGCGTACATTTTTATTTATCAAGTCAAAAATTCACCACAAAACATCAATTTTATATGCTGACCTGAGATTGATGATGATAGATATGTACATAATATGCATTTCATTTATAATGCTTATATACTTTAAAAAAAAAAAAAAGTAAAAAATAAAAAAAAATAACAATTTTTATTTGAATAAAATTTTATTTAAATAAAAAAAAGTTTAACTTTTATAAACATACATACATATACTTACATTATGGATATGTATACAGTATACACATACGAATACGAGTATATATGATGTACATTTATTATTATGATGTACTCGTACATAATATGATAGATATATACTGAATCTTGATGAATTTATCATACATATATCAAGGACGCGTGTATATATATACATATACTCGCATAATGCATATGTTTTATTTATAATGTACATATACATATTAACATATAAGTATATAATAGTATGATACAAAAAATTTAAATTCGGGATGAACTTGGCCTATTAACGTGAATTTCGAACAAGCTTACTCGAAATGGTATTTCATTATCACAAGTAAAACGTAAAACGATTAATCGTTGTCATGAAAATAAATTTTTATGATCGAAGAAGGAAGTTATTTTTAATATACAATGTAAATTAATTGGTTTATTTTGTATTATTATTTGGTTTTTTTTTTTTTTTTGTTTTTTTTTTTCAACTTCATACCTACATAAGTTATTTTTTTTAGTTTTTTGAATTATTGATATACTCGTATAGGACTATATTTGTTTATGATAACTATTAATGTGTGATAAATAAAAACTGATAAATTCTAGATGTTATCAATTATCATTTTATTTTTAGAATTGCTCTGTTGTTCAGAAAAAAAAAAAAAAAACAAAACAAAAATTAAAATTAAAATCAATTTATATATATTATGTAAATACATACTTATATGTAAAAATAATCTAATTTCCATGTTTCGTTCGTACATATATTTATTTCAAGTATATACATACTATATATTCATGTACTCTATAAGTTATAAATTTTAATTTATGCTTATTATTACTTATATATTTGCATAAAATATGTGTATATTATGTAGTGTAGTATCACGTATATAATAACATAGCATAGTATTTAAATACATATATAAAAGTATGTATATCGTATATCGTATATATTTTGCATAAATTTAGCATTTTTCCCACAATCCGTTATACAACAGTCAAAACATTAAACATTGAACAAGAAGACAAGGTTAAAATTTGGATTTGATCTACTTTGATACATATTTTAATGTAGATCGTATAGTAGTATGTTTTATGTATGTTCTTTCTTATACCTACATTAATAGTAAATAGTATCTATATATACATAAATATGTATGAGTATATTACTTTTAAATTAATGATCAGAATATATGTGCATAAATATAAATAACATAATCGTACTTGCATAAAATTTTTCAAATATAGAATGTTAGAATAAAGTAGGTCGGTCGAAATTTGTATAAAAGAATATATTCGGTTCGATATAATATTATGAACAGTGCTGTTGCTGTACAAAGATCAACGGCTGTCAAAACGGCTTTATATGTTACATAACACTTTGAATAGAATAAAAATGAAGCGATTTACAATTTTTTCATATTATATCACCTTAACTTAATAAAAACTAAAAATACTAAAGAAGAAGAAGAAATAAAAAAAAATAAAAATAAATAAAAATAATAATAGAAGATTTTTGTTGAAGAAATAAAGCATTTACGGTCATGTTATTTTGTTAATATAGAGAGTTCCAGAAACTTTAGAAGCTTTCAACTACAACTACCTACAATTACATGATAGAATGAATACAGAATAAAATATTCAAAGTTTTTTCAATAACGCAAGCAGCTTGTACAAGCTGACAATCATGGATGCATATACACGCAGCTCACTACACAATGGCTTGTACAATGCATGTGTAGTTTATATAGAGCTTAATACAAACAAATGCAACAAACAATGATTGAAATGAATATATAGCCAAATTTAGAATCATCTATAAAGTCTTACATTATAAATGATTGAGTGGATATCGTCGCAAAATCATCCACTAAGACAGTATCATTTTGTCACTTTTACTTTATATATTTTTTACATGCAATAGCTCAATCAGCTCAGAGAGATTGTAAACAAACGTGAAAATATTTTTTTTTTCTTTAATCAGTATTAAAATATTGCAATCTCTATGCTCTGTGGGTATCTCAGACTCAAATATGAAAATAAAGTAAATGAATTTTAATAAAAGTCTACATAACTCTAGGGTAGTAAAAATAAATAATGTTTTTTGTATAGTAATTTTTTAAAATATTTTATTTATGAAGCATATAAATTTTAATTAAAAATAATAATAATATAAAAATATATATAAATAATAATAAAAAAAACTTTAACAATTACAAAATAATAAAAATACATATATCTAAAATAATATATTTTCGAAAATTAAACATATTATACTCATTATATGCACATATTTTATATAAATTGTTTACAACAAATTATTTTTTAGATTATTTTCTTTTCTTTTTTTTTTACATTCATTCATACAATTTATCATTAATTATATTATTGTTTTTTTTTATATCAATGGGAAGATTTTTTTTTTTTTACTCTTATACACACTAATTAATTCATAGAGCTTCACATGTAAAATTAATGATAATTGTAATAGTAATAATGATAATAATAATGTAGTGTAAGTAATAAAACTATAGCGATATATTTTAATATTTTTTTTTTTATATTTTGTAATAATATGGTAATATTTTTATGTATATAATTATAGATATTATGTATTTATAAATGAATACTATGAATTATGTATGTATATAATATAATCATATAATCTATATCTATATCTAAATACAAAAGCATCCTATAAGTTCTATATATAGGTTACTAAATGCAGTCTATGTTTTAAATTAAATGAAAATGAATAGAACATTATTATAGTATGTATTTGCATGTATTTTATTTTATTTATATTACAGTCATTAGCTGGAATATTATATAATATATACTTCTAGCACTATAGTCGATATCTTAATCGATTTTATTCACATTTATATAAAACATAAATCATTCGGAACAAATAATTGTCATTAATTGATGTTATGCGTATACATACGCGGTATTACAAACAAGTACGAATATACATTTATGTACATACATGTACATATATGTATCATAAATAAGATAAAATTTTTTGAAATACTATTCAATTATTTGTTCTCTAAATAAGTAAAGTAGCAAATCACTAATAAGATGTTGTCGCATGTAAAGTAAAAAAATGATAATTTATTGTTTGTCTACAACCAAAAACAAAAAAAAAAAAAAAGATCCAAAGTTTATTCGAGTGTGCTTATTGTCTAGGCGTCTAGGTTTAATGGTTTAATCTATGTTTTTTAAGGATTTTATTCGATAATAAAACAATATGAGAAATTCGCAGTGTAATTGCGATCATCATGATGCATCAGAAAAAATATATAAGTATATGCACTGATTTGAAAATTGCTATACGCTACTGCATGCCGTGCAGTACAACTATAAAAATCGTAGTTATATTTTGGTGATTACGAGCAACTTTTCGATTTATTAATAATTTACTCGTAACGTAATTTACTCAAAAATGTTATTTATTGACTGTTAACAGAATTCACTCATTGACATATAAATAAATATAGGTATCTACTTGTTTGTATATAGGCAATATTAATGAATATATAAAATAAATAGTAAATAGTAGGTAGTTCAGATTAATTATAAGATATCGACTTTAGCGATTATTAAATTTATAACATTTTTAATTTAAAAATATCATATAATATTATATTATTATGTAGGTGCAAATAGTAATAGTAATAATAGGCTAATATCAATTTTATTAAAAAATATATGTATGTATATTATAGTATAAAATTTATAATTATAAATATTCGAAATTAATTAAAATATTGATATTACATACTTATTATTCGCATATATTTATGTATATAGCATGTATATAAACTAAGTAAATTAATGTTATATATGTACAACATACAATATTATAAACCTGACTTCTTTTTAGCAAACATTTTTTAGTAAATAATATTTTTTTTTTCGGCTTTTGTTTTTCTATTAATACGTTTTTTTTCTTTCCTTCTTTTTCTTTTTTTATTTTATTCATTTTCTTGAAACAATATATATATAAATTGAATTATGTACTACGATACTCATCGTCTATTGCGTGACATTAAAATGCATGAAGTGTACGATTTTGCATCTACATATTATGTTGTATACTTATATACATAAGTATCTACCTCTTGTATATATGAATAGATACATACATATATTCTTAAATTAGTTTTTTTTTCGATTTAAAATTATCTACATTATTGTGTATGTAATGTAAAGTAAAAATATAAATGTTCATTTCAATTTTTAATTTTAATATAATATAGAAGAAATAAATATACTAAGTAGTTATACTATATAAGATATTTTTATAAACTGTCTCCGCGTATATATTTTCATATGATTCCTGTGAAAATTAATTATTCATAATCATTTTTATATATTATACATGATACAATCATATATATAGATTAATATAATATTTTTTTTTATGTATACGTATATGTATTTACTTTTATTTATTTTTTGATTATTCATTTCGATAAAATGAATATGTATTATATATAGCCTCAGCAAACATATACATATGTACATATTTATTATATTATTATTATTATTATTTATGATTGTGAATGTTTAATTCGAAAAAAAAAAAAACGTTAGAATGTCACACATTCAAATTCAAAAAAAAGCTAACAAGAAAACATTAAAAAAAAAAAAAAGTAGGTAGGTATGTTTTATTTTTATATAAATACTATATAAGTAATATGAATTTAACTAAAAACATTTGCACTTGAAGTCTCTAGATATAAATAAAAAAGAATTTATTTAAAAAAAAATATATATATATATATACTATATATAGTTTAGAAAACTTAAAAAATATGCGAGAATCATGTGAAGTACATATGTTTGTTTTGCTTACCGCATACACATTCATATGCATTACATATGCATGTATATATGCATTTATAATTTTTCTTAATACTATTTTAATGTATATATAGTGAGTGAAAATGAAAAAATTAAAAAAAAAACAAGAGAAACGGAAAACATATTATCTTTTCCCGCAATTTATTATTTTAAAATAATATAATATGTATGATGCGAATGCGCAATATTTTCGCGCATAAAATAATAATGAAATAAAAATAAAAACAAGTGTATGTATATGTATGTATATAGTTGTATATAGTTATCATTAACGTGATCGTCGATGAAGTATTAATGAAAATGTGTCAGGAGGAAGTGCAACACATGAAGGATACGTTTTAATTTTATTCACATTTGTGCAACTGATATCGTATTCTTTCAATAAATTTGCAAGCATTAAAAATCCAAAACCTCTTGCTAAATTTTTTCCAATACATGTACGTTTACCAATACTAAACGGTAAAAAGTGTGGTATATTTTTCTTTAAGCGAATCACTTCTGTTGTAGAAAATTTATCCGATGATGAAAATGTTGATGATGATAATTTTTCTGATTCAACTGTAGCCTGATTGATTTCAATTTCGTTTACAGTTATTTGATTTTCGATTTTTTTCATATTATTATTATCAAATTCTACTCCAGAATCAGATGAATTTGATATTTTTCTGGTCACAATTTTATTTGTTTGTGGAACTTTTTCTAAAAATCTTTCTGGATCGAAAACTTTTGGATTATTCCAATATTTTTCGCTTGTATTCAATTCATAATTATTTATTATGACAATTGTACCTTTTGTAACACCATAACCGGATATTCTAGCGTCTTCTGTTGCAACATGCGGAACAATTGGTGACGATGAATGACGTAGAACTTCGTAAATTGTTGCTACCGTATACGGCATATTTTCCATATCATACAGACTTATTGTTTTGTTACTATTCTCTCCAACAATATCATCAACTTCTTTTTGAATTCTTTTACCAATTACCGGATTTCTAACGATATATGCTAATGCAATCATAACTAAATTACCAATTGCTGAATGTCCACCCAAAAAATCTTCCAGCATGAACATTAATTTTTCCCGTGAAAATTCATTATCTTCCTTCAAATTTCTTAATAATGCATCAGTTAAATCTCGTTCCGGTTGTTCATCATCCAATGTTTGTTCATGTTCGTTAATAATTTTTTCTAAAATGAATTTTCTTATGTTTGTTGCCCATTTAACTAATTTATTCATATGCCTTAAGTAGAATGGTAGTAGCCATGGTAAAAAATCGACAGCATATCCTTGATTTATTTCCCAAAATATTTCATCGAAATAATGAACGATTGTTTGAAATTCTTTATCATTATAATCGAATCTAGTCGAGCACATATATTGAGTGAACATATTCGCACATGTTTGCATTATTAATGGTTTCAATTTAATTTCTTTTTCGGGTTTAACATCTTTCGATAATTCATCCATAAGTTCTTGCATTTCAAAACATCCGACTTCATTCATTTTTTTAAAAAATGTTGATGCATCACGCGGTGAACAATGTTTACGTGCTAGATTACGTCGTTTCTGTTGTAATGCTGACCAATCGCATAGAGCCAGAGCTACATAAAAGCAGATAATTTGAAAAAAGAGAAAAAAGAAAAAACGAAAAAGAAAAATTAATTTTTTATAATATTTTAAAATTTGAATATTTTCAATCATCATTTCAATAATATGTTAAATGTATGTTTGGTTTTTCAACAAAAAATAATGAAATTATTTTTATTCTTTTCTTATTTTAAATAAACAAAAGCATAAAAAAAGAAAATGAATTGATTTTGCAGAAAAAATCACAAATTTTCTTATTATTATTATTTTTTTTACAAAGAAAGAAAATTTCACAAACAACATTATATACACAAATAAAAAGTATAAGCGTAGAAATTTCATATACATTTTCTTGCCCATATACATACTTAAATTATATACTGTATATACAATCTGATTTTGTATTAGATTTGTGTCCTTCCTGTTGATCACGCATATCGTTAATATCAATACGTGCTTCATTTAATATCTAAAGCACATATTTTAATGAATATGTAGGTATTTCATAAGACCTTTAAGTAGATTTGATTTTTCTCTCATATACATATACATATACAAACATATTTGAAGTATAATGATGATGATTTGTCAAAAAAAAAAAAAAAAAAAAAAAAAAAATGAAGGGACTATTTGTCACTTGACTAATATGAATTGGGTCAAGGTCATATTAGATTAGAAAAATATATTTTGTTATGATTATATTTACATGAACATGTTAACTACACTTTTACATATTACATATATTACGTACATACATAAATTTATAATATGTATGCTATGTATGTAGGTATCTCAATGTTTTTATATTTGAGTGTTAAATAACAAAAAATAAAATATGTTATTTTATATGAAGAGATTAATGTAGTACATTCATTCATTCATTATATCTACATATTAAGTTTATATACATATATATATATATAAACATATATACTTATACATATATATATATATATATATATATATATATACATTAAAGTAAAGTCTATATATAAGTTTACGAGTACATGCATGGATATTTGATATTTTTTTAACAGAAATTTTTTTTTTTTTTTTTAGAAATTGTGAAAATTGATTTCACTATGGTATGAAATTTTACACCGCATATATTCATAAAATCTTTAAATATATACGTACATATATGCATACACTTATAACTACATTATGTACATATAATTATACATAATAGATATTTTGTTGTAACATATGATGATGAGATGATAAGATTTAATTTTAGGTATCAGTTCAATTATTTTCAATATATTTATTTATATCAAAGATTTACAAGAATCTATATATAAGTAGGTACATTAAAAGCAAAAATGTATTAAATATATGTACGAGTACATATGTATATATTTATGTAAACGAATAATATGCGCAACAATAAACAAACAAAAAAATGTAATGTAGGTATATGTATTCCACAAATATGAAATTATTCATGATCTTTGATTGAAAAGATTTTCCATGATCTGCATGATCGAAATATTTTATTACATGATATACATATATATATATATGTACATATATGTATGTATATGATTGTAATGTGTAATATGTTCATAAATACATACATACATATGTACATATTTATATACACAATATTTACATTCACATACATATATTTATACAATACAAGTACAATGGGCTCTATTATGAGTGTCGATACTATCGACTATCGACAAAATTAAGACGAGACTAGACGATGTAAATTTTGTATTATGTAAATCGGTCGCCTCGACAGTAAGATATTGCCATATCAAATTTTATTTTCATTCAGTTTTACCATATAATTTCTATAAAAGTTGTCAAATATTTCGATATAAAAATTTATAATTCATTTTTTTTTTCAATTTTCAATAAATATTTAATTAATTTTTATAATTTTTAATAAATATTTGATTAATTTAAATAATTTCTATCTAAGTGCGAAAATATAAAACATATTAATTTAATAATGACTTTTTTGGATAAGAGAAGAGCATTAAGAGATGCGTTTATGTTTTTTTTTTTCAAAGAGCTCAAACAGAATTTTTGGTAATTTTTCTTTAATTAATTAAATTAAACTTAAATAAATTGAGCAGAATAATTAAATACACCTTATATTATATACAAAGCATACATAAAATGTCAAATCACCGCATAGACTACTATATGCCTGTCGATTAGTTTTAGCTGATCGACTCAATATGTCGATATTCTCGCCTCAAATCGACACTCATAATACAAAATTTGTCGATTCGAGGCGATAATCGATGACGAGACGATATTATCGACACTCATAATAGGGCCCAATATATATGTAGGTAAATGTATATTAAAACATTTACTACAAATAATAAATGTAAATTTAAATAATAAATGTAAATATGTATATACGAGTATATAAGTATGTATATATATGTATGTATATATAAATGAATATTCATGTAATTTTATTTGTATAAATATTGTATTTAATGCATAAAATGCATGATGCCGTCCGTCCGTCCTACTTTCAAACTTTCATTTTCATAAATAAAATTAAAGACGATTCATTTTGTGTGTGTGTGTGTGTTTGAGTAGAGTATAGCAGTAGATTGAAATCAATAATTATTGAAAAACAGAGAAAAAACAAAAAAAAAACAACTACAAAAAATAAATGACAAAATAACAAAGTAACAAAAATCAAAACAAAAATGAATGCAACAAAACGCATATTTATAGCACAAAATATTGGTAAAAAAAAAAAATTAGACATTATTATTACTACTTATATATTATTAATGTAACACATTTATGGGCGCATATACGGTAGTATAGTTGTATGTACATATATGTAAATATATGTATAATAGTATAATATTATGAATTATGCTTGTATGTTAATTTATAACACTATAAATACGTATAGATATTTACACATATCGCATTCTGAACAATTATATAGTTGCGGTAAAGTGCGGTAAATATACATATGTATAGATTGGTATGTATGTGTGTGTAAATTTTATTTGTAATATGTATGTCTTTTAAACTATGAAATTTATAAATTGTACAATTCATTTTTCTGTATACATACATTCGTGTACTTTATATACACATATATGTACATACATATGTAAATGCATGTATAATTATTGCAAATATGTACATACATATATAAATAAATAATATACAATTTATAGAAAAAAACAAAAAATAATAATAATAACCGTACAATTATTATAATATAAAAAATATAAGAGATATACATTAATTTGTATATGAGTTCGACTGGCGCTTACAAATTTAATTTTAGTTATACTCGTATGTGTACACATTTCTATAACAATCGCATACGAGGAGAATATATACACATACCTAAATATGATTTCTTTAGTTTTGTACGTATATGTATATATGTTTTAATTTATTTATATTTGTATTTATTTTCTATTTTATTTATTTATTTTTTCTGATCAATATACATATACATATATTAGTTACATATACGATATACAACAAATTTGTTTTTTCATAATAATTTTTCCGGTATGCGTTCATATACCAACCAAACACAAATTATAAAATATATATATATATATATATTTACATTTATGTGGATAAAAATATTGACATATATAGGTATGTATATGTTTTTATAGTATTATATACATCCAAGTAAAAATATTTTTTGTGAATATTTAAAAATAAAAATTTATTTAAAAAAATTTCAACAATTTAACAACAAAAAAAAAATACTATAGATGCCGGTTCAGATACTGATCACGTTTACAATCTGATTTACCTTACGCAAGCTGGTTAAATACGAGTATATTTGTACGTTTGTACCTCTACCTATCTATTTAGATGACCATATACGAGTATATTGTAAAGTAAATTATTTTTTTTTTTGTTTTTGCTTGTTTCACTATTTTTGTTTCCAATATTATAAAAAGAAAATGTTATTATTTTTTATATTTTTTAATCATCATCATAATACTAATAGCTACATATATAGTTTTATGTCAATAAAATATTTTCATTTTTTTATATAAAATGGAAGAAAAAAAAAAAGAATTCATTTGATTCATTCTGTAAAAAAAAAAAATTCAAAAAACCAAAATACATAAACTTTTTTAAAACATCAAATGTATAAATAATGTACATATGTATATTGATAATATTTAATATATAATATTTTACTCATAATGCACGTATATATATGTACGTATGTATATATATAGGAATATAGGTATACTTATGTGTGTAGTGTATATACTTATGTATACATATACTTGAATGAAAATGAAACCGGAAGTAAATAAAATAAATTTTTTTCAAATTCTAATATTATTTGAAAAATTTTAAAAATTTTAAAAATGAAAAATAAAAATTAAAAGAAAATCACTGTATAATTATAATTAATTCGCCGCATATAATGCATATGTATATGTAAGTATATATAGAATAAATGTATGGATATGCACAATTGATATGTGTATACGTAACATAATCATGATACTTTACCTTTTTTTGTAATGATGATGCATGCACATAATGATGTTTCAAATTAATTTAAAAAAAAAAATAATGTTTGTATGTGTATATTTTATGGGTTTAATTTTTACAGTTTATTGCAAACGCAGTGTAGATTATATGGAATACATAATATGGGTGCATTTTTATGGTAATTCAGAATCAAATTAATTTAAGAAAAAAATTGTTCTATCCATGATCATTGAAATATCGTTTTTTGACAAAATTTATGTGGTACCAACATAATTATTGGGTGCGTTCAGTTCCACGCAGCGATGTATAATTTTCTACCGCTGCAATAATTTCTCTTACTGAACGGCTTCGCTGCATAATCGCTACTTTGCAGCGATGTAAATATTTTGCAGCTGAAAAAAAGTTCGCTTTAAAAGTCATCGTAAACAAATTTTGACATATTTTAATTGAACAACAGACAAAGCCAACTTATCAACTGTTTGCAGCGGGTTTTTCCGCTGTAAACAGTTCAGTAAATTGTATACAGCGATTATCTAAACATCGCTACATTTTCATCGCTGACTTGCATCGCTGCATTGAACTGAACGCACCCATTGATTGTACATTAAGTTCATAATTTGAAATAAATTTATACATTACTTAAATTTATTTAATCTGGATTATTATAAGTATTATGGTGGCCTATTATAGATGATAATATACATATAATGTTGGTATATTTACGTACGTTTTGTACATGTAGGGTATTGGTAATGTATATGCAAAAATATTTGAATACCTCCTACATTTTTGGAAAAAGCCTTTTTAGTTTCTTTATTTAATAAAATTTCGTAAAAAAAAAGTCGTAAAAAATTCAAATGCACTACTTTTTTACGAGCATTCAATATTTAAAAAAATTTTAGTTTAAATGTATTTTTGGATATATGCTCCTAATAATTATAAGAAGGTTATATGATTATAGCACATCAATAATACGTAAATTATAGGATCTTTAATAAAAATGAAAAAAAATATATATACGCATATACATACTCGTATGTATAGAAAATCTTTTCGATCAATAAATTTCACATCAAAAACTAAACAATTTTAAAAAAGGTCAAATAACTAAAATAATTTTCAAGTTATTACATATAAATTAGATTAACTATATATGTATATATGTACATATATATGTATTTCTCTCGATAAATACAGGTTCTTTTCAATTTGATTCAAAAATTTAATTCACTGTATTTTCTAGTTAAAAGAATTAAATCAATTTTAGCTAATAATTTGAAAGTAACAATACATACATTTTAATATTTTTTTTATTAACCTATATTTATTACTATAATCCTATAATATATATATATGATCGTACATTAATACAATTTGAAATAAATGATCAAACACTTTCAATTTTTATTTTATTTATTTTGTATTCTATAGATATTTACAGAAGGTTAATTATTTAAGAAAACTCTTATAAATTTACACATTTACAGATATAATGTATGTTTATGTTTTGGTTAATTTCCATATTTATTTCATTTTATATACGAACACAATAAATAAAATGAAAAAAGAAAATATTTCGAGTATAGAATTTATGTTTTTCATTTTCTTATATAATTTCTAAATTAAACACTAAAACACTTTGTAATACTAAATAACTATATATATACGAATCCGAAATAAATGAACAAATATTTTTAATTTTCCATATGTAAAATTTATTAAAGAGAAATTCCTTTTAAAATTGAATCCTTTGATAAAATCATAAAGAGAATTAAAAATGTAGAAAAATTATTCAACTTACTCTAATTAAGTAGGTATATAAATGAAATCAGTCGATTATATTCAAACTTTCCAAATGTTATAATATACATAAATAAGTAATAATATAAATTCATTAAATATAAAATATCATAAACTTACAATTATTACGATCGCCTCCAAATAATCGATGATATCTTATAAAGTCTGGTCTGCCACCAAAATATTTTCCATTCTGATTTAATACTTCGCGTATTAAATCTAAATTGTTAACAACTAAACATCTTGTTGTACCGAGTGTTAATGTATAAACATCACCAAATTTTTTAGCTAATGCCGAAAAACCTTGAAATGGTGCCTCATATTTAGCTAATAATCCTAAATTTCCAATAATTGGCCATGGTAATGGTCCTGGTGCTTGTGCATATTCCTCAATCATTAAATTATCTTTAAATTTTTTGTATTGTCCTTTATTGCCACGATCATTTTGTGATGATGTATTTGTTATTGCTAGTTTCACTTTACGTATACATTCATAAAGTACTCTCAAATATGCCAACATTAAAATTAATATTATTAAAATAATTGGCATTATTGCAACTATAAGTCCCATTTTTATAGTATAATGTATGTATTTTATTTTTTAATATAAATAATTGACAATTAATATATTTTAGTTGATTTCTCACTTAGTCAAATTTAAAGTTTATTATTTGTTTTTATTTTTATTTCAGTTACTTATGAAATAACAGATTTCTTTAAATTATTTGTTCAATAAATATAAATAGATACATATACTCGTATGTAATAGTTAATAATCACTTTTTTTTTCTTTCAGTTTAACAAGCACAATAATTTTTAATTCAATTATTTAATATTTTTCACAATTAAATATGTACTGTTTTTGTTATATATTTCTCAAATTTTATATAAAATATTAAAAATAATATAGCACATAAATTTAATTTGAATCAATTAAATAGTGAACATGTTATTTTAAGTAAAATTCAAAACATATTAGATATAAGTAAAAAATTAAGAAAAATATGTATATTTTGATGTATATATGTAAATGTATCGAAAAACGAAAAAAACAAAAAAAAATTATCTTTTCTTGTTTTTAATTTTCATTTCTTTCAAAATTCAACAAAAATAATAATAAATGTTTAGATACTTCTCGTATATAAAATACGTCTCCTCTATCTATACTATTATACAATATGTGTAATCGAATGATACCAAAAATGTAAACTGAGCGATTTTGGTTGTTCACTATCACCTTTTATATATGTTGATTAAGTCAAGATCGCTTGTTATATGTTTTCATATATATATTTATTCATACATATATATGTAATACATTTAAATACTGGTCGTATTTATATAAAGTTTGGTTTTTAAAGTTGAAGTTGCTGCGGTTCTTTGATTTCCATCATTTCATATTATTATTATTTGTACACGCACATTACGCGATATCATAACTCTATACGTCTATACTATACCATATATGAATGGTTATTATTACGTTGATGATGAAGATGATGATAATGATGATGATGATGATGATGATAATGATGATGATGATGATGATGACTATTATAAAAGACAAGACTTTTTTAAATCATTTGCTGCTTTGATTATACATATTTTTTTCTTATGAACAATTTTTTTATTTTCATTTAATATTTACATATACCTATATATACATATAAACTGTATATACATAAATGCGTATATCGACATAATACATCGTAATTTAAAACAAACAAAAAAAATGTCTGTAATATAAAAATAATAAAATATCTAAATTGAACTGAGAATATTTATGTGTAAATGTAACATTTACATTCTTATTAATAAAAAGGAATTAATGTATACAGATATTAAGTATAATATACAATACTTATATATACATACATATATATATGTATATTCATATATATAACATATGATTTAAAAGGACTTTTAATGTATATGTATGAGTATGATTTGTTTTAATTTTATTACATTTATGTGAATTTTTTTGATAAAAAAAAAAGATTTATTAAATACAAATGCATATACATAATTTAATATTCTTATTTTTTTTTTTTAAATAAGAAATGATATAGTGAAGCAAAAAAGCATTTCATTTAAATTATGATGGAAAAATTTGATAAAAAAAATCTGTACAAATTATTACTTAAGGTACTTGTCCACGATGCAATTTTTCTTGCGCGAAATTTGTCTTGCGTGCAAGAAAACTTGCAGTGCTTCGTACACACGACGCAATATTTCATGAAAAATATGCAATATTTCTATCATGCAAGATAAAAATATCTTTGCAAGAAATTTTTATTGCACGAGCACTTACACGAAATTCTTATTTTCTTGCATATACATTATATTTCAAATATTTCATATTTTTTTTTTCAATATTTTTTTTTCAATATTTTAAGAGTTGAAAGGCCTACCTTGCTAATAATAATAATAATAATAGAAAATACATGTCAAATTCACAAGAAGTCACCGCACAACACAACATCAACCAACGAATGATAGATAACACAGCAACCCATTACATTTTAGTCAGCTGAATTTATTGCATATGCAAGAGAAATATTTATTGAATGAGTTGAATAAATTTTTCTTGCGCGAAATATTGCATATCTTTCTGCGTACACTATGCAATAAAAAAAATTGCTTGCAATAAGAAATATTGCATGAAATACGTATTTCTGTGCAATATTTCATCTTTCTAGGCAGCGTACACTTCGAAATAAATATTTCGTGCAATTTTATCTGTCAAAATCGTCTTGCATGCAAGAAAAATTGCATCGTGGACGGGTACCTTTACATATACAAATATGTATATACATATTTATAAGCTATAGGTAGATATATGTTTTATGTGTATGATAAAAAGACATAAAAAATGATACAAAATTAACGTATAAAAATAAAAATAAAAAAAAAATGAAATAAAATTAAATGAAAGACTTTATAAAAAAATAATAGAATATAAAATATTGAAGTATAAAGGACTTGAATGAAGAGGAAAGTTAATAAATTTTTTAAAAATTTTGTCTTATTTAATGTAAGCAAAATATACAACGTATATAATAACATATTCATATATATGTATGTTAATACATGAATAATCACATATATATGTATAGATACATACGTAAATAATATACATATACATATGTATATATATACACCTGTAATACGACATTAAAATTGATAAACAAATCAAATATACATATACATATATACAGGCAGTATATATATATATATATATCTATATATACAAGCAGCAATTACTTAACTTTCACAAATATCAGAAAATTTGATACAACAACTTATACATTTACATATATATATATACGAGTATATACTATAGATATAATAGTTATATATTGTATGCAGATGAGTATCTATGTGTATATAAAATCAATCGGTTTAAGAACGAAACAGATAATGTATTATTTTTTTTTTTTTAGGTATTATATTAAAAATCTAATTTGCATATGCAATCTTCTTGTATGAGTATGTACATTATATATATATATATATATATACATACTCGTATATATAAGTCGTTTATATGTTCATATAATAGGTTTCATATTCTTTCTTTTTGATAATTTCATAGAAGGAATGAAAAATTTTTTAAATTAAATTAGCATAATTTTGAATATTTTTATCACGTAAACAAAGAAGAAAAAATACATGTATATTTAAAATATATCTACAAATTTATTTATGTACATATACATATATACACGGATATTTTGTAATATGATATGAACGTTATATTATGGAATAATTATTGTTATATTATAATTTTACTACCGTGTGTTCGTTAAATAATAAAAAAAAAATAAATTAATAAATAAAATTAAAAAAAAAAAAATTTGAACTGACACTGGAATGAATATATTAATTCACTACATATACATATATGTAAGTATGTATTAAGATAATTTTACATTTAAGTAAAAGCAGTAAAAGTAAACATAAAACCAGAAATGCTACGATATATGTATGTAAGAGTATTAGTATTATTATAATGCATCTCTAATTGCATTATACATAAATATAGCGCCATCATCATAATTTTTATATTCATACATAAAAATAATTAAAATATAAATTGAAAAAAAAATATATATGTATGTATACATCGATTATAGACAATAAATAAATACATATATTCCGTCTAAAATAGGAATGATTTGTTATGTTTTTTTTTTCTCTGTGAATCTATAATAAAATTATAATATTCCTTTCATCTTTTTTTTTATATACATACATAAAGTATATTATACATATACCTACTTGTACTTATTCAATACAACTTAATGTATGAAATGATGTTAGATATTGGTTAGATTCTAAAAATATTCACAATCAATTAGATGTGATGGTCAAATGGATGATGATCAAATACTTAGATGGATAAATAAATATTGTAGATATAGATAAATGAATGCTAAACAAGTGGATATAGGTAACACAAGCACTCTAACACCTCGACCCTGCTGAGATATTATGTACGCTATATTCTCTCCATTCTCTCTAGAACAAAATTCCAGATTCCTGTAAGAGAGTTATGTATAGCTATGCCAAAGTTCTGATTTAAAGCATAAATCTTTTAATAATATAATAAACTCGAAAATGATATCAATAATGTATACTTACATTATGTGTTTTTTTTTTTTTTTGTTTTTATAATGTAAAATTATAATTATATGCATACATATTATACTTATTGTAAGAATATTATCAAATCAAATATCATATGAATTAAATTTAAACTGAAACAATCATACATATATGCATGTGAAAAAATATCCATATGATACACTAATTCATTCGTTCGTTCGTTTGTTCAGATCTGTTACGTGTTATTATTTAATTTTTATATTACGTGAAATATACTAGTATATACTTAGTCATCACATAGTCATACATAATTTAAAAAAATAAATAAATTAATCAACAATAATAACAAAAAAAAAATATATTTATTAACAATAATGATAATAATGAAGGTTGTGTCCATCAAATCACTTAACATTTTTTTGACCCTTAATTGGAAAAAAATTTTTTTTTTTTTTTTTTTTTTGTATTAAAAAGTTAGAAATTTACTTACTTAAAATCAAAATTTGAAAATACAATGTGAAACTTGTCTTGAAAAATATTATTGGATGGATCTACATAGATTTTATGATCGAAAATGAAGTAGTGAATTTAGAATTTTCTAAAATAAAGTTTATATTATTATATACATACTTTATATACTAATTATATGTTTATTTATATTGATGATGAATTTTATTTTTTATTCCAGAACAAAAATTTTATATTTGTTCTATATATTTAACAATTATAATAATAAAAATAACAATGGTATGACAGTGGTGAGTAATTATCACCTCGAAATGAAAAAAAAAAAAAAAAAACAAAATATTTAGTTAGTTGTTATTGGATTACTTTCCTACATAAATAATTTTTTAATATTTGATATAAAGATAAGGTTAATTGCAAATTTACGAAAATAAAAATGATATATACTTAAATTAAATAAATTTAAAAAGAAATAAAAAACAATTAAAAAATATATATAATATTTGTGATATTTTTATTTAATTTTAATCTCTTTAACCGGTTTTATTTAAATTCGTTCCAATGCTGATAGCTCATCTGATAGTTAAAGATATATGATTATTGATTTATATTCTTGCTATTAGATATACAAATTTATGTACAACAGTACACCTATACCTATATATCTATACCTTACAAATAAATATATTTTTATATATAAATAGTACACTATACAGGGCCGGATCTAATTATTTTATTTGATTTTTTATTCGGCTTTCTATATATTTTTAGTTAATAAACTTGAAGCTTGAAGGATATACATGTACTATACAATAAATATAAATTATCGTTATACATATGTGTTTATTTCTATTTTCAAGATTTACAAGATAAATTCATTGTTTTATTTTCATCAGGGACGTTACAAGCGTCTTGTAAATATATGGTTGTTTTCTGTTAATTTATTTGATTTGAAATAGTTTAAATTTCGAAGATTTTATTTATAGACTGTACAGTTCTATAAAAATATATGAAAACCAATATAATATACTTCAAATTTTAAATATTTTTGCTAAACTGTATATATATACGTACATATATCTGACTTGAATGACTTCTTAAACGCTTAAACTTAACATTTCATTATTAGCTGTGCATTTCGGATATAATTTCTATATGAATGCGGGCACAGGCATTGAATATGAGTTTTTCAAAATGTTTCATTCGTTACTGTAAAATAAACACGGCCCAGATAAAATATACATATATGTATGTATAAATATGTACATTTTATTAATTGAATAATAATAAAATAAACTATATTTATTTTGGTAAAATCAATCGAATAAATTATTATGGATTTTATTGTTAAAGAGATTTAATTATGCCATTAAATTCCCTTAAACATACAAACATTATCGATTTTATATACACGCGTACAAATTTAATGTTTCTTAAAAAAATAATAATAAAACAAAACAAAAAGAATAAACAGAAAAAAAAATTATTTAATAACTAACATATAAATAAAAAAAAATTCGATAACATAAACAAATACTTAAAATTTTTATATTAATTTAATTTTATTTTTGTTAATTTTCTTATTTTTGTTAGTATTATTTTTCAAAATATAAAAATATTCATAAATCTTCTTTAAAAAATATTTAATGAGAACTGTTTTTATTGAAGTTTTATTGAAATTATTAATGATTTTCATTATTCATATTATTCATATATGGTAAAAGGTGCTACGTGCTATACCACGTATACGTACGTAATCGTATTTTCATTCATGAGAAAATTTTATTTTCTCTCTCTATACACTATCTCCGCACCGGACTATACATACATCATAAAAAGTATACAAGAGACAGTAACTAGTAACAATGATGTTATTGACAGTTTACTATAGTATGATTTATAATTATACGCTTTAGTACTTTGCATACCGCATGTAATCGATGTTTTCATTCATAAGAAATATCCATTACCAACCTCCGAAAACGGAGTAGAACTCTAAGAAGGTAAAAGAAAAAGAATAAATATCTATTATAATATATGGATCTTGTATGAAATGAAATTAAATTAATTTTTAATTAAATTTTTTATTCGAAAAATACTTGAAAAATACACTAATACATGTACCGATGCACGCAACAAAAAAATAATATAAGAAATATATTTAGGAAAAATTAAAAAAAAGAAATGCTATACAAATTCATGGTGTGTAAAAATATATAAAAAAAATTTTTTTGTTCACATTTACACAAAAAAAAAAAAAAATTTATAATCAAAAATTAAATAATCAAAAATTAAATATTCAGAATCATCATAAGCATTTTATAATTGAAAAATTATTGATTTACTAAAGGAAAAAAAAACTAAATTTGCTTATTTCAGTAGAATTTTATGCATTTTCTTTCCCTTTTTTTTTCAAATATAATTTATAATAATTATAACAACTTATGTATAGCTATGCATATTTTTTTTTTTTTTTTTTTGTATCATTCTTCGAATCTAAATTTTTTTTTTCAAATAGGTACTTGACTAGATTTCATATTAATTGTAATTAATAATAATTATTTGAATAATATAAAACTGATAATATATGAATGAAAACCGCAATACATATTTATTATACTTATACTTATATTCATATGCAGTATTACGAGTACGTATTTGAATAATTCAGAATACTAAAATTAATATATATACTCTTTATATTATTGACACACTGCAGAAATAAACCATGGTTATCTAAGTTTTCTGGTTTATCTTTGCGATAACCAACTTTCAGAACTCGGTTAAGTTAACTGAGTTTCTAGAACTCAATTATCTTGTTAACCAAGTTCGAACTCAGTTATCTTTGACGTAAGTGTTATTTTTTTTATTTTTTATATTATATTTAAACAAACTGTCAAACCAAATTTCAGCTAACATGATGACTAGATGAAAAAGAATTAGTGTTTGAATTTATTATCGATAGGTGTCATATGAATATATAAACTAGTTCACCTCGATTTAAATGTGTCACCCATACCAGGTTATCGATAAACCATTTGAAATAACCATGGTTTATCTCTGCAGTGTGTCAATAGTATTACACATATGTATAATTCTTTTATTTCTTTTATTCAACAATAACAAAAATAAATATATTATAATATACATACATACATATATTATATTGTGCTAATCAAAGAAAAATATTTTTGCTATAGAAAATATTTATTTTTGTAATAATTAATATGTGATATATGAATTTAATATTTTATATAAATACAATCACATACAATATACAATATACCTATGTTATGTTATATAAATGGACATGCATAATGACTATATAAAAATATAAAATAATCAATGTTTTTATAATGATTGGGTGCGTTCAGTTCAATGCAGCGATGCAAGTCAGCGATGAAAATGCAGCGATGTTTAGATAATCGCTGTATACAATTTACTGAACTGTTTACAGCGGAAAAACCCGCTGCAAACAGTTGATAGTTGGCTTTGTCTGTTGTTCTGACATTAAATATGTCAAAATTTGTTTACGATGACTTTTAAAGCGAACTTTTTTTTCACCTGCAAAATATTTACATCGCTGCAAAGTAGCGATTATGCAGCGAAGCCGTTCACTAAGAGAAATTATTGCAGCGATGGAAAATTATACATCGCTGCGTGGAACTGAACGCACCCGATTGATTTAATTTGTTTCATCGAACAAAACATCGAGCATAAATAAAATAAGTTTATATTAAATGTATATAATGTGTATGATAATATAATTATATATAATTATGTATAATTAAAATATATTAAATATAAAATTTAAATATTACATATAGATAGATATAGGTACTCGTGAAAATCTTATAGCTTGATGAATAATCAGAAAATATTTTGACTCGTGCTCATGTAATTTTATAGTCACGTTTTTAAATACATACTTAGATCATTAATTTAAAGTCAATTTAATATATAATATCACGTTTTTTATAATAGGCGCTGCGCTTTATTATATGGTACCTACATATACAAAAATTAATACATATATATATGAATGTAGAGTAAATACACATTTAATTAAAATAAATGCTGATCAAAAAATTTTATTTCCTTTTTATTAATATATACTACTGACTTTTATAAATTACTTATTATAATTTTAATTGAAACTGCGTACATTATAATGATGCGTATATATGTATGTATATTTAAAGTACAAAAATGATATGTACTATATACATATTAATAGGTACATATATACTGCTACTATAGTATATCTACTTACAAAAATATTAATATTAATACACATACACATATGTATGTATGTATGTATGTAATAATTATGAATATAATATAATTTCGCATTTACACTCTACGTATATATACATATATACCTTCATAATATAAATGTGTATAAAAATATTCGTATATATAGGTACCAGTAATTTAAAAAAATTTTCATTCATACGATTATTACATTTTAATATTATTATAGACAAGTTTATTTATTTACCTATTTATTTATTTATTTTTTTTTTTTTTCGTGATATTAATTTATTCTTTTTTCTTTACATATCAAAAGTAATTGATATATGAGTGATTTCGTAAGCAATCAATGTCCCATTTATTTTATTATAATTTTTATTATTTTTTATTTTTTTTTTCTATTTTTATTTTTGTTATTTTTTTAAATGCAAGTATAATAATTATTATTATTTTTTTTCATCCTAAATTAAATTTAATTTAAGTGAAATTCGAGAATTTCATATATGCACATAAGTATATTACTTATATGTATGTACATGACATGAAATTTATTTTCTAGAAAAATATGTACATACATATATCGTATATCTATATTGTCTGTGATAGTATGAATGTAAATATATGTACACATACATGAATGTATATGAATGTACATTTTTGGATTACATATATTTATAAACAAAACATCATTTTATGTTGAGGCAAAAAAATACAAAATTCCAAAATTTATGTAATAATGCGATATATTATAAAAAATTTACGTAAACAAATACAAAATATGATGTAAATAAAGATGAAAAATGATTAAAAAAAAAAAAAAACATATTGATATGTATTTGTATAATGTATATACCTCCAAGGATAATAAAAAAACTGAAATTGAATTAATTAATTTTCATAAGAATTTTACATTTTAATTATTTGAAATCATCATGTGAAGAATTTATTTTAAATTTACTTGAATGAAAACAACAAACTGATGATTGTTGTTGATAATTAAAAAATAATTATTTTCGATTACATATTTGAAAAAGTATTTATACAAATGTACATATGTATTATGTATATATAAATAGTATATTAAATATTATTGTAATATAATGTTTGTGTAGGTATGTATAATAATTGTGAAATTCTTCCCAATTAATGAAAAAATAAAATCCAATACATAGTATATACATATATGTATATACTCGTAAATATATGGAAAATTTTTATAATCTTCTCAGTTAGAACTTTTCTGTTTTTGTTTACAACTTACATAATTATATTTATGTATAGATATACGTTTATACACGTAGTACTGGTATTACTTCTATATAAAAAGTACATATATATATATATATATATATATATATATATATATACATATATGTGTTCAAGTTATATGTATTTTATTAAGCATATTTAAATTATAACAGATTATATTGTTTCCTAGTTTCCTATCTAAATCAAAAACTTAAAGACTAGTTTTTAATTAATAAAATATTTGCTGCTGCCCTATAATGACTGCATATAAGCAAGATAAATACAAGAACTTATCTAGACAAGTTTATTTACACTGACAAGATCAAATCACAACAGTGCACCGCATACATAATATACTTATATGTATATACATACGGAGTATGTTTATGCATATAAGTGCATAGTACATTCATAAAATAAAATATATATGTATTCATAAAAAACATTTAGATATGAATATGTACATAGATATTTATCTGACTTCAAGTTATATACAAATACTATATAATGTATTTATATAAATTGTATATATATATACATTGTCTACATATTTTTATACAATACATACATATTTATTATACCCGTTGTAATACACATTATGTAATATCACCTGTGTATGAATTTTTAATGATCGATAATAGCGTAGATACATTTCTTCCTTATGAATCTGGTCAAGGATATCGTTTTTTCATATAGGTACGTAAATACATATGTACGTGTATAATACACATTTTTATTAAGTGTGTATAAAAAAATATATATATATACCTTGATATACATATATAATGTATAGCTGCTAACTGGCTTTTTATTTGTACATTACATAAATTATGCACATACCTACATATTCGTAGTATAGTTAAAAAAAAAAAAATAATAATTCTTTAAACGTTTAGGCATTATGTTTAGATATGTACTTATATGAATAGTTTATAGTAGGTATTGTACATGGCGCATAAGGAAGTAAAAATAATTGAAAACAGTGAAGCTGTATTATTCATTCATTAGTATAATATACATATACATGTATATTATATAGAAATCTGAAATAAGAAAAAAACGCATTTTTAAAACAACATATCAAAAAAGAAAGGTAGATTATAATGTGTATTACGATAAGTCTTATATGGTTTTATTAAGTATTTTCATCAAGTTTTATTATGAAATTAATATACATATACATAAACATATATATTAATACATAAATGCATGTATAAACGGTAATGTTATTAAATACAATGTTGGTTGCATCAGTTGCAAATATAGTAAGTAGATAATGTATGTGCATAAAAATGTTATATATACGAGTATACATGCATTATTTAATTTTAATTTGCCAATTTAATTTATAGTTATTTTATGATCATATGTCATCAATTTTTTGACCTCTCATTTAAAAAATTCTGCATTTCATCAATATAAAATACATATAACAGATATTGAATGATCATATTGAATTTTTATATTGTTTTTTATCCATTATATTTATATAGGGAAGACATATAGGGTAACACATGTATGTATATGATATTGTATATACATACCTACAATCTGCATATATGTATAATATGTAACAGAAATAAGTAATTTAAAAATTATTAAAATTATTAATAATATGTATATGGGATAGGTGTATAAAAATAAATTATTATTAGCTAAATAAAATTAGGTTTGTATAATCTTTTATAAGACATAATAAGTATGTTAATTAACCTCTTAAATACATGCATACGTATGCATTAACATATTATTTTGTATGTACATATACATATAACTTAAGATGTATATAGTTGTGTTTAGTGGCTTTTGGTTGACTGCATTTATATATACATTTAATATTTATTATATGTATATGTGTATGTATAATAAGTAAATATGTAAACCGCAAATATATGAAATATTACATATTACATATTAAATTATTATGAATATGAACATGAGTATACGATCTGATTTATAAGATACAGCTTCAACTTCAACCAATTATACTTCTTGCATTACTAGCCTTCACCTTTCTTGATTTCATTTTCCATGAGATCTTGAAACTGGTTCTTCTTTTATCATATCATAAATGCATTGTACATAATGTAGACTATATATACATATATAAGTAAATACATATATACATAAATATATAATATAATAATAATACATAATAGTACATAACAATATATCGCATGTAAAATACACTTATTACATTTTAAAGCGGTACGTTCTACTTGATGACCTTACAATTGCACAAAAAAATTTTTATAATAATAATTGTTAGTTACATATTTTTATTTATGTACATATATGAAAGAAGAGTGTATTAAAATACCGGCAACTACCATCATATACCTATAGTCATCGTCATCGTCTGTAATATGTTTATACACGAATGTATGTATGTTTTGTATAAACATGTATATGTATGTATGTTGTAATATGTAAATATAAAATAAAGTAGAATATTTTGAAGTCTTGAAAGACATGATCAATTTATAACAATATTCATCGTCAGACATGCTGGCTTTAATTATACATAGTATGAATAATACATGTTCATATATGTATTTATTAAATATCTACATATAATATGTAAATATGTGGTGGTGTAGTACTCGGTCAAGTTCTAGGGCAATAAAATTTATAGATATTAAAAATAATATTAATATCATTATAATAATATTACAATTTAAAATAATATTATTTTAAATACATATATCAGTTTGCAAAATATTATATGTAATATTTAATCGAGTTTCATAGTTTTTTAATCATACATATAAACATATTATACAAAATGCAAAAATATATATAGACACGTCATATATATGTACATATACCTACATTTACTTACATATGCCTAATGCCTATATACTTACCAATTAGTAACTCTTCCGGAATGTATATTATATGTGCATTGTATAGATATTATATATACTAATACTTATATACGTTATACAAATACACACATGCATATATGAAAAGATATATAGTATGTTCATTTATTTCATATATTTCATGTATAAATTTGCATATATGTACATATACAACATGCATATACATACAAATGAGTAAAAATTATAATTAAAAAAAATAAGAATTTGGATGCTCATTTTACATCATTATTTAGCGCATATGCATATATGTACCTATGTATATACCAATACAATATGTACTATATACTACTACATATAATATTTATGTATATTTATATTATTTACATTTTTTGTACTTTTATTTATTTTTTTATTTTTTATTTATTTTGTTTTAACATTATTATTTAATTTTTTGTTTAATATTATATTTCAGTTATAATACATACATATATGATACATACTTTTGTTAAGTAGATATTTTTGTAAAAAGAATTTACATGTAGGTACATATATGTATGTATCGTATGTATGCACATCTACATCCGTATCCACATAAAAAAGTTCATAAAAAGATGTGTTACATTATATACATTTATAATTTTTTGTTTATGCATACGTTAACTGCATTAATACATTTATGTATACATATATATGTGAATGTATATGAATGAAAAATTTAGTTTATGTGTATAATTTTATGTATGAACAGCGTCATCACATCATCAGTGTAGACTTTATACATACATATACATATACCTATGTAATAAATTGTTTTGTTCTTTGCTCGACTGATATTTTATGTATATATATATATAGATACATATATACATATTATACTATTTTTTTTAATGCACATTATGTGCATCATATACACACGTACTCATCATGAATGCATATCAAATAATATCATATTATTGTATGTACATAATATATGAGCATATATATTATTTTGCTCCTTATTTTCAGTATATGTATACTATTATATGTATAATATACTCGTATACTTTGTACATATAAGTATGTACGTATATGATTCTTGTTATATTCTCTTAACTTATATACTTATACATATATATATACATATATACCTATATTCATAAATGATTTTCTTCTCTTCATGGAAGAATAATTTTTGTTTTTGAAAGCAAACAGAAATTCAACATCAGATTTAACTTGAATATAATAAACGAAAAAAAAATAATAATAAAAAGAATAAAATAATAAAAACTAAATATTAAAAACAGAAAGAAAATTCATTTAATTAATCCATTGTCCACTGAACCTTAGAAAAACGAAATATACTGTTTTATGCATTATATCATTATTATCATTATTATCATTATTATTATTATTATTATTATTATTATATGTACATTTTTATTTTTATATTAAAAGAAAAAAATCAAAATTATTAAATGTATTTATGTGTATTCTAAATACCAAACGTTTATATGTATTTTTATGTTTTTATAATATTTTAATTCATATTTCAGATTAAATTATTTTCTTTCTGTTCATTTTATTTAATAATATGTATACATATATAAATGTATGTTCTTTTCTACATCGTACAATAATATGTAAAATTCATATATACGAGTATGTATATACTCGTAACAAACATACATACATGTACATATAAATTATAACACATACTTATATATGTATATATAATATATTTCATATAAATCCGTTCGTATATACACATATAAGCATATTTCTATGATATTACAAATTTTTTTAAATAAATTTAATTATTCATTTTTCAATCAAATAAAAACAAATTTCAGTTAATTGTGAATTTTAACTCTAAAAATAAATCAATTTGAATATTTTTTATTCTAAAAATAAATATTCGTATTATATACATAGGTACATATGTATATACTGTATAGATACCATGTATGTATGTATATATATAATATATAAATATTAAAATATTTTGTTTATAATAAACATTTGATTATAGTATTTATATACATAAATTGTATCGTATATATGTATGTATATAGAATCATATTTTTTATAATGATGAAATTAAAAAAAAAAAAAAAATCATCAACAACATTATATCACAGATAGAGATAATATAATATTCCATTTGTAAATACATACATATTATATGTATATGATATATAAATTATGTATATATGTATATAGATATAAATAATTAACGAAAGTTTAGTTCTAAAAAAAAACAATTTCAAGGCTTAAAAAACAAAACCTTTTAAACTCGTGTCGTATATCTACATACTAGAATTTATATATATATATATATATATACATACATACATATATATATACGTAATATGTATGTACAATACAATTAGGAACAAATAAAAACGTAATTTAATTAAAAATATAATTTGTTTTACCTATATGTACATATTCATATATACGTAAGTATCTTATGTAGTACATGATTAACTATATTTTATTGTTCTTAAAGTAAACTACTTACTACTACGATTCTTATTATTATTATTATTATTATTATTATTATCATAATAATATTACATATTATTATCATTATTTTATCCATATTTAATAAACAACCATATGTCTTGGTCTTCCGTACAGGCACCGATTTTTTATTTATTTTTATTTACAAATGTAGGTTAATTATATTTATTTATATTTATATTTATAAATAGTAGTAAACATCATTATTTGTTATTTATATATTTTCCAACCAAAAATTAATTTTTTCTTTTTTTTTTTTAGATACATATTTATAGTTACTCATATTAAAAATATTCTATTTAAATAAAGACTTAGTATCAATATATATTTTTGCATACGAACATATTATGTACATAATATAATTTAGAAACGGGATTTTTGATTATATTTTACTAGAAAGTTTTTTTTTTTTTAATTTAATAATTAAATAAAAAATAAAAATATTATATATAGAACAACATAATCATAATAAGTATATATGTAAATGTATTTGTATAGTATAGTATTGTATGTGGTTGTATATTTATATATTTATAAGTCGAATTACGATACAGATTGATACATATATGAGTATAGTATATACACAAATAAATAATTAATATTTAAGAAAAAATTTTTGTAAACATATCCGAAGGTTATTTCGTAAATCAGATAAAACGGGCGTAAGTGAAACTAAAATCAAGTTAAATGTTTTTATATATGTATAATAATACAAAATATATAGTACTATCACAGAGCTGAATAACTTAGGTAGGTACTATATAGTACATAAAAATGTATGCAAATATGTATAAATTATGAATGAAAAAATGAAATCAAAATGACTTCTATTTAACATTTTTATTTCTAATCTTTATACGAATTTATCTGTTCAAGAAAAATGAAAAACAAATAAATATGCTTCTTATAATCTTAATATTGATTTATGTATACATTTAAAATCACAAAACAAAAGATCAATTGAAATTAATTTAAAATTAATTTGATTCAGAATCATGCTGCAAATTTTTTTTTTTTTTTAAATAAACAAATAAACGTTAACAAAACGTTTGTTTCCGGTTTAAATAATTCCAGTGATTCAAATGAAATTATTTGCATCCGAATTTTAGGTGCACGTTGACAGTTATCTTTTTGTTTGCATTCAGCTAGTCAGCCAAAAAGTTTGACTTTCCCACCAATTAATTACCACACCACTGCCACACCACTATCTCATCTCGTCGCATTGAGTTGAAAAAAAAGATATTTTTCCAGTTTCCAGTAGAACATTTTCTTGTGTTGTTTTTGTTTGTATTTGATTTGTATATTGTATAAATTTGAAATACATGTATTAAAATTTTTAATTATATAGTTACATTTTACATATAAATTGATATAAATATATGTATTCATAAATATATATTAGAAAGAAAAAGGTACACATACACATTATGTGAATGTGAAAACTGTTTACATACAAAAAGCAATTAAAAAATTATTTGTATTATTATTTATGCATTATCATAAATGTATACTAATTGTATTTGTACATAGATAAGTTTTTCACATATGTATGTATGTATATAAATTTTCGTACATACATATAATACCAATTATATTATACACGACACGATTAGCCAGCGTTTTGCGTTTATATTTTTTCATATATTATCAATAATTATCATTGACGGGTTTTGGTTTTGAATTTCATTTTTACATCATTTTTCCTTTTTGGTGATTTTTGTCATTCATCGTCATCCATCATTATCTTATAATTAAGCAAAAGCAAGAGCAAGAGCAATCAAATCAAATACTTACGTGAACGTGATTCGATTCGTGCATTCGTGCAAATTATCAATATTAAATAATACACCGGTAATCCGGTAAGGTAATGTAAAGGTAGAAAGAGCATAAAATATACATTATATGTACGCATACATAATTTCAAATTTCAAATAAAAAATAAAATTAAAATTATATCAATATTTAAATTGATTAAATAAATAAATTTTTATGATAATATTTTTAATTTTAGTGTGAAAAAAAAAACCGAATGCATACTTTCTAAAATTACTTATTACATTATTTACTTTTTCATAACATTATCGATTTTTATTATTGAAAAATGCATTTTTTGGAAAGATCACAAAGGGTAAGTGAAAAAAAGTACATATGTGTAGGTACCTCTAGGTATTTACATTTTTAAATAATATTATTAATTGATAATAAGTATAAAATTTTCCAATAAAAACAACTTAACGATAATTTTCAATTTTAATTTTAGGATTATCGCAGAGATAAGAAAGCAACAAATTTATTTGATTTAGGTCTGTATAAATTATGTTATCATATCATTTACCTATGTACATAAATTATTATTTCTTAAAGTGATGTTACAATGCGCAAAATATGTATATTTTTTTTTCTTGTCATTATCTCATATCTTATTTAAATACATTAATTAATTTTGGACTTTAATATTTACCTTAATTTTTAATTATTATTATTATTACCTATGTAATGTATGTATGTACATGTTTTTTTTTTTTTTTTTTTCATTTTAAAGATTATAATAAACAAAATGTTCATCATATATCACAAATCTGGAGTTTTGTAACAGTTTCTGTGATTCTATTGATTGCGTATTTAACTCGTTACAATTATCGTGAAAATTTACCAAAGGCGTTAGATAACACAAATTTGATACATCATCCGAATGCATTTATAGCAGAACGTGCTTGGAAAGATCTTAATATAATAACAAATTTTGGACCGAGACCGACAGGAGCATATAGTAATGAAGTTCTTGCAGTCGACTTTTTAAAACGTGAAATATCCTACATAATGCAAACCGCTAATAAAAATCAACATATCGAAATGGATGTACAAGTAATAACATATACATACATACACATACATATTTATTTACATACATATTTGATACATAGTTTATAAAATTATTTTTACCTTTAAAAAATTATAAAAATTAAAATTAAACTAAAATTTAGGTTGTAAGTGGTGCATATTGGGCAAATTTTAAACCTCATGGAATGACAAATATTTATCGAAATGTACAAAATGTTGTAGTTAAATTACATGGACAAAATTATGGCAATCATTCATTAATGCTAAATTGTCATTTTGATTCGGTTGCTGGAAGTCCAGGTAAGTTGAATTTCTCGTACTCGTATACATATATCTGCCATTTAAAAAATAATAAGCATTGAATTAAAAATTTAAAATATTGCTATTTTCATTTGAATGAAAGGTGCTAGTGATGATGCTGCAAGCTGTTGTGTTATGTTAGAAATTCTTCGTGTTCTTTCTAGACAAAATAATGTAAATAGACATTCAATTATTTTCTTATTCAATGGTGCAGAAGAAACACCATTACAAGCCTCGCATGGATTTATTACCCAGCATAAATGGGCTAAACAAATCAAAGGTAAAACTAATGCTATATAAATGTATATGATTATTTTCTCAACAAAATTTTCATTTTATTTAGCTTTCATTAATTTGGAATCAGTTGGATCGGGTGGTAAAGAAATTCTATTTCAATCAGGACCAAATCATCCTTGGTTAATTAAAGTATAAAATTTTTAGTTGTTTAAATTTTGTTTAAAAAAAACGATTTTTATAAATTTCGTTCATTTTTTTTTTTTTTTCACCTGTCTACAGATGTATGGAAAATCTGTGCCACATCCTAATGCTCAAGCAGCTGCTGAAGAAGTTTTTCAATCAGGTCTTATTCCTTCTGACACAGATTTCAGAATTTTCAGAGATTTTAGACATATACCTGGTACATACAATTCATAAAAATTCAGATTTATATATTATGTATTTGATAAAAATGAAATATTTTTCAATTTTTATTTTAATATTACATAGGTGTTGATCTTGCTCATGTAATAAATGGTTATAGATACCATACGAAATTTGATCATATTGATTATATACAAAAAAGTGTACTTCAACATACTGGAGATAATATATTGGAATTAACAAAAATGATTGCCAATTCAGATGAATTACAAGAAACAGATGTAAGTAGTGTATACGAGTATTATTATGTATATTTTACATATACATATGTATATAATATAATTCCTTAAATAATATTTAATAATAAATTTCAAATGTACACATATTATATTTTATAGAAATATTCGAAAGGAACCGAAGTATTTTTTGATGTATTTGGATTATTTTTCATTTCTTATTCGAAAGAATTTGCAAATATTTTTAATTATATAATAGTTACTTTATCAATTGTACTTCCCTATTTATTTTTATCAAAAGTTACTAAAGGTATTCAAATTTTTATTTTTATTTTTTTCTAATGAAATTATTAAATAGTAAATATAATTTATTTAATTCAATATTATAGGCATCAATAGAAAATATATACGTTACGAAATATTTTTGGGATTTCTGATAAACATGATATGTTTGGTAGGCAGTAATGCAGTCTGTTATGCAATTGCCTATGAATTAGATAAAGCTGGAAAATCAATGTCTTGGTAAATACATACCCGTATTCATATATATATTACTGTTAAAATAAAATATAAATTAAAATGTGTTTTTTTATATTTCGATTTAATTTTTAGGTACTCAAATACAATATTCACAGTAACAACTTATTGTGCATCTACACTAGCTACACAATGCTTAGTTCATTTATTGTTCAATCGTAATAAAAAAGTAAATTTATTTAAAATTATTATATAAATTTACATATTTACACAGAGACTTTTGTTGTCAAAAAAAAAAAAAAAAAAAAATCATTTAATTCTAGGCTCCTTTAAGTCTTGCTCTAAAAGTACAAGCACGATTAAATGGTACGAGTTTATTTTGGGGCCTTTTAACTGCTGCTATTACTTTAGCTGGTTACAGGATAGGATATGTTTTAATGGTACCGCTTCTAATCACACTTATTACTAATTCAATTGTTGGATTATGCGGATTACAAAATTCAAGTTAGTAACTTATTTTTTATGTAAATACATTTATGCAAATTTAATATTCAATTATTAATTATTTAAATTTAAAAAAAATTTATTCTAATTATTTAGTTCAAAAATGGTTGTATATTCATTTAATCGGACAAATTTTTGTTGTAATATGGACAACACATTATTATCACATGATATTAGAAGTGTTTATTCCAATTGCTGGAAGATCAGCTGGTTACAAAAATCCAGACATAATGATTGCAATTATATGCTGTTCTTTAACATTTTTCATCACTAGTTATTTAACACCGTTAATTATATTATTAAAACAGACTTCACATTTTTTTGTTACTTTGGTTGTGATCTATATATTTTCTCGGGGATATTTTATTGGCTTAACAAATCATGGTTTTCCATATAGAGATGAATCGAATGGTGCTCCAACAGTACAACGTCATTTTATTACTGTAAGATTTTACTACATTTGCAATACAAATTCAAAAAAAAAAATATATATATTTTTTGAATTTTTATTTTACATCTAGCATGCAATACGAACATTCTATGACTGGAAGGGTAATATTCGCTACACAGATTCTGGCTTTTGGTTAAGAGAATTAGATCGTAATTCAAAGAAAACTATTGAAAGTTTAGCAACACCAGAAATTCCAATACCACAAGATGAAAATGTTTTATGTAAAAGTGAAATATTTTGTGGGCTACCATTTCATTCGTGTCGAAGTTTACATTATGGGTAAGCATGAATTTATAAAAAAAATTTAAATAAATAATTTCATATTTTTAATGAAAAAATTGCATTTTAAATTTACAGAGGATATTGGATTCCTGCACCATCGCCTTTAGTTCGAGAAGTAGCATCATTTAAACTGCTTGAAAAAATACAAATCGGAAAAAATATGCATCAATTAAACTTCAATTTATCTGGTAGCTATCTGATTTCTATTCAGATTCGACCCAAAGAAAATGTGATTCTACAAAATTGGAATTTAATGGATCATGTTCCTCAACCAAATATTTTTCACAATCAAAAAGCATATTTTGTAATGATTACTCATGGACTTGAAGCGTCTCCGATGAATGTAACTTTAGTTTTAAAGGTAGATAATTTATGATTAATTTGATATTATTTTTTCAATATTTTAAATGCTTTGAATATTTTAAATTATGTAGTCTGAGAAAGAGAATTATGATGGTCCTCTGGTTGACATTTCAATAGTTACACATCATTGGGAATATCATAAAGAACATACTCCGACATTTGCCAATCTTCTTGCCAAAGTTCCAAAATGGGCATTTGCTGTACCATCTGTATCAGCTCTTAGATCATGGACTTTCTAATTTAAAAAATATATATACATATTTACATTATATCAAAGAACAGAACATATGAATTAACAAACAATTTTAATGTTTTCTAAAAATTCTTAGAAAAAAATCAAAATAAATTAAAATTCTTTAAGATTTTTTTCGACGTTTCTTGCTTATTAAAAATTAAATAATTAAAATAATTAGAATAGTTAAATTTTTATGGACTGATTCAATAAAATGATATTTTAAAAATTATATTGTTAAAAAAATTTTAATTTTATACACACGTTCATGTGTATAAGTAGCAATAATAAAAATTATTTAATAATTAAAAATGATTTTTATTCAATTATTAATTTTCATTTATTTTAAAAACAATTCTCTTTCTTCATTAAATTCATTATTGAATGTTTGCACAATTTCATTAACTAAATCTTCTTCATTTTTATCTAAACTTTCTGGAATTTTATCTTTTTCCGATTCAAGTACTTCGATAATTTCTAAGCCATTTAATCTGGCTTTTTTTGTTATTGGCTCATCAATTATATTTATTTCATCATCTGAAATATTTATTTTATCATCTGAAATATTTATTTCATCATCTGAAATATTTATAGTTTCATAATTATCACTATCATCTTCTTCCATATTTTTATTTACAGAAAGTGTTTCATTATCTTTACTTTTTTCATTTTCACAGATTTTTTCTTCTTTTTTACTGTCTATTTCTTTATTTGAATTATTTTCCAATTCTTCACTTTTATCTGAATTATGATCATTATCGTTAGCACCGAATTTACTTGATTCTAGATCTTTTTCAGTTCGAATAGCATTATCATTGTTTCTTTTTTCACATGTGACTTGTGAATGATTTTCATCTCTTACAGAATTTTCATTTTCATCATCATCGTCAACAGATATATTTTTATAATAATCTTTTAAAGATTTCTTAATTTCATAAAAATCATGCGGAAAATTCAAATTATCTTTATGAGGATGAATTATCGTCTCCAAATTCCTGATATATGAATTACAATCTCCTCTCACAAAGTTACAATTGTCGTAAATAAGTGCATGATTTAATATTTTTAATATTAATTGAACTGGTGGTGGGCATAAATAATTCGATGACGTTACAAAGGAAAATACAACAGTATAAAGATTTCTGCGGCACTCATTACTGGAATACAATAATTTTTCATTTTTATAATTTTCATTATTCAATTGAACACACAATTCCAATGTTTTATCTTGAATTTCCTAATTAAAACAAAAATCATTGAATTCAGTTACATATTATATGACAAATTAATTAAAAATTACCTTAATTATTGTAGGTTTCATATTATGACTCGATGATACCAAAACCCAATTTAAACAATTTAATGCTGCTGCACATAAATTTTTATTACCCTTATCAGAAAATTGTTTTTTTGTATTTTGTGGATCAACTGATTTCGAATGCGCTTGAACTAAATGTGTCTGTTCATTTTGTGCCTTATGTAATAATCTTCGTGCTTTCTTGGACATATGTTTTTTCGTTCCACTTAAAACCTTTCGATTTTGAACAAATTTTTAAACAAATTTAAAATAAAATCTTATAATCTGTATTATTTGTTACCTTTAAAGTTACTTCACACTGAAATGGGGTAATATCAAAAATTATTTGTTCAATTAAAGTTTCTTCAATTAGTTGGCATTCAGAACTATGCTTCATTGTTTCACACCAAATTGAAAGTGTTTCATAAACAGCAATTCTTAGAGAACTTATAAGAGTAACACAAAAAAAAAAAATTTAATTATCAATTTCACAAAAAATATATGCCTATATGTATGTTTACCTGTATGGCTTAGAATATCCAAGAGATTTACCATATGAAGTCCATTTTAAAGTGTCCGCAATCAAATTTAAAATGATTGTATGATACATAGCTAAATTTGATCCCAATCTGGATAAATTATATAAAAATTTATTAATGTTAGCTAAAAGTTAAAAATATTATCTTACACTAAAATAAGAGTGTTAATTAATTTAAAACATTCCATATGGATTATAGGTAATAGAGCTCCAACAGCTAAATTATCTGTTATTGGATTTTTCTCTAAAATTCTGCAATTTATCGCTAAAACTCTTGACACAAGATTCAGAATTTTTCTTGGCATTATACACTTTGAAACTGAAAATGGATCCCTATTTTAAAATAAAAAAAAAAATTAATAATTCATTGTTATTAAACTTAAAATATTTATCAATTTTTCAATTTACTTAATTGCAATTTCTAAATAGCTTAGGATATTTTTGAATCTTGTGTACAGTTGTGATGCTCGACTGATAGGCTCATTACTCAATTTTAATGAATTGCATTTTAATCGCTCTTCCTCGATATTTTCATCGTAAGTTTCAGAACAGTGTTTATAAATGGTATTCAATAATTCATGTAAACTACCTAGCAATTGTAACTGATATGTTTGCCATGCAGTTTTATAACTAATTGCGTGTGTTCCAGTACCACGAATCTATGTCAAATTCAAATAAAATAGAGAAGAAAAAAAATTTTTTTTTTTGAATTTCGAATACAAATTTTAGGAACAATTACTAACCTGTTGAAGTAAATGTAAACATTGTCCAGACAATTTTACAATATTCTCGTCTTTATTGTCAATCATTGAATGAATGAATTTTTCTATAATTGAACGAAATTGACTACAAGGTCCAGAATATAATTTAAGACATTTCTTAATCAATTTTAATGCCGGTAAATAACAATTTTCATTGATATTCTTTATAGTTTCAAATATTTTACTTAGTAAATTATTTGAAAATGATTTCATGAGATCTGGAATGTCAATAGACTTTTGAACTAATCGGCCTGCAAATAGTCTTTGGTTTAGCATTTAAATTATTTTCAACATTAAAATTAAAGGAATTACCTAAGACATTGTAAGCCAATGATGCCGATAATAATTGTTCCTTTGGATTACATGCTTTTATACATAATGTTGTCCATAGAACTCCTTTCTCTTCAATTATGCTAAATGGTGCCTGTTTTAAAAACTCTGATAAAATAAGTAATCCAGCATGTCTTGTTGACGCTTGACTAAGTAAATTTGTTATATTTTGTATTATGTGTGTATTTGCTTCCTAAAAATTAAAATTATAATCAAATTCATAGTTTAATTATGATATATATGGTAAAAAAAAAATCGCACATTGTAACAAAAACTTTGATGATGATCCAGAGCCTTCAGAAAAATTCCTAGATCTGAATAATTTGAATTTGAAATACTTCGAAATAACTTAAGAATACCATCCATATTCAAAAACAAAGATAGTAATTTTTATTTTCAATTTCCCAATTACAAAAAAACAATATATAATTAATACAATTATTGAATTAATAACAAAAAACTATAAGAACTACTCGTTATCGTTAGTTAATTATAAGAATTAAGAACATAACCAAAAATATTAACTATACTTACTTGACTTACTTTTTTCTTTTTTCTGGATTTTATTTATTTGCTGTCAAATTACACATGCGATTTGTGCTGAATGAACTCATGGATTGTGTATTTGCTAATATTAAAAAAAAACCTTGCCAGGCATAATGAACTCAATTTGTATAAGTGTTTTACTACATTTTCATTTCAAGCATTCAAGATAAACATTAATAAAGCATGGCTAACACCACAAGTAAAATCAATATATCAGCTTTAATGACTTTTTAATCTGATGATAATTTGCTTGAAATTAAAAATTTGTCTTGAAAACTATGCAACATATTGACACCCAGTATTAGGTGCTAGCATAAAAATTAAAATCGGATATTTTTTCTATATATCTTTCTCTTTTATATAATGTTTGGTTATATGTGAACATGTGAATGATCATTATTCAATTTACCAAAAATCTTTTAATATGAATTTCCGCCGGAAGAAGATGTATGATATACCGTTAATGGAAATCAATTGCGCAAAGATAATTCTTCATTTTAAAAGTCGTTTCGAATAAAACTATCATTTAAAATCCACTTCGTCTATTTATATTCTTTTATTTTTGACTACGTACAGATATATAATTATTTAAAATTTTGTATAATTTATATATACATATACATGTTTCTAAACATTTATGATAAATATACTATACAGCTCTATTATAATGTTGATATAAAACAAATTATGTATATATATGTATCGCATATTACATACATATACATATAATATTTGGCTCAACATTTTATTTTTATTAATTTTTGAATTAAAATTTTTCTTGTCTTTTCTGAACATTTTTAATGCATACAACATTACATACATACATATTTATGTGTACAGCAATAGGAAATTATGAATAATAGTTTACACATCTATATAAATTATAATTTATTAAAATAATATAAATAATACAGTAACAATTATATAGTGTTGAAAATCACAGATGAGTTTTATGAAAATACATATACACACAATATTTTTTGTAATAATAGTATTTATCAGTTTTTAAATATTTAAAATACTGCATTATTAAGTATATAATTACACATAAATATACAATGTGGTATAATATCGATAAAATAATACAATGAAATTTAATATCTTAAATATTTTTTTTTTTTTAAGTAAATAAACCATCCATCAATTTCGGTTATTTAAAGACATCAAAAAAATTACATAAATTTATTAAATTTACATTACATCCATATACATGTGTACATATTCTAAATAATTTTAATATATTGAAAAAAACTTGATCAAAATTTAATTTAGAAACATCAAAATGAAAATCTCGAAAGAATATTTAAGTACTTTATTAATGAAACGTATTCAATAAAATAGATCACATTACATAAAAATTTTTAGTCTAATAAATTTCATTTCTAATTAAAAATTCAAATATTCATATTACACAGATTTTTCTGTTTCGACAACATCTATCATCATTTAAAGTATACATTTATATATCGTAAATATGATATGTTCAAAATTAAAATCGAATGTGTTACAAATTACAAGTGTGTGTGTGTGTGTGTGTTTTTTTTTTTTTTTGTTAAAATTGAAATTGATTAAAAAATTTTTTGTAATTCAATCGGAAATATTTTTTAATTTGCAAAGTCTCTTTAAATATGTAATTTCTATATTTTGTAATATTATATGTTACTAAGTTTAATTGGTTTAATATACCCATATACACGTATAAGCCTAGTTATTGTTAACTTTCTAAATTTGTTTTTTTTTCTTCGACTAATTGATCAAATTATTTTCACTATTTAATAAAATTTTCATTCAGTTTTTTTTTTAATTTATTTAATCAACTATTCTATTATAATTTACAATAAATAATTATTATGATTTGAATTTGTATTCAAATCGATACAATAAAATGTATTATATTTAGTATTAAAATTAAGTAAAATAAAACAGAATAACAATAAATTATATAATAGTTATTTATTGATGATAAATCATTTGTGATATCCCTCTAAATATTATTTAAAATAAGTAATTATATTGATTTGTATTTTTAATTTTTATCTTAAAATATGTGTATAACGAAAATAAAATCAAAAGCAAACAAACAAAAAAAACTGAAAGATAAAACATATTAAAAAATAATTTTTAAATTAAAATAAAAATTTAATTATTATATGTATATCATATTTCATTTTATATATCATTATATTATTATTATTCTCCACAACGAAGAAATTTTTGGTATAATGTAATTATATGTATAGTTAAATAAAAATATACAATTAATTTATTTTTATATGAAACATTTTGTATTTTTAATTCTTTGGTTTGTTACTTTTTGGTTTTCAATTAAAATATAATTTTCTTTTTAGTTATTAAATATATGTAACATACATATGTATTTTAATACACATACAACAAACTGATAAAACAACGCGGACGGAACATAAACCGATGGTATAAGGTACTCTATTTTATATTCATATATTTTTTTTTTTTTGTTGATTAATATTATTATTTTTATTTTTATGGTTATATAATTTCTTTGACTCCATGACAAAATATAAAATTCAAATAAATATATTGATAATATATTTAAATTTTTCCTTTCAAAAATGATTAAAATAAAAATTAACATTTTAACAACATTAATTTAATTTGATCAATTCTGTATAAAATTTAATACAATACAAATAATAATAATAATAATAATAAATAAATTAATGATTTTAAACAAAATTTATCATTAATAAAAATAAATACAAGTAAAATACTTAAAATATTTTAGAGTCTTCTGAATATTTTTTGAACTTTTTCTATTTCTAATGATTGACACATATTTCTATTTGCTATATAATATTTAAATTTTATGAATATATGTATACATATATGCATATTTTAATATTTAAATTCATTCATTTTTATTACAAAAAATGTAATATCGTACACGACATTATTTATGTAATCAAAACAATATAACACATAGATTTATTTATTATTTTTGTTTTTCTATTAATATTTTATATAAACATTTATTCTTTAACAATAAATATACGAAAGAAAAATATATATGTATTTAAGCTCATTTATTGTATTTTTTCATTATAACTATTTGCTATGTATGTACATATGTACTGTATATGGTTTATATATTATTATGTACTTGAAAAATAAATCAATAAATTTACCTTTTTACATGAATCTTGGTAATGTATGTAGTACCACAGGTAGTATACTTAGAAATATAATATACAAATGTATATCGGTATCGGTGTATAACAGAAATATGAAAAATTAAATTACAATCATTTTACATTTCATAAATGAAAAATTATATAGGTATATGTATTATAACGTTTTTTAGATTTTTTGGTGTATACATACTGTATAGGTTACTTATACAGTTGTTTCTCTGAGAAGAACTGAACTACAATTCGAATTTAATATTTCTGAATCATTATTTTCATCATCAATTGGATTAATTTGAATGTATTTTGCTTTTCCAATTGATGTGCTGCAATCATTATCTACAGGTTCTTCCTCTTCACTATTAAATATTTTCCTGATTAGTTCATGAAGTTCAGTAGGGATAAGTGGAAGTTTTGTACTTCGATCTAGAACACACATGAAAAAATTTATTTTTAACAAAAAGCAAAAATTAAAACAAAATTCATTTACCAACATTTACTACATATTTCACATAAAATTAAATAAAAAATTTAATATGAATGTAAAATTAATTAAAAACAAACATACACATTTATATATGTAGATATGCATTCAATTTAGTGCAGATTAAATTATGAAGCAAAAAAAAAAAAAAAATTTCTTTTTTTTTCTAGATAGATTCAGCAAAGATTTTCTACACAAATCAACGATGATGCATAAAACTTTATTTAGCTTACCTTTTCTGTGATATGTATGTATATCTTATGTTAAATAAAAATTAAAATCAACTTGAAATAAATAAATAAATAAATGAAAAAAAAAAATTAATTAAAAGATAAAAAATAAATTTATTTTAAACATTTTTAGTGTATTTGTATAACTAATAATGATTATATATATATATACGTATGTATATATGTAGATTTCCATTTGTTTTCACATTAAAAAAAATTATTTTTAACAATCACTATTTCTTCTTTTTTTTTTTATTTTGCATTAAAGTGTACAAAAATTAATAGAAAAAATAAAAAAGAAGTACTAAAAATAATTAAATATTTATTAAAAATAAAATTAAAATTAATTGTAATATTGTAAAATATCAATAAAAATTTAAAAACATTAGTTTTACAAAAATAAAATAAAATAAAAGTGTATATCTAATAAATATAACTAGATTCCTTTTTCTTTTTTTTTTACATCATGTAATGTACATATGATATTATATAAGTACAAATTATAATTGTTATTTTCTATGAATCTAAACTAAAAATAATATATATAAAACATATAATATGTATAAGTAAGTAAGAACACAAAAATTATATGTACATAAAAATTCACATTTAAATTTCTATATTTTGTATAAATGTATTATATTATGTATTGTATTTTATACCTGTAAGCATCTAAATGCGTTCCTACTCGTTTATTCATATATGTATATAAGTTTATTTTTATAAAGTACAACATCAATACATAATTTATTATTGTTTGTTTTAAAAAAGAAAATATATATATATGTATATATAAAATATTAAAAAAAATACATAATATAAATTAAATTTATGTATATATCAACTTACGAGTAAAATGGAAAATAATGGAACATATTATTCTTTTGATTATTATTATTATTATATAAAAATTTTCAAGCTTTATCAACAACAACAACAACAACAATAACACCTTTGGTTCATATAAATTTTTTACATGTTTTTCTTTCTTTGTTTTATTTACACCTCATTAAAAAATAAATTATAACTTATAAAATCATAAAATAATAGCAATAATATATCTATTCATCTACTCTTTTAATAATTATGCACAAAATGAATTTAATAATTATTATTGAATTTAAATTCGATAAATTTATGTAAAAAAATTGTTTTAAACAAATTTTTTTTTTTTTACTTTCAATATTAAAATTAAATAGCAAAATATATATACATTTAAAAAAAAGAAAAAAAAAATAATAAACAAAAATGTTAATCATATAAATTTCTAATTCTATACAAATTATTGATCAAAAAACAATAAAAAGATAAACATAAAAAATTAAAAAAAAAATTAAAATAAAGTGTTTAATTAAACTTAGCATATTAAGCAACAACTTTTTTTATAACAAATTGATTTAGAATTTTTCTTATTATTTTTATCGTCAGAAAAACTATTAATGTTATGATCGTCATCATTATTCATTTCATTATTATTAATTGATGAACGTTGTAAATTTTCAAGACGACTTTTTAATTGTTTTGGTGATACAATGCCACGTCCTTTTAACGATAATGTTTTTGATTTAATTGTTTTAATTGATTCTTCTGGTTTTTTAATAATATTATTTGAAAATGATGATGATAATGATGATGATGACTGATTTTTATCTAATTCATTTATATTATTTTGTTCTAATGAAGATGATAAATTATTTAAATTATCATATTCGATTTCTGGCACAGGTGAATGAGATTCAATACTCTCCGGTGTATATGGTTCATATTTATTATCAATTAATGATGTATTCAAATAATGTGTATCAATACGATTTACAATTATATTATTAGCTAACATTAAACGTTTAGATATAAGCGTACATCTATGTTCTAGTGGTTGCCTTTTAATTATATTACGACATTCGGGACATATTGTACCATACATTTCTTTAATATGTTCATTTTTAACATTTTTATTATCAGTTTCATCACCATTATCATTATTATTTTTATTTCTATAATTACTATCAAAATACATTGGACACATACATACATTATAATTATCTGTATCTGTAATATTTATACTTATTAAGGGATATTTATTATGATTTTTAATTCTATCGTTTTCATCATTATTTGTTATTGTTGTTGCTTTAGCTAATGATGTTTTCGATAGTGATAATGAAACTCTACTATTTTCATTATTAATTGGAAGGAAGATTTTATTATCTAATTTACGGCATTCAAATAATATCAAATTAAATTCATTACTTGAATATAAGCAATAAGGATAAGCGCTCTTTTTACGTTTAAATTTAACATCGTCATTATTATCGATAATATTAATATCAACGTGCTTTTCTACTAATTTATTATTTAATTCAAATATATTTGGTGGATTAGCATGCTCTTGACAACTACAACATCGAATTGTACCTTGTAATGTTTTCACGTGTACACTCAAAAAGACCGGCTGTTTAAATTAAAACGAATTTAAACGAATATTTTATTTTTCTTTTGTAAATATAATTTTTACATTTTAAAATAATTTTTTATTTGGAATTTTATTTACCTTGTGATCGCCCATACATATATTCTCGCCAATTATATTATAATCTGTTGACGAAAACGCTTCATCAACAACAAGATCACGAGCTGATGGACTCAATAGAATTCGATCACACCAGGCTGGACATCTTGTTGACATATAATTCTTAGGCATATCAGGATCTTCTTCATATGGATATGAAGGAGGAAATGTAATTGGATATTCGACTAGAACTTCACGGAGTGGTTCTAATTCACGATCAAATTGTTGCAGCTTCAATTGTAACAGTAACACAGATTGTTTGAATGATTTTTTTTTTTATGAAAAATAAAATAAAATAATCATTATATAATAATATATTGTCAAGTAGTTAAAAAACTTACCCAAGACTCTTTAAATTTGGTTTGATGATCTGTATGATTAAATTCTTTTTTGCCAACAGTAAGTACATTTTCGCCATCCGAGTTACGATATTGCACTTTTGTACTATCATTTTTTGTATTTTGTACACGATGCGCAGTCAAATCTTCAGTTAATTTCTGAAATATTATAAATAGAAAATAATTAAAATTTATAAATTTTTAACACATTTATTTTCCAAATTCTTATTATTACTTTTATAACTCCTTCTGTGTCGCAACGAAAATTAAAATCACCAAAAAGAAAGTAAGGAGCAAGTCCATTTTTTATATCTGTATGAAATCTAAAGGAAATAACCATTTGTTTCTTTGAGAATATATCAATATAATTAACATAACTTATAATTAAGTTTTATTACCTTTCTAAAGTATGAACTAAAGCTCGACGTCGTGTTTTACAATAAACAGAAGGGAATTCTTCACATGCTGCTAAATTTGACGCATCATGAAATAAGTGTATATTAACGAGATCAATTACAGTACAATTTAACTCCCATCTAGTTCGTAAAAATCCTTTACGAGACCATTTGCACTATCAATTATTCAGAGAAACATTTTTCATTTTTTTTTTCACTGAAATTACAAATTTATTGTAAATATACCTCGGGGAAAAAATGTTGAGGGAATTTTGCTTTTTCTTTGGTTGCTATCGCTTCAATATTACCAGTATAAATATTTTTTCCTTCGGCTGTTTCCCACTCATGTGTAAGAAAATTCCAAATTTTTACTGTATTAAGCGTTTGATGAATAAAATAAACATTTCCTAATGCCTGAAATATATAGGTACATATATACATACATACATATATTTGATTATTATTATTATTATTATTATTATTATTGTGCATAAAAATACATTTTTGATTTTTCATTTTTACATACAGTAAAATGTTCTGCTGAATTATAGTCTTCATCTAAGTAAATTTGAATACGGTTATATTCTGATAATTCTTCAGATTCGCATAAATCTTTGATAAATTCTTGAACATATTCCATCGATTTCTCATAAGTTTTACCTCCAACTTCTTGTAAATGAAGCGCTAGAAATTGAGGCCTCAATAATGCAATTTTCGATAAAAATTCCTTAATCCATGACTTAAGCAGTCGTGAAGGCTATTTAAAAAATAATATTAGGTATACACATATTTTTATTTTCATTATAATTCAATTAATATATAATAATAAATAGATTTATATTTTTATCGATTTTATATTTTTACATACATCTTCAAAAACACTCCCAACATTTGCTGTGACCAAAAGAAATGGCATCGAATCTACTTCCATTTTTCTAGGAACATATAAATAATTTTACAAAAAAAAATTATAAAAATATTGATCCGCTTTTTATTTGTAATGATCCTTTTTCTTTAAATTTATTAACAATTATAATTCATTTGATTAGAACAAAAATATGGCTAGTAATTTATTTAATTTTGCGCAATATGTAATTTTAACCAATAATATAGCAAAAATTATTCAAATTTTTAAATTCCTGTTTTTTATAAATTTTCTTTTTACTCATTTCGTTTATCGATTCACTTCACTGAATTTAAAATTAATTTTTTCACAGTAATTTTTATTAATTTTTAAAGACTACTCTTGTGTATTGTACTATCAGTTTCATCAGAATCAGACTTGTAATCAACATTTTATTGAATAAATTATTATAAAATTCTGATTTGATTTTGATTTTATTTAAATTCACTACTGTCTGTAAAGACTAAACTACAACTACAAAATAAAATTGTCAAAAAATCAAGTGTGACAACTGTGACTGTGATAAAAAATAATGAATAACGATTTTCAATTTCGTTTTTGTTTTAATATCAACTAAAAATCATAGCGCATGGCACACCCCTACATTCATAGAGTAAAGTAAAGAGATGTGGAGATGCATGTCATTCATTCCACAATTCCACTTCACTTTTTATTCAGCAGCAGCAACATAGGCCAAGTGGCCAAGTCCGATCCGATGCACGCGTACGGCCGGCAGCAGCAGCATATAGATAGAAAAACCGGAAAAACCTGCTCTCTGAAGTCTCTGAAGTCCAATTCAAGCATAATAAATAAACCTCACAATGTCACAATAGGAAAGGAAAGGAGTATGTATGTATTTCATTTCAATTCAAAACACTTCACTTTGTTCGTTCCATTCATAACTTTTAGCACAGTTTCGTTTCTTTCTTCTCATTTCGATTTCACATTGCACACCATATAATATATGGCTTTTTCAATATAAAGAATATGTAAAAATTATATCAAAAAAATTGAGCGAATCGAATGAATAGACGAAAAATTAGTTTATTATTGTTATTTTTTTCTAAATGTTATTAAAAATCGAATCAACAAACCATTAACCAATGAATGTATTGCTATATCTTTCATTTTTCATTTCCATTTTCAATGCTTCCACAGCATTGCCAGAAGTTATTTAATTTAACTCGAAAAATTGAAAATCTGGTGGGCGTTGAGCTTGAGCAGTACTGTCATGGAAAAAAGAAGGAAATTTAGGAACTCGCTCTAATTCGACCTAATTAATGTAATTAATTCGCTTAGCATTGATAATTTCTTTCTTCTCACTTTCTTCTCATGATTTTTAAATTTTGACTTGAAATTGAAAAGCGAATTTTTGGTCAATTCACAATTGTGAGATTGTGACTTACATAATTCACAATCTGAATCCCTCATACATAGCAATTAAAAGTGGATATGAATGCGTATATGTACACATTAATAAATACTACATTTACATTACTACAAACTTACAAAAGACAAAATAATTTGAGGTTTGGATTATTTGAAGTGTAAAGTGTTAAAGAATTGAGGTGAATTAGCAGTTTTTGAAGACAAAATTTTTAAAATTTCATATATCTAGAAAATAAATACTGAAAATCATAATTAAATAAAGACAAAGTAATTATTTATAAATTTGAAATATAGAACAAAATATTTTCTAGGTTGCTTTCGTAAAAAAGGTGATACATACATTTAATCTATTATATATTTATCTATGCAGGCAAATATTTAACAAAAATAATTTTGAAATTATTTAGGAGGAAAATGACGGCAATCACATCAGCAGCAGGAATAATTTCGCTTTTAGATGAACCCATTTCAGAATTAAAAGTATTTGCTTTGAAAAAATTGGATAATATTGTCGATGAATTTTGGCCAGAAATATCAGAATCAATTGAGAAAATTGAAATGCTACATGAAGATAGATCATTCAGTGAAAATAAGTTAGCTGGAATAGTTGCATCAAAAGTATTTTATCATTTAGGTTCCTTTGAGGATGCATTAACATACGCGTTGGGAGCGGGCGATCTTTTTGATGTTAATGCTCGAAATGAGTACACTGAAACTATAATAGCAAAATGTATTGACTTTTATATAGCTCAACGTGTTGCCTTCATTGAAAATCCAAAAGAAGCTAAAGCAGTTGATTCACGCCTGGAGGGGATTGTAAATCGTATGATTCAACGTTGTCTTGATGATGGTCAGTACAGACAAGCCTTAGGAATTGCTTTAGAAACACGAAGAATGGATATTTTTGAAGCATCAATAATGAAATCTGATGATGTGAGTATTATGCTTGCGTATGCATACAACGTTGCAATGTCATTAATTCAAAATCGCGGTTTTCGTCATGAAGTGCTGCGTTGTTTAGTAGGTTTATATCGTAATTTAGGAATTCCAGATTATGTCAACATGTGTCAATGTTTAATATTTCTCGAAGATCCTCTAGCAGTCGCAGAGGTTCTTGATAAATTGACAAGATCTTCTATTGAGCAAAATAATTTAATGGCTTATCAAATTGCATTTGATTTATATGAATCAGCTACACAACAATTTTTAGGACAAGTGCTACAAGCATTAAAAGAAACCGCTCCTATACCAGCAGCACTTCCGAGTACATTTAAACCACAAGGAACAAATGAATCGAAAACTGAAGAAGAAAAACCAAAATCTGAAGAAGAAAAACCGGAAGAAAAAGAGGATGATGTTAAAATAGAACGTACAATTGAATCACTAAATGATTCAGAAAAAATTCATCAAAAAAATATTGAAAAACTAATATCAATCCTGTCTGGACAAGTATCCATCGATTTGCAACTACAATTTTTGATACGTAGCAATCACGCTGATCTTCAAATTTTGCGTGCAACAAAAGAAGCTGTAAGAGTATCAATTTGTCACACAGCCACAGTAATTGCAAACGCCTTCATGCACAGTGGAACAACAAGTGATCAATTTTTACGTGATAATTTAGATTGGCTAGCAAGAGCTACTAACTGGGCTAAATTTACTGCAACAGCATCTTTAGGAGTTATCCATCGTGGACATGAAGAGGATTCTCTTGCTATTATGCAAAGTTATTTACCAAAAGAAGCAGGTCCAAGTTCAGGTTATTCTGAAGGTGGTGGATTGTATGCGTTGGGATTAATTTATGCTAATCATGGAGCAAATATCATTGACTATCTTCTTCAACAATTAAAAGATGCTCAAAATGAAAATATTCGTCATGGCGGATGTTTAGGACTTGGTTTGGCTGCAATGGGTACTCATCGTCAAGATTTATATGAACAATTGAAATTTAATTTGTACCAAGATGATGCAGTGACTGGTGAAGCTGCAGGTATAGCTATGGGAATGGTTATGTTAGGATCTAAAAACGCTCAAGCTATAGAAGATATGGTTTCTTATGCTCAAGAAACTCAACATGAAAAGATTTTGAGAGGATTAGCTGTCGGAATATCTCTTACAATGTATGCTCGTTTAGAAGAAGCCGATCCTCTTGTTACTAGTTTGTCTACTGACAAGGATCCAGTTTTACGTAGATCAGGAATGTATACAATTGCTATGGCATATGGAGGAACTGGAAGTAATAAAGCCATTCGAAAATTATTACATGTCGCAGTATCTGATGTAAATGATGATGTTCGCCGAGCTGCTGTAACTGCAATAGGATTTATTCTATTCAGAACACCAGAACAGTGTCCTTCAGTAGTATCTCTTTTAGCCGAATCTTATAATCCGCATGTGCGTTATGGAGCTGCAATGGCACTAGGTATTGCCTGTGCTGGAACTGGACTTCGAGAAGCAATTGCTTTATTAGAGCCAATAGTTAAATTTGATCCAGTTAATTTCGTTCGTCAAGGAGCATTAATAGCTTCTGCGATGATTCTTATCCAACATACAGATCAGACCTGCCCAAAATCATCATTTTTCCGTCAGTTATACTCTGAAGTAATTACAAACAAACATGAAGATGTAATGGCAAAATATGGTGCAATATTAGCACAAGGTATAATTGATGCCGGAGGAAGAAATGTAACTCTAAGTTTACAATCCCGTACTGGCCATACAAATTTACAGGCAGTTGTTGGAATGCTTGTTTTCACACAATATTGGTACTGGTTTCCGTTGGCTCATTGTTTATCATTAGCATTCACTCCGACATGTGTAATCGCATTAAATTCAGACTTAAAAATGCCAAAAATGGAATTCAAATCGTCTGCAAAACCATCACTTTATGCTTATCCAGCTCCACTTGAAGAAAAAAAATCTGAAGAAAGAGAAAAGGTTGCAACAGCTGTTTTATCAATAGCAGCTCGACAAAAAAGACGTGAAACAGCAGATAAAAAAGAAGATGAAAAAATGGAAGTTGATGAAGAGGTGAAAGAAGTCTTAAAAGATGATAAGACTTTAGCAGCAGCAGCAGCAGTAACAAGTCAACAACCGTCATCCTCAAAAAAAGATGAAGAAAAATCGAAAAAAGATGAAAAATCAGGTGAAGATAAAAAAAAGGATGATAAGGAAAAAGAAAAAGAAAAAGAAAAGAAGAAAGATGATGATTCTAAAGAAGTAACTGCTGCTGGTACTGCAAAAGAGACAACTTCAAAAAAAGAACCGGAACCAAACTTTGAAATGTTGCCGAATCCAGCACGTGTAATGAGACAACAATTAAAAGTATTGAGTGTTCCAGAAGGACAAAACTATGTCCCTTTAAAAGATGTCACAATCGGCGGAATAATTGTTATGCAACATACTGGAAATTCAGAGCAAGAAATAGTTGAACCAGTAGCTGCTTATGGTCCAAAAGATGAAGATGTCAAAGAACCCGAAGCTCCGGAACCTTTTGAATATAATGAAGATTAAGAAATTCAAGTTTTTTTTTTTTGTTTAATTCGACACCATTATTCTGTTCGTAACAACAAATCGAATTTCAGTTTTGTCAAAATTCTGTATCTTATGTTAATACATTAAATTCATATTTTCTAGTACTTTAGTTTATTTCTCAAAACGTATTCTAAAAAAAAAATAATTTTATGTACATTAAAAAAAGAAAACAGTAGTATTGGGTTTTAGTTTTCAATTTAATTGATTTCCTTTCGAAATAACATTTTGTTGCATAACGCAATAAATTAACAGCACATTTTAATTCATTTAGCTTTGCCTTGTGCAGCAACAGCTTCCATTGCTTTCTTCACAGTTTCTTCATCACCCAAAAACTTCATAGAGACAACAGGTTTAAAGTTTTCATCTAGTTCATAGACAAAAGGAATGCCAGTAGGAAGATTTAATTGCATAATAGCCTCGTCTGACATGTCTACGAATAAATTTAAATAAATAAATACACATTTTTACTCTACAAAGATATTAAATGTTAGCTCTTACTGTCAAGATGTTTTACTATTCCTCGCAAACTATTTCCGTGAGCAGCAATTATAATCTTTTTTCCTTCTTTCATTTGTGGAATTATTGTATTATTCCAATAAGGTAGAGTTCTCTCAATCGTCAATTTTAGTGATTCAAATTTAGGGAATTCTTCTGGCTTTACATCAGCATACCGAGGATCTTCCACTATTGCTTTGTAATAAGGATGATCCGGTTCCATTGGAGGTGGGGGAACATCAAAACTTCTTCTCCATATCTGAACCTATTCAAACAAATATTAAAGTTCACATACTTACATTCTAAACATACATTTTTAAACAGTAACTAACTTGTTCTTCACCATATTTTGCGGCGGTTTCTGCTTTATTTAGACCAGTTAAACCACCGTAATGTCTTTCATTTAATCTCCATGTTTTTTGAATTGGAATTCCAGTTTGACCAGATGCTTCGAGGATTGAATTAAGTGTCACCTGAGCTCTAGTCAATACTGATGTATGGGCAACATCAAATTTTAGACCTGCATCCTTAACAGCTTTTCCAGCTGCAACAGCTTCTTGCTTACCTATGAACAATATTTTAAATATATTTATTTTATAATTTCATAGTTGTACATATTTTTTTTACCCTTATCACTTAAATTTGCATCATACCATCCACAAAACAAATTTTTTTGATTCCATTCAGATTCACCATGGCGAACCATTACAATTGTATATTTTCCAGTCATATTTATTATATTTTTAATTTTTTTATAAATTTTTGAATCAAGAAAATATTACGAAATAAATAACAGATGATAGACTGAAAAATTGCACTAAAATTTAAATTTTAAACCCACCGGTGAGACTAGAGAATTATAAGAATACTGTATGAGATTCCACCAAATTTTGACCTCTGAATGTCATCTACAAGGTTAACATTTTTAAAATTTTAATTGTAGTAAAAAATTATGAAGTGTCCATAATATAAGTAGATTGAGGCAGGGTTGTGCTGACTTTTGGTTGGAATTATGGTTGTGATTTATGAATACGATAAATTCTCAACTCATATTCAGTTCTGTAAATGTCTGCCAAAACAGATACATGCTTTTAAAAATTTTGAAAAATTTATTATTTGAATACACTCTAAAAATTCTTGTCTTTAATATAATTAATAACAATTTGATAAGGATATAAATTAATAAATTAAATAGGTACTTAAACGGTAAGTCTGAGTAATTTAAAAAAGTAAGAACATAACATACAGAAGAGTACGGGTACAGACAGAGACAGTGGCAAAAAGTTCCGGCTTTCGGCTGTCATGAATGGAATGTAAACAAACAATGATAATTATATTTCAGATCAGACATCCGACTTCAGGCACAATAGACAAAAAAAGCAAACAAAATACAAAATCAGAAACTCAGACAGGATCAGGAATCAGGATTCAAAAATCCAAACTTAACTTCTTATACTGTTTAAATTTTAATTAAATTAAAAAAATATAATTTATATAAAATGTGTGAACAGGAATCAATTGAATTGGATTGTAACTGGGTATTAGCAAGAGGAAATAGTTTGAAAAATATAATAATATTATCATATTGTAATGAAGATTCAAAAGAATCAGATACAGATGAATCGTAAGTAGATCATTTTACAAAAATATTTGAATAAATTATATTTTTAAAATTGTATATTATTTGATTACCTAAAAGGTTTTAATTTTATTTAATTTATTCAACTAATAATAAAATAGAAAAAAAACTAGGATTTCATCAGAAGAAATTATAGATTTGAATCGGACAATTTTACTTAATGATATAAATGATTCAAAAATATGTGAATTAAATATGAGATTACCAATGAATTTATATTTAAGTTCATTTAATATAATTATATCTGGTTCAAAAATTCTAGAAATATTTGTTGGCAATGAAGAAGAATATTTAGGTACATTTCGTGGAAAATATTTTGATGATTGTGAAGGAGAAGTATTTGTTTATAGATATGATGTTGATATTAAAAAATCAAAATGTCGAAAAGTTTTACTTAAGGTAAGTAATTTAAAACAAAAATAAAATAATTAGTACGCGAATAAGTAGTTTTATTCATTCTTCAAATACATACAATTTTTTTTTATATTTTCAAATTTTAGTTTATTAATTCAAATGAAGATCTATGGATCTATGGAATGATGTTGAATGTTATTCGATGTGATAACGATGATATTGTAAATAGCGAGAAAAATATTGATTTCAATAATGTTCAAAATATTTTATTGAGTTCGAACAGTAAATTAACAGAAAATGCTGAAAAATGTAAAACATTTTTACAAAATTATATGTCATCAAATTGTAGTAAAAATGGACCACCAAATATGCAAATGCTATTATCTCTAGTTAATTCAAATGTTGTTAATAAAGAGATAAAAAATACTGAAAGTAATGAAAATGATAGCGAAATGTTGTTAAATCAAACAAAACTTGATACAAAACTATTGGATGAAATTAAAATGTATATTGATGAAAAGTTTTCGAAAATAGAAGTTTGTATTAATAAAAGATTCGATGAAATTGAAAAAACACATAATGATAAACTTGATAAAATTCTAAATATTCTTGAAAATAAAGTAAGTTTATAAAAAAAAAGAAAAAAAAAACTAAATTGTTTTTATATTATGTATATTTGTATTTATTTATTTTTTTATATGATTTTATTTAAAAATTTTCTATTTTATTATTTTAAAATTGTACAATTTTTAGTATTTTCTATATGCATACACACAACGGTAAACTTACATTAAGTACATATTTTTTGGAATTTGCATTTAATCTAAAATCGAAAAACTTATTATTTATTTTCTAATTAATTATAAAATAAAATAAGATACATTATAAGTATAAGTATATATTATTTATTACTAATTTAATTAACTATAATCATTCCTAAATCAAATTGTATAGTACTGATTTTTATATTCTATATAAAAACTACATTCTTCGAAAATTATATACAATATAATTTTTCCTTTTTCTTATATTTGGAATTCATTTATTTCATATAAGTATGTATGTATGTATATTTAAAAAAATTTACAAAAATTTTACCATTTATTCAAAGAATTTATATAAAAATTTCTAAATTTTCATTTCAATACACATTGTATGTAAGTATTTGAAATTGAAATAAAATTGAATGACTATTTATTGCATTTAAAAAAAAATAATTAAAAAATAAAATATGTAATTCAAATTTATATTATGTTTTATGATATGGCAGTCTTATTTAAAAGATTAAAATTTTATTCATAAGAAATTAAAAAAAAAAAAAATTGTATTTTTTTTTTACGCGACAGCACGCTTTAACCAACTTATAATATGCTCATAATTTCGATTCATCCAATGTATATTAACTTCTATCTGCTCTACAGTTTGTTGAATTGTTCTTCCACCATCTTTATGATGTTTATTAATGAAATTTTTCAGTTCTTCTAATTCAAATTTATTATTCATACGACGAGTAGAATATTTAATGATTGTATTAAGATTTGTTAAAGATGATCCTAAACTATAAAAAGGAAAAAAAAATAATGATAATAATAATAATAATAATTTAAATTTTAATATATAAATGATAGACTTATATTGTATAGATCTAGCTCTTCTTACTAAGTTTTAATTTCTTTCCAATGATTTCGTATATACGCAAAAGCTATTGGTTGTCCAATCACATTACTTGATACAGCAGCAAAAACTCTATAAACATCTTGTTTTCGTATATGTTCCCCACTAAAAGATCTTTTTAAATAACGATTTAAAATCCACGTTTCTCTGCTGCATCCTAATGCAGATAATAAAATTTCTTTTTCACTCGATACATTCGTTTTGATAAAACGTTCAAATGCAAAATTCCATTCAATTTCAGATCCATGTTGTATTGCCGTACAATATACTAGGCCTTTAAGATTCGGTGATATTCTGTACATACAATATATACATACATATGCGTTTTAAGTTTCAATTTAAATATAAAAAAATCAGTATATAAATAATATTTAAAATACTTACGGATTTTGAGCATCAGGATTGGGTACAAACATCCAATTTTGAAAATATTGAAAACATTTCTCAACACAGTCGATATGACCTAAATGACATGCAGTCGTTAAAATATCTATTCGTTTATAAATAGTTAATAAATCTTTTTGCTCTTTTAAATCATCAAATCCGACCTTCTTATACACCATATCTAATAGATTTAAAATATATTTCTACAAATAGTGTAAAAATAAATAAATTGATGGATTAATTCATCGTTAATAAATTTATGATGTTTTATTAAAAATGATAAAAAAGAAGAAAACAAATTAATAGTGAATTGAATACCCGTATATTCAATATTACGAAATAAATTATTAATATACAACATATACACTACATATATTATGTAATGTTAATGTGTTATTTTAAAATTGTTCTGTATTTAATTACCTTCAACAAATGATAGTCACCCTCTTTTAGTAACATTGAATCAATAAAATTTAAAGATGTTATAGCTGATTTCCAGGGTACAAATTCATCTTCGTGCGACAAATATCTTGTTATATCTAACGCAATATTGTAATCAAGTTGTTCACCTCTCGCTAAATTTAATGCATCATCTATTAATTGCGCTCTGTTTGTTGGTGAAATTTTTTTAAATTTTTTCGGATCACGTAAATATGCAATAATCAACTTCCAATTATTCGTATCGTAATTAACACGATAGTATCCAGTTTGTTGAATATTAGCAATCAACCAGTCTGTAGATGGATTATTTCTTGGATCCAATATCGTTATATTTTGTTGTTTCTGCATCCAATGTAGAGGACGAGTATTTTCAAAATTAGATTCTGTTGACGTTGTATAAGTGATTGGTATCCACCAAAGGGGATTTTCATTATTTTTATCTTTTGGAATGTATGTAAAACGTTCTTGATTCAATTTTAATGTTTTTGTTTCATTATCTGGATAAATATTCACAACAGGAAAACCTGTCTGAAGAGTCCATGTATCCATAATTTCTTTTACGGATACTGATTTATCGAACAAATTAGCAGAGTGTGCTTCACTTGTTAAAAATCTCCATAAATCATCTTGTTTCGCTGATTTATAAGATCTGTTAAGAATATACATTATATCACATATTTATATGTAAATATTTACATACATTTGTAGTTTTATAATTACAATAACTTACAAATCTTTCAAATATTTTTTTAGTCCACTTCTAAACACATTAGATGTTAAAAAATGATCCATCATTCTAATTATTGTTGCTCCTTTTGCATATGAAATTCTATCAAAAATCTCATTAATTTCATCTGGATTACCAACTTCTACAGATATTTTATGAGATGACGAAAGCGCATCCAATAAAAATACATTCTGTACTTCATTAACGACAAATTGATCTATTGATTTCCATGATGGCTCAACCGCATCAACTCCCAAATATTCGACGTAGCTAGCAAATCCTTCATTTAACCAAATATCAGACCACCAGCTTGGTGTTACCAAATTTCCAAACCATTGATGGGCTAATTCATGTGCCACTACTGTCGCAACACGTTGCTTATTTACAGTTGCCGAAACACCTTCTTTATATAACATTGCAGTTTCCCTATATATATACAAGAATTTAATGATATGGGGTAATGGTAATACAAATTTTTGAATAATTTATTTCTACTACCTGTATGCAATCAATCCCCAATTTTCCATTGCACCTGCTTGAAAGTCTGGTACAGCAATCATATCAATTTTTGGCAAAGGAAATTCTATACCAAAAAATTCTTCAAAAAATTTTAAAATTTTTGGTCCAATTTTAAGTGCATATTCAGCTGAACGTATTGCATCAGAACGTGCCCATACAGTGAAATTTTCAAATTCATTTGTTTGATTTGAGAAATCTGTTACAGCGAAAGCAACTAAATATGTTGACATCGGTACTGATTCCTTATAATTATCCCAGACATATGAGGGTAAATTATCACTATGTATAATAAAAAAAAAATTATAATAAAATTCAAAAGTAAAAATGAAGTATTTTGTCGAGTAAAATATTTACACTTCAGGATGAGAATTGATTATTTGTGGCATATTCGAAATTGAGCTCATATTCTTTGGTCTTGCGATATTAATTATGAATTTCGCCTTAAATGCTGGCTCATCAAAACATGGAAAAGCTTTTCTTGCATCAGTTGGTTGAAATTGAGTTGAGGCCAACCATCTGTATAAATTATAATATGTATATAAGATTTATCATATTTTTTTCTATGATTTTCATTTATAAACAAATACAAGTACTTATTAGTTACATACTTTTTTTCATTTCCTTTCCAATATGAACTTCTATAAAATCCTTGTAAATAATCCATTAAATATCCAATATATTTTATTGATATTTCATATTTAAAATCCTTTTTTAGAATGTGATTAAAGAATATTACGAGAAATTGTTTAGTTTCTATATATTTAAAATCTTTTATATCTAAAATTTCTGTTTTATTTGTAACTGAATTAAATAATTGTACTGAAACATCTTCTTTAGTTATTTGTAAATCAGCTGCATGTAATGTTATATTGTAACAGTCTTCAATTATATCAATTTGAATTTTAACATGACCATGGAATGTAAAATTTCCTTCAATTAAAAATGGAATTAACGTAATATTATATAGAAATGGTTTTATGGAGCGTGGTAATCGAACGTTAGTATCATGAATGTAATCTGTATTCTGTCGATCTTTATTCTTTTTTGATAATAAACCTGGTGGTCCACTTTTATCTATGAAACTATTATGATAATTGTTATCACTGTTATTATTATTATTATTATTAACATTATTATCATTAATATTTTTATCATTAATGTCATCGTTATCTGTTAATATTGAACTAATTGAATCATGATAATCATTACAATTTAATTTGTTCGTTGTTTTAGAATGCGGCGGCACATTCGGACATACTGCAAAATTATATACAATAAAGCCTACTGACAGTAGACTACAAATAAAAATTCCTCCTAATAATACTACTGTGGTTATGGATAATGTACAACTATTTTTACGTCTATATGTTGCACCAATACCAGGATCCATATCAAGACTTTCTTGTACATGCATAGTTTTTGATAAAATCCTCATTAATTACAAAACATTATATAACTACATATATGGTATCTGTAAATACAACAAAAAACAGGAAAAATTAATTTACAATTTTTTTTCTCTCTTTTTGAGATTTTTATTAATTGTATAAAATTAATAAAAAATAAAAAAAAAATGACCAATTAAAATTTGTGCATCATGTGTTTACCGACACCCTCATTATTATTTCCGTAAAAAAATGTATTCAAACAATTAAAAACAAAAAACAAAAAAAAGGATAAAATCACTTTCACACAATCACATCATACATTTCCTGCTGCCTGCCAGGAAGAAGGATTATTATTGGCAGTGTATAAACAGATAAATTGTTACATATGGATGCACGAGTATATTGAATGAAATAATAATACGTTTTTACATATGTATGTATATACGCTTACTGCTTACAGAGTAAATTACCGAATGGGTTCATTGTATTTTAATTGAACGGTTGATGAAATTTAATCTTTTAATACGGGTATTTTATAAAAATTTCAAAAAATTTCCGTATGTATTGTTTTATAATGTAATAGTATATACATTCAATAAGTACGTGTTATTTAATATCTTCATCCATATGCGGTAAGGATATTGGTTAAAAAAAGGAAGGTATAATCTGGGTCATAGTAACAGAAACCGCTTAAATATCAATTTTTGAAATGTTCCTGAGCTCATACGTAGTGTGTATATTTATAACCATTTTGCACTTGAATAAAAATATGTGTGTATATAGTAACCAGCTATTGAATATATTTGTACATTAAAATGAACATCGAACATGTAAATAATCTGGTATATACACATCATATACAAACTGTATACGTAAATACTGTATATCACAGACATAAAAGGATATTGAACACATTTCCTTTTTTTGTTTTTGTAATTAAGACTGAAATATAGATATATGATGATATCTTGTTTTTTTATTTTTAATTTAATTTAGATTTACATACATGATGTATTTAATTGAAACTGATCATTTACATATTTAAATGCATTACATTTGAAAGAGCTAATAAATGGATAAATTTTATATATAGTTTTGTTCAAAATAAGTATAAATTAGAAAAAATATTTTGATGCAACCCATACTAATATGTATATGTATAAATGGTTAAAAAATGAAAAATGATAAAGTGTATTGTTATCAATTTTATATTTGTACATTACATAATACAAAAATAATATTTAAAAATGTGAAAATTATTTAAATGCATAAATTTTTAATATTACCCGCATATTCGTTCATATCGAAAATAATACAAAATGTAAATTATTATTTACATGAATGCGTTAAAATATATGACACGCTTAAATGATCATCACAAAACAACAAATAACAACATTAAATGCTTGCTCCTAATCCTATACTCTATACAAGTTCTGTAACAGTAGAGGTCATTTATTTACATAGTTAATGGTGCATATAGTCTATACGCTAGTCTAGTACGATTAATATTTCACACATCATTATGTGAATATGTGTACGCGACTACGCCGCCAATACGCGTATATTTTCATTCTTGAGAAAAAATTGATTTTCTCTCTCGCAAATATTGTACTCAAGAGCATGACAAGACAATTGACAAATTAATACTTTTTCTTCCTCTTTTTTACCCATCCACTCGATCCGATCCGAGTTCCGAGCAGAGGTGATTATTGTCTATAACAGTACTTCCAGTAATTGTACTGCCTGTCTATACTGTAGTATACGCTACGATAGTACCATACGTACCATACCATAGTACGAGTAGTATTTTATTTCACACACCATGATATACTTGTATATTTGCAGTCTTCAGAAAACGTTGATTTTCTCTGTCAGTAAAATAATATGAATAGTGTACATGAGGAAACCCAATTCATACAAAAATTTATCTTTTTCATATTTTTGATATCCTTATTTTTTAGTTCTAATTAAACAAACAAACAATTTCTTTAAGCACAGATACATAATTTACCATAAAAATGAAATTTTCAATTTTAATTACATTATATATCCTGATAAGAAAAAAAAATAATAATTTATTTATAGGAGACGACGAGTCGTTGACAAAACTCTAAAGCATCAAATTCAAGGGATATATCTCAATATGTACATGTAGTTCATATGTATACGAGTAGACTGTAATAAAATCATAACAATTTTCAATTTCAAATTATAATTTCATTATAATTTTATAGCTAGCTACAAATTCTATGATATGTTTATACTTATTTGATGTGTGTACATATATATATATCTAGACGAAAAATATATGTTTGGGTATTATATTTATACGTATTCATACTCGTTATGTATAGATAACATATTATTTAAAAGAAAAAGCATGAAAAAATTATAGTATGTAGCTACATATGCTTCTTTATTTATGTACGAGGTACGAGTAATATTTACTTGGCTATAATAACAGAGAAATAAAAAATAAATTGATTTGAAAGTCAAAAATATGAATAACACAAATACAAGGTCAACAGTGATGAAGAAAAAAGTTCAATAAAATTAAATTTAAATTAAAAAGTGAAAAGTAAAAAAAAAAAAATTTTTTTTTATTTCATATGATATTATATATGTTTTAATATATATTATTATAATACCCGTATCTGTATGTACGTATATGTACATATATGTATGTGCACTAAACGATATCATCCAAATGTAGTACGTTTTATTTTTCTTTCTATAATTTTTTGATATACCTATTCGTTTTCTTTGGCTAATGATTACATCATAAATTCATGAATATTGTACATATGATGTAGTATATTTAATTAATTTTTTTTTTTCAAATTTTGCTGTCGATTTTAATATTTTATAATAAATTTTACATTATACAAAAATCAAAAAGTATTTGAAAATGTGACAAAATTCATAAATGAATACAATTTGCTTTTAAATGTCGCTTTAGTGTACTCGTATATACAGTTTTTTAATATGCAACATAAAAATATTCGTGTATTTATTATATGTACCATATGTACCTATTTACTAATCTATATATATGTACATAATATTCATATCATCATTTGTGTGTACTTAAATTTTGTTACAAAGAGATAAAAATTAATAATTTGTGATGCTTTATAGCTTCAGTCAGTATAAGTATAGATAGTGATATTATAATATAATATTTATTACTGACGTTACGAGTAATATACATTAAATTTCTCCCATAATTTTACATATAAATTATTTTCATAATAAATAATATATATACATATACATTATTAATTGTTATGTGTATCTATTATCAATTAATTAAAAATTAATGACAAAGCAAATATTAATAATTTTAAACATATATTCATAGTAACATACATATATAAAATGAAATACATGTACATACTTATAATGTTTATCATATAAATTTTTGCTATTACAAGTATACAACATTATGTATTTATATGTACAATAAATAAATTATATAGATATGTATACGCACATAAGTGTATACATACATTAATATAACGTTTATAAATAAAATAAATTTAAGTGAAACATACATAAATATGTACATATTTATATGAATACAAATCAACATTCATACATAAATGTATATTATGTAAGTTTGTTTCATTATAAAAATTTTCTTCTTAGTACATTTTTACGTTACATATAACAACTTTCAATTTTTCTTATAATTATTATTTCCTTCCGGTGGCTGATAACAATTTAATTTATAATTTGAATTAATTTTGTATACTTTTATATTCTATTTTTTCATGATAAAACAAATGATGATATATTCATCTCTTGAAGAATCTTTTTTATTATAGAAGCTACATATAAATAAATTTATTTAGTCATAAATTTATGCAATATACTACATATTATATCTACCTATCCTATCCTATATGTACATACATTAGTATGGATAAATACAAATACACAAGTAATATACAAGGTAATCTAGTTACTTATTTGTTCATAATTAATTAGAAATGTAAATTAAATTATAAATTAGTTTGATATTAGATTTTGTATAGCTACATATTTATGTTTTTTGATCGATATTTTATGACATTTTTCTGCATATAAAATACTCGTAGATACTCATAAAATGTAAATATGTACATACATACATCTTAATATATATATATATAAGTTTACGAGTATATTTATAGATAATTTGATCATAAACTAATATTTGGCAATCAATAATTATTTTATTAATCTTCATAATATGCACATAACCATAACGTGTACATATAACATAAGAAGAAGCTATATATATTATTAAGTATACATTGTATTGCACACATACTTGTTACAATTAATGATTAATACATATATATTATTAAAAATTTATGATGATACTAGAATCTAAATTCTAAAATAACAAGATACTATATTCAATTTATTCATACAGAGAATTTATTGAATTAGATAATGTAAAAACCATTTTTTAATTTCAATATGTTTTCAATATTGGTTTTATTTCAAAATGATATTTATGCCCTGTAAAAAAAAACATTACAGATTTACATATTAGTTTTTGAATGTATGCATAATGAAAAATATTTACATCTTATTTATCCTATATGTACATATGTATAATAATATCTGTTAAGTTTTTCGGATTATTATAGTACATGGAAATGAGAATGTCAAATAAAACTTTTTACCACAACGCACAACCAAATTCGGGAATTTCATGTATATATAACCAAATTAAATAATAAGTTTTCCACTATGTAAAATTCTTTCTAATCAAATTTAGTCAACTTCTTATATTATACATATATGTATACATATACGTATGTACATAACTTATGTTATATACTTTATATCCTATATACATATACGAGTATATGTACTTTATACGTAATGAATTCTCTTAGGCTCTTCTACAACTTTTATAGTCAATTTTAAATTGAAATATTTGATTTTGAATATTACATATGTAGCTATAGATACGAGTATATAGATTCAAAATTTTAAGGAATATTTCTTTTTAAGGAATATATTTTTTTTTCCAACGAAAAAGTAATAGATATATGTACGAATATACATATGTAATGTAAATAAATATCAATCATTATTTTTAGATGCTATGCTATACCTACTATAATACAATTTTATGCAAATTGATAGATGATGCTAATGCATAAATTTATACATATTTTTCTTTAAAGTAATTTGCCAAAAATTTAACTGTGAATATCAATAATTTTTGAACATATATTATTTATATCAAAATTATTCAATTTTCAATCAATATTAAAATCATCATTTTTTGATGTAAATAAATTGATTTGTAAAAGAAGAAATTTAATTTTAAATTTAAATTATTTAAAAGTATAGATACCTAATTCAATATTTAAATTTTGTCCTTTTGAAATTATTTTTTAATGTCTACATCGATCCATTGATACAATGATATAATGATGAAAAATAATGAGTCATATGTATAATGTTTGTAATTTTTAATCTTTTTTTTTTCCTTAAATATAATTTTTTCGATTTGTATCATACCTTTTTGAATTTTTCAATATTCATACATACATATACATACATATATGTTTTTCTTTTGTTCTTTTCCATCCAAGATATCATTATAACAGTTGTAAAATATGTATACATATACATAAGAAAATAAATAGTTTCATTTTAGGATTTTAACATATTATACAAATTAATGTATATATTTAACTGACATTGTCATTTTGATTTACAATATTGAAGAAATGAAAAACACATTATAAGGATTTATTTATTTATAAGGACATAAATACTCTTGTACTTTTTTTCCTTATATTTCTATAGTATAGTATTCATGTATTTATATACATATACACAAGTACATATATGTATGTGTATATAAGTATATTTTAAGAAAATTTTTTTTCAGATTTATAGAAGAACAATAGACCTATTCTACATTTCTATACAACATAAATTCGTATTTTAGTCGGATACAAAAAAATATATACATACCATCTTATGTATATAAATGTACTTCTTGTATATATGTTATATAATGTAAATGTAAATTTAGCATACTACTCTTTTTATCAATATTTTTTTATTTTTGTTTTGTTTGATTTACAATGTCAACTGTTTTTCCAAAATTTAGATTGATTGGATTTTTCGTTATAAAAGACAGAAAAAATATACACATTTACAAGTGCATAAATATTATATACATTGTTTGCAAATAATGTAATAGTATGCATATACATATGTATAAATATTGTATATTGTAAAAGTCTGACTTAGATTGACTTATTTAATGTATAAATATCCTAGTCATAAATACGAGTACACATATATAAATTAAATCAATGTAATTCTGTAAAATTTCTTATAAATTGAGAACAAAATGTCTTTTTATATACATACATATACATATATTATTTTATTATACGTTACATACTATACTCCTATATATAACTTTTAACTTTACAAATTAGTAAATATCTATACATATATTGATAGTGTTCATATATAATGTACACTATATTTATATGACGTATATGCATGTATCTATTATACAAAATTTCAAACTTTTCTATTGAAATTATTTTAGCATAATTTTTTATTGTAAAAGATAAAAATCTTATTCATTATTCTTTTTAATTTTAAAATAAATTTTAATAGCAAATAATATAACATATATGTACTTACATTTATATATATATATAATACGTAATAATAATGTAGCTACATACACATGCATACACATAATGTTCAATGAGTATTCCATCTAAAGTGAAAATTGTAGATCTCATAACGTTGTATAATCATGAACATTTTCAAAATTCCAAATTCTATATTACTTAGTTTTTTATTACATAAGTATATAGCTACACAAATATTAGTATGCACACAAAATATATTTAATCATGTCTATATTAAAAATACATACATATATAAAGTCGAAAATTATAATAAAAAATTTTTCTGTATCCTTTTTATAATGCGATGAATAAAAAAATTAAAATTAATCTCATTATTGGATACCCATCAGTTGTTAAAAACTCGAAAAAACGATATACATTGTACGTACAGTACATATTTATTATGTATGTATCTCTACTCTATATATATATGTATATACAAAGTATATAAAATAATATTTTATAGTATGAAAATTTAATTGTAAAAAGATTTGTTGCACATTTTTTTTTACAAATACATATAAATATATATATGAACATTAATTTCAACAAATCACTAATTTGCGAAATGTGCATATACGAGTATACCTATATAAAATCTGTACATTCATATAAATGTGTACTTACAGGATGTAAATTCAAAAATGTAACGATAATCATGGACATACAGATACAATTTTAAATTCAACTATATATTCTTCTCTATACACCTGACATTAATATAATTTATGTATATAAGAAGTATATAATGTGCATATGTAAATGAAAGAGTAATTATGTTATAAATTAAGTTAAGTCTAAATAACCGCAATTACCAGATGTGACCTATTGCATAGGTATGTAGCTCTGACACGACAATATTTTTAATGAATTCACATTCACAAAATACATTTAATTGCAATTACTCACATTATGATGATAGAAGTAAATACTTATATATTATGTAATTATGTTATACATGGTTATAATGATGTACCATGTACATTTCATTGTTTCTAATTTTCTTTTTTACGTATGTACATATTACACTATTTGTTGAAAAATTATGTACATACATACAGAGAATTTATTTAAAATAAAATTTACGTATACATATATACAAATGTTATCATATATAATAATGATGTAAATTTAATAAAAAAAAAAAAAAATCATTCACTTGTTCATTGTTGTTGTTGTTTGTTAGGGGAGAGGTATGAAACCAGAGCACTCAGACATAACGCTGTCCATTGTACTCGAAGCCCCCGTCTAGTCAAACTTCTTCGTTGCTATCAGATAACGATAAGGAGTTCCACTCGACTTTCAGGCCCAATTTGTTCGGGTCTAATGACATCAGTGCCGAAAATTCGCATTCTAATAGAGGAGAAGGCCAAGCACTCACACAAGAAGTGTTCCGTGGTATCCTCCTCCTCTCCGCATGAAGCACACAGTGCATCACTGATGATTCCTATGGTGACTCCACTTGTTCATTACTCTTGTATTATTTTATTCATTTTTATTTCTGTGAGTGCTGTAACATTAAATTTTAGAAGAATATTTCTTCGCAAAAATTAAGAAATAAAAATAAATCAATAAAATTTTATAGAGAAGAAAAAATTGTTCAATGTTATGCAAATTTTAATATATGTTACGATTACATTGTATACGAACACACAATAATACTATCTATATGTTTGAGTTTGGTATATAGTATGTGTTTTCATAATAGAATAAAAATAAAAAAATATATGACTTTATTTTTAATGAATTAAATTTACAAAAATAAAATTTTAAATATGAATAAGTGGGAGAGTTTCTACACACTTTATTCATTAAAAAGTTTTACACATAAAATACATACATATATGTAGTGTAGTTGTGTAGTATATACGAGTATTATATATAGCTATATCCATGGTGTGTGTAATAAACAGTCAGTCAACTCAACATTAACTCGTACTATACATGTAGAAAAACATTATCATTACATTACCAAAAATTTTAAATATTTATAGTAATATAAATAAATAATAATTTGGATATATTGTTCTTTAAATAATTATTAGCTTTGTTAAAAATTGCTATAATGTATGTAATTTAAAGATGGCTGACTGTATAGATTAGATACAAGTATATGAATATATAAATTTTTGTACTTCTGATTTAATTAATTAAATACGTAAAGTGTGTCAGTGTCCATTATCTAACAATATAATGAATGTAGTAAACTGATTATGCACACTTCAAAAATCCACTTATAAAATATATAAAATGTATAATGATAATGAAATGAAACATATGTACTTAACTGGAATTACTCTTAAATGTTGAGTATAAAGTGCTGATTTTATCAGAAATTATTTTATTTCTTTGAATACCTGCTTAATTAAGTACAATTATATATTATACGCATACATACTTTCCATTATTATATTGAGATATTATATATTATTCATAAAATTCATTTTAAAATGATACAAGTTTTACATTATCATTTTCTTTTTCGGAAATTTTTGTACATAGCTATATATTTGCAATTACTCCTAATATGTACTACATGCACACACATGTAGTAATTTTTATGAATTTTTCTGTGTGTATGTAGATTAGATATATTACTTTTTGATACATATATGTAATGCAATATACAAAATTATAAATAACATTTCTTTTGACGCACATTATGGAATACACAAATATGTATCCATATACGTATGGACAGCGGCAGCGCCGATTTTAGCCTTTTGGGCGCCCGGTATACTTCTAAACTTTTCACCCTCTCAGTTGAAACTTTACGATTTTTTTTATTCTAACAGCAGAAAATTTCAATTGCTATATTCAATTGGTATGCGTTTTTCTCATAGAAGTTCAGGCTCTCTGGTAGGTCTAATTCTGTTTTTCAATAACTATTGCAAGGACATATAAATACTTGTGCGAGGAATAGAGTAACAGAACATAATTAAAAATATCGAAAATAATAATTATTAAAACGTATTCATGCACTGAACTCGAAATACAAAGAAGTAAAAAAAAATATTTATCGGTTTTTCTTGTATACTCGTATATACGGATATAGTTTCATTCTGAAATCCTTCTCTGAATTCGCCCACTATAATAGTGCGCAGTACCTAACATACACAAAAAAATAAGAAGAGAAACTACAACTCGTGTATCTGTCTATTTTTCTTTCTACTTATTTTTTTACTTCTCAATTACTCAAGAGTTCATCAATGACCATGTTCTTCATCTTTTTTATCCCGCCCCAGAGATTTGGCGCCCGGTTTTAGTGAACCATTTCAACCTATAAAAGAATCGGATATGCATATATGGATATTTAAATTCGATTTATTTTAATTTATTTATTTTTCGGTTTCAAATTTGTTATTTAATTGAGAATTATTTGTGTTATAACGTTACTTTTTATATGAATATTTATTGTGAAAAAAATTTATTGGAAAAAAAAAAGATATGTTGATTCTGTACAAATATATTGTATACGTAATAAAAAATTTTAAAATTAAATATTCATGAATTTATTATACTAATAATATATGTATGTATGTATATTAAAAAATTGATAGAACACGCGTTTTATTATGATTATTTTTAAATTAATTAAAAAATTTATATGGAAATTAATTCGAATTTTTAGTATAGATATGTAATATGTGAATCTCACATCAATATAAAAAAATAATAAAAAAAATATAAATGATTCATGTGCATATTTTGTATATGTGCATGGTATTCGGACATACATATGTGTATGAATTTAATTAATAAAATTTCATGAATTTATAATGCATTTTATATGATACAGATCAATTTTTACTTTCAGTTACATTTTTCCAAAAATATAAGTAAATGACTTTTTCCTCAATTTATATTTAAACTGAATCTATTCAAACAAAAATTGAACTCATGTATACCATTCAATTTGATGTTTGATAACATATACTCATACACATAGAGAATTTAGTAAATAATTTATATATACATATTTTCAACATTCTATATAATATATATATTAAAACCAAAAATAACATTTTCATTAGGATGAAAAGAAAGATGTAAGTGTAGATATAAGTAAAAATTTAGATTAATTAGTTGATGATATTTAAATATTCTTAAATCTATTTTGTAAATCCTTTATTACATAGTAAATATATATATATATTTATTTTTATATACATATGTATGTATATGTATTTCTCAATACAATAATTCATTACATATATGACAACTAAACAAATTATTGTTGTTGTTTTAATATTACAATGATACACATTATTCAATTTATGTGATATTTATATTATATTTTATCTATATGCAATATTAAAAACACTTTCGTCTAAATGAATTTTATGTAAGGAAACTTTCTTAATATTCATTAATTAAGTTTTTGACTTTTGTTTCTCAATAATGAAACATATTTTATGTATGCATTAGCATTTGATGTGTGTGTATATACTGTTGTATAATGTACAGGATGAAACGTTTATGGTTTTTTTTTTTTTGTTTCTCAACACATATGGTTGGTTGAATAAATCATATTTTAAAAATGTTTACTTATGAGAAACAAAAAAAAAATAATAATGTTTGTACCACACATGTATTTAGTATATATATATGTACATTTACGGATTAAACCAAACGTACTAAAAATATACAATTTACTGTACATAAGTTAAATGCTTTTAAAATTTTACTTTTACTTACGTATTAAAAAATCTTCATAAATTTTTTTTTTAATCAAAATATTACTGCATTTTTTGTATCCACCACCGATGATACCAAATATAAATAAAAGAGAATAATTTCTTTCACATTCCTATACATTCAAAATATGAAAAAGATCAAAACAAAAAAATAAATATATTATTATGTAGGTACATATTTTATAAATGTAAAATATAAATAAATAAATTAAAATATGTTTTCTCAAGTATACATTATAGAATATACGTACATTATGTATAGTATTGATAGTATGCAGTTAGGTATATAAGCTTGTGTAATAAATAATTTAATTCTATTTTAATTTTTGAAAAACAAAATCATACAAAAAATAGAACGTATGCAAAATATTTGTAGCGGTTAATCTTTGTAAAAAATAATATACAATCGTACGTATACAGAAAATGAATGAATTCATATGGCTCATGGATGCGTACGAGTATATGTAATACAATATATTATTCAATTATTATTTAACAATAAATGAAAGTAATTTAGAAAAAAAAAATTTAATTAAATAGACATGATATAGCTATATTTCAACAATATAAAAAAAAAATTAGGGGAAAAAAATGCATTTATATACGTGTGCTTGCAATTTTGTATGAGTAAATGAAATTAATAAAAATTTTATTTTTTATCATACCTATACATATAAGAAAATTTAAAAATTCAATTATTCGCAATTCATTTTTAATTAGAAATGAAGAACTCCGATAAAATTTTAAATACTAAATTTTATTTATTTAATATTTAATTGAAAAATAAATGATAAAATTATTGATGCTGCATTATACGATATGATAAAACAACAGGGGAATAAAAAACTAAATACAAGTAAAAAATTAATTAGGACGGGATTTTGGCGTTTAATTGCCATTATTAACTAGCATTTTATACAAACACACGCTATATTTACATATTACTTAATAATAGGTATAAATGTAAATAGAATACACTACATGTCTATATAATATACTGAATAATGCAATGAATCGGCGGTAAAAATATTTTAGCACTTGTATGCTTACTTTAATTTATATACAATTCTCATTACATATAATGTTGGTACAAATTAAAAATAATAAAAAATATTATTTTTGTAGTTATTATACTATAGTATACATAAAATAAACACACTTACATACATACGTTTTATTCACATATACCTATATATTTTTATTTAAAAAAAATAGTACAATACAAAGTGCATATCTGCTTATATTTATTTTATGTTTTTTAATGTTTTTTTTTTTTTTTTTTAAACGAAAATAATTCTTATATATTCTATAACACTAAAAATAAGAGGGAAATTATTAATTAAAATGTTTTCAGTTATATTCGTTTATTTATATTAGAGGTTCATCACTTATACAAATGCAGAGAAATATGCGGCAATTTTTTACATTCGTTCGTATATATTATGACCGCTATATTAAAATTTAAAAATACTTAATGTTCATCATAAAAATGTAACACTAAATTAAACACAATATAAAGTTGAAGACTGTCATCGTTTTTTTTTTTTTTTAAATTACTCTAATTATTATCTGCCATTTGTTCTAATTTTTCAAAAGTAAAAAAAAAAAAATTTTTTAATAAATAAATTGCAATAATAATCGTTTAATATTTAATTATAACAGAAAAAAAACCGAGCAAAAATTATGAACATAACAACTTAACACATTCACTTTCAATACAGAACTGAATACAGTAAATACCAAATATATACTGAACTGACTGATTACTGAACTCTAAACTGCTCTAAACTGAACTGGACTGACTGCGAGTAACTGAATAATAATAGTGGATGTGAATTACTTTACCCACTAATGCCACTAATGCTGTATTCATGACTGAATTTTCAATGTTATAAAAACGAAAATGCTATGAAAATAAATCTTAATTTTAAGATGTATGTGAGATATATATACATATATACATATATATATGTACATATGTCTATATGAATATGGAGCGTATGTAATGTAGTATATTTTGTGTATTTTATTTCATACCGAACTTGATGATGATATTGATGATATAATTATGTTGTGATATTATCATTTATTCTTACTATATTTATATACATTACATACATACATACATATGTACATATATTTTATTATACCATCAGATTACACTTATTTATTCATACTTTCCAAACAAATACTATAAATTTTATAAAATATGAGTATAATATCAATATTAGCATTTATACCATCAAGCATCAACATCAATGATAAAAAAAAATGTACATACTCGTATATTTATGTACATTTATGCCAAAAAATATTTTATTATTTATAATTTAAAGAGATGATACATATACTATATATTTATAAATTCTCATAAATGTATGTATTTTATTTTATGTATGTAAAATGTAAAATATATATGTATGTATACATATGTATATGAAGCTTTTCCATATAATTAAACATTTTATATATTTATATAGCTAAATATATTATATAGTATTTTGGTTATAATATAATAAAGTTTATGATATATATTTTTGCTCTATTATTATATAAATTATATATGTATATATGTACATATATAAAAATATACATATGCATATACATATAAAATTTTGTTACATACTATATACTATATATAAAATTTTAATAATTCTATTAAAAGTTGAGTGAACTGTAAATTATATATTATATACTAAATTTGTTCAATATTTTGTTAGAAGTATCCTAAATATATTATTGTATATAGCTACTACATACATAATATACATATATAATAATATTTAAAATTTATTTAAAAAAATATAAGAATATGTAATTTACAATCATTATTGTGTGAGGAAATTTAAAACATACATATATTCTTATAATAATAAATAAAAATATCATATATGTACAAGAATATTTTTTAATTTTTAAATTGTTTAATATAAATTTTGTTATAGTTATATGTATATAATATTTTTAAAAATTTTTAATTTAGAAAATTTGAAGACTTATAATTCATAATTAATTATATACATACATACATAATTCATATTTTATATTTTCCATTAATTTTCACAAACAAAATTTTAATTTAGTCGTTACGTCGTTACTTTACTGACTGGAAACCGGAAAAGCTTTATTATTTTTCCTGGAAATGCAGCAGAAATAGAACAAATTAAAAATTGGTTTGTGTCATTAATATCGGAAAGTTGTCAGTTCTTTTTATCGCTTTGTCGCTTTTTTCACGCATTGTTTGTACGTGTATGTACATCCCCGGCAATCCCCGGTAAATGGTAATGGTAAATAAATACAGAACAGACGGTTCTGTAATTGTCATTTGTCATTTTAATATTTTATCAATGTTGATTGTTTATGTTTTGTAGTTTTGGATTGAAAGTTTCCCAAAAATAAAAAATACATTATATTTATAAAAAGAATATAATATGTAAGAATACGCTAATCTATACAAATATTTATATAAAAATGAGTAAAAGTTACATTATTATACAAGTACATTTTAAAATTATATTTTTAGTTTGAATTTACATTTGAAATTAAACAGTGTGGAGTATGGATTCATCAATAAGATATAAGAGAATTTTTGTAACTGTTGGAACTACAAAATTTGATAATTTAATAGAAGTAATACGTTCCGAAAAGATAATAAATATCTTAAAACGTTTAGGCTGTCTTCAAATAACCATACAATATGGTGCTGGAGAAGAATTTGATATAGATAATTTTAATGATATCGAAGTTATCAAGTATCGATTGAAACCAAATATAATTGACGATATAAAATGTAGTGATTTAATAATTAGTCATGCTGGTGCTGGGAGTTGTATAGAAGTCTTAAGAGAGAATAAACCTTTGCTTGTTGTTATTAATGAAAATTTAATGCATAATCATCAGATAGAATTAGCTGAGAAATTATCAGAAGAGGGATATCTGTATTACTGTAAACCTAGTAATCTAGCTGAAACATTAGAAAATTCAAATTTTAATCAATTGAAAACATATCAGCAAGGGAATGTAAAAGAATTTGTAAGAAATTTAAACAGTTTCATGGGTTTATGAAATTAATACGCATCTTGTAAAAACTGAAAGAGAATAAAACATATTTTACTTTAAGAATGATTAATTTTTTTTAAATTTTATTTAACATCTTGAGATTTATTAATTATTGAGATTACCTAAATGTCACATTATGTATGTATTTGGAATAAACATTGAAAATTTTCTAAATAACGTATCCTCTAAAATACATTGAATAATAATTATTGTTACTAATATGTTTACCGAGTAAATATTTTTTAGGCAAGTAAATTATATAATTGTCATTAACATGCAATAAATTTTCTATAATATGTATGTATTAATAATTTATTCTTCAGAAGTAGCAGATGCTCCATTTTCTAGGATCAATTCAAAAGCAAACGGAGTGAATGCATAACCCTGACCACCATAAAATTTACTCTGAAATTCGACCCTAAAACAAAAAAATTAATTTTAATTAAATTTTTACAAACATATTTTAATTATTTAACTTTACCAATGTAAACGTAAAGTATGTAAAAATGCTGATAGTCCTTCCATCAATACCAAAATACTAACGGTTAAAGCCGCCCAAAATGCAAAAATTAACCATAACATTATGCCACCCCACCAGGAGCTGGAAGACAATCCAATTTTCAAAACCATATTCCATAGGACTTCAGCCAATTCTAAAATATCCAAAAGATAATTAAATTCTTATATAAATTTTAACATTTTAATTATTTTCAATTTGAAACTTACGAGCATGAGCAAGAGACAGTGCCCAAAGTCGCAAGTAAGATGCTGTATGAGATACAGATCCAAGCACATATTCAATTGTATGAATTCCTTGATGAATAAAAATTTCTGACATATCTTCTTCTCCATGTCCACCACTACCACCACCACCACCAGCATTATGATCAGCTTCTGTTTCATTATACACCATACCATCTGGATTATTTAATCCTGACTCTGGATCACCATTTCCTATTGGCTGTATTTGCTGCATCTGTACAAAGAGTTTGTTTTTTCATTTTACTATGATTGTTATTCAATTTTTTTTTAGAACATTTTTTTAAAGATTTGAATACACAAGACAACACATGTAATGATATTTTCAATTTTCTATTTTCTAATCTTCAACATACTTGTTGTTTTTGTCTTTCTTTCCTTATATGCATTGGTTTTCCAAGTAACATCACTGGAATGCAAATAAGTGCAATTACCACCAATAACGGCTCAAAAAATGATTGACCAGCATACATTGTCGATTCACATTTATCTTGCGGTTTACCCGATCCTTTAAATAAAACCATGTTGATAAATGTAATCAAAATCGATGGAGCACATCCAGCTGAGAGTGGTGCTATAAAATGAAAAACAAATAACATTTTTTCAAAAAAAAATATTCTATTCATAAATATTAGATTTATATTACGGGGACTGCTTGCTGAATACTTTGTCCATTTGATAAACATTAGGAGTACCATATAGAAGAATAAGAATACTAAGAAAATCATTTGTGGAATGAATTCGAAAAGTATCGACAGCTGATTCCTAAAGTAACGATGATTAAAATAACTCATCGTAACGCCAAAAATCATATGAAAAACACCGAATATTATTGAGATTTTCATTTTGTAAGCATTTTGAAATATGATTTTATTTCCTCCAGCAACTTGCCAAACTGGATCCATTCCAAATGGATATGGATAACCAATATAATCTTCAGTTCCAGGATCAAGTTGTAAATCTTTGTTAGACATAACTGTAGATATATTGTAATTAATTTTCCAATGAGTGCCAAAAATGTTTAGAGATTTCGAAAATATATCATTATAAATTAATCCGGTGTACATTGAGAAGCATCCCATTAAAAAGATTATGTAACGGCCTCCAAAAAATATATTCCAAATTTCATTATCAATTTTTTTAGCAGTCAATGGTTTCTCTTTTAGGATCATCCATAATCCAAATAATGCCATTATCGCTCCATGTCCCAAATCTCCAAACATAACAGCAAATAAAAATGGAAAAGTTATTATTGTGTACGGTGCAGGATTCATTTCCCGATAGGTGGCCACTCCATATGCATCGATTAATGCTTGAAATGCTTTCGTAAATTTATTTGTCCGATTATATGTTGGCGGATTTTCAAAAGTTTGCATTCGATTCAAAATTGGCGGAACAGATGATCCCGAACGTTCCTATTAACAAATTTATTCATTTACAAATTAATTATTTCATAAAATTCTTTTATAAATTTATTCTTACTGTTCCTCGTCGTAATGCCAATTGTATGGTTTCAATGTCTAAAACTGGTACCCAACATTCAGCAATTAAACACTTTTGTGTTACGTCCAAATTGAATAAATTCAACGTATGGTAAATTGCTTTTATTTTTCGAACTTTAACAAACCAATTTTTTAGATTTTTTGCGGCTGCAACTAGAACACGACGACGATGATCTTGTGTTTGTCCTAAAACAGTATTTAAATCTTCAATGCGTGTCATTACGCCCATTGCCATTTCACGACGATCTGCTGGTGCTTCAGGACAGGGATAAAGTGTAGCACGAAAACCTTCACAAATTTTTTTCACACGAGTTTTCAATTGATCTCCTTGGAAAAATATTATGAAAACTGACTTATAAACTTGATCACCCTAATATCAAAAAAAAATAAATAAATAAAAAAAAAAATAAGAAAATATAATTTTTTTAGATTTTAATAAAATATTTATTTATTTATATTTTTATTCATACATTGGATGGATCTTCAAGAGCAGCTTCAATCATTGCCTGACGAAGAAAAACATTTCCACGACATGCTCTCCATAACATTCTTTCAAAAGCTGGAAGCCGTTCACGTAGAATAACACCGGCAACAAAACTAATCAATTTTGAGTGTAAATTTTATTTAAATTAATTAATATTCACGACAAAAAAATATTTTTTTAAAACGAATAAAACATACAATAAAGATATGAAATTTATTAATAATATTATTAAACACAAATTTATGTTTGTAACACACAATAAATATAAATAATAGATGTGTTTGCTTTCGATTCTTTTTTACCTTTTTATTTTTTACATATTTCTATAAAAAAAATTAGAAACTATATATAAATAATTTTAGATTTTTTTTATTTAAATTTTAAATAATAAAATTATGTAAAATTCAAAAATTCTAAATCATTATTAGAAATAAAATTAAAAATATTTTTTAAAAATTATATAATGTTCGTAAAAATACAAAAAATTTTAATTTATTAAAAAAAAAAAAATCAGAAGCAAACAAATTCTATTAAATACAAAATATTTATATTAATATACGTAATTACATTATATTTTTATTTAATTATTTATTGTAAATTTGTATTTTGTAATGTGTAATGTAAATTTCAATACATAAATATGTACATACATACATACATGTATACAAATTTTATTTAAAGAAATTTACTTGAAATTTTCATATCATACCACATTATTATATGGTTATAGTATGTAGTAATTTAATTTCAATTTAAAAATTGTTTCCTTATAAAAATGCACATATTTTTTATGATAAATAAATTATACTGGCCTGATAAAACATATAATAATATCTATTATATTCTATCAATTACGAGAATCAACACAATACAAGTACATATTTCAAATGTATTTATAATGTAATGTATTTAAGACAAAACAATAAAAATTAATTATAATTAAAATACGATTACTACAACAACAATATAAAACGTATAATAATAATAAATAATAATCAAAAAAATTTACATATGTATATCTAGATTGATGGGTATAATTATGATTGAAATTGAAACATTTTATATAAGTACACATAAAAACAAAACAAAAAAAAAAATAAATAATTGTAGATTTTCAATGAATCTCTAACGTTTTTTGATTCATTTTACAAATATTATATTTCATACACTTAATGTATATGGATACCATTATTTATATTTTGTATAGATAATCGTTTTTTATTTGCAATACATATTTCATTTTTATTTAAATTAAGTATTCTACACTACATAACATATGTATATGTATGTAAACGTCTGAGATTCATATACATATTATATAAAATTTAAATCTATCGAAATTTTTAACATTCAAAGCTGATGATGATAAAAACGAAATGGATATACAAAACATTTTTAACAAAATATGCATACATATACAAGAATAATTCATGATAGATGTGATAGATATTTTCACTTATTAATGTATTATTATTATTATTTTTTTTTTTTTTTTACTTTCTTAAATTTATCATTCTCTATAAATTAATATACATTTTATGTAGGTATACATTATATAATATTTAATTTCATTTTATACCGACCATGGAAGATATTCTTCAGGTTCATGTGGTTTCTCCAGAAAACTATATACGCACATATAAAATTTTATTAATTATAAAAATTGATTTTACATATAAACATACATATTTTTATATCGTAAATACTATATTAATTTTTGTAAAAGAAAATAGAAAAAAACAAAAAGATTCTAAACACTGTACAAATTTCATTCAATTTTTTCTGTAATAGATCAGTTATTTAAAATCAAAATAAATGTATAAATAAATTTTAATTTTGAAAATTGTGTTCAATTTATTTATTATAAAGATTTACATACATAGATTTCTGAAATATGATGAACAGAAATTTTTATGAAATTTGTACATTTTCCATTTTTATTGTATTGAATTTGTTAAAAAAAAAAAAAAAACAAAAATGTTTCGACATATTTTCTATTATTTTGATTAATCGAAATTTGAAGAAAAATTACTGTAATTACAATTTCAAAATATTTTCATTTGTACTCTATATATATATAATATTATATTAGTCTTTAATATTCCAATAACACAGGCATTTTTGTTAAATTTATTATTTGAGTTGTTTTATAAATTTTTGTATATAAGTACTACATATTATGTATTTTAATTTTGATATATATAAAATGTATATATGTAAATGTTTTGTTTTTCAGGTAATAATACCTACCCAAGTTGAACAGGTCCCATAGAATGGCCAGTTCGAGATTCATCTGTGATTAAAGCTCTTGTCATCGATTCAGTTTGTGTATTGAGACCACCCTCTTGCTACATAAATTTTCAATTACAATTTTTGTTTGGTTTTTTTTTTTTGTTTTTCATTTTTTTTTTTTAATCTTGTGTTTACATTTTTTTTTTTTTTTGTTTGATTAAAATGTTATGATGATATTGATTTTTTAAAGGATTTAAATAAAATGTTTATTTAATATAATATATATATATAATGCCACACTATGCCATTAGTATTTTTTAATTATTTTTTATTTTTATTTTTTTTATTATAAATTTGATTAACATAATTTTATAATTGCCAATGTAGCCAAAAATAACAAAATAACAAAAAAAAAAAATAAATAAATATAAACGAAAATTATACATTATTAATATACACAAAAATATATATACACATACGAGTATATATGTATATATTTTTACATAATTGCAAACCAAAAATTTACATATAAAATATTATATACATATATGGTAATAATAATTTTTGAATAAATATTTCAACACCCCTATATAATAAATATTTACTTTAATAAAAGTATACAATTCATCTGTATAAGTACAAAATTCATATTATGTTTCGAAATATTGAAAAACGAAAACAAAAAAAAAATTTTTTTTAAATAAAATAAATGCTTTAAAAATATAAGAAATTATTTTGTCTCAACGGAAAAAACAAAAAAAAAATTCCTTACTCATGCGAATGTGCTTTTCTTCTATACAGTTATTTGTAAAGTATAAAATACATATTTTACGCAAGCATTTATCAACATAAAATTTATAAATTTTTATGAGTTTGTTTATGTTCATAATAAGTTAACAAAATACTAAAGCGTGCCGCCGTTTTACTTTCAAATAAACTTCCCTGATACATGGTCAGTTTCAAATTATTCAAATGTAAAAACATTTTCTTTAGATTTTCGACATTATTATTATGTATACAGTGGCTAAAGCCAGACCAGAAGTTAATTTATACCGACAACAACGATAAAATTAAAAGTATAAATCAAATTTTGTGTTGAATGTCGACATTCATAGTAGTGGTAAAAGTAAAGGCATATCATTTTATTTCACTAACAGAAAATGATGAAATTTTATTACAAAATGTTATCTAATGATTCAAAATTGAAAATTAGTTTGTCAGGGAAGTGATAAAAATGTTCTGCTCTAAGGCTGAGACATATCAAAACCAAGAAATTTCATTCGTATTTAATTAAATTCGCTACGAATGATCATTAAATAATTATCGTTTATCAAGGGTATTTTTCTTTTTACAAAATCTAAAGTCAGCTTTGAAGCCAACCAGCAACGAAACATAGTTTTGATTTATCTCGGCATTAATACAACAGTGAACAGTCACAGTTCAGAATCTAAATATTACAAAATTATTACTTTTTTTTTTTTTTTTAATTTAAAATGTTCTCAAAATCAAAATTAACCAAAATAAAAAAATTATAAATCAATGTTTATGATTTGTTGCTTATTAATTATAGGTATGTATGAATATAGAGACTGTATTTACTATAGATATGTTTATTTCTTCTTTTAGAAAAACCTTCAAATTTGCGAATTTCTTCAATATGGAAATAAATACATATATATAATTCTTAAAATAATTTATAACATTAATAATAATCAACATGCTTACTTTAAAAAGTGAAAATAATTTTACAATTTATTGTGAAAAAATAAAAACAGTGTCCTTAAAGATTTTTTTATTATTATTATTTTTTTTTTTAAATTTACATATTGTATGTATATATTTTTTTAATTTTTGTAAATATACAGACCTAGTATAATGAAATGTGTTTTAAATAAAAGTTTTATCATGCGATGAAATACAAAAAATATGTGCATTTTTAAAGAATTCAATTTAATTAGCTCTGTCTGATAATTACGAATATTATATTTTTCTAGGATTTGTTATTAATAATTATAAAACTAAAAATAAAATAAAATAAAAAAAAAGAAATAATAATGTATAGATGAACGAAAACATGTATGTATTTTTTTTCTTGAATTTTTATCAGAAAAAAATTTCAATATGTACATCTTTTCACTTGTATGTGAATTCGATGTTCAATACATTTTTGTATGTATACGAAGAAACAAAATAATTATATAATATATTATGTATATGTACTTAAAAACTTTAATATTATTTAAAACAAATCACCAAAATGTTTTTGTGATAGAAAATATGTATATAAAAGACAATAATTTGTTAAATGAGAGATACTGGTATTCGGGTAGTTAAAGGTAGAATGATCATTAAAAGCAATTTACATAATTTGTAGTTTATGAGAGAATATAGAAGTTAAACGCATTTTACGCATACTCACATACACACACATAGTAAATATTTTTCAAGATAAAAATAACATTTTGGTAACTAAAATTTTTCCCTTTTTTTTTTCTTCTTCAAATTTGATTATAAAAGAAATTTTTTATACAAAAGAAAAAGAAAAAATTGGTAAACAAACCGGACTGATATATTTGTAATATATGTACTTTTAAAATCCATCATTTCCTTCGTGTAGTATAGGAACATGTTTATGGATTTTGTTTATAAATATTTACCCAAGTTTTAGATTTTGTCCTTGTTGGCTGGCACGAACTCCCTCTTCACCCAATAGCTGAACTTGTTCTTCTTCTTTTTGGGAGTCAGCCATCTGTTGATAACGTGAAGTTCTAGTTAGGCTTAACGTCGGCGCTGCCTGGCAACACAACCGAAAAAATCAAAACAAAAAACGAAAAACGAAAAACGAAAAAAAACGAAAAACAAAAAACAAAAAAAAAATGGCAAACGAAAAACTCCTAATATGTATACAAAACAGTATTCATGTTTATCAGAAGATAAAATTTACATAATCTGATAATTCGTTTGTGCGATAGTAGTACAAGTACGTGTACATAAGTAGACGAGTACTTCACTGATATTTACTTTTTTCTGTAAATATTTTTTTTTTACTTTTTTACTTTTTAATATGCATTTCAAATAACGTTTAAGACGTTTTATACAATATTTTCTTTTTAATTTATTCAGTTCGATAAACAAGTAAAAACAATTTTTTTTTCTTATAAAAATGTAAAAGAAAAATTCCAAAAAACACATAAATAGATACTAATAATTATTATTAATTCATCTCATCCACAAAAATAATAAACAATATATTTTTTTTTTACTTTCTTTTCTTTAACATTTCAATAAAATATACATATAATTATAGTATCCTAACGAAATTAGTGTATAAAATAATTTTGTAAGCAAAAATAAGCAGAAATATAATTCACATGTTTAATATAGACACATATCATATTTCAAGAACAAAAACAAAAACAAAACAAAAAATAATTAATTATTATTGTAATTTATAATCTAGCATTCAAAAAAAAAAAAAAAAAAAAAATTGTTTTTTCTTTTATTTTTTGATTTAATTTTTTTTAAATTTTTACTTTGGACATTAAATTTTAAAATAAAAAAAAATTATTATTTCTTAAATGTTTCAAACAGAAAACAAATCAACAATAACAATAACAATAACAACAACAACAGCAACAGCAGCAACAGTAATCAAATAATAAATAATTGAAAATGAATGAATGCATTGCACAAGAAAAAAAAATTTTTTTCATAATTTATGCACATCATGTATGTATGTGTATATGTATATGTATGTACGCTATATATACTACATATATATTATAAAAAAAATTCCATGTTATTTGGAAAAAAAAAAATTTGATTCATTTTTACATTGAAGAGATTTTATCATGCATTCTAAAATATAAATTATGAAATATACATATGTATGTATGTATGTACAAAATTAAATTTTAATAAAATAAAAATTATAACAATAATAATAATAATAATATAACAAAAAAATATATATATATATAGTATTTATAATGTATTGTATAGTTTCAGTTTGGGTGAATTTCAAAACGCCTCAAAAATGTGTTGTGATACGGCATCAAAACATAGTCGTGATGCACAAAGTTTTAAAACAGCATTAATACTTCGCATCGATATTGAAGTTCTACAACTTTCGACATTTTGAAACGAATTTGTTGCTTTGTTTTGCTTAATTCATTCACTACACTAAATCAAAAAAAAGGTGAAACAATTTTCTAATAAAATTAAACAATATCAGAATGGATATATTTTATATCCATTTTCGAATGAACAAAAACCATTTTTTTCTCTCCATTTTTTTTTTTTTTGGAATTTGTCATTAATATTAAAACACTATAGACATTATAAATTCAATTTATCATCATAAAAGTACAAAATATTTTTGTTTAAAACAAACTGACCTTTGATTCCATATAACAAAGTTCATATAAAAATAAATCATTGAAATGATATTGAGAAAAAAAAATCTATTCAAATATATTTTGCATCATAAAAATTCACGATGCGTGTAGATTGCTTGACAGATACGTATCAGATGCATTCACAATGAGTTTTTAAACTGTAGACATTGTTATCGATTTAAGTGTTATCGTTTTTAAACTTTTGATTATGCATCGAGGTGGTCTATAAACGTTTTGAAACTCACTCACTCTTATTTCCAATTTTTCTAAACAAAAATATTTTATTAAAATGTATTTTTATTCATTTAATATAAATTGAAAAAAAAAAAAAAAAAAACTCTTTTCAAGATTATTATGTATTTATGTATGTAATATTCGCGTTTTTGATTTAAGGATCTTTTAAATTAATTTCAATTATGTAAAAATGCACATAAATTTTGTAAAAATATTTACTTTACATTTATATATATGAATTAAAATAATATGAATGAAATTATACAAATTTGAAAATGAAAATTATTATATAAATATATGTATATGGAAATGATCACTCAAAAAATTATATCAGGATATTGTGATATTATTATTATCTTTTTATATTATTGTATGTACAAATAATTTTTACAAAACAAAAAAAATGAAAAAAAAATAGGTACATAACACGTTAATGTGATTTTTGTGTTTTTTTTTTTAGAAAGAAAAAAAAAAGATAATTTTAACCGAATAATGATTAAAAGTTTTAAAATAGATTTATTTTTATCGAATAATTCATATACTTATTGAATTATCGATTAATGAATTGTGAAAATTATTAAATTTATTACGAAATAAATACATATATAAATAATATGTAAATGTGTATGTGTGTGCATATACATTGTAATACACACGCAAAAATTAATCTAAAATAAATTCAAATTAAATTGAATTAATCGCGATTTTCATTAATTATATTCTATATTATATACAATATATATTATATATATACATATATACATATATTTTAATTTTTTGAATTTATTTAATTTCATTTTCATGTATAATATTATTGTATCTACATTTATGTATGCTAAGTAATATTCTATATTATAATAATTTTTTTTATTGAGGGTGTTGAAAATTATTTTATCTAAATTATATTAAATTTATTAAAACACACAAAAAAAAAAAAAAAAAAAAAAAACAAAAAACAAATAAATAAATAAATAAAGAAAAATAAACGAAATGTTATATATGCATGCGTGTATAGAAAATTCGTTTATTTTTGTATTGTGTAATTTTAAATAATTAAATTTAAAATACATTATAGGTATATAAAAATATACACATATATACTACAAATTAGTAATATATACATATATATGTATGTATGTATAAACATATTAGAAAATTGTAAAAATAAAAAAAAAAAACTTTGTAGATATGAATAAAAATAATAAGAATTCCAAAATGTTTTTTTTTTTTTTTTTGAATAAATTTAGAGATGCATACAAAGATAATTAATTAATTAATTTAAAAAAAGAAATTACATGATAAATTTATTAATTATTAATCTTAGATAATACAACAGAATATAGATTTAAAAAAAAAAAAAAAGAATACATATCTAATTCAACTGTAAAATCATATGTAATAATTGTGTTTGAATTTAAATGAAAATTTCTAATACGTTTTATATAAAAAATGTATGGATAATATATAATTTATAAAATTTAAAACAATTTACATATAAATACAAGTGGATTCGACTTATCTACCAATTTTATATATAAAATTTTACGAATATTTATTGATTTATTTATTTTTATTATTATTTTTTTTTATTTTTCAAAAAGGCATTAACTACTCTACTTTAAAAAGAAAATCATTTTTATTTTTATTTTTTTTTTATTATAGTACTGGTACATACGTAAGTACATTTATACATACTAGAAAAATTCGAATAGAATCGTTTTTTTAAAACTAAAATTAAAACAAAAAAAAAAAAGACCTCCCGATATGTTTAAAAGAAATATATTAATCGTTAATAGAGTTTTTCGTAGATAGAAAATAATAATGATAATTATAATTAATTATAATGAACGAAATTATTTCAGTTGTGTTGACAAGACTTTTATAATTACATATTTTTACATATATATTTATAATATCAATAAATATAAATATTGAAAAATAAATTTTTTTTTTATCATATTTCTACTGTATATATATATTTATATATTCATATGTTGTCATATCTACAAAATTCTATACATTTAATTAAACTAAATGTTAATTTAATTTAGTTTAGAAAATGCCAAGAATAATAATATTCATAGAAGAAACTTTTCATTAATATGTGGAGAATTATAATTATGTATGTATCTATTTTAAAAACAAAAAAATTTTGCTGCTCTATTTAAATTAAAAAAAAATTTTTTTTTTAATCAAAATAATGAAGTCATCAAATTAGATTTTTATTATACAAAATCAACAATTTTTATTCATGTTCGAATTGAAATTACAATCATGTGTAAGTACATAATTACATGCATAAAATTTATAATAATTTTTATTTATTTATTTTGTATGTTACTTTTTAATAATTTTTTTCTGTGGAACTGATACAAAATTTGTTTTTGAATTTACAAATAATGAATTATTAAATTGATTTCTGTCAATATTTTTTGGTTTTTTGATTAATATTTTAAGAGACTTTCCAACATTAATTGAAAAACAAATACCAATTAGAAATAATGTTGTTGAAATTTCAATGAATGATCGAAGAAAAGCAATTGCTTGTTTTTGAAACATTTCAGTTGATATTATTGCTAGAAATTTTAGAAAAAATTCCCATACAATCTATACAAAAAAAAAAAAAACAAAAATTATATTACAATGTAAATTATTGAATATCTTTTAGAAGAAAATATAACATGAACTGTATATATGTGTTTGTTCCTTACAATAAAATATTTTTCATAATGCTTCTTTAATGCAGCTAACATTTTACTTAGATTAATTTATTAACAAAATGAAATATTTGAAAAAGAAATTTTAATTTGTAAAAATTTATAAAAAAAAAAATATCTGTGCACTAAAATAAATTTGATTGCAATCTATAATGTTGTTGGCGAAAAATTGAATAAAATTTTTTTTTAAATAAAATTCATTGCCGTCTTAAAAAGCGAAATTATTGACAGTAATTAAAATATACGCATGATTAAAATCCTTAGAATGTTTGTATCATTCGTAAGGAACATAATACAATGTAATTATGATGACATACTATAAACGCGGAAAATCAAAACAGAACTGAGGACAGCTATAAAATGCAATTACATAATTCGATTAATTCCTTTCACTTATTTCCACTTTTTTTAGCGAAAAGTTTCATTCTGTTTTTATAAATTATTTTTTTTTTTTTTTTTTTTTTTTTTTTGAAAAATGTCTGTAGGAAGATATATGCATATAATAAAATACAAACATAAAAAGCACATAAAAACAGAAAATACAAAAATATAATAAGAAAATAAAAATGTAAAAATTTAAGGAATCAATGAAATCAATTGAAATATATGAAGATGTTATAAATGAATCAATTATATTAATTAATGTACATACTACTAAAATTAAAACAAATTCAACTTACCTCATCGAAAAAAACTTGAGTTTTTCTTAAAATATGTTTAAGTTCCGTTAATTCTAAAAAATTACGTTTCAATGCTTCTGCATTTTGATTAACTTCACGTAATTCATTTTCCAATTTTTCAAATGTTGCCTATTTAATTATATACAAAAAAAAAAAAAAAAAAAAATTATTTCAATTTTAATAAATTATGTTATAAATTTTATGATTATTATAATTATTTTTATTACTTCAAGATCAATCATTTCTCTCGGTTGCGGAGCTTCTGGACTTTCAATTAAATCTGGCATTGAAATACCATCTTTTTTTATTTCCTTCTCTAAATAGCGAAGTTTTCGTTCCATTTCATCACATCTTCGCACTTCATTAACGAATTTACGTTGAAATGCATTCACATCAGGATTTAACTGTAAATGAATATAACAAATATACAATATATGTATTATTGTAATTAAAATGTGTACTTGTATCCGTTTGTAATACATACATCTCTAAATTGTACAAGTCCTAATTCTCCCAATTCAGATACGCATGCATATGCGGCTTCACTCTGTAGGAAAAGTTGACATAAAGTCATTTCCTCACTTCTGAATAACGACCCCATATCAAAGTCGTCGTCGTCGATTTTAAAATTATAAATAATAAATATGTATACAAATCTGGTGCTGGAAAGAAAAAATAAAAATAAAAATTAGGTATTTTAAATTTTTAACATGTTTAAACCTTATAAGAGAATGCACTTAAATTATTTTATCATTAAATTGTACATATTCAGTTAAAATTTAAAAAAATTTTTATTTTTTATTCAAAGTTACCTATAATTTTTTAAGGCTGAATGATAGCAAAATCAATTAAAATGAAACCTTCAATTAATTACATTACACATAGAATGAAAATGTAACATAAATGTACATAATATAATAATACCTATATACGAACGAGTACATACATACATATGTATATTAATTTTGAAAACCAATAAAAACCAAAATTTACAGCAAATCATATTATATATACACTGATACACATAATATACTATATATGTGATGAATCAAAGTACCAATATGTATGAATTACATTATTACATATTTGATTATAAATCTTTATACATACGTACTATTAATAACTTGATATAAATTATTATATTTATATATTGTACATAATATAAATTATATATAATAATTTATTACATATATAAATTTATGTATGTACTTGATATTCACATGTCATTTTGTTCTCATTTTTTTGCAATCAATAAATTTTTCTTTTTTTTTTTTTTTTCATAAAACATAAAACTAATCTAAAATTATAATTAACCAGATATAATGTTCAGGATTATTTTTCAAAGAAATATTTGATAATTTTTAATTATTTAAAATTAATGATGTTAATATTTTTTTAATCTCTTCATTCATGTAATTTGAATTAAGAGATGAAAAATCAATAATTTCCGATTTCTGGAAATCCACCCCCATCACTTTTATATTTTTTATAATAATTTTTACATTCATGCATATATTTGAAAATATTAATTTTATAATTATAATTATTTTTTTAGAACAATTTTAATATACTATGTATATGAAATTATTTTTAAACAAAAATTAAAGAAAATTACTTACATTGAAGAATAAATTAATGAGAGAAAAAACTGTAAAACGCAAACTTTCTTTTTTACCAAGCAAAGCAAAGCAAATATCAATATGTATATCTATTTTATTTCAGACAAAATTAGTAAAAACGTAACAATAGATTCAATGAAATGAACTGTCATTTAGATACGGTACGGTCCGTCGTCAATTCGTCATGTCATACACATCATACGCACATATGTACGTACGTACTCGCATACTTGCACCTTGCATATTGCATTAGATTAGCATTGCTGGATTGCTGCAAGTCCAAACACAAAATTCACATCCAATCAAATTTAAAATTCCATCATTCACAGTCAAAATTATCATAATTGTTTTATATTCTTACAGACTACAGCGCTACCGGAAACTATTATTGTGTTTAAATTATTGAAATTAAATTCAAAGATAATGCAGTCTTTGGAAATAATTCATTGCAGCTAATATGTATGTTGTGTGTGTATGTATGGGTTTTCATCTAATTATCGATTAATGAGAAAATCCAATTCATTTTTCAATTTTATTAAAACAACAAAAACATTTAAAAATCGTTATTTATCTTTATGTTTTAAGGTGATTTATACACTTCTAATACATATCATTATAATTAAAATTAAATTTATTGTATGTAATCAAAAAAATTCACTTAAATCTAGATATAGAAAAAATTAAATTCAAATATGAAAATGAAACTTAATATTAATTTATATATTATGCATATGAAATGAAAGTAAGTTTATACAGTTTTAACTGAATTATTATCAAACTTCTTAAATATTCAATCCCACGAACTTTCTTCTTCTTCTACATCCATATTACTATTACAAGTTGTTTGTGTTTGTGTCTCTTTGCATGTGTTTTCATTATCATTATCTAATGAATTACTATCATTGCTATCATCATCCGTTTCTTCTTCTATTAGAATTAAATCATTTTCTATTTTATATCCGTTATCTAATAAAACTGATTTAAGTTCATCTTTACTTATTGTAAGATGATGAGTAAAATCAAAAATTTTTTCAATTGGAATCTGATAGATATTTTTTTCTATATTCCAATAAAGATCATTCATTCCTCTGTATCTTTCAATGTGATATTTTGCTTCTTCAAGGATTTTTTCTTCGTAACTTCTATTATCTTCATTATATGGAAATTCTACAGAAAATATTAACTTATATTCATCATTGTCTTTAATATTTGTAAGTGATGAAGAATTTTCAGCTTTATCTAAAAGGCTTAAACCTAAAATATCTTTTCGAACAAACACCGCCATCTGACTTACACGACCATATTGACGTTCTGCCGGTGGTCCTTTACCTATACCTGTTATAGACACCGTATAATTTCGAAATCTTCGGCATATATTATTGCACCAATCTTTAAATTGTGATCTTGTCCATTCAAATTTATGATCATAATGTCGAAATCCATTTTCTGAATTTAATTTAAATAGGACATTAAATTCGACATTTGGCGTTGTAATAATTACTAGTTTTGGTCTAATAAAACCAAAAATATTAAATGGAAGCCCTTCAAATGCATCTGGATAGAGATGTTCTATTAATTCAACTGCAATTACAGCATCTGTATTTTTAATGCAATTTACTGGTGCATCTACGCTACCTTTATATACATCGACTCTTAAGGGACGTTTACGACGACCAATATAATCTGACAATAATGGTCTAGCTCTTTGTGTGTTCGATTTTAAAATATCTTCGTCTATATCAATTTCTAAAATGTGTTCGATGCCTTCATTTCTTTTCAATAATGTTAATAATTTCATTTCCGAACAACCAAAGTCTATAACTTTTTTTATATTTTCTTGCCAGTACTCATGTTGAAGAACTTTTATAACAGCTGCATATCGTTGCTCGTAAACAGGTGGATCAAATTTTATTTCACCATTTCTATCATAATATGATACCGCTTTTAGAGTTAATATTTTATTCAAATCGAATTCAAGCATTTTAAATTTTTATCTTCGATTTGATCGATTCAAATTTTCAATTATTTAAAGTGTTAATATTAAATTCTTTATGCTTTTTACTTTCTACATTTTAGTTTCACTGAAAAAAATAAAAAAAAAAAAATGTTTGATTTTCTTAATATAAAATTTACATACTTTTAAAAATTTTTGATTAATTTTAAAATTATTTGCAATGGAAAATGAAAATGTGTTAAAAATTTTTAAAATAATTAGGAAAATAATGAGTCAAATAAAGGAAGATATTGAATGGAGGATAAGGAGAAATGATATAATTTTTTAAAAAAATAATTTTCGAAAAAATTCTTGAAGATCGGAATAAGAATGGAAAAGATAGAAAGGCCGTCAATTAGCCTGAATGGAAAAGGTAAAGTTCATCTTGGAATTTAATTTTGAACGAAAAAGATGATAATTCTAAATTAAAATACATATGTTTGAAGTTATTTATTAGAAAATTTATTTATTTATTTACTTTGTATATTTTCAATAGTATAATTATCTTTTTTTTTTTGTTGAGAAATACGATTTAATTTAATATAAATTTTGAAAAATTTGAAAATAAAATAGAAAAATAAATAATTTTTAAGTTATATATTTAATTAATTGCTTTACATAAATATATAATTACATAAATATGAATAAGAAATTACTATATATCAATTTTTACATAATAATTTTTCTCTTGAAGGAGTTAAACGAAATATGGGCCATTTTGACGGATTTTTACTAAGATAATTTTTACAAAAACTTGGTGGTTTCACAAAATCTGGTAATTTCGGTATGTTATTTAATGAAAGAGTTGTCTGAGATTTTTTATAATGAAACAAATTCATTTCATATTCTCTCCATTCATAATAAAATTCATCATAGTATTCTTTTCCTAATTTTGATCTTGTTTTATATATTACATTTTTATTATTTGTATCTTTTTTTTCTATTTCTTTGGTTTCTTCTACTACCTCATCAATTGTTTCAATACCACATTCGATCTTTTTATTTGAAATATGAACTTTATCAATTTTGTATTTGTTTAAATTGTTTTTTAGATTTATAAATATTCGCTTTTTTTTGTTGCGTCTTTTCATTGAAAGTCTTTTAATTAAATTATGAAGTGATATAATTTGTAATTTGACTTCATAGATCCGAGAATTCAAATTATTCAAACATGTTGATGATATACTTTCAGTTTCTTCGCAAATTAAATTATTATCATTTTTATCACATTTTTCTAAGACGTTATGCGATGGATGGAATACTTTCAATGACTCATTTTTTTCACAATGTTCATTATCAACCCAAATAACACTATCTTTGGTATTTTCTAATGTACTTATCGATGAATTCTCATCGTCACATGTTGGTTGATCTATACTTCTTGAAGAATCATAATCATTTTGCTTGTTTTCTTGAGATTGATATGTAAATGCTGAACTAAATATATCATCATTTATACTATCTGATAAATAAAAATTTGGTGCAACTTCACTTATTGATCTACCAATTAATCCAACTGTATTTCTATGGCATAAATGTTGTAATTCAAATATTTCTGATCGTTTTACAAATAAATTTGATAAATGTAAATTTTCTATGAATAATTTAATTTCTTTTCGAATAATATTGTTCAAATCCTCCTTGCTGAAAATAATTTTTTTTTCTGGGGGATCTTGTTCATTATATTTATCTAACATACGTACAGAAGAGTTTTTAGTACTTGGTAATTTTTGTGTATTTTGCAGAATTGCATCCATATTTTCTTCTAATTTTTCTGATAATGATATCGAATCGAAATTTTCACAATAATTTAAGGTACGATTTTCGATTTTACAAAATTCTCCAGAATATTTATCCATGATGGGTAACATTTAATTTATAACTTCAAATTTCTGTTTCTTATACAAAAAATTGCTACACTTCAAAAAATTATTTTTTAAATTGAAATATTTATAAATCAAATGCAAATATTTTTCAATGCTTTTTAGAATGAACAAAAAAAAAAAAAAAAAAAAAAATAAATAAATAAAAAATTATTTCAGTGAATTAAGATAACTTTATTTTCATTTATTTTAATCTACATAATCGCCATTTAAGCTTTGTAATGCCATTTCAAAAACGCCTTCTCTTGTTAATGCTCCTCCAATATAGCCAGTTGAATGACAAAAGTTAGCATCTTTAATACCACTAATTTCAGCAATTTTTTCACCGCTACAACCTCTCCAATCTTTATGTAAAAATTTTTTACAAATAAAACTAGACGGTTCATTTGGAACACACATCACCCGCCAATCATTTTCACCGCCATAAAATAATACATATCTAATTTTTTTAGCTACTTCATATTCCTTTTCTAAATCAAAGAAATGTTCTTTCCATGGGCAACATACAGACAATTCCATTATTGCGCCAGTTTCATGAATATTTACCGCATTTTCAATGGCACTTTTTACAATATCTCTTGCAGGTAGCCAAACAGTTGCATAACCAATTATTCTATCTTTAAACTCATCACCAACTATTTGTTCCCCTTTTTTAAACTGAGCCATTATGTCAACATTTTCTTTACAATTCCATGATGGATATAAATTACCAATACGAGAACTTAAATCCGTTGTTATTTTGTATCGTTGTTCACCATCACAAATTGGTATTCCATTATCGATTGCGTCAATTTCTCTAATGAAATTCTCATAGACTTTTTTATATAATTGACATAGTGAATTTTTCGGAAGAGTTATATCTTTTTCATTTTTCAAAATATTCTTAATAACTTGTTCTCCAAAATACGTATAAATTAATCCAGCAGAACTGAGTCTAGAGAAACAAAATAATTTTTTAACAACATAAAATTTCATATACATATACAATTATATTGTTTATTAATACGCTAATACTAAGTGTAAGTACCTAATATTGTAATTCAATCCTAATTCTGGTCTTAAAGTGCTCATTGTTTCGGTAAAATTACCCTGATGATGATCAAATTTATTTTCACTAGCATTAAATTCTCGACCGACATCGACTAAAATATCACACGTTTTAAGAATATTTAAATCTCGACTTCTTATTATTTCTGCGTTTTTATATTCATCTAGCTGATGTAGCATATAACAAGCCAAAATTTCATCGCAGTGAAAATTACCATCATGTGTTCCAATAATTTTTGGCATTTTTGATTTTTTATTTTCCATTAAACTGCTATAAAAATTAACTTTAACTTATCTGTTTAAATATACATATATTTTTCATAAAAATTTATAAATAAATGAATAATAAAAAATGAATTTATGATATTAAATTCAATTTCAATACATTTTATGTGTATCTTTTCATTATTCAGCTTCAGAGATATTAATATAAAACATGTGGTAATGGTGGTAATTGACAATTCGCATTCATATTTATTTCTTAAAGATTTTTATTTATATATTTTAAAAATTAATATACTTACATATGTCGATAATTCTTCAAAATTTTCAATTTATGGATGTTTGTTGATCGTAAAAATGAAATCATTCAAGTCAAGATAAAGTAATACCAAAATTCAAAATAAATCAACACTTGGAACTTGGAATACAAAATAAATAAAACGTGAATGAATAGAAAATAGAATAATAGATACGACACGAGTCTGCCTGCAACTGCAAACTGCAATGAATGCGATAATGCGAATGGTTGGTTGTTGGTTCTTGGTTGGTTGGTGTTGCTGTTGAACGGATACCAAACCAAACAAACAAATTATAAAACATACCGCATACCCGAACCCGAACCCTACCTACCAAAGGCCAAAACCAAACGACCAAACCTTAACTTAACCTCTAAACTAGTAATGTGATGTTATTTTAACTGTTTTGTCGTTTTTGTTTATAAAAACATTACTTTCAGACTTTCAGTGACTTTCAGTTTCATATAAAACCCATCATACGCTCATCAAAACCTGTAAAATTAATTAACTGAAACGAAAACAATTTTGTTCACACCAATCCAATACCCAACAAAACAACCCACCATTCGCATTCGCATTCACCAATACTATCTTTTGAAGTTTTGTTTATACAAAACTAACTATCAAACACTGAACACATAAAACAAATCTGAAACCATTCTAGATATTTTGTCTTAAGTAATTCAAATCAAAATTATAAAGAAGAAGATTTAAAAAAAACTTTACCACCATATGATATGTGTATAATTATAATAGATTGGATTGTATTTGTATATTGTTATTGTATATATTTTTCATTCACTGTCACGGCATATTCACTGTATTCAATTCACTATTCAATTCATTTCATTGTCACATAAAGCTATAACCTAAATAGACGTGACGAAACGAAACGAAACGAAACGATACCTACGATAGTACTGTGGTACATAGAACTAGCCTAAATGGACGTGTTCTTACGTTCGTTCAATTTCGATAAGTTTAAATGTCAAATAGACGAAACGAGACGAAACGGATAGTGCCGTAGCGGTCGTACATTTTATCGTTTCTACTCGTTTCATACACATTTCTATTCGTTTCTACTCAATACTCATACACAATTTTATTCGTTTCGAATCGTTTCTATTTGGGGCAAATTGTCAAACTGACGAAACGAGTATTTACGTTCAGCAAGACCCTAAATAGACGTGACGGAACGAAAGAAATTAAACGAACGTAAATACTCGTTTCGTCAGTTTGACAATTTGCCCCAAATAGAAACGATTCGAAACGAATAAAATTATGTATGAGTATTGAGTAGAAGTAGAAGCGAATAGAAATGTGTATGAAACGAGTAGAAACGATAAAATGTACGACCGCTACGGCACTATCCGTTTCGTCACGTTTCGTCTATTTGACATTTAAACTTATCGAAATTGAACGAACGTAAGAACACGTCCATTTAGGCTAGTTCTATGTACCACAGTACTATCGTAGGTATCGTTTCGTTTCGTTTCGTTTCGTCACGTCTATTTAGGTTATAGCTTTCGTTTAATTTCTTTCGTCCCGTCACGTCTATTTAGGGTCTTGCTTAACACATTTTTAATTTATGTGCGGTGTGGGTGTACGTTTACATTTGCATTTGCTTGCATAAATATTAAATAAAACCAATTATTGTGATAATAAATGATAGTGCATTGAATTAATTGAGTTTTACTAGATTAGTGAATATATTTGTTATTTATCTTTTCAGTTTAATTTAAAGTAATATTTATTATTAATTTTGTAAATATGGAAACTGACCAAGTAAGTAATAATCATATTTCACAGGATGCAGATAATAATTCGGAGAATACTCAACAAGAAAAATCAAAATGTGACGAAAAAAATGGAAATTGTTATTGGTAATTAATCTGAGAACAATATTTTTATATATTAATATCCATTTCTCAATGTTTGAAATACTTTTAAAGATTTAGATAAATGAAATTCTTTTACTGTAATGTATATATTTTTTTAATCTATATTTTGAAAAAAAAGGCGGGAAAATTATTTAAAACAAAATTTATAATTATTACTTGTGATATTTGAATATAGATTTAAATAAAACAGATTTTTATTTTTTAAAATTTTTATACTTTTATATATATGTACACATATAGTGGAAAAGAACGAAATTTAAATATTGTCGAATTATTATGCGCCAATTGTACCAGATGGTATCATGAATCATGTATAAGTTATCAACTAGGAAAACTAGTCCCTTTTGTAACTAGTTATGTTTTCATTTGTAAAAATTGTTCTCCAAGTGGATTAGAAAGTTTCCGAAAAAGTCAAGCATGTAATTATTATTTATTGATTTTAAATATTTTTGTTTTTAAAATTAATTATTAAATATTTTATCAATAGCAATACCTCAAATGTGTGTAACTGCCATTGCTAATATGCAACAAAATGCAATAAAAGATGGTAAGGAGAAATTACTTTTTAGCAAAGATAAAGATATAATACCGTATATAGAACAATATTGGGAAGCAATGACAACGATGCCTCGAAGAGTTACTCAATCATGGTAATCTAATCAAATGAAAAATAATTTTCAAATAAAATGCAATGAAAATGAAATAATATTTTTGTATTGTACTGTTACTGTTATTAAAGGTATGCAACAGTTCAAAGAGCTTTAGTTAAAGATATACAAACAATTTTTACTTATGAAGAATCTACCGAACACGGGCAGATGTTTGGTTTAACTGCAACCGATTTAACTCAAATCAAACCAAATTATGATGCAATGATTAAGGGTGGAATTTTACGATTGACTGACGATGGTTATACTCAAGGTAAAAATAAATTTAAATAGGTATATTAATGTGATATTTTTAATGTTGATAATTTTGAAATTAATAAATAATAATTATTTTTATAACTAAAATTTACTGGTACATATTATATGTACATGTATATTCTAATTTAATTTTAACTTTTTTCTCTCTCTTCTACGCCTATACGGTAGCGGTATGCGTGCGTATGCGCTTGATTTAGTATACATAGAATACACATTTTTGTATTTATATGCTTTTGAAAAAAAAAAAAAACTTTCATACTAAATTTTCTTTTTCTTTTTTAAAAAATACATACTATATGCATGTACATACATACATTTATGTTTCCCTCTATGTGAAATATATATATACATATATATTTGATTATATACACACATCATGAAGTGTGTTGTGTAGTGTCTAGTGTGTACTCATTATTTTATTAGATTTTCTCAAATATATGTATATGTACCTACAATACAATATTGAAATTGAATACATATTGAACTTATCATTTCTTACAAAAATTGTACAAAAATAATATCAAAGTCATGGCGACAACTTTCATTTTATCTCATTTCACATAAAGTACAATAAATTTTAATTGATTTATGATTTTTATATGGTTGAAAATAATTATGTATAAATAAAAATAAACTCAGTGAATTAACAAATTAAATTATCTTTAATACATAGATATTATATGGTGTAATGCGATGTAATGTATCAATGTAAGTTTTTATAAAAATATAGAAATTAGTAATTAAAATAATTTAGATAAATAAATTCTATGTAACACAATTAAACAATTTAACATATAGATAAAGTGGTAAATATTACTGTACATAATTATTATCTAAAAAAATTGTAAGTGTATTGAAATTCGAATGGTGGTTGCGTTGGTTTTTCACTAATAAAAATTTATTATATTATGTATGTATGTACTTGTACATGATGTTCATTTTGGTAATATTATATTAACAAAAATTTAATATTATACCGTTAAATTATTTTATTTGCTTCATTAATTGAAAAAGATTATAATTTGAGAAAATGATAGAAAATATTTTTAGGTTAATAATTTTAATTAAAATTTTTTATTCATTTTATTATTATTATTAATTTTTTTTCAATAAAATAATTTACATATGTACATACCTTTGTCGCGTATATAAATTTTTCAGATTATAATTATTTAAAAACAAAAAAAAACCTTGAACCGTATTATTGCCTATAATAATGTATACTTATGTATGTACATGCATATGTATTTTCAATATAACATTTATAATTAAATCAATTTTTATTGAAGGACACAATCAACGCATTATACTCGTATATATATATTTTTAGAATGATTATTTTTTTATCATAATAATATATGCTTATATTCAAATGTATGTATGCATACAATTGTTTATGGATATAAATATGTATACAATATACAATCTACATTACATAAAAATATTCACATAATCTATATATATATATGTATATACATTAGTATGTGTATTCTACAATAAAAGTAATAATTTAATTGTTCTTGTTTTTTTTTTTGTATGTATGTATTTACTTATTTTATTTGCTTTGCATATAATATCACATGCACTGTTATTAGTCATAAATTTCTACTTACATATGAATCTGTATTATTAGACTATTTGCATTTGTATATATAGTTTATTAACTTTTCCTTTTTTTTTTAGTTCAATCAGTTCAATCTGACTAAATACCCTATTAGAGAAATAAATAGATAAATAATCGTTTATATAATTATACGTACATTAATAATGTTTGTTTAAATTGATAACAAATTAATTTTTTTTATATTATAACATTTATAATAAATTATATAAAAGTTCCACATACATAAAAAAATAATTATTTTACGCATAAACTTTTATTATAATAATAGTATTATTATTATATGTAATAATAATTAAGAGTATATTACCTCTACGAACGAATTTGTAAATAAAAAAAATGGATAATGATAATAATTCTTCACAAAATATAGGTAAAAACTACATTATAATCATAATTGATTAAATTTTTTAAAAAATTAAATTTTTTATATATACATACATATATATAACGTGAATAATTAAAATATTGATTTTAATAATTTAAAAAATTTTCCATTTGTAGTTTTAATCATAGAACATAGTACTTAATTTCTTGTACAAAGTCAATTTATACATACCCACGGATTGTAGAAATTTTCAAAATGTTGAGGACATAAAGTTACAAAAGATAACAAAAACAAAAAAACATTAAAATTGAAAAATAATTTTTTTTTTGTTCAATTAGGTAAAAAATGAAAAAATATTTAATTAGGTACATATGTTATGTAAACAAAAAATTATAAAGTATAATATTTAGAATAGAATATTTTATATTGGATAATCATAAAACATATGTACATAAATGTACGTGCATGTAATCATGTATTAGAAAAAAAATGACTAATTTTGTATAAAGCCGCTTCTACATTCAATGCAGTGACTTCAACTTCGACTTTGATTTAATGGATATGCATTAGTAGAACTTCTACATTCAATATTGACAGTATTGACAGCTACTTTTCTATTTATTGTGTGATTATTCAAAATTTATTCTCATTTCTCTTATATTGTGTTATGTTTATGATAAATGAGTTTAACCTGAATTTGATAAATTAAAATTTTTATTGATAATTATGAACAAAAAGAAAAACAAAGAAACATAAATTCTTTAATTGTATGGAATTATTTAAAATTGAAGAAAGCTCAATAATTATAAGCTTTCATCAGTGACGGGGGCGATAATGAAAATGTGAAAATATTTTACAGATTTTTGAAAAATAATTTTAGAGTTTCTATTTTTTCATCACTTAAACGTTTTACAATGATGTTGTCCTTTTCTATCTATAATATGAAACCAACTTTAACTTTTAGCTCCAATTTCCAAATATGTAGTGTAAATGATGGTGTAAATTGTAAATGCATCTGTAAACGTATAATTTTGTTTTCTCATTATATTTTCAATTATTTCAATTATTGCATTCATTTGTTTTGTTTGAAAATATTATATTTCGCTTGCAAAATGTCTATCTATTCTTTAGGTACATTTTCTTATTGAAGCATTTTAATTCACGTGAATTTGAAATAATTACATATTTATTTATAAAAATTTGAAAATGTAATGATTTTTATTTTTTATATTATGTTAGCTTCTCTTTCAAAAAATAGTCGGCAAAATAAAAGAAAAATAGTTGGTACTGAAACAGGAACAACAGGTAAAAAAGGACGACCTAGTTCTGATATAACTGCAAACGTAAAACTTCCAGCACATGGTTATCCATTAGAACATCCATTCAATAAGGATGGTTATCGTTATATATTGGCAGAACCAGATCCTCATGCACCATTTCGTCAAGAATTCGATGAAAGCTCTGACTGGGCAGGAAAACCAATTCCAGGTTGGCTATACCGTACGTTAACTCCAAACTCGGTATTATTAGCACTACATGATCGTGCACCTCAACTTAAAATATCTGAAGATAGACTGGCAGTAACTGGAGAAAAAGGTTATTGTATGGTGCGGGCTACTCATTGTAAGTTGTTGAAAACTAAACAAAAAAATGTTTGTATTTGTATAATTTTATAAAATTTTAGCTATTTGCCGAGGTAAATGGTATTTTGAAGCTACTATTGAAGAAATGCCAGAAGGATCAGCGACTAGATTAGGTTGGGGTCAAGAATATGGAAATTTACAAGCTCCACTAGGATATGACAAATTTGGATATTCATGGCGTTCAAGAAAAGGAACAAGATTCCATGAAAGTCATGGAAAACATTACAGCGAATCTTATGGTGAGGGTGATACATTAGGATTCCTTATTGATTTGCCAGAAACAGATTTTGGAAATTATCTTCCGAATACTTTTAAAGACAGAGTACGAATTTCATTCAAATATATAAGTATAAAATAAATTAATAAAAATTAAATTGATTTCATCATTTAACAGCCATTGGTAAAATTCAAGAGTCATTTATATTACGAGGATAAGGATAAAGTACAAGAAACTTTAAAAAGTCTGAAACCCTTACCAGGAAGTAAAATTATTTATTTTAAAAATGGTGAATCACAAGGTGTTGCGTTCACTGATATTTATGCTGGTTCATATTTTCCAACAATTTCAATACATAAAAATGCTACAGTCAGCCTGAATTTTGGTCCAAATTTCAAATATCCTGAAGTATTAACACAATTTAGTGCAAGAGGGGTGAGATTTTTCAATAATTTCTATTTGTACATATATACAAATTTTATCCTTTGTTTTTAGATGAATGAACGAGTAGAGGAATTTATTTCTGAACAAACAATGTCAGATCTTTTGTATTTGACTGAAAATGACGGTAGATTAAGATTAGATACATTTAATATATAAAATTAAATTATGATTTTATTTATAAGAAATTTGTAAAATTAAAATCAATTTCAAAAATATTTTTATTTTTATTCTATCAAACTTAATAACTTTAATATTTTACATTTGATATTGATTAATGTGTAAAAAGTAATTAATTTAGGTACATTCTTAACACTGAAAAAATATGAAAGATATCATTTATTCTTTAATTTAGAGGCACTGCGTGATAAACAACTTGAAAGCGTAGGATGAGTTGTGGCTGCGGAGACAGAACGACAATTATTATCGTATGAAGTTTTGTATGATTTAATTTCAGGTAGTAATACTGTTGTGGATTTTTCTGATCTTAATTTTCTTAATGAATTATTATTTTGCCTATTCAGTGGATGTGTAAAATGATTTATTGATGGATATATAGTTTTCATGATTGGAGGCATTCGTATAAAAGAAGCTGAGCTTGATGATTTTGCTGTAGTACCGTTTCTAGAATCTTGAAAATTTGATAGACCTATTGATTTTGATATTTGTGATAATTTTTTATTTATATTTGACTCTTTTGGATTGAAATTAGGTAAATGATTTAAATCTTTGGAATTATTTGTATTAGATCTCATTAAAAAATGCTTTCTGTGTAATACTGGAACTGAACTTATTCGTAGATTTTTTTCTAATTCAGCAATTAAGATTTTTTCTCTATTCTTTTCTTTTGACAAATCATCGTCCTCTAGATATCTCACTGTTTTTACCTTAAATATTTTTCCAAAATCTTTGCCAGGTAAAATTGATTTATTATTATTATTGTTATTATTATTCTGTTCTATTTCATTTAGTTTTTTTCCATTAACACGAAGATGTGGAAATGCTTGCCTCCATTCTAAAATTTCATTTGTAAGTTCAACTTCCTGTAATGGTAAATCTTCTTCCCCATAGAACATTCTTTCAATCCGTTCCCATTCCTGTTGATTTTGTTTAACGGCATCTTCTGCCCAAGGAATTGATCCGATACTGCTGCGATCATAGCTACTAGATGAAAATATCTCTTTAAAATCTGAATCCGAATCGATTGATGTACAGCTGCTTTCTTCATTATAGAAATGTTTTGATGACATAAGTGAACTATTATAATATTATACCACATAAAATAAAGTATTTATTTTATATGTGATTATACTAGATTTGTACATATATACATATCACTACACATCACATTTTTCACCAATTTTTATTTATTAAATTCTGAATTTTTTTGATGAGTTAGTACAGAATATTGCTAATAATTATAAGGAAAATTTTAAATAACTTGAAAAAATAAGAACGCAGTACCTATTCCTATTCTACCTAGACCTACAGCTGCAATAATCCAATAATAAATCTGAATATGTATTTTGACAATTCCTTTGGCAATTGGAATTTAGTGAAAAATAAAATAGTGATCGATATAAAATTAAAATTTTTGGATTTGACAAAATCGTAGTCATAGCAATAGCACCTTGTTTTGTGATACAAAATATTAGATACTTCATACTTCTTATATAGTCGATAATACATTACATAATACATAATATGAATACGATAGAAAATACAATACCATTACCGAATACCGACCATTGCCACCAATAACCCAATAATGTCATAATGATAACAACATTAACAACACTAGTTTTGGTTTCAATTTTTATCATCAACAAAATACTAACCTAACCTAATTCTAATTGTTTGTAAATCCTAACCATCCTAACCAAACCATCCTAACAATTTTACATGACTTTTCAATTCAAAATATAGATTGCGATAGATTGCAGAATGCAGATTACAGTATTGCAACAGAATACACAGAAATTTTATACGTAATATAAATATAATGAAATGTAGAGGTGTAGAGACTAGAGGTGGGCGATAGCGAATGATTTCAACAATCGATAGTTTGATAGTGAATGAATTCAACTATCGATAGTATCGAATGCGATAGTTTTTACTATCGAATAATTCGATAGTTTTAGCCTTTGTTATAAAATAATGACATATACCACCGTCACCGTCCCATTTCCCATTCCAATCGGCACGAAAATGGAACTATGTTATATGTTTATCACTTAATACGACATCCCTGTCCTTTTATTCTAAATCTGAAATGACATTTATCATTTTTGTTTTGATATAAAATTTAATTAAGAAAGACTTTTCTGCTTAAATTTTTAAATCAGTGTGGAATTCCGAAGAGTTTTGTTTTATTTTAACTTGAACTGGCTAAAATTAGAAGAACTATTTTTAATAATTTATTTCCGTTCTTTAAAATTATGATAAAATTTTGAAAAAAGTATAAATTTCCAACCATTTACAGATTTTTCAGTTTTGTTTATTTCAATGATATTAGTAGGTTATAATTTCAGCATTACATTGCTGTAATAGTTAAATTAAAAAATGTCAAATCCAGCAAATAAAATGTATGAAGAATGAAGAAAGAAGCTGATATTACACCGAACTGACAAACTGTCAGAAATTTGCTCATTTTCATGTCAGATATGTGTAATCACCATGACCGATGTAGACAAACGTCTGCCCTCGAAATCTGACACTCAAAGATTGCCATACGTCTTCCACACGTGTTACCTGCAATTTTTTTCATTTGAGAACTTTCAAAACTCATCTACCAAACTGGCAAGTGAATATTTTCAGATTCAGCAGATGGAATCTGACAAAAACTCTGCTACTTCCGTAATCAGTAAGACAAATACATATATGCCAGCAAAATAGTTATTCGAATGTTTTGAAAATATCGAATGTTTCGATAGTTTAATGTTTTAGTATTCGAATAAATGAAAATCATTCAACTATCGAATAATTCGATAGTTTTTATTCGCTATCGCCCACCTCTAGTAGAGACTCATATTTGTGGAGTAAGTGCATTAGGAAAATAAATTTTAAATATAAACTTGGACATGATTCATATTTTTTTGTTTTATATATGAAATGGTACGAATTGATTACCTAATTTGTTGATTTTTCATATTTTTTAGAATTATAGTAAACTTTTTCAGTCAAAAAAATGCCTATGGTGATTGGTGCAGGTTTAGGTGGTTTGACAGCTGCATATTATCTTGGAAAGCGTTGTTTAAATCCAATAACAGTATACGAATCTTCAAAACATTTAGGTGGGTGGATTCGTAGTGAAAATATAGAAAATGAAAATTTCATTTTTGAATATGGACCCAGAACAATCAGACCTAAAGGTCCAAATGCTCCGTTTACACTGGCTCTTATTGAAGAGCTAGGATTAAGTAATAAAATTCATCCAATTTTATCAACACATGCTGCTGCTAAAAAGCGAATGATTTACGTAAATGATAAACTTCATCTATTACCTAACAGTTTTATTGGATTATTTAAAAAACAACCACCGTTTTCAAAACCTCTAATTTTAGATATATTTCATGATCTTAAAGTAACAAAAATGCAAAAACGAATTGAAGATGAATCAATATATAATTTTATGGAGCGAAGGTTTGGAACTGAAATTGCAAAATATGCAATAAGTCCTCTTATATGTGGTATATGTGCAGGTGACGCTAAAGAAATAAGTGTCAGATTTTTAATGAATGATCTGTTTGAAAAAGAGCAAAAATATGGGGGAGTAATTAAAGGAATGGTTATGTCTAAATTTTTTGAAAAGAAAAACAAAAAACCTTTTTATTTAAAAGATATAGAATCAAACAATTTATTGAAAAAAGCAAAAGAAGAAAAATGGAGCATTTATTCATTAAAAGGTGGCCTTCAAACATTGCCGACTACCATTGCTAAACAAGCAATGGAAAAGGGCATTAATATACAAACCGATGCTGAATGTTTACAAATAAATTTTCATGGACATAAAGCAATTGCAAATATTAATGGCAATGATAGAGAAACAGATTATATTATATCTTCAATTCCAAGTTACAAATTGGGTTCGCTTTTGGAAAAACAACATCCTTTGCTAGCAAGTGAATTGAAAGCGATACCTTACGTAGATGTAGCAGTCGTTAATTTAAGATTTAGCACACCAAATCTTCTACAAGAAGAAGCATTTGGATTCTTGGTACCTCCTTCTGAAAAACTTCCAATTTTAGGTGTAATTTTTGATAGCTGTTGCTTTCAAATGAAAGATAACACTGTATTAACAGTTATGTTAGGCGGTAAATGGTTTGAAGAATACTTTGGACAGAATCCATCAAAACAATATATATTAGATATTGCACTTAAATATGTTAGAAATATATTGAAAATTCGCGTAGAACCAGCAAACTCAAAAGTGAATATTTTGCGGAAATGTATACCACAATATACTGTTGGCCATAGAGCTCGTGTTCAAAATATAAGAGATTATATAAGAAAAAATAATATGCCGCTTTCTGTTTGTGGGGCTGCATATGATGGTGTTGGAGTAAATGACGTCGTTTTCTCGGCAATAAATACTGTTTATTCGATTTTGGATAAAAATTAATAAAAAATAAAAATTTTATATAAAAAAAGTATCATTATTTTCATTACTTTTTCGTTATAATCTATTTATGCTTCGTTATTGAACAGAAATTTAAAATTATAATTTATTGGAATTCATTTTACTTTCCAAAACCTCCACGACAGTCAGGACTTGGCTCAACTTTGTATTCTGGATCCCATTGTGATGGAGTTTTTGCGACGATTGAAAGTGCATGTACAAAATCTCCCTCAAGTTTTTGTTTTACCAGATCATTAATCATACGATGTCTCTAAAAATGTAATTTGTTAATTAAGTAAATTTTATTTAATTATTATGGTAACGTATATTTAATCGATTATAATAATGTTACCTTTATCAGTGGAGTATTTTCAAATTTTTCTGATACAACTAAAACTTTGAAATGTGATTCGGTACCTTTTGGAACATTATGCATATAAGATTCGTTTATTACTTCTAAATGGATTGGATTAAGGTTATCCTTTAGTGTTTCTGTAATTGCTTTTTCTATTGGACCGGCCATTTTTGATAATTTGCGAATAAATACTTGAGGATATCTCCCTAATGTTAATGAATATGATTAGAATCAACAAAACACTATATTCAAATATTCAAAGATTCAAACTTTTTCTTACCTATTATTTGCAAACATTTAATAGTCGAAATATGCATCCGCCAAACCATCGTCAGCTGACTGTTGTTGAGTTCACTTCACTTGACATTAACACATATGTAAATATTTGAATTTTGAATTTTGTAATATAATATTGTAGTAGAAGAAATAAAAAATAAGTAGATTTTTTTTTATTACTTTAATGTTAGTTAACGATTTCCGGTAAAGTATGGTGCAATCAAAATGTACAAATTGGTATAATTTGGTTCGTGCATTTACTAATTAAAAGTAGGAAGTTAAAATTTTAAAATTAAGAATTTTTTAAAATAATAATGAAATATTCTTTTTTAACGTTTCATTAATTATTTAATATATTATACAATTTATTTATATTACAAATCGTGAATTGAATTTAAATTAATATTGTAAATTATCAATTTTAAGGGATTTTTATCAATGTAACTTTTCACATTTTATCCCTTTAATATGTATATATGTATATATGTGTTTAATTTAATTTAATAAGAATTTAGATTTTATAACATATTCAATAAATTATTCTCTGAGCGTGAAATAAAATTTTTAATTTTCCTTTTTTCACTTTCATAAAGCATATAATATACCGGCACACAATAGTGTATTTTTGTTTTTATTTTAATAAGAGCTTTCTTGTTGTACAAGAGAATAATTTTTGTTTTTTTTTTCGTACACAAGTTGATAAAAGTTTATATTTTAAAATACGAGTATGTATAATATTATATATAAGTATAATAATTATAAATTTTAAGAACTACTGCAATAGGAACACTGAAACTAAATTTTATCTATAGAATTATATAAAATGTTTAAAATTTAATTTATTTTTGAGTTTTTGGCATTCAAAATCACATATTATTATACATACATCAATATGAATATGTAATAAATGTATATACATATGCTATGTAAGTATATAACTGAAAAAAAAAAGAAAAAGGAAAATCAGACAAATTCTCTTTTCATGTGCTTATAATATTAATTTGAAATACATACATTTATTATCTAAAAATAAAATTTAAAGTAAAATAATTCAAATAAAAATATGATTATAAAATATATTTAACTAAAAACAAATTTTTTATTGAACATATTTTGTGATTATAAGTGCTTTTGTTTTTATTGAAAAAATAAATATCTAGGTAATACAAAATAATAATATACTAATATAGGTATAATATGTAATAATAATAATGGTAATTATTATATTTTATATATTTTTAATGTGAATGAAAATTAATCATAAAATATTTATAGTGCATATTTATTTAAAAAAAAAAAAATTTTGTTTTTTTTTTTGTTTTGAAGAAATTTGTGCGACAAATTACAAAATTATATTATATTGTTAATAATGGATTGTGTTGTTTGTAGGAGTTAATAACTTTCTCTTATTACATACATACATACATATATTTATGAATATGTGTACCAACATTAGGAATGATAAAGAATTTATTTACACTTAACGATTTTAAATGCATACATATATTATATACCTTTATTATTATGTATTTAATTTAAATATTTTTAGTTGAAAATTCTTATTTTATTTTTAATTTACAGAATAATATTTCTGCAACAAAAATAAATAATGCAAAAAAAAAAAAAAACAGAGGGCTATACTTATTCAGAAATTACTGTTTGTTATGTGTTGTTACTTATTTGTATATATTTTTTTTTTATTAAATTATTACATTCATAAAAGAATAATATACTTAAATTTACTACGATGTAAATAAATAAATAAATAAATAAATAAATTGTGATTTTTCTGTAAAATCTAAAGGTAAAAGACATTCTGAGTGCGGAATCATATTTTCTGTGAAAATTATCATACCAAAATAAAACTTACATTTTATGAGTGGATATATGTATGTACACATACACTATAAAATATGAATATACGAGTATACATTTATTATACACTGTAAAATATTAAAATATATACATTTACATATATATATATATATATTAAAAAAATTTTGAATTATTATTTAATCGCTGAATATACATATATGTATGTATGTATTTTTATATATGTATATAATATATTATGAAAAATTTACTCATATACATATACTATACTTTAGCTTATCCTTCCTTATATCACAATTTAGAGAGGTACCTTACCTACAACTACAACTTAATATCTTCGTACATATATTTTTTTTGTATTTGTGCTTTTTTAATTTATGTACATAAATATATAACATATTTTGAAAATTTACTTGTTGTGTATTTGTAAAATTTTTAATAATATCTATACATATTTTAATGTATAAATAATTACCTTAATATTATTCTGATTAAAATTTTGTATTTTTTAATATTAATCCTATTTTGCAATATTGAATTACATATATATTTAGATAATTTGTTAATTTATTTTCATTTTCAATTTAAAAAAAAATATAAAAAAAATGTGAAATTACAATAAAATATAAAAATGAAATAGTAATATATAGAGACAATTTTATAATACGCCGTCGCAAAGCTGCGGTTTGTATTTTCTTCATATAATATAATATATTATGTGTATACTCGTATATAAATGTATCTACTCTACTTATATTTTCTTCAATTTCTGTATTGATTCGTTAATAAGATATGATATGTATGTACATACATGACATACATATATCATGTCATGTATATATAAATTTTAGAATTTCGAATGAATATTTTTCTTCATTTAAAAAAAAAAAAGCTCTCGTCGCAGTATTTCACATTTCATCAGAAGTATGTTCGATTTTGATAAAGAAGGTTTGTGTGTAGATTGAAAAGTGAATTTTAAATATCTAATAATTATAAATATAATAAAATTTTTTTTTGTTTAAATTGTTTTTATTGTGTTTTTTTTTTTATAAATTTAAATTAAAATTCAATTCTTAAATGATTATAATTATTAAGTGAAAGATAATAAATTGATCGTTCGGTATATATATAATTGATATGGTATTGATAATAATTAAAAATAATTATTTAATTATATACTCGTATAGTTAAAATTCGTTGTTCGTTATAAATTTTATGTGCTTATAATATATTCTATTCTATCTAGAATATTTGATTTTTGTTACAGAATAACAAAAAAAAAATTTTTTTTTGTTATAAATAGTTAAGGTGACCTTTTTTTTTCTATTTATACATATGTACAACATTAATTATAAAATATATAATGTCAATTATAATAATAATATAAAAATGGTGATTTTGATTACAAAACAACAAAAAGAAAAAAAAATTGAAATTATAATTGAATTTATTAAAATACTTATATACCATAATACCATATAATATAATTAAATTTTATATGTATAAATTATATATGTATAAATGTTATTTTATACTATATTGATATACCTACATAATATGTATGTACCTACATATATACCTATTTAATGAAAAAAGTAAATTTTATTTTTTTTCTTCACTTTTCTGTTTTTTGGATTTGCGTAAAATTGAATTATTAAAATTAGGTCATTGTCGTGTATTCATTTTTCTTTTATATTACTATATTATTATACTATGTAGATAGTTGCTTTATTTTATTTTTTCTTATCTAATATTAAATTGAAATCTATAGGTATTTAATATAAAATGATATTAAATCATATTAAATAATATTTGTGACATATTTTTTTTTTTTTTAATTAAATAAAAAATTGTATAATCGATAGCATTTTACAATAAAGCAAAAAAAAATTAAAAGAAAATTTTTAATTGATGCGATGATATATCTACATAATACGAGTATGTACATAAATATAAAGTGAATGAAAAATTTGTGCAAAAATAAAAAGCTTTAATTTTGTTGTGTATATGTGTATTTATGTCAAGAGAAGAAAAAATATATATACTCGTATATGTATGTATACATATTAACGAAAGGAAAATATACCCTATAAAAGAAAAGAATAAATAATAAATATGTATATAAAATGTGAATAATAAGAAAAAAGGAGGGCAATTCTGAATCTGAAAAAGAGAGAGAAAAAAAAATAATAATAAAAAGGACTGGATTATATAAAAATCAAAAGCTCTGAAAATCTATATGAGAGCTTTTTCTGTTACATTATATTTTTCACTCTCATTTTTTGGTTTTAGCACAGTTTTGTTATTTTTCAATTCTAATTCTACATAGCAGCTACATTTATACAGTTTTTCATGTTAATTATCATTGTTATACAAAAGTAAAAGTTATTTTTCAATATTAAAAAAATATATACTATAGATCAATTTATAAATAATTAATTTTTCAATATTATAAATACATATACATATGTATAATATATGAATTATAATTAAAAGTAATTTTTCTAATTGTTAATTAGTTAAAAAAAAAAAAAAATTCCTGTATTCTACTATAGATAACCTCATTGCTAAATTTCGTAGGATAGACAATGTACAAAATAATAAATAATAAAAAAAGTCATAAACATGAAAAATAATAAATTTTCATTATGAGCTTTTAAAATTTATATTTACACATCATTATATTATACTTACAGATATTTGAATTATGAAAATAAATTATATTACAGATTCGAAAACTTTTGAAACACTACTCTATTCTATACTATAATTCATTTATTGTTTATAATATTTAATTTTTTTTTCTATTTACAAATCAAAAAAATTCATAACAAGAAACAAAAAAAAAAAAACATAAAAATAAAAATAAAATACACATATTATAAAAGTGAAATATTTAACAGAAAAATTATTATTAATACACATGTTGTTTGTGACAAGACCATAAAATATTTTTTTCTTTTTCTTTTATTTACTATTATACTCGTAGATAGCAAGCAAGGCATATATCTACATACTTACATTAAAACTTGCGTAAAAAAAAAAATTTTATAGAAATTATTTTATTATTTGTATTTGTTTTATATATGTATACATACACATTAAAAAAATGAAATACGTTTTCTGATATTAAAATTTTTTAAAAAATACATATATTCAAAATATAAATATAGAAAAAATAATAATAATTTTTTTTCTATATTGTAAAAACATTCAAACCTATACGTATATGAAAATAAAATCAAACATTATAGAACATTTACATATATTGAATTTTTCTTCTAAATGGTATATATACTTTAATATATACATATATATGTATATACTATATAATAAACACATGTATACACAATGTTTTTAAATAGAATGTAATAAGTAATAATACTCGTATTTATTAGTTTTCGCCTTATACTATCTACTTCTTGTTATTTTTATTATTTTTTTATAGAATTTATAAATTTAATTTTATTTTTTTTTTTTTGACATTAGTAAAGTGCCTGTTTTTAGAAAATTTATGACATATTTACAATTATGAATATCTATAATACAAGAAAACAAAATATATACATATATTTGTAAATAAATTGTATATAATTTTAGATTTTGTGCGTATATTAATAATTTTTAGTTTCTTTACGTACATATGTGTACAAATGTAGTGTTTTGTTTTGATTTTTTTTTGTTCTTTTTTTTTTTGCTAAATCGGCAGTACAGTAAGTAATTAGAATAAAATTTAAATAAAATGTATGCTTAATTATTTTTTTTTTTTTTCTTTAAAAATATGGATAATTAATAATACTTATTTGAGAATTTGAAAATTGAAAATGCTTGATATTATAAAAAAAAAATTATATAATGAGATGAGTATGTGCATCATAATCATAATCATTAAAAAACAAGTATAGTATTTTTTCAATTAACATATGTATATTCTTCATATAATATATGTATATGTATATAAAATATCATAAAATTAAGTATATAGATTTAAAAGCAAAATAGAATGAAAATATAAATTAATGTACATATAGTAAAATATAGTGTCTTAAATATTACATACCTACTGCGTCAAGTTTTATCTGCAATTTAGTGAAAATAATTTAAAAAAAAATATATAAATTAAACTATAAAAAGGAAAATATTGTAAAAAAAAAAATTGTATAGTTATCACGTTAATAATTTTACAGGTCAGAAAAATTAAATCATCAATATAAAAATTTAAATTGAAATCGAATATAAATGAAATAAACATATATATAAAAAAAGGCAATTTATCGTTATCAATTAACTGTATTAATATCTAATGGAAGTTGCTATTATTAAAATGAATTGATTTTGCAGTTTTTTTTTGTTATTTTTTACTTATAACGTATAAATTGCAATAAGAATATTGTCAACAGAAAAAAAAAAACAAAAATACATATTACCATAATTTTTCAAATTTAATTAGAAAGGAAATTTTTAATTCAATACATAAACATAATTAAATATTATAATGTATATAATATATAGGTAGTATTTTGTGCAAAAAAACGTGAAGTTTGTGTAAGAAGTACGTATATATAAGTAAAAGAGGAAATTGTAGTGCTTTTTAGTGTTTAAATAATTCGAAAAAAAAAATAAAAAAATACATACATATAAATAAAATTAAATATTCGTGTATATACATAAATGTGGTACGTATGTAAGTATAAATAGTTTGTCGATAAAGTGAATATATGATATAAGAAATAAAATCATATAATACTTACTTGAAATATTTAATAAAATATTCGTAAAAAAATATATTATTAGTATATATATAATTTTACGCACAACGTACGACTATATAAATATTTAGATGATAGATTTTATATAAGTTTAGTTCTATATATATACAAGAAAAACGTATATGTATAAAAAAATTATATAAAAATAAAAAAAAAAATAACAAACAACAACAACAATATATAAATTAATCAAATACTCATAATTATAATCAGAATTAAAATATATAATACAATTATTTATTATCAAAAAAATTAATGTGAACCCAACGTTATAAATTTATTAATAATAATAATAAAAATAATTAATAATATAGTAATAATAATTATAGAAATTATTAAAATTCATATACATAAATACATACATAAATATATACATATAGTGTTCAATAAAAAATAAATTATTGTAGCAAATACATACATATGTGCAGATGCTGATTTTCAACAATATAGAATCCTTTAAAGTTAATGTTGGCAGCCCTGGAGTGCCTCGGTATTTTAGCGTGTACTAGGTATAAATTTATTTAAAATCAATACTATCATTCATTTAATAATATATATTTTAATTTTACATTACTATGTAATTATTAGAATAAAAAATTTAAATCATAATTATTTTAAATTAAAATTAATATTAATTTTTTTTTTCAGTTTTTCAAATTACATATATGTATGTACATTAATTTGAATTTGAATTTTCACATTATTTAAATGGCAAAACAAATTTTAAATGATGTGTATGTATTATTCACGCATTTTTTTATCAAACTCAAGTATACATATATTAACATGAAAATTATTATAATTTATACAATAAATTTATTCTTATTACCTATAATAAAAATAAATAATATGCATAAATAATATTACTTATTTAGATATGTAATCCTAATCATAAACAATTTTATTGTATAGCTAAAAAATAATCCATCAGAATTCATTACGCAGTTTAAGCAATCTTTTTGATACAATATTCATAAATCAATATTGTTCTGAGAAATTTTATTAATGTGAAACTACAAAAAAAAAAAAAATGTTTGCATTGCAAAAAAAAAAAATTCCTTAACGGGTATTCATCAGCATTCAAATTTAACATTTCGTTTTAAATCGTAATAAGTATTTTTCATAGTTAATTCAATGATCGTGAACACATTTTAAATTTTCGTAATTAAGTTGGGGTGGGGTATAGATAATCATCTGACAATTTTGAAAAACAAAGCTGGAAATATATGTTACACTCAATTTTTATATACATATGTATATAAATTAGTTTAGGAAATTTTGTATAAATTTAATTAAAAAAAATACAAAATATTAAGTTTATCACATTCACGCAGAATTTGAGAATTATCATTCAAAAATTGACGAATACCCTTTAGTATGTTTTATGATATATTTTTTATCTGTAGTCTTTAAAATATGTATTGAATAACTGTATAAAATGAATACTAATATATTATTAAAGTTTAATTAAAACCTGTTTAGAAAAATGAAAAACAAAGCAAAATAAAATAAAAAAAAATTCAAATGAAAATAATTTGTGCATGTAGCAATTACTCGAAACTATTATAAATTTATGCAATAAATTAATATTATTATGAATATGAATTTATATTTTAGACATTTATATATACTTACGAGTATACAAATGCATACACATATACACGTATATAGAATGACAAAAAGAAAAGTTTTATAAAAGTTCAAGGATGAATTAATGACAAATAATCTCATATAATATACTAATTGAAAATATGAAGAAAAAAAAAAATAAAATACTCGTATATTACGATTGTTTAGAATATCAGGAAAAATTAAAATATAATGCATTTTGTTAATTAATTAATTTTAACTTTACAATATATAAAATTCAAATTTGTAATGAATTCTGAATAGTATACTATACATATATAATACGAGTATACTGAATTTGTACATGAATTCAATAAGAATAGCAATAGAATATGATATTAATTAATTTATTTGTATTTTCATTACTGTTACAGTATATTCACACTTGGGAAATATTAGAAAGCAGCAAGTGATATCATTAGAATATCATTTTTTAAACATTTTATTTAATTGCCTTTCTCTGTCACATACCATATCATAGTCATAGTCATAGTCATAAAAAGTATATTAGACGAGTACTAGTATTTCAATATTTCAGTTTTAATTCACACCTTATGTTAGTCTCTTATCTCATTATGAAGCGTTAATGTTTAGAATATTAGCATATATTATAGTGAGATATCGAATTGTTGGTTTTAAATAAACATTAAAATGTTGAAATTTTGTAATTTAATAAAATATCTTCATAATAAAGAAAAGTGAAATCGACTATAAAAAGATAAATTAAAATATTTTTAAAATATTAAAGTACATATAAATATACAATATAAAAAGTGTTAGTATTTTTTTTTAATTTTTTTCCTTTTTTTTTTTTAATGAAATTTATTATAGGGGATGTCGGCTTGTGACGAATTCAGAGTTGAAACAGCATCAGCAGAAACAACCGATATACCATATGAGAACCCAAATATTGACGACTGTCTCAAAGAGAGAAAATGGTGGTGTTTTCTATTATCCAGTATATTCACGTTTCTTGCTGGACTATTGGTTGTACTGCTATGGAGAGCTTTTGCGTTTATTTGTTGTCGGAAAGAACCAGAATTATCTCCAAATGATCCGAAACAAAAAGAACAAAAACAGAACAGAAATAAACAAGAGTTCGAAGGGACTTTTATGACAGAAGCAAAAGATTGGGCTGGTGAACTTATATCGGGTCAAACAACAACAGGCAGAATTTTGGTAAGTTATACTTAGATGGTTGTTATACTTAGTATGAAAATACAATATTTTGTCAAATATTTAATTACCACATCATTTTTGTGTGTCTAAAGATTTTTTGTGTTACAAATTAAAATTCAAAAATGTTTATTCAAATAAAATAATAAGTAGTTGAATGCAATGAAATATTTCTAAGAATTTTTCGCTAAGAATATTCATGTATTTTTCTACTTTTCATTCTACTTTCCTTTCTACCTTTCTTTCAACACTCAAATTCTCGAGAGTTAAATGACCATGCTTGTTTACACATTTATCAGTTTTTCCTATATACACGGATCTTGTTTCAATTCGAAATTCTTCTTCGTACACGCCACGCTCACTACAGTATAATACATGGTTTAAACAAGAATATAAGAAGCAAAACTACTATTCACGTATCTTTCTACTTTTCTTTGTACTTCACTTTCTACACATTCTTCCTTTCTACTTTACTTTTTACACATGAAATAGAAAGAAAAGTAAAAAGATACAAAAATACTAGTTTTTCTTTTCCTTTTCTTCTTTAAATTATGTACTAAACTGTAGTAAGCGTATACGAAGAAGAATTTTAGATTAAAACTTAGATCCGTGGTAAACAAGAGAAACCAATAAATTTTTTGACCTACATTTTCATTTGTAAACAAACATGGTCATTAACCTCCTGAGTATTTGAGAAGTAGAAATAGAGAAAGAAAAATAGAAAGATATTCGCATATTTGTTTTTTTTCTCCCATTCTTGTGTAAATCATGTACTGTACGCTAAAAAACATATAAAAATAGAAAAAATTGAATATAAAAAATCAAAGTAAAGTTTAAAATTATAAAGTTTTGACCTAGAGGGCGAAACGTTTAGAAGTGCACCGGGCACTCAAGAGGCTAAAACCAGCACTGCTAGAAAATTAGAATAATGAAAATATCGATTCCAAAATTCGAATTATTTTACTAAATTATATATGTATGTACATATTTCATTGGTATATAAAATTAATCATGAAAATTTGGTAAAAGAAATAATATTATATAGATTATAGATTATATAAATCTATCATATACATATGTACCTACTTGTATTATTTTGAAACCATTCTATTTAAAACTTATATATGTACATTACATATACTATATAATTTATTATTTCGTACATAGCACATATTATGGTCGTGATGGATTTGGTCGTGAATGAGATAACAAAAATTTTCTAAAATAATACTAGTACATAGTTATTATATTTTATTTGTATACATGCGATTTTAAGAAAAATATTTCAATCACTTATAATTACATATTAGCATTTCTACGTGTTTATATTTTTGTATTGTTTTTAAATTAAGTAAAAAATGATATTTGGCAAATATTAAAAATCGATAAAAACCCCCTAGGAGTGAGAAGAGAGGAGTCATTAAGTGATAAATAAAAATTTTAATGAATGCTTTTGTATTTGAAAGGGTAGATAGTGGGATCTTGAAAAATTATTTGGACATTTTGAAAGTGTTCATAATAATTGGAACTCTCGTACATTCCTTAAAAGGACTAAAATAAGAAAATTCAAATGTCATTTTTAGATTTTAATTGGTTAATGAAATAATCAATCGTTACAAAGTTTTAATTTTGTTTGTTATATAATTTTCATATTTCTCAAAGTTATAGATGAATGTGTTCTCAATTTAATGAATATTAAATTGAATATGTATTAAATTAATACATACATATATTTTTTATTATATTTTTGATCACTAGAAGGAGTCATTATCGAATACATATTTTGGTCATTTTTTGGCTTATAGATAGATGATTGTGTAAAAACTTTATTCTATAACTTCTCTTTCAATGTTCTCTTTGAAGTTTTGAAAATAACTTTAACAATTTTTTTTTTTTTTGATAAAAATATAATATATTCACATATATTTGTATGAATATACATTATTTCGATTACTATGAATATTACATAATTTTTAATAGACATATATGTACATATGTACATAAGTATATATGTATATTTTTATTTTATATCATTAAATTGTCGAATAAATAATGATTTATTTATTGATCCTATAATAGTTTAGTAGTAATACAGCACATATACACACATACATATGTGTATATATATTTGTATATAAATGGTGTTATATGAAAATTATTTATTAAAGACTAAACTACTTTAAACATAGAGAATGAGTCAAGGGGGATGGTAATGGAAATGAAAATAATATAATGAAGTTTGAGTAGATTGATTATTGATTTTTCGTTTTGATAAAATACGCGGGGCAATAAGCAAATAGAAGCTATTGTTTGAACTTTTAGGGAGCAGCATATTAATGGATTTATAAAAATATATACCATATAGCATAATAGCATGCATTTAATGTTGCTACAATTTTTTTATTATTATTAGTCTTGTTTTTTTTTTTTTTTTTTGATTATAAAGCTAGAAAATTTATCATGATTTTCGAAAAAAAAAAAAAAAATTGTCAGTGAGTAATATACATACACACATAGATGATGTTTTTTAAAAATAGTCATAATAAATATGTTATATGAAGATATAATTTATACATAATGTCCTTACCATATTAGACACGATGTATACGAGTAGATTAATATATACATAATTTCTTTTTTGAAAAATTAAACCAACAATAATAACAGTATATGTATATAGTGTCATGAGTAAAGTAAGACCGCAATATCAGATAAATTAATGTACACATTTTATGTACACTTAGACACTTATGTACTATTTTTTTGTGTTATTATAAAGAATTAATGTTAAAATATTTTTAAATACATATGTATACAAGTATATGACAATTAAAGCGTAAATACAACACGTAAAGTAAAAGTTACATTTTCTATACTCGTATATAGTTTTTATATTATCCACAAATCGTTATTAATTTACCAATAATCATACAATAATTATTATTACTGAAAGACAGGCTGCTATATTTTATAGACAAAGGTATACAATTACATACATATATGTGTACAATGACTTATAATTACTTTAATAGTAATTAATTTGAAAATTATAGAAAAAAAAAAATAAGTACATATGTACTTACTTATTTAACTTATTTATGAGATTCAGTTTTCGTGTATTGGTTATACATTTATATATGTATATACATACATATACATATGTTCTCATATTTATAGGGATATTATTGTGTGCGTTACATACACTCACTCTGGTGTACGTTATATCGTTATATCGTTATATCTAATATACGATAATATTGCGTGCCATAAGAAATTATATTTATTATTGATTCTATTGTAGATAGAGGTTGATTATTTTATAATTATAAGAACTAGAGAAAAAGCACAAAAAATATATAGAACAAACAAATTAATTAAATTATAACTAAAAGCATATACTATTATTATATGAATATTACATATATGTTGTGCGTATACAGGAAAAAGAAGTTTATTTTTACACAATTTCTCTTACACTTAGTTACGTTTTACGTATAGAATGTTTACATAACTACGTGCTATACGTGCTATACCTACTAATTTACAAAAAATTTTTAAAAAAGAATATAACACACATTTTTGGCATATTATCAATAGGTAGTTATAATTTGTTTTATTTCCAGTAATTTATTAAAATTTCATATATAACCTAAATAGAATTAAAAATTGATTTATATATGTTTTAAGGTAGATGATATTCATATATATACTTACATATGTACTACATATACTCGTATATTTTATTTTCTTTTATAGATGTTAGATATTGTTTATTCTCTTGAGATATTTAACGATAATTTTGGTATTTTTACTCATCCATTCATTACAATATTTAACTTTTCCATCACTTTTTCACACATTTAAATTGGAACGTTACAATTTCGCGTTTGATATTGTTTCTGAGCTTCGCATCTAACATTGTTGGTTTTTGTTGTCATAAACCAATGTAATCCCATTAAAAAATATATCCAATACAATTGATATCCAAAATAATTAAGCAAATAACAAATACCAAATAAAATATGAATGATCCAAATATCTACAGGCATAAACGTAAATACATTTTATTTTTATATACATAATATATGTGTTACTTATTTATATTCGTATTATACTCGTATATAAAAAACGAAAAATATATTGTGTGAATTGTTTTTGTTCTACTTTTACTCGTATTATAAAACTGAAATATTATGCCAAGATATTACTATAAATGTAATGTATATCAAGTACATATTATTATTCTTATTCAAAAAAAAAAAAAGTACAAATACAAGAAAATGAAAAAGAAAATTTCAATTCTTGTTGTTGCATTGCTATTTTCCATCTACATATAATCTTTAATGTACTGCACATTTTTAATTGAATTCTTATAAAAACTTAACTGCATATTTTTATGTACATGTATGTATGTATATACCACCTATATGATATATTATACATATATTTATGCTTGTACATGGATAAATATATGTACAAGTAAGCATGTATGTATAAATGAATGAATAAAAAAGTGGAAATCATATTGTTTGTTTGTCGTTGTTAAAATTATAAAATTGTACCATTGTAAAATGAAGTGGGTGATAAGAGTATATACATATATACTCGTATGTATGTGTACATAGACGTATAAATGTTTGTACTTACTATATATGTACATTTATATGCCTCCATGAAAGGAAGTAGAACTAAAAAAGAAAACTGAACTGAGTTAAAAAAAAAAAAGAAAAAAAATTATTCAAGATTCAATAATAAAATGAATTTACTATATATAAACAATAACAAAAGAGAGAAAACAATAGAAAATATTGTTACAAAATGCTTTCAATGTTGTTCATGCATGATATATTATAACAAGACATGAACATATAACATATCAAAATATTACGTAGGTACATACATAAATGCAAATGTTTGTAGATATGTATGTACATATGCATATCCATATATATTTATATGTACATAATACATAAAGAAAATGGGTGAGTCAATGACACTTCAAGAATATCCGATTACTCTTAAGGAAATTCGATGAAAATTTATAAATGTATATATATGAAGCCTTTTATACGTACGTACTTATATCTTTTCTTGCTTTTCATTTTATATATTATTTTTTATTTATTTGTTTTTGTTTTATTCTTTTAATTTTTATTGTGATGTATAGTATATATGTATACGAGTATATACTTAATATTAAATTTATGTGATTGTGTTTCTATTCAAATTATATCAAATGTAAAAGTGTTAATTTTTTTTTTTTTTATAAATTTTAACAGATTTCAGCATGCATAAAATATATCAATATTATTAATATGAAAATTATTATCTTAATTATTAATTGTATGCTTGTATCGTATGTACATATGTACATATACATACTCGTAAAAATGATTGAAAAATTATTTTTAGAAAATTTTTTTATATAAAAATAAATTAATTATCTAATTTTTTTTCTCTTTAAATGAATTAAAATATATAGATGTTTTCATTGCTTTTAAAAATTGATGGCCGGTATAATATTTTAATATCTAATTTCCTAAAACCAATATTCAGATTTACGTACGTATATGTACAAAAATGATTTTAATTCGCAAGTATTAACATATTATTAATTAGCTAAAAAATAATGTTCCTAATATATAAAATACGTAATATATACGTCGTAAAAATATACAAACTTAAGTATGGGTGAGTTTCAAAACGTTTAAAGACCGCCTCGATGCATAATCAACATTTTCAAAACGATAACACTTAAATCGATAACAATGTCTACAGTTTCAAAACTCATTGTGAATGCATCTGATACGCATCTGTCAAGCAATCTACGCATCCAGAATTTTTATGATGCAAAATAGATTTGAATAGATTTTTTTCTCAGTAGCATTTCAATGATTTATTTTTATATGAATTTTGTTGTATGGGACCAAAGGTCAATCTGTTTTAAACAAACATTTTGTACTTTTATGATGAAAAATTGAATTTTTAATGTGCAGTGTTTTAATGTTAATGACAAATTCCAAAAAAATGGAGAGTATTATATTATACGAGTACTTACACTGAAGGTGTTTTTGCTCATTCGAAAATGGCTATAAAATATGTCCATCCTGATATTGTTTAATTTTATTAAAAAATTGTTTCACCTTTTTTGATTTAGTGTAGTGAATGAATTAATTAAATTTTAAAATTATGTACTGCAGGAGGTGAACCATTTTTCTTGTTGTCAAAACAAAGCAACAAATTCGTTTCAAAACGTCAAAGTTGTAGAACTGCAATATCGATGCGAAGCATTAATGCTGTTTTAAAACTTTTCATCACGACTATTTGATGCCGTATCACAACACATTTTTGAGGCGTTTTGAAACTCACCCTATCTTCCATTATATATATCTTAAAACATCTGTTTCTTATTATTTGTCAACTTAAGAGAAGATGTGTTTTTCAAAATTTTTATTAACACACATAAATATTTAAAATTAATTAATTGTTTTATTCATTATCATTTTTACAGATTGAAAATTTCAAAATTTTTTGATTGCCCTTTAATTACCATATGAAATAATACAATGTATGTAATACATATGTATGAGAAAAAAAAATTAGAAGAAATTAAATTCTGTTCAACAAAAATAATTAACAAATATATATAAAGATCAAGTGTATTTTTAGAATGAAATTTTTTAAGTGAATTCATTCTCTATACGATTCTATTTTTAGATCTACATAATTTTGTATTTCCTTTTTATTTTTTTTTTTTTTATTTATATAACATGTTAAATGGCAGTTTATATTTGTCTATAAATTTGTCTATATGCTGCCATCAATATTACATGTAAATAATTTAAATAATTTAGAAATGAATAAAAACGAAATAAAAAAAAAATTCATGTTAGAAATTTATTTTGGGAAGTTTTCTCGTGTATTTATATAGAATGCGTTGCAGTATAATGATTTATTTTATTTCAAATAATATAATAATAAAAATAATAATAATAATATAGATGTTGTTAAAAAAAATATTTATTTTATAAGTATGTATGTGAATTGGTCACAGTTTAAACTAAAATTTTGTATTTCAATTACTCCTCATACTATAATCTATAATCTATAATTTTTATTCAAAATTAATTTTAATATTAGAATAATAAAATCATTAAAAAATAGTAAAATGTTAAAAAACGTGAACTTTTCGACTTTTTAATTAAATTTTTTTTTTTAATATCTAATTTTATTAGAAGCGAAAAATAAAAAAAGAAAAGAAAATAATGTCAATGATGCGAATACGTAGAAATTAAAAAAAAGAAAGGAGATTACTTCTTATTCGATTACGTAGTATGTATGTATATGTGTATGAAATTGGCGACAATTTATTTTGTTTATTATTTATTTAAGTGTATAAAACTATGTCATATACTGTAGGCATGTATGTATGTGATCTATATATATACTTTTCATGAGTTTTCTTTTTATAAGCTACTTAAATACTATAATAGGTTTTTTATTTAATGTTTAACGTAGTTCGTGATTGGTTCCACGTAAGAATAAAATACATATTGATTATTTTTAATATATACAAACATATACATATAATATGTGTATATTTATTTGTATATATAAGAAAAATGTTTAGGGATTATTTAGTATTTTTTATGACTTATATATCAACGTGAAATTTATTGATATTTTAATTTATAAAACACTGCTGTGTTTGATTATTTTACGTATTACATGCATGCACACTGAGATTGTTATACGTATATGTTAGTGTTGTAATTTAGTTTTTTATTTTTTGCTTCATGTGTTTTTATTTAATGAGTAAACATATTAAATAAGATTAATGCTAAATCGATTTTACGATGCATAAATTAGCTTTTAAATTTATATATACACACACAAGACACAACTATATGTGCTGTATATCACTGTTAAAAAGTATAAATAAGTATAAATATGTACATATATGTACATATACATTTATGTACGCTATGAAAAATGAAACTCATATAGAAGCAGTAGCCATTCTAGACAACATTGCCACCGACGACTCTGCAGTAAATTTGTTTATTTAATCATAGCATTTTAGCAATTACCATAAACGTATTTATAGCATAGGCAATATTCGCATGTAGATATTATCATGCAGTAAATCCATATCAAGGAATTGTAAATATGTACAACAACTTTTATACATTTTGATTGATTTGACTATACCTTGTACATAAATAAATATTTTTGCATGTACGTATATGTGTACAATGTATGTATGTAGAAGTGTGCCAAAGACCTTTTTCACAATAAACAAATTTTTAAAAAAAAATACTGTACAATAAAAAACCAATATAAGAATGTGAAATGATTATGCTATTATTTACATTTACGCCACGATAATACGAGTGGTATTTCCATATCATGTTTTTTACTCGTATTTTCAGTTTTCAGAAAAATTTGATTTTATCTCTGTGTGAAATACCAAGAGTGTACACGACAAACACGGAAAATCAACTAACAACATTTTATTCTTGCTCCTCCTCCTCCCTTTCCACCTACACTCGGACTCGATCCGATCCGACGAGTAGTAGTGATCATTGTCTATATCTATAATAGTATCTACATATAGTATACGCTACGATATTACGAACGACTTACTTACGAGTTGCGAACGAGTAGTATTCTACTCACCATGTGTACTCATATTTTCTTGTTCAGAAAACGTTGATTTCCTCCTTCAGTAAAATACGAATATTGTACATGACAAAACACAGAAAATCAACTAACAAGACAAGATGTCAAGATATATACTTTATACTTGCTTTATACATACTCTCGCTCGAGCAGTGTGAGTAATTGATTTTATTGCAGTATTCATAGTATACGCTACGCATTACGCTACGATACTACGCTACGATACTACGCTACGAGTAGTATATACTTATATTATTTTTGTTTTTGGGTATTGGGGTATTAAAAAATTATTTCACAATTTTGAAATTGTTCATGAGCATTTAGATTTTCGAATATTACATATTTAGATGCACTAGGGCAAAAATATGTAGGTAGATGTCAACTACAATTTTTCCAACTGGTTATAATGATAATAAATTCTTACATAATATTAATTTTGTTTGTTATGTAGCTAATTGTCATATTTCTAAAAGTTATAAAAAAATTACATTTTAGATAATTTACTGTCTATGTCAATAAAGATTTTCTATTAATTTACTGCAAACTGTAAACAAAATTAATTTTCTTATTAAAAATATTGCAGAATAGAATGAGTATTGCAAATATTAAAATAATTTTTAATCGTAATTTGAACTGCATGAATCTTAATTTTATGATTTAATTATTATCATTAACATTTATTACTCACAAAAAGAAAATAGAAAGAAAAACAAACAAAATATGTATCATTAAATGATTGAATGAATATAATTAAACAAAAGTATCACACTGAGATTTTATTTAAAATATATCTTATTAATGGTCATAAAAGAAAACGCGAACACATTGGTGTACATACATACTCATATTATAAATAGTGTATAGCACATTATACATTAATGAATATATATACTATATGGACATGTAGTTCAATATTACATACTTACATTGATATGTTCAAAAATACTTAATAAATGTAATTACAATTATTATACTTAAGATGCCAATAAATTTTTTAATTAAGTATATATATACATACATTATATATGGGACAGTATGAAAATTGACTATGAATAATATTTTTGCAATAAAATATTTTGTAAAGTAAACAAATTACTTTTTTTAAAAATAAAATTACAAATACTCGTATATTCTTATGTGTATACAAATATGAATTTAAATATGAGTATGTATTTATTTTATTTATTTTTTAAACTTTGCCTTTATAATGAATTAATGATGGTGTTTATATGTCTTGTTATGCTAAATATAAAAATTCAAAATCATTTTTGTAAAAATGTATAACCTTACATAATCTACTATATATATACATACATACTATATTTTAGTTTTTATCTTGTACTTATAATTAAACATATACGCTACATATTACATATAATTTTCCCTTGAATTTTATACAGTTTTTACAATTTTTTCTTCTTCTTTTTTGTCATTTAACATTTAATAAAATTTGGCAAGAATTTTCATAGTATAAAATCTGATGATGATAGTGTACTTCTTTATGCATTATTTGATATCTCTGATTTTTGAATAAATTAAAAAAATTAAAAACAAAATAATCGTTATTATACATACATATATAATAGATAGATTATGTATAAATGTATATGTATATTTTGGTATATATATTTACAACAACAAAAAATTTGTGAAAATGTTTAAAATAAATGATTAGTGTGTAGCAATTTTATAAAATATTTTATCTATGCATGTACAATATGTATGATTTTTTTTTTTTTTGATTATTGGCCAAAATACATACATATAATATTTTGTTTTATATTAAGTAAGTACATATATGTACTATATAATACGATTATACAGGATAGTATTTTAAATGTATAAAATATAATACCTAGCTCATATTGAGAAATTTTATAAAAGTATTCATTTAAACTTTTTCAAATATATAAAACATAATTTTTTGACACTAAAATTTAAAAATCACATGTACATTTAAAACTATTTTCATTTATATTTTATGAGGTCGAATTTATTGTTTTTAATTCTTTTTCTTCTTTCTTTTTTTTTTTTTTAATAAAATATTGGCATCAAATAATATTTTGATTATTTATAAAAAAAAATAAATAAAAATTCAAATTTTGATTTAGTAAATTTGTAATTTGTTTATCACTTCCTTAACTCAAATATCATATATGTACATTACAATTTGTATACATTTTTCGTATTATTTGGACATTATGTGCGATTGCATGCGTCTAATGGTTTCAATATTACGAGATGTATTAGGCGAAAAATCTTTGACTCTTCCTGCCATGAAATTTTTTGTTGTCATTAATGATTTTCCCGATCACATGTCATTAACAAAATGTAGTACAAATTATTTTTTTCATATTTAGGAAATTTTTTTGTAAAAAATTTTATTATTAAATTAAATCATATTTAATTTAAAATGAAATTTATTTCTTTTAGGTGGTGCTCGTATTTATTCTCAGCATTGCTTCCCTTATCATTTATTTTATTGATGCTTCAAGTGAAGAAGTTGAAAGATGTCAAACGTGGAGTGATAATATTACACAACAAATCGATCTCGCATTCAATATATTTTTTATGGTTTACTTTTTTATACGAGTAAGTTTTTATCTTAATTTTATGTTTTCATTTTTTCGATATTGTCGTAATTACTTACTTATAAAAATTCTCATAAATTGAATTAAAATAAATTAAAATTTTTAATTCTCTTTTTAGTTTATAGCGGCATCGGATAAACTTTGGTTTATGCTAGAAATGTACAGTTTTGTAGATTATTTCACAATACCCCCGTCCTTTGTATCAATTTATTTAGATCGAACATGGATCGGTAAAAATATTAATTACAAATATATCTTATAATATAATGTATATGCAATACATATATAAACGAATGTGTTTGTTTAGAAAAATTTACATATTCTTTATGTATTACATATTGTATTCGTAATATAAATAAGAAAAGACTGAAAAAAAAATAATATATACACTTTGATATACATACGAATATAAACACATGTAGGATGTATATGCAATTTTTTTTTCTCAAACATTAAATTTTAAATTACTGAATGAATAATTAATTTTTATTTTCGAATTTATGAAAAGGTCTGCGATTTCTTCGAGCGCTACGTCTTATGACTGTTCCAGATATTTTACAATATTTGAATATATTGAAAACGTCAAGTTCTATACGATTAGCTCAATTAGTATCAATTTTTATATCAGTATGGTTAACAGCAGCGGGTATAATACATTTGGTATGCAAAAAAAACAAACAATTACAATTTTTTATTAATATTCCTTTTGATTTTGATTCTTAAAATTGAAATTTGTTTAGAATATTTATTTGAGTTACATTTATATTCTTGACATATGGTACTACACTTTAATGATTACTATTCTTTCAATCTTCATTTGTATGAAATTATCATTGAAGCATTATTACCGTGTATCAAGAGTATAATATTTAATTTACTAAAATTATTAATTAATTTATTTTTTTTTTTATTACAATTTCACAGTTAGAGAATTCCGGTGATCCACTCGAATTTAATAATCCTCATCAATTATCCTATTGGACTTGTGTCTATTTCCTTATTGTGACCATGTCAACGGTAGGATATGGTGACGTTTACTGTGAGACTGTGTTAGGAAGAACATTTTTAGTATTCTTTCTTCTTGTCGGTTTGGTAAGTACATTTGTTTTAATTTTTCGTTTTCATTTTTTTTTGTAAATTTTTATTTTATAAATTATATTTCGAAAAAATTCTATATGAAAATATATGTAATTAATATAAAGAACAAAACAAATGAATCATACAAAAATTATAAGAAACTAAAAAAAAATTTATATTTAAATTTTGAAATACATAAGACTAAATAAGCAAAAATAGTGAAAGCAGAACAAACGGAAAATAATAATCAATAAAATAAAAATAAAAATATAAGATTAAAATGTTTATAAAATGTGAAAGAATTATATGGTTATCTTATCGTATATAGGATTTAATGTATATTAGATTATTATTATTATTTTTTTTTTTTAAATTATTTTATCATCTACTATATAATAATATACCTAACATGTTTAATATTAAAATTAAAAAAATGCAACAAAAGAGAAAAGGGACATGACAAAAAATTATTTTATTAATAACAATTTTTAACGTAAAATTATATTATTACTATACATAGATTATTTGTTTTTATTAATATAATTAATAATTAACAAAAAATATTGCACTTCTATTTGTATAATAACGCATATAGAACAATTATTATTATATATATATAGAATATGCTGTAGTAGTGATATATAGATAATATTAATCGATTAAATTTTAAATGTTATACGTGATTAATTTTTATAATATACAATATAAAAATGTAAATACGCAAAAATTAAAATAAAACTAAAAACAAAAAATGCAAAAAAATAAAAATAAAAGAAAAAATATTTAAACTTTAAAATGTGAATGCATATTATACATAACATAATATACAGTGTCTGTATATAAAATGCAAAAAATACATAGTGTTGAAAACAGTATACCCATATATAAAATGAAATAATACGATAGAATCTTATTAAAAAAATTTAAATCTAAAAATATATAAATTATTTTAATCATATTTAATATGTATTTGTAAGTTTTTAATCAATGTATATACTTGTATATATATACTATACACTATAATAATGATATTCAAAAATTATCCTATATATATGAATATCTTTGAATGTAAGTGCTATTTAAATATATTCAACAAATAATACGAACAAAATGATTAAAAAAAAAATTATCAATTAATTACATTAATTACAACATAAGTAATACACAGAACGATTACAATTATGTAATGAATATATTTAAATTTAAAATAATCATTATGCTATTATTACATACATACATATACTATATAATACATTATGTTTATATTCTATATATGTACGTATTATATTATATCTTGCGTGCATATAAAATACAATAAATGCTATTTGTTGATATTTTAGAAAAATTTTATTTGTTTTAAAGGTAACGTTTTGTTGTTGTTGTTTTGTTATAAATTTTTCTGCTTTTATATATAAATATACAACATTACACATAACTTCTAATTATATATATATTAATAATATGCAAACAAATCTAATTTTTCTTTCTGTTTATTAATTTATAATACTATTATTATTATTATTATACACATTGATACATTTTTACGTAAGCCAAGCTATCTATATCTATAAAATTATTATTGTGAACTGTGAGAAAATGAAATACATATAACAAATTTTGTAATACACTGTTCACAATAAAATGTGAATTAATATAAATATTTTAATGCCGGATTCTATATTCAAATTCAATGCAGTGACTTCAACTTTGACTTTGATTTAATGAATATGTATTACAACTTTTACATTCAATGCAGTAGACTTGACAGCTACTTTTACATGAGTTAAGCATGCTGTGAAGTCGAAAGTTGAAGTGCAAGTTGAAGTCACTGCATTGAATGTAGAACCGGCATAAAATATAATTTTCGCATATTTCATATATTTTTTGTTTGAATATAAACTGAAACGAAACATATATAAATTCACATTAATATATTATTATTGGAATTATAAATTGTAACAATTATTTATAAACACACCCACCAATTTTACTTTTGAATTAAAATTAAAATTTTTATATTTTAATATTTTAAAATTAAAAATACACCATACCAACCTGTAATAGGTATTAATAAAATTTTCGAAATTTTCTACATTCTTATATTCTATCTATTTTATGCATTACACACACACATATTTATAATGTATAATTTAAGAAAAAGCTTGAACCTTTTATAAATACACACATTTATGTTTTTTTTTATATTAATTTCTTATTATTAATTCTATATTGTACAATAATTTTTAAATTTAAAAATCAAGTACCTACATACATATATTTTAAAATAACGATTAATTTATATTATTTAAGTAGTACAAGTACAATTAAAAATTAAAATTAAACAAGCAAAATGAAATAATTTTTTTAATTAGACCAAAATACAATAACAAATACACATTCTTAATGAATGTAATTTCCAAATAACATACAATATTTATATAGAATTGTAAGTATTATATTATTTACACATACATATAAGTATATCATAAAAAAATTAAAAAAAAAATAAGCCAAATTAAACAAAAAAAAAGAAAACAGAAATAGTTTGAAAAACTGAAAAAAAAAATTATTTAATTTAATTTGAAAAAATGTGTAGATAATTTGAATGAATGAGAAAATTAATTCAATTACATATTTTAATTTATTCACGTCCCTTATAATAATAACATAAAAGATGTATTTTTGATTGATATAAAAAAACAATATTTAAAACTAAAATAGGTAATTTTTTTTCTTTAGTTTCTTGAGATACTTATATATACATATTTATTTATATACTATATATATATATATATTTATTAAATTTTGATTTTTAATTTCATTTAAATTTTTTAATTGTTATTGTTTCTAAAATATTTTTTCGTTAATGAATAATTAAAGTTTTGTTCAAAAAAATTTTTTTTATTATTAGTAAATTATGAAAAAATATTAAGTAAAATACTTTTAGATAAACTTCATGTATTTGTAATTTACATATAGGTATTTGTAATGTTAAACAAAAATATAATTAGTATGTAGTTGAGACGACTATAAAAAAATGATAAAAAATAAATTGTAATAAATTAAAAAAAAAAACATGTGATAAGTTTCTAAATACTAAAATCATCATAATATAACTTTGACTTTGAAATTTAAATACTAACACATATATTTATTTGCAAGTTATATTAAAAAAAAAAATAAAATATTTATATAATAATGCATTATATTATAATATTTAGAGCAATAATAATGCTTCAAGAAGCTTATATGCTTTTTAAATTTCAGATAAATATATTTTTTCACACAAACTGTTATTAGAATACATTTTCAACAAATTAAATTTTTTTTTGAAGACTATAGGATAGCCTATAGGATAGGAACCTCCGCTGCTTTAGAATTTGTATAAAGAGGAGGAGCAAGTACATATTAAATGTTGTTTTTTTAGTTGATTTTCCGTGTTTTATCATGTACAAGTACCTACAATATTCGCATTCTACCTTAATAGAGAAAATCAATTCTTTCTCAACAATGAAAATATACGAGTACAACAAATGATGCATTGAATGTAGAATGTATACTCGTACTCGTATACTATTGCAGCATTTAAAAAATTAATTTCGTACGTGTTATAAAGAAATAATAATTACAAAATAAAATTGACAAAATCAAATAAATATATACCTATATAATTTTGTTTAACATTCACATTTAATAGCAATTAATACATAATTCTTATATAAATGTATTAGTTTAATTTAGTTGAACTGGCAAGTGTTATGCATGTATTATTTATGTATATAGCAAATTATCATCATTTCTAATTCATATTGTAATTTATTTTAATTACATTTAACAACATAAATAATAATACATATTATATATTTTTTTAAATTATATAATTTAGATTTAGGTATAAAATGTATTATTTTTGAAAAATATATAGTATAAATGTAAAGTCAATATAAATTCTACAAAAAAATACTATATATTTTTCTTATAACACACAAGTATACATATATTAACGATTAGCTCTGTGTATGGAATCAATCATCATCTTATTCAATTTTCAATTTTAATAGTGATGCACATCATTATAAGAATTAATCACAAATTATACTGTACTAATATCATTAAGATATCCTTGAACAGAGTGGATTATTGATACAAATTGATGTACACACACACACTTTCTAAGACATTTTATCAGATTTAAAAAAGTACATATATACATTTTTTAAAATATTAATTCGATAAATACTACCTTATAGGTACTAATAAACATATCTATCTCTATACATATATGTATATACATACTTATTTTCATAACTGTCATTCATCATGATATAAAATTTTTTTATTAAATTATTGTTTTTGTGCATGAAATGCTGGCTGCCGCATATACATATAAGTAACTTTTATTTAATAAATTTATTAATTCTAACTAAAATATATAATGTGTAACCGCTTCTTGCTATAATAATAATTTCTACCTATACCTCTCTATTACATATTTCATATATACTATATATAAATTTTATTTCTTGAATGCTTTTAAAATTATATGTATATTATATGAATGTGCATATTATACGTTCGTATAGATTATAATTATAATTATATACACATATAATTAAAATAAAAAGAAAATAAAAAAAAAATCAAATTTAAAGTTTGAAATTTGAGCATTATAAATTATACAATCTTGTAAAATCTGTATTTTCCTATATTCAATTCAAAATATACAATACCTAGATAAATATATACAAAATACAATGATTAAGGATGAATTTCGAAGAAGAAATTGAAAAAATATAATTTTCAAAAAACAAATAAAAAGTGAAGAATTATTATTAAATTTTAATAGGATACAGGGATACAGCCTACATAAACATAATAAATGTTCAACAAAAAACTAAAAAACTAACAAAAAAAAAAAAAAAAAAACAAAATATAAAAGATTAATAACTTGTTGTTAAATATTTATCGAATTTAATATTTTATATAATTTAATTTTGTTAATAAATTTTTTTAATATTACATTTATATACTGTTTTATGTATGCGTATATCATATTGAAGAAAAAAAAAAAAAACAAAAATCATCAGATATGCAATTTCAAAATTTATTAAAATATATACATATTTACATTTTACTCGTATTTGTAAATTTGTAATCATCTAACACTAAAGTATCTGAGATTTTTCAAGAAATTTTTATTCTTAAATATACATATCTACTTGTTTATATATTTTTATAATCATAAGAAACAGCATATAATATTATAATGAAAAAAATATATTCAATTCAATATATAATAAAAAAAGAAATGTATATTTGAAAAAAAAACAACAACAACAATATATATATGTATATATAAATGTGTATATGTTTAATATTATATTTGAATAAAAAAAAAAACAAAACTTTTATAGGCAATGTTTGCCAGCAGTATACCGGAGATTATAGAACTTGTTGGTAGTGGTTCAAAATATGGAGGCGAACTGAAAAGAGAACATGGCAAGAGGTAGAAATATACAAATATCATTCAGAATATATATTAAAAAAAATACATACATATAAATATAAATAAATAAATTCGTTTAAACAAAATTCAAAAATACAAAAATTGCATATCTTAAAAACATTTTTAAAAAATAAAAATTAAAAAAAAAAATAAATATTTTAGAAAAAAAAAACAAAATATTTATCATCCTGCAATATTTTATATAAATGCTAATGTGAATTAACAAAATTTTATTTTTCATTATGAACTTCATTTATTTCTTTCAAATTCAATCACAAAAAAAAAAATAAATAAAAATAAAATAGATAATAATAAATAAATATTTGTTTGTATATATACTAATACACGTATATATACTAATTTATTTTTTCAAAATTGAATCTTCCAAAATTAACTTCAAATAATTTTTCTTCAATTAGAAGATTATTTATCGTTTGATCTACATAAATTGTGATCGAATTGATTACAACGATTTAATTTATGATTGATTGAACGGTTACACTAAATTTAATAATAATAATAATTAAATATGTATTTACATATACATACTCGTATATATTATACGAAATATACTCGTATACGTATAATACAAAAATAAAATGATAACAGCCATCGCATAATACCGGCGACAACTACCAGCGTATACTGTAATTAAATGAGATTTTTTACGCTGAACTTTATATGCTGTCGCTGTCGCCCAAATAGATTCTATTCTATTTTTCAGCGACAACGAGCCATTAACGATCTGGATTTTGCATAGTAGTAATCTATTCGCAAGAAGAAGAAATGTAAAATTCATATATATTTTACGCTGCAGTTGCGTCCGAATTGTGTGAACTTTCGGCGTTACGCTGTAGTTGTCTCCAGAATTGTGCAATGGCTGTAACACAAAACGAATGTACAAGATTATTCGTATTATTTTTATACTATATTATATAGATACTTTTAAATATTATGTACGTACGTACAATATATCTACACATTTAATTATGTACATTACATATACATTTATATAATTATTTATAAATATTGTAGTTATTTACTCGTATATATAGTTTGTAAATTCATAGTCTGTTACCCTTATTTTTATTTGATATTATTGATCCTCCTTTTAATTTAATATTAAATACATTTTCGTATTCTATATAATTATATATATATATATATATTCGAAACACCATCACATATATTTATAGTATTACTTAATTTAAATGTTCATTTTATTTAAGTACATATTTTATTACCATTTATTTTTTATTTTTCTCTTTCTTATACTTACTTATCCTTTTAATTGTACAAATTTCATGTTATATTTATTTCACATATAAGTAGTACATATTTCTGTACATACATTCATAATAATTATCCAGGCAATTGATGCAGATTTATGTATAATATGTACCTATATTTATTTTTTTTATGTTTTTTTTTTCAATCACGTTTTTATAATTTTTTTTATGTTTTCCTTTTATTTTTTTCAATCCTTTTAAATCACTGATACACTTGTATGTATTTTTAAATTTATAACAATAATATTATACCATATTGATTTTTCTTAATTTTCATATAAATACTACATGATATTTACTTATATAATATAATATTATTGGAAAAATATTCATAAAATAATTTTCAAAAAAACTAATGTATGTACTTATGGATTTTACTTGCACAAATATACATGCATATAAATATATACTTATACGTTTGTATGAAAATTTATAATCTTATATTGATTATTATCACTTTCATAATAATGATACTATTATAATATAATACATAAATACTCGTATAATATACTTATACTAATATACAAAAATGAATTCCTTCCATATAAATTATATTCATATATGTATACCTACCATCCAAATAAAATACCATATTTTCTAAACATTATGGCTGGTATTCACCAACATAGATTATCTTTTGTCTGAGATAAAGTGTATTCATCAACCTGGATAAAACACTACTCGGATATTTTTAAGACAACCTCGGAGTGGTATTATAAATATCGTCCGAACATAACCTTGTTATTAACAGCAACAGCACAAATAAAGATAATGTAGTTGTACTGTATTATCATCTTTGCATATAATTATCACATCACAGAACCATTTTTTCATTTTGTAATATAAAAATACAATAAGCTGACATGTTTGACACACATGTTCGACCCGAAAACGAAGTTCGAAAACAAATTTTATCTAGGTTGATGAATAAGCTGAAATTAATTGTACCCGGCTAAAATATATCCGACCGATATACATATCTTTGTTGGTGAATACCACCCTAAAAGAATGAATTCATTTGATAAAAAAAAAAAAAACAAATATCCTTTCTTATTGCTAAAATCTATATTCTTTCCAATTACAACTGACTCATATATTTTTTTTAGTTTTTTTTTCAATGAATATACATTTTTGAATTTCTGTTTATTTGTTATTTATGTATTTTTTTTTTGTTACAATTTATGCACTTTTCTTTTTCGTCATCATTAAAATTCAAATCATATAAAAGAACAATAAATTTTATTTTATTAGTAATTTTATAAATTATTATTTTAGTGATTATTTTATACATCCATTATACGTACATTATTTATAAATGAATATTAAAATAAAAAAAAAAATTTATATGTATTATTATTATTATTATTATTATTAGCACACATTATAATTAATTATATACATATATGTATGTATTATTATTTGAATTAAGTTTATATAAATATTATATGAAATGTTTACATCCATTTACGTTATATATATCCGTTTTATTATTTATTATTTGTTGTTTTTAATTGATTCTTCTCTTTCTTTTAATGAATGTTTATTACTTAAATTCGTTTCTTTTTGTTTTGTTTTTAATTTGTTTCGTTTTCGTTTCATTTGCAAATATCAAATACAATTATACATACATATACACACATATATGTTACAATCAAAAATTAATTGTTTGAAATAATAAAAAAAAAAATAAATAAATAAATAAATATTATATCCACAAATAATATATCTACATTATCTTTTATATTATAATATTATTATTAATATTATTACTTACATAATCATAAAAATATATCTATTTATTTTTTTTTTATTTGATTTGTTACATAATTTAAATGTTTTTTAGTACATAATATGTATGTACATACATCATTTTAAAAATGTTATACTTTTTGTTATAGATCCTTTTATTATACATTTCACTTATATAAGTATTTACACATATATAATATTATTTGTTTATTTTATGTTTTATTTGTTGTTTTATGTTTTTTTTTATTTATTTATTTATTTTATAATTTTTTTGTTTGTTTTGAAGCAACGTAAGAAATATATTATTGCGTATATATATATATTATATACATTATTACTATACATATATTACATTGTTATAAATGTTAAATTGTTTGATTCAATTTTATCACGTTTATTGTTTATTTATATTATAATAATATAATATTATAAAATATATACTTACATATATTTATAAAATTAGTTTTTTTAGTGTTAAATTTATATATGTATGTATAATATTTTGTTTTTTAATTGCTAAATCTAAAGTTTATTTTATTTTATTTTTTTATATTAAATTATATTTATTATACATAATTTTTGAAAAAGAAAAAAAATATATATACATACATATTATATAATATTTTGTATTTGTTTCATTATCAAAAAAATTCAACTTGAAATGAAATTTGAATATTGACAAAAACAAAACAAAAAATTTAAAATAATTATAATGCAAATATGTACATGATTAATATTACCATACATTACATATACATATACATATATATAAATATCTAATCAAAATGAATATAGATAAAGCTAATAATGCTGCTTATAAAATATTATAATTATTTGCTATATATACATACTATATTACATAATTTTATGTGATCAAATCAGTTATTAAAATTTATTTGTTATTTGAATATATATGATTTAGTTTTTTTGTTTGTTTGTTTGTTTTTTTTTTCAATAACTTTAATATCCGCAGATATGGATATTTTCGGCCACGCATTATTTACAAAAAAAAAAAAAAAAAAAAAATAATAATAATATAATAAGTAATGAATAAAAACAAGAAAAAAACTAAATGAATAAAATCTGTTCTTTATACTTACATATACTTAAATTTTAATCGTATTTTATCGTATTACGTCCATGTATAAAAATATTTTATATATATTTTTTATTTATTTTTTTTTTAATTTTTTTTTTTTTTGTACTAAATATATGACATAATTTATGTATAGTGAATTAAATAATATACTATCTACTACAGATTATAATATTAATCAGAATTTGAAAACATACATAATACTATGTATTATGTTAATATCGCATAAATAAATAAATAAATAAATAATAAACATTGAAATTATAAAATACTATATCTCTTACGTTGTACATAAATACGAACATAACCTTCTTATACTTTATAATATGTATATAATAATAAAGTTAAAAAAAAAAAGTTAATCGTAGCAACATGATAAAATAATACGTAAAGTAATACTTATATACAAATATATTTAGCATCCTGTAAAACACTCTATAAATACTATACATAGTACATTCTATATATGCATACTTTTTACACTTTTACATACACATACTTTATATATTAAAAGTTATATAATGTGTGAATTTTAATTAATAATTTTATTTTTATCTTGTATTATATTGTATATTTACATAAAGATGTTTTTTTTAATTATTTTTCCTTTTTCAAATTTACTTATATTTATTTTTATATAATAATATTATACACGTATATATGTATAACATAATAAACAATAATTTTTGATTTTTGCGCAAAATTTTTATATTTGCAATTAATTTTTTCTATAATTCGATTGCGTATTTTTTTTTTTTTTTTTTTAAATTTACTTTGATTTACATTTTTGTATAACTGATAAATACAATTAGTTAAAAATTTAAATAATATAAAAATTTTCAATATGAAAATTTGATCATTTCAATATTATAAATAATTGAAATGATTTTGGTAATAAATAAAACAAAACTTTAAAATAACAAAAAAAACCTTAAAAGTAATCATAAATAATAATATAATTAGTACATTAGTTTTAATAAAAAACTATTTTATTTTAAAACATATAAAAAGTACCTATACATTTTAATGTTTCTGTTTTACTGGTATGTTTTATAAATTCATTATTTTCTTTGTATATTTGGTAAATGATTTTGAAATGATCGAGTGATTGATATACTTAATATATATTTAATAAAGGTTTAAAAAATAAAATAAATAATAAAAAAAAATATGAATAAAAATAGATAAAATTTAAAATACTTAAAATGAATGATCAATAAATTTGTTATAAAGAAATAAATTACTAACAAAAAAAATATTGATTGTATACGTATGTGTGCAGATTGTTTGTGTCGTCAATAATTTTACAATATTGCATAAATAAAATGTTATATGTATTGTGGCTAATATTCATATATATATACATATAGTAAATTTTAAAACACTTATAAAAATGATAATTTATATAGATAAGGGAGTTAGTAAAGGACATAGTGAGAGAAAGGAAAAGAGTAAAAATAAAATTAATTTTAAAATTAAAATAAATAAAAACATAAAAAAATATATATAGTAATATATATATATAGTTATTTATACTATACTATCTACTATAATTCTATTGTACATATATGTATAAGATGAAAACATATTTATAATACGATTTTTATTTACATGCAAAACAAAAAAAAAAACAAAAAAAAAACCGATTAATGAATAACTTAGAAGAAACAGATAAATGATGATGCGAATTACACTTTTAAATATAATATTATCTATAATATTTAATTAACAAATTTAATTGAAACAAAACAATTAAACAAAAATTATTAATATAAAATTAAATTAAAAATGAAAGAAAAAAAAACAAAAACAAAACAAACAAATATATTCTATATATACTTATATAATATGGTGTGTAAATAAAAATTTATTTATAATATACAAAAAAAAAAAAAAAAAACAAAAAAAAATGATATGTATTATATGTTAAATATATATTTAGGCTGTGTTCGCTAGTTGGATACCAGAAATCACAGAACTGGCTGCCCAAAGGAGTAAATATGGTGGAACATACAGCAAGGATATTAGAAGAAGGTACACGATATGTTGTACCACAAAACAAAAAAAAAAAAAAATCAAATAATATTTTATATATTCCAAAATATAATATATATTTAAAATTACTAAAGCAAAAAAAACAAAAAAAAAATAATCAATCAAACCATTTTATATTCAAAATATCACGATATCAGTAGTTTTTTTTTTTTGTTTTTTTTTTTGTTTGTTTTCCTTTTCATTCTTCATATATTATATAGTTTTTATTATTTATTTTGTTTCTTTTTGTTTTTTTCTTCCTTTTCTTTTTCTTTTTTTTGATTTCTACAATTAATTATACATCCTTATATACCTACTTATATAAAAAAAAAATAATAATAATAAATTTGGTAATATTTTCAACAATATTTTTTTTTTTTTGTGTATTGTTTTATATGAAAAAAAAAAAAATATTAAAAGTTGAGTTTTTTTTGAAATTTTTTTTTTTTTCAATTTTATATAATATACTTACCTACTTATATACTTACATACATTTTATGTAATAATGCGCAATAAATTAATATATTAACCAAACATTTTTTTCAAATTTTTTATCAAAAATTTTTTTATCAAAAATATTTTTCTTATTTTTATAAATCACCACACGCCAAATTATATTGTATACGAGTATAAATTATTTTTGTTGTTTTCTTTTAAGTCTTTAATATATATATATATACATATTTTTTGTTTTTTTACTTTTTAACAATTTTTATGTATTATTTATTTTCAAATTTATGAAATATGTATAATTATATAGTCATATTTTATACATATAATTACTCGTATTTACATTATCATTATATCGTACATATAATTTAATTTTATTTTTTTTTTAAATTTGTTTTATAACTTTGAATATTATTTAATTGTAATTTGTTTTTTTTTCTTCTTCTTTTTAAAAAGAACATTGAAATACACATATTCAGTATTCATTTTAAAGACAAAAGCATATATTTACTATATTATACGGTAACACTTGCTTTATTCATAAAATTTTTTTTCAAATTTTACTTAATATTATTATAGACTTTTTGTTATGAATATTCATATTAAGTATATAAATACATGCATATACATATATAAAAAAATTTTATTAAAGAACAAACATACAAAAAAAAAAAACAAAATCCTTTTTTTTTTTGGGAAGAGGATTTTAATAAAATTAATCAAAATTTAAATTTTATTTTATTTATTTTGTTTTTATTTTTCTGACAAAAAATTTAATTACCCATAACTCTATAAGTAAATTAGAACCATACATATATTTATAGAGATGATTATTTAAATAAAATTGAATGAAAAAAATTCTTTGTATTTTGGATATACATACTCGTATGTATAATGGGAAATTAAATTTTACCTTTAAATTTTATTTTCAATTTAATAAAAAAAAAAAAAAATTTATCAATTTTCAAGAATTTTAATTAGCTATACAAATTTATTATAAAAATTCAAAAAGAAAAAAATCAACTATTATTATTATGATATTTTTATATACTTTTACAATCAAGAATAAACATTTTTACATTTATTTGAAAAAAAAAAAAAAAAAAACTTATATACATACAATATATACTTAATGCTCGTAGGTAAAAATTTAAAAATTTGAATTAATTTTTTTAAAATTATTCTTGAAAATTGCCTCTACATATGTATATGAATTGTTTACTGATTATGTAATTATCTACCTAAATACATAAAGTATTATATAAATAATGTGATAAAATTAAATTTTTATTATTTTACATTATTATTCACATTATATTCATTTATATTATATGTATATTTTTTTTAAATCAATATAATCAATTATGAAATATTTTTCAAAAGGCATTGGTTTCTTGGCGGCATGTATCTCGGCTCGAAATTTTTTTTTTTTTTTTTTTGTGATTATATTATACATACTTACATAAATACTATATTATATACATAGTATATAATTCCTTCTGTAAATTATTCCACTTCAGAGTATGCAATATGTAGTCAAAAACTAAAAAAATAAAAAAAAATAAAATAATAATTATTATACATAGTATGTTACATTAAATTATATATTATTACGTATTAAAATATAATTATATTTCTTTTTTTTTTTTTTCAAGAAAAGATATTAAAAAAATATAATTACTTGCTATAAATGACATTACAAAATTTGATATTCGATCAATTGTGTTTTTTTTTTATTCAACATGATTTCAAAAAATATAAATCATAAAAAATTAGTAATTTATTGTAAAATAATTTGCTTTTATTTTTGCTGTTATTTAATAGTTTTTTTTTCTGTTATTATTTAAAAAAACTATGCTTTACGTAAAATTTATAATTTACAAGAAAAAAAGATATACATACATATATGTGAAAATGGTTAAAAAAGTGACATTATTCAAGTCATATGACATACAAATGTGCAAAGGTAATAATACGGTAATACTTACCACCAGCTAATATATACAGATCATATAAATTTATCATTTTATAAAATTCAATAAAATTTTGTTTCATTTTTTCATTCATGTATATGTGTAGATCGTTTTGGAAAATGTCAATTGATTATTAAAAATTGACTATGTATGCGAATCGTTAAAATCATTGACTTTTATTCATTTGCGTTTAATAATAAACACATAAACACGATCGCAAGATCTATATGTGCTGCAACTTATTAGTAGTCTTATTGCAAAAAAAAAGAAATAAATATAGGTACGATACAATTCTAAACTTTTCGCCCTCTAGATTGAAACTTTACTATTTTACCAACAGCACAAGGTAATTGGAACACTCTATAGAGAACAAATTCCAATTTCTGTGACTTTTTAAGCGTGCATTGCACAATTTACACAAGAATGGGAAAAGAGAAACTATTATTCGCGTATCTTTCTAGTTTCAAATAATGATGACCATGTTTTATTACACATGAAAATAGAAGAAGAGAAATAGAAAGAAAAGTAAAAAGATACACAAATTCAAGTTTTTCTTCTCCTTTTCTACTTTAAATTATGTACTACACTGTAGTGGGCGTGTACGAAGACGAATTTCAAATCGAAACAAGTTCCGTATGTAAAGAAGAAAAACCGATAAATGTTTTGACCTATATTTTCATTTGTAAACAAACATGGCCATTGAACTATTGAATAGTTGAGAAGTAGAAATAGAGAAAAAGAAGTTGAAAAATATGCAAGGATTAGTTTTTTTTTTCTACTTTTCTTGTACGTGAATTATGTACTCCTCTGTAGTAAGCGAGTACGAAACGAATAAGAATTTCAGATTCTTGCATTGCAACTTGCAAAGCATATATGAGTAATAAATATAAGCTCTTTATAAGATAAGTTCTTGATTCGATATTCTTTATGTTGTACCGTTGTACATTAACTCAGTAGTTTATTTGATTCAAACTGAAACTGAACCAATCATGCAACACAAATTACAGTCAATTTTTTAATAATTCACGTTTTACAAAATTTAATATTATCAAGTTGTCAATTCGCATAGATAGACAGATAATCATTTGATATTTTCAAAAACGACCATTAATACGTTTACCTATCATACATTTATGTATGTATGTACTTATTTGAAAAAAAAATTAATTTTTTTCAATTTACAAATAATAATATTTATACATAAATTCGTATAAAAATTACAAAAAAATAATAATAATAATAAATGATAAATAAAAAAGGAAATTGATATACATACTCGTAATTAAACATAACTAAGTATGATTTTAACTTCGGTATAAAATAAAAGAAAAAAATATGTGGCATATTATGTAATATCGAGCATGCTAATTCAATCATTAATTTGTACATTATATATACATACATTATTTAGTATTTCTATTAAATAATATACTTAAACTTATACTTATATATAATACCTATTACATTATGTACACAAATAATGCATTAACACTGTGTTAATATTAATAATAAATACATTATTTCTTTTATAAATAGCTTAATATAAATATATTAGAAAAATTAAATTAAATTAAAAATAGATAATATACATACTTAAATGAAAAATATATAAGTAAATTAAAATATAATGGTAAAAAAAATATTATTATTATACAATTTGTAGTCAATCAGTTATTTCAATATTATTGTTATTATGATTTATTAATTTATTATTTTATATTACATAAGTATTTCAAAATAATGGATATAATTTTTAATACATAATATTTACTTAATATCGACATGCATTATATACATACATATTATGTATAATATTTATTATAATTTTTTTTTTTTGAACAACATTTAAACATTACATTACATATTATATTTCATAATGAACGAGTATTAATTTCATTTTCAAAATTTATAATATGTAAATTTTATCTTTCAATTTGGTTCATTTTAATTTAATTATAATTATAATATAATTTTAAAAAATTATAAGTATGTAATTAAAATGTACATATGTATAATTATATTTGATAGACATTATTGCAATAATAGATTTGTTTTGATTGATTGACATTAATTAATAAAAATAATAAATTGACAATAATTTCGGTTTTCGATCATCGACCACAATGGAATTGAATTGAAAACAGAACATAATTCCAGTTCCATGGAAACAAATTTGTATTCAAAAATATGTCATTTAGATATATGTATGTTACACAAATTCAAACATTTAAAAACAAACCAAACGGTTGCAATCGTCAAGGTGAGATGACTTAACAGATGAGAAAATTGAAATTCGACGACAATAAATAAATAATAGAAGTTCAATTCAATTTGATAATACTCGTATTATGAAAAATTGGGAGTTTACCACTATAAGCAGTTTTAAATTTGACAAGTGATTATTTTGATCGATGATCTCTCAGCCATTTTTAATACCTGACTATATGATTTTGTGTCTTGCAATAATAAAATTGAATTGAATTTTTTTTTTCATTAATCTACATATTAAATACGTGAATTATGTATATACATTTATGTATGTATGATATATATATATACCTATATATAAAATTTGTATACATTTTAAGCATAAATATAATGCATTTCATTTTAATTCATTTATTACTTTGATTTTCTTAATTTTATATTAAAATTTTTATTTATAAATTTATTATTATTTTTTTTTTAATTTTTATAACATATAATAGATACGGTATAATTTACAGAAGAACAATATTTTATTTCAATTTGAAATTACTTTCAAAAAAAAAAAAAAAAATTTCGAAAAAATATTAAATTTGTACCAAAAAATAAAAAAAAAACATAGAATAAAAATTAAAATGAATGAGTTTTTAAGGAAAGTATTACAAAATAAATCTAATTTTCTTATTCTCTAAATATGTGTTTATACATAATGTAATGTGAAAAAAAATATATATATAAAATAAAATAAAATAATAATAATGAAAGAAGAGTATAAACGTATATTGGATTATTTGATATAGTATATAATGTATATTCTTTACAGAATATATATATAACAGCAAACAAAAAAATTTATTACATACACACAAATATAAACACTAAAGTGTATTTATAATATATATTTAAACAATAAAAAATGAAAACGAAAAATAAATAAAATATAATATGATATTTTTATTAATAACGAATTGGCCTTGCATTGGAAATCGATGAAATTTGAAATTTCTTTATAGTACTATATACATATATAAATATATATTATTTATTTATTTTGTTATTTATTTTTATATACATATACTACCTACATATATTTACTACATGCAATATACATAATATGTATACAATAATGTTATGTAATCCAATCATATACTTATATCACCCATTCCTCCCACCACCGACCATATAATATTTAATATGTAGTAAAATTTATTTTCAAATTTTTTTTTTATATTTTTTTAAACAATTTTCATTCGTAATAGTTTTATAATTTTTTTTTTTTTTTTTTTTTGTATTTATTATGAGTATCTATTATACCTTTTATTTCGTTTTCATTTGATTTTGATAATATACGAGTATTGGCTTCTTTTGAATTTAGAAGAATTAAATAAATTAATTTCAATTATATGTATACATATTACACATATAAAGACAAAATAATTTTCTTAAATTATAATAATTGATTGGCACTCACTCATTAATTTTTATTTTGTTTTATAGTTTTCTTTTAGTTTTTTCAAAAATTGTTTTCATACAAAAGAGATACCATTGTAGTAAATGATGGAAAAGTTCTTGAAAAATGAATATTTTTCAATCCTATATATACAAAAATATATATAGAATATTATATGAAAAATACTCTTAATACATATGTATTTAAATAATAAAGAAATTAATTAAATATACTTTTACTTGTATAATAATTTTTATTTGATCATCATGTATACTTGTAATATACACTATATAGATGCGAGTAGAATTCAATAATATGATATAAAAAATAAAAGAAAAAAAAAATTAAATAAAAATAATAATATATATAAATATAAATATGCTTATATATAGTATATATAACTTTTTTGAAATTCAATTTACCTATTTAGATTTTTTTTCTTCTCATTATAATATTTATATTTATACTTATTACATAAAATAAATAATTTGTTTATTTTTAAATTTTTTTCTTTTTTTGTTTTCATTTATTTTTTTGTTGGATTTTTCTGTATATAATATATAAAAAAAATTAGTTTTTTTTATGAAAAAAAAAAAAATAAAAAAATTTACGAATTTAAATAAATAAATAAAAAAAAAAAAATAAAAACACAAATATTTTGTATATTTAGATATCGAATATGTATACTTACTTACTTGAGATGTGGTTTTTCTTTTGAAAGAGCGAATTATTTAATATATAATTACTTATTATATACGATAATTACAAATTGCACTGAGTTTGTCTTGTTTGTGATATACAGTAGTGTGGTATATATAATACTACATCTTTTTTTTTTTCTTATATATACAACAATAATATAAACATATATGGCATTAAATATATAAAATTTAATTTAGACATTAATTTTTTCTGTTTTTCTTTTCTTTTTTTTATAATTTTTAAAAAGATTATTTCAATAATTTTCATATACAGACATTATTTGTATATTCAAATTTCATTTTATTTATAAAATCATTAATTTGACGTTTGTTTTTCTTTACAATTCATCTCTGTTATGTTCCATTTCATTTTGATATCATTCAATCAATTGAAAATCAAATTACAAAATAATATTAGTTACAATTTTATTTATTTTATTTATTTTATTTTATTTTTTTTTCTTGATTTGATTTTAACATTTTTTTTTAATTACAATATTTATTATAAATTTATTTGAATTATTTAATATATAGTGTAAATTTTTCAATTTTTTTTTATACTTATGAAATAATTATATAAAATGCATTTTTATTTAATACTTTTAGTTTTTCTTTTTGATTTTTAATAAATTTCCAACATTTTTAATATTTTATATATAACATTAATTTTTTCTTTTTTTCCACATTTTTATAGTAATTTGAAAAAAAAAAAAAGTTCATTAAAAACTAATATACTAATACAAATAATTTTGTTATAATCTTTTTAAAATGCTAAAATAACGTAGAAATGTTTAATAAAAAAAGAAAAAAATAAATTTAAAGTAAAAAAATAAAGTACAATTTTTTTTTTGTATTGCTTGCCAAGCCTGTATGCCGCAGCCACGCATCTTAGATAAAAAGAAAAAAAATTTAAAGCAAATAAAAAATTAAATTCAAATAAAATAAAACTAAATAAATATCTTATTTATATTTTTAAGTTATATATACATACACAGTTTTATGTTGTTGTTGTTATTGTTGTTATTGTTATTATTGTTCAAATCAAACGGTAACAGAGAGAGAGAGAGAGTTAGATGGAAAGAGAGATATATAGAAAGAGAGATTTGAATTTGAAATTACATGTTATTATACTCTACATTTATATATACTTATTAATACTTACAACAAATTAATACTTAATAATATACAAAAACAAGAAAAAAAATGTATATTTTATCATATTTTTAGTTTACTTTTTATAAACACAAATGCATAGTCCTTGTTTTTTTTTTTTGTCTTTTAAAAAGTAATCGAATTCGAAAGCAAACCAATAAAAATATACATCATACATATACATATCATACACACATTATGTTTGTTTTTTTTTTTTTTTTAGATAATCTTTGAACCACAAAAAAGTAAAAATATTTATACATACTCACTCATATGTGTATATGTATCTTATATGGAAATGGAATAGAAGTAACCAAATCTTCACATTGAAATTAAATTTTGTACTTTTTTTTTTTCATTTTTTACATATCTGTACATAAATACAAATTTTAATTAATTTGTCTATTACGTAAATTGTTATACGGAAAAAAAAAGAATATGAAAATCTTTTTCATTTTATATTTTTTATATAAAACAACGAAATAACAAAAAAATTCACATATTAATAAATTAGAATTAAACGAAAAGATTTTTGTACTGAATTCTCCTACATGAAGTTATGAAAATTAGCACTTATTTATGTTTTTTTTTTTTTAAATAAACAATTATATATATTATATATGTAGTTATTTACATTTATATAACATATGAATATATTCATATAATATATATGTCCCAAGAAATCGACGCCTTAAAAATATAGTTAGATATTATATTTTCAAAGAACAAATTATTTAAAGAAATTGAAATTTATTATTATTGAAAAATTTATTACATACAAATATGTAGATATAATGTATTTGTAGACAGTTTGAAATTGTCTAAAAAATATATATGTATGTTATATTTATTATTTTCACTTAAGATAATTTGTTCTAATTATATTATTATTATATTATTTTTTGTTTTAAGAATTAAAATTCACTTCACATATAAATGTAGAAATGTTTATTTGGTTTTTTTTTTCTTTTTTTTTTCATAAAAAAAAAGATACTTAATTTTATCTTTTTTTTTCTAAAATGCAGTGTATGTATTATTATATTAGAAGAGATTTTCATTTTTTAAAACTGTTATAATCAAAGTATTATAAAAATGTTGTGTTTTTTTTTCTCGAATCTTACATTTCAATCATTCTGATTTGATTTAACATTTAACATTTAACAACTGTACCCTGGAATTATTTCGTTTTATTATTTCATAACTCCTGATAGACGATAATAATCCTTCGCTCAATTCATTCATTTCAATGATCATTCTGTCACTCTTTCAAGTAATTCGTGTAAAATAAAGACTAATGCCGATTCTACATTCAATGCAGTGACTTCAACTTCGACTTTGATTTAATGGATACATTTATGTATTACAACTTCTACATTCAATGAAGTAGACTTGACAGCTATACTTTTACATGAGTTAAGCATGCTGTGAAATTGAAAGTCGAAGTCCAAGTTGAAGTCACTGCATTGAATGTAGAAGCGGCATAACTTAGACTATATTGATAGATACATATATAAATTTGTAAGTTATAAAGTCAAAATATGATTTCAATTTTCTTTATTTTGTATAAGTAATCTTACAACATTTTCGTATATTTTTTAACAGTCTTCTGAGATTACTTACTATAACCTTTTTGATTTTGAATAAATCAATTTTCACAGTCAATTCACTTATAATTATTATTCTACCTGAAAGTTGAAACGTTCGATCAATTCGTTGCTGGACATAAACTTCATTCGAAGTGACAGATTGAATGATAGTCATTAGCTATATGAATGACAATTCAGGAGTATTTTTAAATTTTTTTTTTTTAGTGACAGACCTAGGATGACAACGATAATCGATAACTTTGATAGAATGATTGAACTTAGTACATTTTCTACGATAGATATGTATCAGTATTTGAAGAAATGTATTCGAGTTATATAACATTTTTATTTATATACAGTATACCGAATAATCAGTTTAAAAAATGAATATCTAATAAACCAATTAATTATATATATTTATATTTTTTTCAATTTGTGTGAGTGCGTGTCTAATATAAATACCAACATATTTTGGACTTTATCACGATCATACACATTCACATATATTATTATAGAAATTTTTATTTTATATATATGCAACCTATATATTATTTTATATTTTTTATTACATATTATATATTTTTTGATTATTATTATACATTTATTATTTGTTTTATTAATTTTAAATTTTTATTATATAATAATTTAATTTGTTTTGTAAGAAAACTTTAAATTTTAAATGATTATTTGAAAGCGCAATCAACCATTTATATACATACAGAATAACAGCCAATATAATAAAAATTTGTAATTATTATATTCACGTATTATTATATTTTTATAATATTTTAAATAGAATTTATGCCACATACTACTTATATATACAAAATTATTTAATTTTTTTTACACATTTATATTTTATTGAGCTGAATATATACATACCAATTGTATATAATATATATACTTTATATATAATACCATAACAATAATAATAATGGATTCAACATCAATGTAATGTTACAAATTATGGATACAAATTGAGTGCAAAATATCGTCTCGTTTATACTGCAAGAACTCTAAATGCAAAATAAAATGGAACGAACGAACGAACGAAATGAACGAACAAAAGAACGAAAAATGAAACGAACATATTAAAAAATGTTTAATTTAATTGAAATTATAAATAAGTATTATAGAATAATTTTTTTTTTGTTTTTTTTTTAATAAAATTAGCATAGTTTTTTTATAAAAAGAAGAAAAAACACACATATTTTTTAATTCCTTATTTTATAGAATATCAAAAAAAAAAAAAAAAGAAAGAAAGAAAAACAAAAAAAGAGAAACAAAATTATACCAATATAAAAATCAAAAAGTCATTTAAAAGAAATTCTTTAAAATAATTTTAAGATTAACAATAATAAATTATTAAAATTAGTTGAAAAAAATATATATATAGATAAAATCATAAAATCTATAGAAAACGTTAATAATTTTATAAGAATATATATTTAATTGTTTTCAAAAAGAAAAACGTTCAGGATATAAAATTGAAATTTTAACTTACATTAACTGTGACATAAAAAAAAAACAAAAAAAAAAAAACAAATTTTAAACGATATGTATTTTTTTATCAAAAAGAAAATTTCTAATATATATACAATAACAGGCGATATTTGCAAGTTGTATACCAGAGATAATAGACTTGATTGGAACAAGACCCAAATATGGGGGAACATTGAAGAACGAAAGGGGTCGAAGGTGAGAGTCAATTGAAATTTATCAAAATTTAAAACAAAAAAAAACATTAAAAAAATATTAATTATTAAAACAAAAAATAAAAAAAAAACAGTAAATAAAATTTTGAAAATTTTGCTTATAATACCAAAAACAATAAAATAATTTCTTTTTAATTTAATTTTCTTTTTTTTTCTTTTTTACTTTGATGAAAAATTTTGAAATTTAACAAAGTATTTTATTGTATTAACAAAAAAAAATTAATTATTATTTTGTTACATTTTTATTTTTTTTTTTTAATTTTTAATTTGAAACAAAACAAAACAATTAAAAAAATAAAATCAAACAAAAGAAAATAAACACCAATTTTTTCATTTGTAGTCAAAATTATTATATTTTTTTTTTTTTTGATTTCATATTTTTATTTACAAAAATATTGATTTTTAGATTGAATTGATTGTTTGTATTTTTTCCAAAATAAAAAAAAAAACAAAATTCTTTTTTTTTATTTATTTAATAGATATAATTACAAATTTATAATTATTTAATATTTTTTTTTTTTTAAATGTGAAATTATACAATGATGAATATCCCTGAGTATATAATATAAATATAATTATATTTTTTTTTTCTTGAAATTTTTTCAGTAAATATACAACAGATTTATATATACATACATAAATAATATTATATATATATAAAATCTATAAAAAAAAATAAATCTAGTTTCAATATTAAGTGTGTATTATAAATATAGTAGAAACGAGAGAAAAATGATATTATAAAAATGTAAAAAAAATTTGAATCATTTATGTACTTACTTATTAAGTATATAACGTCATAGAGTTAATAATATTTTTTATTTATATGGTTAATACTTATTACATATTTTTTTATATACTTATTTAATATTTTTGAATCATAAAATCAAATAATAGTTTTTTTATCCAATTAAAATAGAAAAATTGTATTTTATATATAATTAATATAAATCAATTGTTTTATATCCCAATATCTACATACATAATTTCGTATTTTCATATAATTTGACATTAGATGATACTATAAAAGTTACTTTTTACTCTTAAGTGTATTATTTGTTTACGTGTACAGTTACGATATATGTATGTATGTATACAAAAATTCATAAAAATATTTTTTTTACAATTTAAAATATCATTTTTCTCTTTTAATAAAATACAACACGAGGACTAAAGTAATAAGAGAGAATTATGTGAATTATTATTGGAAAATTTAATTTAATATTTGTTATGAATAATTTTTTTATTTTTTTTTTTAATTTTTCTTTCATTAAAAAGAATATACACATATACCTTATTTTATTGTAATGTTTCTTTTTATATTGAATTATGAAAAATTAATGTTTATTTATTTTTGTATCAGTATTATAATAATTATTTTATATATATATATGTATATTTTAAGTTGAAATGCACTTATAAAAAAAATTCGAAAATTATAAAATTAAACGTATTATTGAGTGTGTAAAAAAAAGAACAAAAAAAATAAAAAAATAAATAAAAAAAAAATGTATACAAAATTCAAAATTGATAAATGCACGTTTTTATGTTGTGGTATATTTATATTTTTTTGGATTATATATCATTTTATTTATTTTACAATCGAAATTTTACACTCATACTCTATTTATATACATACATACATTACACAAAATTCAAGTAACGTATAACGAAAATAAAAATATACATACATACATGTACATATTGAAAAAATACAATAATACAATTTTTTTTTTTAGTTATAAATACTCTCATAATAATATTTTAAAATGAACGAAAAAAAATATATATAATATACATACTTAATAATAATTGGTGTTTATTTGTAAATGGAATTTTTCTAAATTTTGATATTCTAATTGTTTAATTTTATATATAATATTTTTTTCTTTTTTTGAAATGAGATTTTAACACAAACATAATAACACACAAAAATGATCACTATACTAAAGTATAGTAGTTAGTATAATTTATTGTCAATTGCCCAATGATAACGAAGGTTACCATACATGTATAATATAATAGCTTATTAACTTTAATTTAAAAAAAAAAAAACAAAAAGAAGACTAAAAATGAAGTGAAAATATTATCATCATATTATTTGAAGTCTGTATTGCGAAAACGAAACAAAATTATCTTTTTCTCTGTTCTTGGTTTTGATAAATCGAAAAAAATATACACTAAGTATATGTACATAATATTACGATGTATATAGTAACTTTTAAGAAAATTATAATTAAACTTTAGAAGATATATATATGTATGTATCTGTATATATGTATAAGTATATTTTTTGATAATTTAATTATATAATCCAGGAACATAAGAAAACCATATGTATTGCACATAGAAGTATATGTATATTAGAGATAAATTTATGCACAAAAATAATACTATTATGTTTGGTTTTTGCACTATAGTCTTCATATTATTTAACTGCAGTATAGCTGTATCAGTTAATATAATACTGAAATGGTATAAGTATATATGTATTTATCGATTGTATTCTCAAGTTTCATATTCATGCCAAATATATACGAGAATGAATAATAAAAAAAAAATAGTCTATCAAAATTATTGGGCACTGGACAAATAGCAAAAAAAAAAAAAAACACAGAAAAATTAAAAACAACATTTTGCATTACATGCTTCACAGTTCACACAATAACAACCAAAAAAAAAAAATAGACATACATACGTGTAATTTAGTAAATTTTTAACCACGCAAATTTCAAAACAGCTAAATAATAATGTACAAAATTTTTTAAAAATCTTAGCAAACTATTATATGATTAAAAAACTACATTATTTTTTTATGAAATGAGTTTAGCAAAATTGTTTAGTAAATTTTGTTGGAAAACACTACTATTTCAAAAAAAATTTTACATCGGAAATATCATTTTTAAATATCGAATTTACAAAATTTAAACATCGATAGTGTTTTTCAAAAACAAAGTTACAGATTAAAGTATAATTTGACGGATTTTTTTTCAATCTTCACTGTCTTTCAATTATGACATACTAATAATCTTATATTGGTACCTATCTATAGAAGATATAAGAATTTGCATATACATACATATGTATGTATATGCTTTTTATAGATGAAATAAAACATTATCAAACTTCAAAATTATTATATTTATGAAATTTTATTCAATTATACTTTTGAATAATAATTCAATTATACATGAATAATATAATGTTAAATTAATTTTTTAATAATTTTAATTTAAATAAAAATAAATATGAAAAAAAAAAAACATAAACTATAGTTGTTTACAAAAATAATAGATTTTAATAAAAAATTAAAAAAAAAAAGTATGAAGAAAAAAGGTTTAATAATACAATTTGAAATATAATGACAATAAATTAAAATTAAAATTAAAATTAAAATTAAAAAATCTTAAATTAATAATACAGTATTTAAGTAGTTAAGTATATCAAATGACATACACATATTATATTTTTACATAAATGTAGATATACACAAAAATTAAAATACTTACAATAGGTTATATTAAAATTAATAAAATTATTATAGTTGTTATATATTATGCGAGTAAAGTATGTGTACATTTATTACAAATTCAATAATATATAATAGTATAGTATACATAATATTTATTTAATATTAAACACTTGAATCATCTTTGGAGGAGAATCACACTTTACCCTCACAACAATCACATCATACTTATTATGTACATTATTATATATATACATATATTATATACATTTACTTTGAACAACAAAATTTAAAAAAAAAAATTAAATATATTTTTCTATTATTTTCACTACACTTACATTATATAATATTATAATTATTTTTTTTTAATTAAATTGATTTAATGTTGTGTTAAATAAATGTTTAAATAATAATAATTGTTTTTTAAATTCTGTCTTTCATTATATTTTAAAAAGTATATACCTATAATAATGTTGTAGTAAAAGTGATAATAAATTATTATTATTATTTTTTTAATTTTTCTCTTTTTATTTATTTTTTCTTCAATATTTATCATATACATATAAAAAATATATAAATAAATTAAAAAAAAAAAAAACAAAATCTATAATAAATATTAATATACAAAATATAGTATTATATACTTAATTTAATAAAAAGAAAATTTTAATTAAAACTATATATAGAATAAAATAAATTAATAATGAAAAAATATTTGAAACAAAAAAAAAGAAGAAATCATTAAAACTTCGTACTGTCCTAATAATAATATATAATATATATTTTTTTTTTATTAAAGTGGTAATAGTGTTTTATACTTTTCTTTTTTCATTTTTTTTTGATATTTTCTGTACTATAAATATATATGTACTATATACATATTATATGTTTTTAGTCTTCGAAAATTTGTTAAATTTTTTTTTATTTTAATGTAAACATTTCTAGATTAATGTATATAAACGTATATGTATAACTATCTATACCCACAAATAAATTAATATTAATTATAAAATAAATTATTATTGAATATTATTGATATATATATTAGTTATTACTACTTAACATGTTATCATTTTTATTTTTAATTTTTTCAATTTTTATTTTATTTATTTATATTTTTTTAAAATAATATCTATTCGTATTTGTGTATAAACTATTTTTTGTTTTTATTTATTTTGAATATATAACGTATATAATGTGTATATATACCTATACTGTCTCTATATACATTATATATCACTATTACTAAAAATCATGTATACTAGCATGTTATAATATAAAGTTTTAGAATATAAAAACTTCAAGTTGAACGACATCACACCACCGCTCAAATTCATTTTGAAGTTTTGGGTACTGATATTTTAGGTGCTTTCGATTTGGCAATTTCAAGTACAATTGCGAGTACTAAAATGAGTGTCTATAGAATAAATTGTTAAAATGAACGACACAAAAATTATTCGTAACTAAGTACTTGCATTTGACTTGCATCTACTTCCAGCTACTTGAAAAATTTTTCATGAGTATAGCTGTGAGTAGGAGTGCGTTCATAAGCATTACTATAGTTAACTATAGTTAATCATAATTATCATTTGTCGTTCAGAATGGTGGTACTAACATAAATTTTTTAGCGTTCATAAACGTTAGCTCGAGAGCATGGTTAACGATAGTAAGCGTTTAAGTGGTAATGACAATAAAAAAATCGTTTATTGCTACTACTTTGGTAAAAATCGCGTTCAAAAACTACTTGAAGTTAACATAACTATGGCTATAGTACAACATAACTTTCCTTAAACTATACTATATCATGACTATGGTTAAAGTAATGTTTATGAACGCACTCTAGATGATTTAGCACAGACATTTATCTTTTTTAATCGCAAGTTGTACTTGAAATTGCTATATCGCAAGCACATATTAGTATACGGCAAGTACAATAATTTATTCTTCATGCAAACAATTTTTGTATGAAGCAAGATATCTTCCTTCCTAGTATATATGATTTTTGCTATTACCTATTACTATTATAAGTATTTATTTTAACACACTTATAATTATTATTATTATTATTATTTTATAAATATTTTTCGAATTAATTTATATTTATATTTTAATTGTAATTTAAATCATGTATTTAAATATTGTATTTGGTATATATGTCAGTAATAAATATAACTATATACTCATATGAATACATTATACATATATGTAATATTATAATGTGACTGTGTATAAAACAGTATAAAAATAATAATAATAAAACTATAGACAATATTAACTGTTAAGAAATTTATGATATTTACATACATACCTATATATATATATATATATATATATATATTTGTGTATTTCTTTCAGTGTATTCAGTGTAATATTATTAAATTGCTTTTTTTTTCGTTGATTTGATTAAATTAAATAATGTCATAAATGCTATAGTTATTTTTCTTTCTGTTTTTCTAAAACAATTAAAATATACATAAGTACCATGATGAATACATATGATTTATAAAAATAATATCATAAATTTCTGAATAATTTTATATTAATAATAAATTATAATATTTAAATATTATTATTATTTTTTTTAAAATAAAGTTTTTTTTTTTTTTTTCAATAATTAAATAAATATTATATACATACATGTTCATATGCATTAGGCCGCGCGCAGTCTAAGAGCGTAGCGTAGCGTAAATTTCAGAGCGTAAAATTCAAATTAATTGTTTCTTATACGCTATGTTTGAATTTATACGCGCGTAACGTTCAGCTACGCTCAATTAAGCTACGCTCTTAGTCTACGCGTGGCCTTATGTGTATATATATACATTATATGTACGTATATAAATATATAATGTCATATATATGCATATATACATATATGTATATATATATAAAATTATTAAAAATAATAATAATAATGATAAAAATGAACTGTATAAAAATATGTATATATATCTGTATACTGTATATACGTTTTTATGTCTATATATTATATGTACATATATTATAAAACATGTAATACATTCAGATTACATAAATATATACTTATATATATTTAAATATGCTATAATATAATGTGTGGAAATATCACAAATTTTTGATATACATATATTATATGTATATATACTATATATATATTTTTTTTTAATTGTGTATGTGTAGGATGTGCGTTTTGATATTATATCAATATAAATAAATATATGTGGTATGAATGTATATGTATGTAAATATATATTTTATATATTTTTTATAAATGTTTTATTTTTCTCTATATATGATATAATTTTTGTAATATTTTCTCATTTATTATTATTATTATTATTTTTTTTTTTTGATTAAATTCATTATTCAAACTTTTTTAGTTCAGAATTTTAAATACTTATATGTACTACTTCAGAATTTTAAATATATATATAAAAAATAAAAATGAAATAAATAAATTACTATAAGATAATAAAAATAATTAAATATATTTCACTTTATTTTTTTTTTCTTGCTACATAGTTTTTAGAACAGAAATACATACATGAATAAAATTAAAGTATATTTATGATAAAACTTTTATATAACCTATACTTTCATACTTATACAATCATAAATACCAAAAATATTTAAAAACAATACACATACATATAAGTATTTTCTGGGTCAATAAATTAATAATTTATTTAAATAAAATAATTACATATACGATACATACATATGTATACATATTTACATAAAGTACATTATACACCTAAACTACTTTAGAAATTATATCTACATTTTCTTTAATATATGAAGTAAATACATACATATAAATGCAGTAGAATATTTTCTTCTTATATAATATAGTGAATACTTATATAAAAGAAGTACATACATACTTTATGTAATTTTTAGTTATGAACAAAATAATTTGTATTTGATACGATATACTATACAATTCTATGGTATTTTTGAAATTATGTATATAGGCTGAGTTCTAAAATGTAAAATTAAGCATCGATACGGTAGTATTACCGTATAGACAAATATGATGCGTATCATTATTACATTATTGTATCAAAAACGCATAATTTTAAATTTGATATTTTGAAATGAAGTTAGGAAGTGATTGTGATTTTGCAATGTTTGCTTAAATGATTAGTAAAAAATACATTCACAACGCATTTTGAAACTTATGACAGTGTAACCGTTTTTATTTCAAACATTTAGAATTTATTTACCTTGCATTTAAACCGCATCGATGCATTTTAGAACTCAGCCATACCTGTGAAATTAAAAATTAAATTTGAAGTTTTATTATAAAATCATAATTAAAAATTATATTTCATATTCATATATACATATATAAATAATTTACTTTAGAGTTTAGAGAGTATATATTATATTACTTCTTTTTTCGACGTTGAATTTAACTTTTTCATATATTACATATAGGTATACAAAAAATGAATTAATGAATTTTTATTTATTTGTACTCGTACATACACATTTTGCTATAATCAAAATGAAATATGAAGCAAAAGAAATGAATGTATATTTATACCTACATAAATTCGAATATAATTATTCACAATACATCTATTTATTCATATAAGGTACTCGTATAAAATATGAGAATCATAATAATTTAGATATAGGCTCTAAATTTCACGGACATTTGATATGATATTTGGAAATTTATAATATAAAATTTAAAAGAATTGTCATGTTTAATGCAATATTACATTTTATTCAGGGTTATTATTGCCCATAGTATATCTATACAATTTTTTCGTAAAATGTGCAATTTTATTAGCGAGAATATAAGTATTTAAACTTTACTTATTATTCTGATTATAGTATATAGTGTGCGAAAATAAACTACTTATATAAATGTCTACAATCACGTCACAAATATAATATGACAGATTCACACAAGATCATTATAACTCTATTTACGTATATATACGAGTATATATACCTAACCTATAAATAAATTATCTTTCTGTTTAAACTTTAAAATTTAATATTTTTTTTTTTTAAATGTTCGTATTGTAAGTAAATTTACGTATATATGTGGTCTGTTTATAAATGTCGTCTGCAACTTTTTATGTAAAACAAAAAAAAAAAAACAAAAGTAAACAAAAAATAAACAAAAATTTTGGTTGCTTTATTATAGTAATTTTTTTTATTTAAAAAATTTCCTATATACCTTAACATACATATTAAGAATTTTCAAATAAAATAATTTTGTTTTTGCTATTCGTTCTCTTCCAATTTCAAAAATAACAACAAATTTTATTTTGTCATATTTTTCATATATATACATATATATAATTCCTTCTTTTTTTTTCTTATTTTTGTTTTATTTTGTTAATTTACACGAAATAAAAATCAAACAACATATCTATTATTTTCAGATCTATATATATTATATACATAAATAAAATATAGGTATATTAATATTAAATTGAAATTATCTGAAAAAAACAAAAAAACCAAAAAAAATAGTTAAAATAATTAATAACAAAACAATTTTTAATTAAAATATAATTCATAAAAATAAAATACAAAAAAAAAATAAAATTACAATACAAAGAAGAACAAAAAAGAAACAATTGAAATGATCAATATAGATAAGTATAAAATGCGTGGCCAGGCATCAAATAATTAATAATTAATTAATTATATATTATATATTAATTTTTTTTACAAAAATCTAATTAATATGTTTTTTTTTGTTTTTTAATAATTACATTATATACATATATTATTATATATATATGCACATCACTAAGTAATTTATTATTAATTAGATTTTGTATTGTTATATTCAATTCATTGAAATGTTTTCATTATATATGTAGATAATTTTTTTCTTAAATAGCATCACATAATCATAAAAATTTAAAATATATAATATATAATCTTGCAATATATATATATATATATATACATATACAAATACATATGTATATGTATACACTTGATAATTAAAACATACATATATACAAAAATTAATATGAATATATGTACATATTTATAATTCAGTATATATACGTAAGTATATATGTATATAGTATATGAAATGTATATATATATATATATATATATACATATATATGATCCCATCAGTTATATATAAATAATATTACAAAAAAAAAAAAAAATTAAATAATTAATCAGTATACTATGTAATATTCGTAGAATTATATATAACTAATAGACTATTTATATAGATTAATTTTTGGACAGTGTATGTCCTTTAAAATATGTATATTATTGTGTAAAAATATAGTAATGCATTTGTATACATATACATAATATATATTATTATATTACATTTAGGAAAAGTATATATGTACATTGTATATAAATTCAAACTTCTTTCGTATGTAAATCATATAGCGACGTGCTCATGAATATTATGGGGCAAGTAAGGGACTCTTTATATTTCCCTGCATATATAGGTATTACATATATGTATATATTATTTTATTATATAACTATATATGATAAACTCAATTTAAAATGAAATTAAATATTTAATAAAAAATAAATTAATTATTTTATGAATAAATACAAAAAAAAACAAAAAAATCTGATTTCAGTTTCATATCACTTTTGCCTTCTTAAATTCAATATATATTTTTGCAATGTAACTATATCTCTGTAAACACATCTGTTTTAATAAATTTGTAACAATTTATTGATTTATTTACTTTTTTCTTTTTTTTTTTTTTGTTGTAAATATAACTTCAAACTTTCATATATCTAATATTCCAGTAATATTTTTTTTTTATAAATCAATCAAGCACATTAATTATTATTAATTTTTTTCTTATATTCCAATATTAATACTTATGTATAATATACTAGTTAGCAAAATAAAAAAAAAATATTTATAATTATAGCACTATATAATTCATAATATAAAGTCAAAATCAATCAACGACACATCATATTTGTATATGTAAATTTTAATCATATATAGTTGAAAAATAAAAAAATCTACGTATTACACAATATATAATTAAGTATTGTATTATTAAACAATTTTATTTCGAAATTTCTTAAATAATTTGGTATAGGCATGTTTTACGTATAACGTACTCTGTATGTGATAAACAATAATTATGTAATCGATTTGAAAGAAAATAATAAATATTAATTACAGATATTTGAGCCCCCGCAGTCTTAATCCCCTTCTTCTCTCCGTAGGAATATTACACGAAATTCTTCTTATACTACTTTCTTCTATAATTTAATTTGTTTTTTATTTTTCTATACTGCAATTCACCAAACTTTAAAATGGTACATAATCATGATACCTATATATATACACTATCAATAATATCTAAAAATGAAATGGTTACGTTAGTGTTTTTTTTTTAAATAAAAAATTATAAAATTTACAAAAATGTGTATGACAAGCTACTATACTTTCATACATAAATATAATACTTATTTATATTTATGTAAATATATTTATATGTACATCTAAAAACATTCTTGTATTTTTATATGATTTTTTTTTTTTTGTTAATCGAAAAGCACGATAATAAATGTTGAACTTCGTAAATTCTAGAGCAAGCATTACTCACATATACTTATATAATATATTTTTTAGTGTGTTTTGTACATATTATATTACTATATATATTTGAAATTATTATATATTATGAATGTTTTGAATATTTTCCTATATTTTTTTTTTGCATGCTAGATGAATGTTATACATAAGTATGTATGTCGATGTTCAATTAAAAAAATGATTTTTTTTTTGTATTGCATTTGCTAATAATTTAAATATTTATTATATTTTTGAATGTACATTATATACTTAACGTCATAACGTATAACAAAATACAGCTAAATTTAACATGATATTTTTATTATCGTATATTAATCTTGTATATATATATTATTACTCTCTATTATATACTTAATAATATCGTTATAATAGAGATATTATACGAGTATATAGAAAAAAATTATCAATTAAAATGAAAACATTAAATTCACTTTTAATTTGAAATTATTAACATAAGGAAAATTTTTGCATAAATTTTGTATTCTTACATATGCATATAAGTACGTTTTCTGATTTTAATTGATAATTTTCTTCTTTCATACATTATGTTTTTTTTTAATTTTAATGAAAATTATGGGGTAGCAGACTAAAAATATACAAATTATTATTTTATGTGTAATTATTTATTATTATTATTATTATTATTTTATTTTTTTTTTTTCAAAATTTTTCTTTCCGAAAAATACAAAAATATTTTATTATTTATTTCTACATAAACTAAAAAAATTTTAAGTAAAACAAAATAAAATTTCTATATATTGATTTAAAAAAAAAAAATAAATAAATAAACTAAAATTGAATTCAAAATCAAATCAAAATAATCAGCAATATAAATGTTTTTTTTTTTGTAATTTATTTATTTTTATTTTTATACATATATTATAATCTTTATATTCATTATGTCATTTATTATTATTCATCATTTCTTTTTAAAAAAGGAACTAAACAAATTTTTCAATGTTTCTTTTTCTTTTCAAATTGAAATTAAACAATTTCATAATTACAAAAAAATGTTAAACATCATTTGATTTTATCCAATTGTCCAAACTGTCTCTATGTATAGACATACTATATAAATATGGTGCTTAAATAATATTATAACGTCAATAAAATGTTTGTATAGTTCCTTTTAATTACATAAATTTTTAATTATATAATGTGTACATTCCGCAATATGTTATTATAAATCTAATAATAACAAAAAAAGAAATTTACACAATTATTTTTTTTTTTGACTTTTTTTTTTGTATTTATCAATTTTTTTTTTTCAATCAATGCAACAAATACACAAATTTTCATGTAATTTTTTTTTTTTTTCATCCATAATTTTCAAAACGCAATTATTTATGCAAAATAATATAAAATTCTATATAATATAAATTAAATAAATAATAATAAACTATTGCTTGAAACTAACATGTAATTTTTATTTTCTTTTCAAATATGAAAAAACAAAACCAAACCAAAAAACGCGCAAAATGAAAACTGAAAAACGTATATCAAAACTAAATGAAAACAAAAAAAATCGTACATATTTGGATGGTGGGTGAACACATATTGATGAAATTGATATATAGACACATTGTGGTATGTGGTCATATTACATACGAATCAGTATCACATTTCCTAAAGGATTTTCTGCACGAAGATCGTGAAGATGTTGATGTTGAAGTCGTATTTTTACATCGGTAAGTGTTTATTTATGCGTATACAATTTAATTATAACATTGCAATAAGTTTTATTTTTTCTTATATAATATTAAAACATATATGTATAAATTATAATTTATTTTTATAACATATAAATTTTACTTTATATTACAAAGTACATTGTATACAACATTAAATTAATATTTATTATTATATTAAAATTATTGTTAAAAAAGTATAGGTACATTATATATGTATATAATTTCAAATTTTATATCGTTAATTCATTATATACGTGCTCGTATATATACTTACATAAATGATTCATTTTGTAATATTATCTGTGCATTTATTTTTATAAATTAAAGAAAAATATAATTTAAAATTTGAAATTGTATATGTATGTATGTATTTTTCACATAAATATTATCAAAAAATTATTGTAATATGTATATACATAACTTATATGTATATTATAATATAGAAAATTAGATAAAAAGTCACTTTTCCAAATAAACTTATATTGTAGTTTCTTTTTTTTCTTTTTTATTAATTTTAATTAATCAATTAGATTAGGTATCTTGTACTATGAATTTTAAATAATTAGGTATATTGAAAAATAATTCAATAATAAGTTTAGGAATTTTTACAATAATTATATTTATAAAAAATAAATTAAAAACAAATATGAAAAATAATATTTTTAATGAGCTATATATAGTACATAATATAATTATATAATAATACTAATACTAATGATATAAATAAATGAAATTAAAAATGTTTATGATATTATACATAATGATGTAAATATAAAAAATAAAAATAAAACTATTAGCAAGGAGCCTGATCTGGAATTAGAAGGACTTTTAAAACGCCACTACACAACAGTGGAATTTTTTCAGGGAACTATGATGAATGCTGTTGACTTGGAACGAGTTAAGGTACTAAAACATAATAGTATGAATAATAATAATAATAAATAATAAATAATTATTATAATTATATTAATTAAGATCATATATACATAAATATTTTTAATTTACATATACCTATACCAATACATTATTTCGATAAAAAAAAAAAAAAAACTCTATATATATTTATAAAATTATGTGCCTACCTAAATACACATTTAAATATTAAAATGCATTATTTAAACACATTACATTTTTATAATGATTAGATGCGATCGATAGGAAAATATATAATTCTAGAAACATAAACATAAATATAATATAACATTGTACATGTAGTATTATTTTATTTTATTTTATTTTTTTTTCAATTTTCTATTTGTCACAAAAATGAAAAAAAAATGTCTTAAAATACATCCACACATACATAAATATAGATAGATAGATACACATACTTACATAAAAATATTATAAGTAATTTTCTTTTGTTTTCTTATTATTTTATTCTTTTAATTTGTATCAATTCGTTACATCAAAAAATTGTACTATGTAATTTAATTTTTCATTTATTTTTTTTTTAAATAGAATTAATAAAAGTTAAATTATTAATATTTCATATACTTAATAGTTGATTCTTATGATATACTACTTATATATACTTTTTAAAAAATTTGATATTTGAAAATTTTTTCATTTATATTTTAATATATATTTTGTACAAATTTTTTTTTTTTTAAATTCCGCACTTGATCACATTTTTGAGTCTTAATTAACTGCAAAATATTAAATTAAATAATCTTTCACTCACATTCAATAATTCGTTACATTTAAAGTTACATTTTCTTCATATCTTGTATATTTTCAAAAATTTAAATTATAATATTGCTTATGGATGGAAAGAAGAGAAACAAAGTTGATTTATGAAACTGAAATAAAAACAATTTGAATATTGGAACATTATTTCAATTTTATAATCGATTTCGATTTAATGTATAGTTTTGAATTTTAATATCGATTGTCATAGATTGATGTAGAATGTAGATGATGCTAAAATAAAAATATCGAATATCAGTGATTTTTTTTCATATGTCGAACATATAAAATGAAAAATTATGGGTGTAGTGGAAACATGATACTTAAAAATTTAGTAGGTATTTGATTGAAAATTAAAACTAAGTATACATTCGCGTACAAAATTTATAAAAATTTTGTTAAATCGAAGGATAATTTATGTTGTACGCCATAATATTAAGGCTCAAAAAAAAAATCAAAAATTTTTTTTTTTGCATGATTTCTTATTTATTTCTACAAATTTATATAGTTTTTATTTTTCATTCTATAGTTTTTTTTTTGTACTCTTCAAAATTGATGCTTTCAAAATTTATTAAAAAAAAAATTTCTTTTTTGTACTGCATATGTTGTTTTTATTTCATATTAATATAATATTATAATACCTAATGTATATTTTGAACACAAATATTTGCTATAGTATTTCATACAGTACGTTATATACTCTGTACATGAATATTAGATATATACTATATATATAATCTCTTTTAGCTTTAGATAAAATAAAAAAAAAAAATAATAATAATTTTTATATTATATTAAATCCAATATTATTATGATATTATTTTATTCGTTTCTATAAAAAAAAAAAAAAGTTTATGTTTTTGATTGTCTATATATACCATCTCACACATTTTATATATTCATTATATTAGTTTAATTATAAAATTTAGAATTGAAAATAAAAAAAGTAAATATTCATTGAAAGACAACGGAAAAGTGACAATGTAAGATCAAATAGATGATAATACATTAATACATATATAGGAATGAAGGTATTTAATTATAAGTTCGCACTTGCCTATATGATATGATCAAAAATTATTGAATTAAAAAAATTTATAAATATTATTTTTTATTTTCCTTTTTTTTTTTTTTTTTGAAAAATAATATGTAGAAATTAAGATTAATTTTTTTACAAATATATACTCGTATATATATATATATATAAATGAATATTATATACTAACATATACATATACTTACTATAAAAATTTATTTCCTTTGTTTTTGTTTTGTTTTAAAAAATTGTATTATTTACAAATTTGTTTTTTTTTAAATTTATTTATTTATTTATTTATTTATTTTTTTCTTATATTTGTTTTCTATTATATGTATACGTATATTCATAATATCATCAAAAACCAAATATAAATAATATCAAAAAAACCAAATATCACATGTTCATTACATCTTGATATGTTGCCTTTATAAAAATGTACTCTACTTATATAATATTATCATTATATGAAACTTCAATTATTCAACGTTTATACATATTATATACATATACCTACAATTTATAAAATGAAATAATATACATTGAATTTGTATATCCATGCATATAAATATGTATATTATGTATACAATATAATTTTGCTGTGATTTTGATTGATTCGGATTTGAATATTATATAAATATAAATTGGAATGTATTTATGAAATTATAATTTCAAAACATTAAAAAAAAAATAAAAAATGCATTGAATAAAAAAATGAAAAAACAAAAATCTGAAATATATGAAGAAAACCTCCTGATTTGGAATTAGAAGGACTCTTTAAACGACACTTTACTACGGTGGAGTTTTTTCAAGGAACAATTATGAATCCGATTGATCTACAGAGGGTTAAGGTAAACAACATGTTCAAAATTATACCGTTCATATATGTTTATTTATTATTTATATATATATTTTTTTTTTATTAACCCATATACTTATATATACATATATATATATATGTATACTTACACAGTTTTTTTTTTTTTAATAATTTTTAAAATGATTTAATTCTTTATTTATTTATTATTTATTTTTTTTTTCTTTATGTTTTTGATTATAAAATTAAATTCAGATGAAAATATATACATATGTATGTATATGTACATACTGTGAAAAAAATGTGAATTTGTTTTTTTATAATCTAAAAATATCAAAAGTTTTTAAGTAAAATTTTTTCGTTTGTTTTCCTATTAGGTATATACAATATTATTTTATTTTAATTTATTTATTTATTTTATTTTTTTATTTTGTTTATTTTAATTACTAATAAAAGGACACTTTAATCCATATACGTGATAAAACGTACAATAAACTTTTGTTTTTTTTTTTTTTTAATTTCAATTAAAACAAACATTATAATTTATTCCTTTTTATTTATGTATATTAATTAATTTTATTTTTGTTTTCAAATTTATGTTTTATATAGTTTTAAATGTGTTCGTTTCGATGTTATAAAAATCCATTTAACATTTTAAAAAAAAGAACAAAAGTAAATGAATAAACAAATACGTTATCACTTTCACAATACTTCATTTGAACAAATCAATATCCGTGTTAAATGTACTTAATATGCACAGTTGTTAAAAAAATTTATTGATAATATAGTTTAATTGGTGTTTTTTTTTTTTTTTGTTCCTTAATTTGAAGAAGAAGATAATAACATACTCGTATAACATAAATATAAAATAGGTGTATTAACTGTATTTATTATGGATGTTTCTCAAATAAACGTACAAATCAAATAAATACATTATTGACAAAAATTTATTGCCGGAAAACGAAAAATATGTATGTATCATATAACAAAAAGGATGTACATTATGTATGTATTTACATATAATATGTAATATAAATTTATTTCAATGATATTTAATGTAAAAGATGATTTTAAATAAAAATTATAGACATTGAAATTGTGAAAAACTTTGAAAATTTTTGAATTTTGAAATAAGAAATTGTATTTTTCACAGGATTAAGGGTGGTATACACGTATATTTATATAGATTTTTTTTTTGGAAAAAATCATAATTATGTATTTACGCACTCCTATATATTTATATAGTTATAGCGAATAAATATATAGAATAGCATACTAGTTTGCATTCAATAACAATTTTATTTATAAAGTCTGTTCTTTTCTGACACATTTCCAAATATCTATATTCGTTTTTCGGCAAAAATTTATCGATTGTTTTATTATTTTTTTTGGACGAATATCTGAATTGCATCCTGTTTAGATATACCAATATTTTACAAATTGTTTATTTATCATGATTTGTAAATGGATTTGAAACACATTGATCATAATCATAAATTTGACGAATCAGAACATAAGTGGGAAGTATAATCGACATATGTGACATAAGCTATGATATACTGTATGTCGTAGCCGAACACAGCCAAATCAATGAGCTAAACTATAATTTACATTGCCGACATTTGTTAAAAATTCGTTTAACATTAGCTCGACATAAGCAGTATGATCGAAAGCGTACATGACATAAGTAACATAAGCCATAACCTCATTTTGTGAAAATCGTATTGCTTATGTTTAGTATGTTATCTATGTTATTATAGTTAACCAAATGTGACGTTTTAACATTCGTTATTATTTCTCATGTTACCCATGTTACCCATGTCAGCTATGTCAATTATAGTTCTACCAATATTCATATATTATAATAATGAACGGCATTAAAGTAACTAATTGGATTGGTCCAATATCGTAATCGTGAACTCAACCTGTGCATATACTTTACAATAAACAAATTTTTGAGTTATTCACAATAAAAAATTTTCAAATCCATATACAAATATTGTGAAAAGAAAATAATTTCCTGATGTATTTTTTATTGTGAAATTTTTGATTAATTTACATACAATTATATATAATTTAGTTAATGTGATAGGAAATTTATTCTAAATACAACAAAATTGTATATGTATGCAACTTTTTAATTTTCATAAATGTTACGTCAAAATCTCAAATTGTAATACATAATAAATAATTAATTAATACGCTTTTTACAGGTACTATATAACAACATTCGTTATATTTACTACTAACATATTCCAGATACTAAAACACATAACCTAAAAATATATTTTTCTTTTTTTCAAAATTCAATTTTATAATTTTATTTAAATTTGAAACATTTAAAAAATTTACGAATAACAATTATCAAAATTAATAATGTAATTTTACGTTTCAAATAATTTTTTCCAAATTTGTATTAATTTTGTAAGTCAAACATCCTTTTTAAATGGATTTCTGACTCAGAGTTTACATGAAAGTAAAATATGTACGTACATTATTTGTAAATCTATACGTAAATGTATTTATTTTTTATTTTCCGTAAATGTATACGGAAGTTTTTGTGTGTTTTAGAGTTGAGTCATTTCATTTTTATGTATATATATTATGTATAAATATAAAAGTAAAATTTTATGTGAAACAAATTAATTAAAATTAAATAAATAAAAAATTAATTAAAATGATACGACATCCTTATAGATTTTTATCAATCATATAATCAAGATTGCAGCATTTTAATTTTTCTTTTTTTTCTTTTTTTCAAAATTAAATATTATTTTAAAAGAACAATACAAACAAACATTACTTATACTTCATTAGATACTTATGGTATATATAAGAGGAATAGTTGAAAAATATAAATTTAAGAGTAGGTACATATACAAGTATAGAAAAAAATTTCAAATTATAGTGAAAATGAAAATTCATAAAGGGGAGGAGCAATTATTAAATGTTGTTAGTTGATTTTTCGTGTTTGTCCGCATGTACACAATTCACATTCTATACTGAGAGAGAAAATCAAGTTTTTCTTCTGAAGACAGAAAATACGAGTGCACGTCATGATGTGTGAAATACTACTCGACATCGACACTCGTACTATCGTATAGCGTGTCGTCGTGTACTATACGTACTGTTCTGTTAGTGTCAATGAGTTTCACTGCTCTAGAGTATATAATATAAAGGGGAGGTGCAAATATTAAATGTTGTTGGTTGATTTTCTGTGCTTGCCATGTACATGTGCACTTTTCCTTCTTCTTATTTCACACAGAGAGAAAAAAAACTTTTTTAGAAGACAGAAAATACGAGCTTACATGAGATGTTTGAAATATTACTTGCACTATCGTAGTGCATATGAAAGCATATACATACATACACTCATTATATAATTCATTAAAAAAGTCTACTACAGATCATTACAATCAATAAAATACTTTTCATCAGTAAATTTGTATATTATTTTTTATTTTTTCGTGTTTTTTTTTTTTACTACATAAATATATATGTATTATGAAAAAGATCCTTGGCATGCCTTAACATACGTACATGTAAAAACACAAGTACAAGTTATATAGTAAAATGCATTTTACATACTTACATCACATCAATAAAAATACACAAAAATTATATTTATTCATTCTTGATATGAATTGTCTGTATGATATATACCAACACGCCTAAATGATTGTCTATGCTATAAATACATTTATAAGTAATTATAATACCATACAAAGTACAGGTACATATCCGCATATACATACATTCGAATGTGTTAAAGATCAACAAAAAACAAAATATGAATTACACCATATTACGATTTACAATTAGAATTGATTGAACAATTTTTTTTTTCTAGAACGATGGAAATTCTAAGAGTGTCGTATCACTTATGAATGAGTAACTTACTTTACATAAAAAAATTTTTCATATTTTAAGTTTGTTTGAATTCAAATCAATTTAAATATAGCACATAAAATATATACATACGATTTACGTATGCAATATTCGTATATATGTATATATGTATAATGATTGTGATTACAATCATTATTATAATTTAAAATTAGAAAAATATTAATGTAAGTGTTAATTTATTTTATTTTTTTTTTGTCGAATTTATTGTAATATTATAACAACATTTTGTGGTAAGTGTTTTTTTTTTTTTTTTATTTTCAATAAAAGTAATTTTCAAGAATTAAAATTTTTCATAAATCTATTTTTATAAATTTCTGATTAGTATATTATGTTGTATTTTTATATTACTATAATAATAGAAAATTATTTATTTTTAAATGAAATTTATTCACGTAGCATATACATATATTATAATATAGTGTGTAGTTTAATGAATGCATGCTTGTGTATAGAGAATTTTTTTTTATATAGTGACTTATAAAAAATATTCTGTAGAACTAATAGAGATTACATCAGAATTATTATGTAGAATTCTGAATGATATTCGTATATCTAAAATATAATGTAGATTTGTTGAATATATTTTTTTTTATTTTTCATATTGAAAATAAGATTACTTGTTTGTATACGAGTATTTATTTTTTTATGTTAAATTTTTATTACGTTTTTCTTATTTTGTTATGATTTATCTAATACATTACTATATTTGTATAATGCAATTAAATAAGTATTTTTATTTCATAATTTAATTTTGTTTTTTTTTTTTTAATTTTTATATTTGGATCTTAGAATTTATTCATTTTATCATCATTTTTTATTTGTTTATTTATTTATTTATTCTTTTCTTTTATTTATTTTTTGTTTTATTTTTTCACAAAGTTATGTATACTTGTTCTGAAACACACACACACACACACACACACACACTATCAGCAAAGATTCAATTTTATTATTTTTCGAAAACAAAATCAATTCAAAATCAAATCAATTTAATGTTCGTGTTTCAAATAAATTATGATGCTATATTCATTCATGAATCAAATATTTTTCAACGCTTTATAAAATCAATATACATTTTTGTTATGTTTCTTTTTTTTTTTATTTTATTTTAAAATTGCAATAATTTCTTATCACTATATTTATCTTATATATACACAAAATTATTATATATCTATATATACATAGTAATTTAATTAACACTTGAAACAGAAGAAAAAGAAAACAAATTATTAAAAATTGTAAAAAAATTTTCATTTTTTCACAAAAATCTCATTATCTGTTAATATAATTTCTTTTTTTTTTGATTTATTATTTATGTATTTTGTTGAACTCTTAACCATTTCTATTAAATTCAATTTAAATTCAATTGAATTCATTTTAATCATTAAAAAATTTTGTTTATATAAATTAAAAAATTTGGTATGTATTTTATTTTATTTTTTTTTTTGTTTTAATTTGTTTGCGCAATAAAAGGTACATGAAGCTGATGCCTGTTTAGTTCTAGCCAATAAATATTGTCAAGATCCTGATGCTGAAGATGCTGCCAATATAATGAGAGTTATCTCAATTAAAAATTACAGTGATGATATTAGGGTTATTATACAATTAATGCAATATCACAATAAGGTAAAATTTTCAAAAAATACGTCTACATAATTAGATTGGGAAAATATATATCTTATATATGTTTTCCTAACCCAATTTTAAAATATATACGAAAATAAAAATTTATTAAATATTATGTATATTTAATACAATTTCACTTTTATTTATTTATATTTTTTTGAAAAGGCATATTTATTGAATATTCCTTCGTGGGATTGGAAACAGGGTGATGATGTTATTTGTTTAGCTGAATTAAAACTTGGATTTATAGCACAGAGTTGTTTAGCGCCAGGCTTTTCAACGATGATGGCCAATCTTTTTGCTATGCGTTCATTTAAAACGGTAAGATATTATAATATGTAAAGAATTAAATAAAAATATATTATAAAAAAAAAAAAAAACAAGGATACATTTTGGTTGTTATTTAAAATATAATTAAAAAATTTATCTTACATTTTTACAACATTATATTTATTATATGCGTATATTAAATGTAAAATGCAATTTAAGGTAAATTTATTAAATAAAAAATATAGGTAAAGGACAAAAATGATATATGTATACATCAAATAAATATTGTTAAATACTTACTTACGAGCATAATAATTTAGCATTAATTTTGAGTATACAATCTAGCAGATAATTATATATATACAATCTACAAAAATGTGTGTGTATACATGATTTAAATGATGTTATAATTTTTATTTTATTTTTTTTTTTTTTTGACACTATCGTCGTCAAACGAAAATCACCTTTTTTTTAAACATATATGAGCTTATAATTATTTAGTACAATTCTATGATAAATCATATGATATGTATAATCATATGATATACACATAAAATCATAACATATACATGTATTAAACAATATACACAAATAAATATAATACCTAAATAAATTTAGTCACCGGATATGCAAATATGGACGAATGATTATCTACGAGGAACCGGAATGGAAATGTACACTGAAACATTAAGTCCTTCATTTATTGGAATGCCATTTGCTCAGGCCACTGAGTAAGTCTGAAAAAAAAAAATTTTTTTTTCGAATAATTACGAAAAATAAAATTAAAAAAAAAAATTATAATAATAAAAGCTTTTGAAAGCATAAAAATATTGCTTCCCGTATACCCATATTTTATTTTCCCTGTTTTTTTTTATATATATAAATGTATACATTATTTTGTACACAAACATATTTTTTTTTTATATATATATATGTACTTGTATGATATATGTACATATGTATATGTATTTATTTTAAGATTTATTTTTTTTTCGAATTTTTATATTTTTCAAAAATATTTTAAAAATTGTCTTCGTTTCCCGTTTTTATTCATTTAAGTATTTGATTTTTTATTAATTTGTTTATACGTACCTACCCTATATATATGTAAATACCTACACAAGATTTTTGTATGACAAAAAGAATATTTTTAATGTGAGCAAAATAATTTAAATTTAAAAAAATTTAACAAATTCATCTAATAATTACTATATTATACACTACATGTGCATACGTTTTCCCTTTCCAAATCATTATAATTTTATTACTATTGTTTCAAAAAAATCTAAATGTGATTTTATACTTAGTTACCTATACTATTAGTTTTAATGATGACGAATATACATTTTTATTGAAACACCAAAATCAATTATGTACTTACATGTTAAACATTTCCAATGTAATTTTGAATTTAATAATTTTTTTGTTTTCTACTTTTTTGAAGTGAAATTTTTTTGTCAGAACAGAGACATTTTTTTGCAAAATATGAACTTATACATAACATAACATTTATGCACCTCTATAGATCTAATTTAGAGATTTATGATGGTACAGTGATTTATTGGAACATTATTGAAAAAATGAATTTATAATATTTTAATGTTTTATTATGTGTTCATGTTTGGGGATGTCTTTCATGGATCATTAACTGCCAATAAATGAACAAAAGAAATTAAAATAAAATTAAAAAACAAAACTTTCGTTAAAATAAATATCTCAAGCTCTGCAAGTTCATATGAAAGTTTTTTGTATTTTTTTTTTTTTTTTGCAAAAGAAAATATGTCTTTATAAATGTTTTATGATCCTGTTTTTTTTTTTTCTTTTTTTTTTTTTTTAAATAAAAGATTATTTTTTTAAAATGCATTTATGTATTTGTAAATTATGCTTACATGTACCAACACAATTAAAAAATAAATCCATGCAATTTAAAAAAAATTTTAATATACAATTGAGACCCTTAGAATCAAAACTCGCTATATAGTATATAAGAATGTACGGTGGTTTAAGGTGTAAAACTGTGAAAAATTAAAATTTTGTTGCGCTGAAACTAGTTTGTTTTACAGTTAGATGAGTGAAATTAAAGAGAAATATTTAAAAATATTTTCTTCTCTTATATTTGAAAGTATCTCATTTAAGAATTTTCTGAAAATCTTAGTCAATTTCAATATTCTTGCAATAACATTTATCAAAATTGCATAAAATCAAAGCCTAACTTTATACAAATTTTGACAACAAACTATTTACTCAATTGCTGTCATCTAATAGCAAGTAGCATTAAAAATGTAACAAATTATGTAACGATACTCATCGATTGTAATATTATTTGATAACTAATCATGTTGCAGTCAGCATGTATACAAAATGATTTGAAGAATCAAGAATTTAGATACATTGAAAGTTGATAGCTTTTGGAAGATGAGACATTTTTAAACAAAATATATAAGAAATGAATATATATATAGCAAATTTTTATTCTAAAGATCTCATTATATGTATATGTATATTTTGCGTTATATATACCTTTCAATCGTTAAAGGTATATAATACATTAAATGTATATACGCTTGAAAGTTGTAAATGGTTATTTGTGATTTTTTATTTTTTAGATTTATTTATTTATTTTTTTTTTTTTTTGTAATTTAAAAAAAATTATATATTATTGTACATATATAATCCTGAAAATACACACAAACACAATATTTTCTATCCCTCTATACATACATACTAAACATATTTTAATACTTCTTATGTTATTATTATCTATTATTTTTTTATAATAAATTATACATTTGATGTTATTTACATTAAATACCATATTAAGTACATATTTCATATGCTTTTATAAGAATATTTATTCGTTTATTCTTATAATTTTCATTTTTTTTTTCTACTTTGACATTATTTTTATACATATATAAATCAAAAATGTGAATACGAAATATACAAAAAAAAATCTATGAACATGTTCTAAGATGAAGTGTACTTTTCCATATTATATAGACATTTACATAAATTATGAGTATAGAACTGTATTGGAAATATAAAACAAAAAAACATGAGAAAGAATGCTGCATTTTTTTATATAACTTAGAGTATATATTATGTGAATAGTCATAAAAATAGAATGGAGTTAATTTAATTTTAGGCTGTATATACTGTACATTATAAGTGAATGAAATTAATTTGAATTTAGTGCATAACAACGATCAGAAAAATCTACCAAAATTTATGTATCGTATGTATGCTAAAACACAGTATTCATATTAAGTTCAATAGGAATCAATTTAAAATAATAAACTAAAAACAAAACAATCTCTTAATGCACTTAACTACAAAATTCGTCATGTGTGATGTGTTGTTTATTCATCGATTATTATAAGTATTATATCGATCAGTTAGAGATCATTGAAAATCATTTGTAATTTTAGTGAGAAATATATATATTATATACATATATATCGAAATGAAATGTATATATATGTAAAGTGTATGAAATGTATTGCCATTTTGTATTGTTTATATACATAACATACATACACATAATCATCAAAATTTTGATGATTTTATTCATTTAATAAATACACAAATCAATAAAGTTTAACATAATAAATAAATAAATGAACATATAATATTTTTTAATATCTGAGACATTCATATACAGTATATTGATACACTATTGATCATTATTATCATTATTATCCTTTAAATATAAGCATTATATCATATTTGCGCAATGATTCGATTTTATTCAAAATTTTGATCGAGTAAATTTTATACATTATACGTATACTATATGATAAGCATACCACATGTCTGTCTCAAGTATTAAAAAAACAAAAAAAAAAATAATGAAAAATGAAAAATTTTATTGTGGTGTGTGAATTGTCCATTTTTTGTGTTATTTTGCACCTTGATTTTGGGGATTTTTTTTTTTTTTCATTTGAAAATTGTTACAGTCACCAGACACTCAGGCTTGGCAAAACGACTATCTTCAAGGTACTGGGTGTGAGATGTATACAGAAACCCTTTCACCTTCATTTACCGGCATGACTTTCCCACAAGCAAGCGAGTAAGCCCAGTTTATTAGTGTACAACTGTTTTTTATTTTTTTTTTTTTTTGGTTTTTGATTTATTTATTTTTTATTTTTTTTTTTTTTTAAATTTAAGTTTTGTTCTTTTATTTTTCATTTTATATATACGGAATTGTTTAGGTATTTTACACTTTTATATAACCATTATTTACTTATATACAATATTATTATCTTATATATATATATAGTAAAAAAAAATATATATATATTATATTATCATACTAATTTTGAATGATTACAGATTGATTGATTGATTAATTGATATATGCACCTTATTAATAAATGATAACTTATTTTTCACAATATATTTACTAATATATATACGCATAGACATTTATACATTATATATTCAACATACATACATATGTATATAGTGAAAGATATGTAACATACATATATGCATACATATATTCATATTAATTTGTGCATAAATAAAAATATTTACATACATATATATATATAGATTCTTTTGTATACATATATTATTTATTTTATATATATTATATACATATATCCATATATACCAGGAATGTTTTAAATTTGATTTAATATTTTAAAAATACAAATTAATAACAATAAAATAGTTATATAATTAATAAATTATTAGATTTGATTTTTCTTTTCATTACTATAAAATTAAATTATGTACATACATATGTATCATCGCAGTTATATTATTATATAATTCATCAATCAAATCTTTTGGAATATTGAAATATTTATTCCTTATTTTTAAATATGGAATATGATCTTTAATCTCTATATACTTACGTGGTATAATATTTAACGATTATTTTAATTAATTTTTATCATTTTTTTTTTATTAATTAATTCATTTTTTGATTAACAAAACTTTTGATACGCGACTAATAAAATTGATCAATTTGAAACATACATACTTTTTTTTTATTTTTTAAATTTATAAATTTAAAATTTTTATATTTGATTTTGTTAAATATGAGTAATATTGTAGACACACAGAGGTTGAAATTAAGTATTTTGCTAATTTCAGCCTCGAAATCCGGAAAAAAACGACGGATTTGGGCCGAAATCTAGTCAGTGAAATTACATAAAAAATACGTTAATAATCAATCGAAATCTACTCATATTTTGCTCTTTACGTAGAACAGAGACATCTACATACCAACAAATTGTAAACCAAAAAAAATGTTTTTTTAAAATTGTCATTAAGAAATAATTAAATATAATTGACAGTTAAATTTAATAGAAGAAGTAGGCTATGTTCAGATAAATTAAATTAAAATTAGATAAACTAAATAAATTGGACAAACTGTCAAAATTTCTGTGTGTCACCTTCGTAATTTCTACTCGAAATTAAAATGAAATCTACTGGATTTCAACCTCTGTGTGTCTACAATATAAATGTGTATTTTAGGTATTTAAAGTGTGCCTATATGGTTCTGATTAATTGACGTGTAATATAATATACCTGTATAATATATAAGTAATGGTAATATGATGTAGTTAATTTATGTGTATGGAACAGATTTAAACTGAAATAATAGAATAGAATAAAATAAAATAAAAAAAAAAGTAACAACAAATCTTGACAATGAAGTGAACTAATTGTTATCCAAAATTATCATACATTATATGCATACACTAGATTACAAAAGTATTCATACACCAAGCATTTGTATATAAATACTGCAGTTTCAAATCCAATGATCAATAATCACAAATATTGCTTTTAGAAATTTGATTTTTTGTTTTAAAAAAAATTGCATTTTGTATAAATTGCTCTGCACAACCTACTAAAAATACAGACTTTCACAACTTTAGTACACTTAGAAAAATATTAATGGATTCAATTTTGAGCATACTGAAAAGGCTTGTGATTCAATCAAATAAATATCAAATTTTTTATTAAATTTTATTCAAATATATAAATAAATTGTTTATATACATAATTACTGAAGATTTCCAATACTTTTTTATGAAACTTTTTAAACATAAGTTTGACAAGCAATTTAAATTGAAATTGAAAATATGAATAAGGTATATAAATAATTTTGTTGACTAGTGTATGTTTTAGTAAAATCTAGGTAGTATATATTCAATGATAAAATTACATATTATGGTATTTAATTTTTTATTAGAAAATATCTGTATAAAATTTAGATTTTCTTTGGTTAAATTTCTTAAATCTTATGCCTAAAATTAATTTAGAATAAGAATTTGATAATGAAATACTCATGTTTCTATAATTATATAAAATATGGTGTACTGTTGAATTTTGATTCACAATTTTTTCAATGCAACAGTGCATTTCTATATAAAATACATACAACTCTAACCACCCCCATACAAATAATAATATAAATTTATGGTAAAAACATTTTATGTAAAATTTCATATATGTACCATCAAAATGTTGTCCTTTTGAAATAATTGTTTATAAATTACTTATTTGTTTTTTGTTTTTATAAATTTCTAAAAAAAAAAAAAAAATACTTTCAACTTTCAGGATATATTGTGTACTTTTTTTATATGTATGTTTGTGTGTTCCTGTGAATTAAAATAATAAATTACAATATTTTTATATTGTAGAAAAAAAATATAAAATAAAATAAATATAAAGTTAATTGCATGCGGCTTAAATGTTAGTATGAGTATAAAATAATTTTTATATTATTTTTTTTTTTTCAATTTTAATTGTATCGGTGAAATTTTATGTACCTATCGCATAAGGAAATGCGCAGTATTTTTAAAAATACATTGTAAACACTTATAATGTGATATATTTTTTATTATTTTATAAAAAAATGCGATATGAATTAAGTATTTGTCGCTGTTGAATGTATGTATAATAAATGTAACACTATTAATTTATATTTGTAATTTTTGAATATATATTATTTAATATTTTGTAGAAATAGCTTTGCTTAAGATATACTCGTATATATGTATGTGGCATTGTATAAATGTTGTACGCATTTGATTTGATTTTTATAAAATTCTTATAAAAATTTATCAAAATTCATTTAAATTTTACGCTTTAAGGAACATTCTAAATGTAACGCTAAGTGAAAATGAAATTTCATGAAAAAGCATATACTGTTCAAAATACAAAGCTAAGTTAATTATGAAATTCGATAATTTGATATTAAAATTTTGTTTAAATTGACATTTGGCATTCAAATTTTCAAATTCTTAACTGAATTTTAGAACCTAATTTCACTTTACTTTAGCAATTTCAATTTCAATTAGAAAGTGACGCAGATATCTAATGTCGTGTAAGAAAATAAGGAACGAAAGACAGATAAATTCCAATTTCACTTAGCGTTGCATTGAAAATGTTCCATTATAATACATACTATATATGTTTAAATGTAATTTTGTTGATTGCAAAAAGTTTCATATTAATATTTTTTTCTTTTTTAATTTATTTACCTAAATATTAATTATGTATATATTATATATGTTTTATCTAATCAATTATATTTTTATTTTTTATATTTTTTTTTTCATTTTAATTGTAAATAAAAAATTTTTTTAATATAAATAATTTTTTTTAAAACATATTTTCACATTTCTAAATGAATTTTTTTTTTTTCGTATTATATTATGTACGTATTTTCACAGATTATGCTTTACAAAATTAAAACTTTTATTACTTGCAATTGAAATAAAAGGAACTGAAGATGGTGCCGATAGTAAAATATCAATAAATCCACGTGGTGCTAAAATTCAAGCTAATACACAAGGTTTTTTTATTGCACAAAGTGCTGATGAAGTAAAAAGGTAAAAGAAAAAAATAATTATTTATAAAATATATTGAGAGTATATAATATATAATATGTGCACATATACGAGGGTAATTCAAAAAATTCCCGGAATAATTGCGTCAGTAAGTAACTAACAGGCCAACAGTGAAGAAGTGTGGTTATGTTTTGAGTGTTTTGAAAGCGAAACTGTTGTGTATAAAAATAGTAATTCATTTGTTTTTATTTAAAAGGATACAGATATACCTGAAAAATTAGGTATGTTTTTTTAAAAACTTAGTGTAAAGCGTTACGCGAAGAACACATTGAAAGACTTGACGAACTTTCAATGAGTTTTTGAACAAGTTACGATTCAAATCCTGAAGACTTTTCGTACCGTATATAATGACTGATGATAAAACTTGGTGGTTTATATGTAGAAAAATAAATCCATAAAAATCAAAAACTAGTGTATTATTTCATTTTTCTGGGAATTTTTTGAATTACCCTCGTATAATTTTAAATTAACATAAACATAACATGTAAAACATTTTTAAACATTTTTCATTTTAATCTAGTCTGAAATATTAAAAAAGTATCTAAAATAAATTTAATTACCTATATTTATTTTTTTAGAGCTTGGTTTTATTGTAAAGCTTGTCATGAAGACATTAAAGATGAAACGCTCATTAAAAAATGCAAATGTAAAAATTGTAAGTATCATTTTATGCAAAAATTTATTATAATTATAATTCAAATTGTATTTTATTTTATTTTTATTTATTTATAATTATTTTTCAATATTTTTTGTTTTTAATTTACAATATATTATATATATTTCATATTTAATTATATTTGATTCATTAAATTTAATAATAATATTAAAAAATTGTAAACAAAGGTAAAAGCAAAAAAAAAAAAGGAAAAAAATTAATAAAAATAAAATTTCTAGTAATTAATATAGTATTAAACAGGAGAATCTTTTGAGAAACATTTTTTTTTTTGGAAAATCAAATGATAAAATGAAAACAAATCAACTTATATTATACACTAATTATTTATACACATGATATAACATATACATACCATATAAGTACATACATATAATATTATAATATAAAACGTAATTGATTGACATACATACAAAATTTACAGATGCTTACATTTTCTCATATTCGTACATGTACTACACATACATACATGTTCTGTATTCCACTTTTTCTAAATTCCATTTGCGAAAATGGAATTGAGTGTACAAATTACGTCAGATGATTTCGAAATTAATTTTCGAACTCCATAATTCCGCACTCCAATTTTCATTCAGCGTGGAATTGAATTCGTATTCCACTTTCATTTTTTGCGGAATCCAGAACATGGGTGATAATAATAATACAAAAATGACAAACTATACAAAACTAAATTTTATTCTTTTTTTTGTTTTTTTCATATTACTATACATGATATTATGTATGCAATTGTATACACACACATATACATACATATATTTAGTTATGAAATTTACAATACACAAAATTTTTAAAATATTATATTATATACTACATACTGTAAAGATAAATATCTGAAATTAGTTTTAATTTATTTTTAAAAAACAAAAAAAAACTGTATATTATATATAAAATAATATGATATTAATATTGATTATTTTTTCTCTCTCTCTCTCTCTCTAATTTTTCTTGTTAATATTAAAAAAAATGGAAAATTATTTTGACAAAAAACAAAACAAAAAATTAAAACACAAAATAAAAATTTTTCTTGGCGGTGTTACACCCAAAACACCTTTAAACTTCTCAATGTCTATATATATATCTACTATGTAATTGAAATATATATAAAAAAACGAAAAAAAAAAATATTAATAAATAATCGAAAAAACAAATCAAACGAAAAAAAAAAAATAATAAAACACAGTGACTGCACAGCCTAGGAACAAATTTGGTGATTTAGGTAACGAACGAGAAACCTAAAATTTAATTTAGTAAAAAATAAATATAATAATGTATTTTATATACTGTATACTTATTAATATATATAACCCTAAACCCTTATATATATATATATACTATATTTGCATTTGTTCCCTATACATATTATATAATGAAAATATATAATAAGGAAATTTTGAATATTTTGAATTTATTTTGATATTTTCTGGGTTATGTTTTTTGTTTAGTTTCAGTTTTGGTTTCTGTTTTGTTTTATGTAATTCAACTAAATATTATTATATAGCCGAGTTCATTATTACAATAAATTACTCGATTGAGCGATGATAAACGTTCAAATTTCAGTTTATTTTTTAAGCATAAATGTCATTTGAAGTCTATAAAAAAAATTTTTTTTAATTAATCATACAAAGTGAATTGTCAAAATTAAAAATTAGATTACAAAATAATGATGGACATATTGTGTGACAAATTCTATGACTCTGATAAATAAAATTGTAATGATGAATACGGTTGTTGTGTTCCAAAAAAGTATTTAAAAGATACAAATTTATTTTTCCTATATATTTTCTAAATATTTCTATATAATTTCCTTTTTACGTTTTTAATAAAAATAATTTTTGATATTTGTTTGTTTGTTTTAAATGGAGTGTGTTTTTCTAAAAAAAAAAAAATTTCCCTACATAATATTAAATATCTTTTATTTTAATTTTTATTTTCAATTTAAAATATACTTACAATAATCTAATAAGCTTAATATCTATTAGAAATCACATACAAGAAAAAAAGAATGTATAATTTTTTAGTTTAATTTTATTCTTTTTCCCTTTAGGAGGAGGTTTGATTTAATTTGATTTTTGTTTGTTATACGAAAAATTAAATTTGCAATAAATTTTTATTCTTATTTGTTTTAATTTTATACCACGCGTATTTTAAATAATATTTTCCTATAATTTATACCAATTTATACATACAACATTCACAGGAATGCATTTATATAATTTTTCTATAATTTTGAAAAAGAAAATAATAATATAAATGAATTCGAATATAAGAAATATTAGTTTCAATTCGAAATTTTATCATAAACTTTTTTCATTTTCTAATCGAATATAATTTTTTTCCTCAAATTTAATTTTTCCAAAAAAAAAAAAAAATTATGAGCATGATGCATCATTTACATTTACATATAGGTATATGAGTGTTACTATTATGTATTATACTTAACCCCACATCTTTAAAATATTGAAATGAGAAAACAGAAATTACATTATTATGATATTATTTTATTAAAATTATTACATTTTTATATAACATTTGATTTGAATTTGAAATTCTCATTTATTTTATTTTTATTCCCACAATTTTGAAATTTAAATTAAAAACAAAAAATAATTATGTAAATTTTTAATATTTTCCTGATTGCTTTTCCATTGGACCAAATGATTTTTATTTTTCCAATATTTTTTTGTACATAATATGTTTGTAATTAAAATGCATTTTAATATATAGTTTCTAATTTTAATTTTAATTTCAATTTAAAGAATGAAGGGAAATAAAGAAAATGGCACTATTCAGTTTGTGGTTATGTTTTTTTTAAGTAATTTTTTTTTTCTTTTAAAATTTGGTAGAATTCTTAACAAATTCGGCTAGTAATTAGTAATACTCTGTTCTAATAAATTATATACTCGTATTTAATTTCAATTCAGATACATTCTATATGAAAATAAATTAATTAATTAAAATTTTTTTTGCGTTATTTATATGAGAATTAATTAATTTGAATACATTAAAATAATTAAAAAAATATATATACATATATATATATATAAAAACCTACATTATAATATGTATCTAAGTATTTATGGTGAAATTATTTATATCGTAAGCACAATTCGGCTTCCAAATCGACAGCGAAAACCGACAACGTTTTTTCAGTTGTAAAAATTTACCGACAAGGAGCTACGCCTAGCGAAATTCATTTGTGCACACATAATTCAGCGTCAGCGTAGATAATAAATAATGTTTCTTAATTAATTGCAAATATTGTAAAACTCATTTTAATATTTTGTTCATAATTATTTTTTATTATATTATTTTTTTATTTATTTTTTTTAGAACACATCAACTAAAAACCATTAAAAAATAAGATTAAAAAAAAAATATAAATTGACATTTCACGGCGTTTGGCGTCAAAATTAGAAATATTGTTTTAATAAAAGCGTCCGGCGGAAAAATCGACAACGATTTTCTGCTGAATTGTAAGCAACTTGATTATATAGCACGTAGGCGATAAATTTTGACAACTGAAAAATCGTTATCGTTTTTCATTGTCGTTTTGGAAGCCGAATTGTGGTTACGCTATTAATGTATTTCTATATAGGACATTAAATTGTATACAAGTATTTTGTTATTATTATATATATATATGTATATATGTATATGTATATATTTTTTGAAATATATTATTTATCTTTCTACACATACATACATATATAAATGTATTATGAATTCCTTCTTCTAGACCAAAATATATCGGATTTTATTATATTAATTAAATAAATTTGTGAGCTTTTGAAAAGCATGATACTATAAACTATATGAATGTACATATAATATCAATACTATTTTCTCGATAATTTAAGACTATCCTATATTTTTTTTTTTTTCAATTTTTTAATGTTATGTCACCATTTTAATAAATTATATCTATAATATACTTTTATTATGTAAATGATAATATAACACGCATATATTATTATCATCATAAAAATGTTTGCATTACATATATTTGCTTTCATATGTATGTATGTATGTGTAGGTTATCTATATTCGATATTTCGAATACTATGTAGTTTGCTGAATTTGCTGAATTCTATCAAAATATAAATAAAATCAAATTTTTATTATTTATTATACTAAATTAATGTTAGTTAATTTTATTTTGATATTTTAATCTAATTTAAAAAAAAAATAATAATAATAATTCTTTATTACACTATCTATCTACATATACTTATAAGTATATTAGGTAACTTCCTTCTGTTTTATTTCACCATTTAGTTGTTTCCCTTTTAATTAATTAACTTTAACATAAACTAATAAGCATTTTCGAATGAATAAAATCTTACTATATTCTAGACATTGAGTTTGCAAAATTTTCTTATATACAAAAAAAAAAAATAAATAAAATTGCGATTGTATTTCTAATAATATAGTTTTAATTTTTTTTTGTTTTTTTTGTTTTTTTTGTTTTTTTTATTAAATAAATCGAATGATATATAATATTATATAAAAATAATAATAAACCATTATTTGTGCACTTTTACCTGATAATATAATAATTTATTATTAGACTCGACGTAATCATCAAATCCATAACAAAAAAAAAAAATTCACTAAATACATTTTCTTCCATTTCATCAAAAACCAAAACCAAAGTCAAAAAAAAAAGCAAACATTATTTATTTATAATAAAACTCTGTACAAATATACATTTATAATAACATAAAACATACGTATGTGAACTTGTATATTCACATTCTGAGTAGGTATATAAATTGTTTTGCTTAAAAAAATAAAATAAAATAATTAATAATTGTATGTGAATCCCTCATTATTATAAGATCGATTTAAAAAAACAAAAAAAAATTATATGACATTGTAGATATATAATCTAAATATCCCATTTATAAATAATTTTTTTTTTTTTCATAAGATTTACAGAAATTTAGGTACTTACCTATATTATACATATACACTCGCTCATTCATTTAAATTTGTTATGAAATTCATCCATTTTGTTTATTCATTTTCATGATTGTCAAATTATTCACTTTGTTTCAATTATGCAATTACTTAAGTATATTATTAAAACAATACTAATGTGACTAATATGAAATGAAAAGAATATTATTAGAATGTAGTACATAAATATTAAAGTATATTACATAATATGTACATTGTACATATTCAAAGTGAAGTACATTAATAAATTGCGACACACAAAAAAAAAGAAGAATAAACTATACAATAAACTTTTTTGTATTGATTAAAATTAAAAAAAACATAAAGTTTTTCCATCATAAAAAAAAAAAAATCAGTATCATTTATTCTTTATAGTCTGGGTTGGTCTGGGTGAATAAATCGTATTATACAATTGAAGGACTGAGATGATGAAGGTGTTAACCGACAAATTTGAATAAATTCTATTTTTCAGTCAGATAAAAGTTTTAAGTGCATATAAATCTAACGACGTTGAGTGTGACTTTCTATCTATCGTAATTTTCATGTTTTCTTCATGGATAATGATATCTTCACTTAGAAAAATAATATCAAAGAAGAACTTTGAAGTCCGATAACTCAAAAAGTGTACTGTGACAATTAACACCTTCATTATCTCATCCCTTCAATTATGTATGTAGGTAGGTAAATAATGAGAAGAGAAAAGTTAAAATTGTAGAATATAGAAAATTAAATTATTATTAAAAACAAATTCAACAATACAAATTCAATAATTTACTGATACCCTGGGTAATAAATTATGTAACGTTACATGCATAATATATAAAATGCTACTTGTATTTTTCAATAAATTAACTTTTATCTATGTATGTATATATCTATTTGTCATTATACTGTCTTGTCCTATATATGTACCTATATATATAATTTTTTTTTTTGAATCTATTTTATTTCTATCTTTTATTTTAAATCTGCTTATAGTATATTTATCTTGTATAATTAAAATACACATTACTTCAATTTATAAATACATATATATGTATATTTATAATAAAGATCACATTGTAATGATACTTTGAAATAATATTAAAATTGTTTCATTTTCGATTAAATAAGTATTTCAATTCAGAATTGAAGAAATAATGTGATTTCTTATACATTTTTACACTCCAAACAATATTGATCATTTATACTACATACTACCTATATTATGAGTTTGATTACATTTTACTATAAACATACTGTATATACCTATAGATAAACGAAAAGAAATTAGTATATGTATGTAGGTATGTAAATGAAATAAATTTATAAAAATAATTCATATAAATATACATATTTTTGATTCTTTAAACTTTCATTCATTTAACATCAACAAAATGCAAAAAAAAAAACAAAAAATATTAATATTATGTACATAAACAAAATAAATGGTTAAAATGCATTACAATGTGTGAGAGGCGATTTTTTTTTTTTTATATTTATGTAATATAAATGTATTACTAATTTCAAAAGACGACATGTAATTACAAATAATTAAAATTGTCTTTGAAAAAAAAAAAAAAACAAAAAACCAAAAAAAAAAAACAAAGCGAAAATGAAAATAAAAATCCAAAGAACGGAAAGTTATTAATAATACTCGTATGGTATGATTTTTCATATTAATTCGATGTTTAATTTTCATATTTCTTCTTTCCTATTATAATCTCTTTTTGTCTTAATTGGTTTTCTTTCATCTTTCTTTCTTTTTTTTTTTCTCATTTTGAAAAATCTTCGTTCGTTTGAAAACCAACTATTGTTTGTTGTTGTTTATGATTTGTGTTCTTAATTTAATTATACTGTACATATGTAGATAAATTTTTTAAATTTTATTTTGCGACTTTCAGATGTGGGCATGATTATGATGCAGACAGGAATGGTGAAACAAGGCATTAATACAGCCTTTACTCACACATACATCGATGGTACGAATATATATATATGTATACATACCTTAACGAAAACAAATAAACAAAATAAATAAATAAATAAATATATAAAACAGTAACAACAAAACAAAAAACAAATGAAATGAAATGAAAGAAAAATTTTTAAATCAATTTTTTTTTCTCTCTTCATAAATAATAATATATGTACAATATTATATTATGTACAATATAATATAATAACAGATTTGTTTTTTCTTTTCTACGAAAAGAAACGTCATATTCTTTGTATATGTATATGATGTATGCTAATAAAAAAATTTAAAAATTTTCATTTTAAAATTTACATTATTTATTATAAAATCAATAAAATCAATAAAATCATTAACATATTGCAGTAATACATTATACATTTAAAAACAATAAAACTAAAACATTTTTCTTTTTTTCCTTTCATACATATACATACTCGTACATATGTATTGGTCAAATGTATAAATTACTAATCTCATGTATTTAATAACAATAAAATAAATTAATTGAAAAAATTTTCTAACATACTTATATTGTATAGAATAAATATTTATACACAAAAAATAAAATTATATGTATATCATTCTTCATTATTATATTCTATCAATATTATAAATGTACACAAAATAAATAACATATATCATTTATATATCCTTGCATTTATATACATATACATTCTATAAATCGATTCGTTTTCAATCATAAAAAATAACAAATTAATATAAGCAGAAAAATAACCATAAACTACTAAAAACATTAATTTAATTGGGGATAAAGAAAATTTACATATACTTACATATTTCATGCACACATACATATTACTATATAGTAGTACATAATTTTTTTTTTCATGTCTTAATTAGAAAATTGATAACAATATACGTATACATATATATGTGTATAATTAAAATATCTGAATTTAATTTTTTTTTAATAATTATTTGGTTTTTTTATATATATATTTACGGCCTTTATATATGAAAACTTATTGTTGCATTAATATTTATAAACAAATTAATAATTTATTATTAATTGAAGACGTTTAAAATATCATTAAAATTTGAAGGTACATTCATACATATTCATATATATTTGTATATAAAGCAGATACATATACACTCATACTTTACTTGCGCTGGATATATTCAATTTAATAAATTTTCACATCAATTTTATTATTATTCTATTTAATATTGAATTTAATCGATTTGATCGACGAACTAATTATACACATATATGATCGCTACAATTATTTTATATCAGCTATATATAATCGTTAATGGTGGTTATTTTTATTTTTTTTTATTACCTAAAAATTACATGTAATTTTAATTTGATTTATTGATTTTTTAAACGTCTCTCTAATATTTACATATTATATCTTATATAATTTGTACCTGTATAATACTTATTTTTATATAACATATTATGTATGCTTTATGTCATCAATATACATATTATTATATTGCTATACATAGTATCTAAACAATTTTTTTTTTCTTTTAAATGCTCTATGTTTAATTAATATCAATAATAATATCAATATAATAATAGTAATAAATTAATAATCAAAAATTTATGATATAATTATATGTAATTAAAAGATGTCCAAGAAAATTTCAATTTCGTAAAAAACACACTTGAAATTTCATTATTTTATTCGCATATCATAACTATTTCATATCAGTATACATTTACAATACATATAAGTACATATTATATGCAATATACTGCTTTTTTTTGCTGTAAAATTTAGCTTTTATGTATACAAACATATACATACGCTACCTATTTAATCGTATATGCATTTAAAATCAGACATAACTAAAAATTTTTGATAATTTTTAAAAGAAAAATTGATCAGCTTCCTTTGAAAAAAAATAAGATCTTACGTATACATTTTTGTATTAATTTACCCAAGTCCCTAAATTATTGTGTATTTTTTTTTTTAATATTATTAAAATTATTTTCATTTTTCTTTTATATTCTCAATTCGTATTTAATCATATATTATTTAATTTTTATATAGCTTAAATTAAAATTGATATAAATAATAAAATATGGTTGTTAATTATATAATTACTTTCCATTGATAAAATTATTCCTTATTAACTATACTAACTAACCTACTACCAAAGACGATAAGAAGATATTATTATCGTCTTTGCTACATATAATCTACAACAAATGGTAATGGTAATGGTAAAATGGTAAACGTTGTCACATTAATTTATTTAAAATCATTAAGCTTATGATATAAATAATGCTCTTACGTAATAAATTGCACATCTTTAATCTATTGTTCTTAGGGTAAAAAACATATCGAACTGATCGAAGCGGCTAATATAATAAAACTAAAAACTTAACGAACAAAATATGTTAATACATTACGTGATAAAAAATGATGACTAGTCTCCTAAGTCCTAACTAATTACAATTAGTTTAGCTGACTTTAAATTATTTTGATTACAAAAATAGGAAAATGTATCTGGAATCAGATCTGTGTTTTGAGCTATGATAACTTAAGTAGTTAGGTGAATAGTTAGCTGATGACTAGTTAGGCTCTATTTATAGTCACCCGAATCTAGACTGCGACCTGTTCGACATGTTTTTACCCTTAGAGTAGAATAAATTAATCGAATTGATCACATCAAGCAGATTTTTCTGACTGTTTTGATTGTGTATCGAACGCTTAAATTTACAATGTTATGCATAATGCGTATATGATACGTCAAGGAAACTATTAAACTGAAATAAACAATAAATTATTTTTAATGAATTATTATTATTTTTTTTCTTTTTTGTAAGAAGTAAGAATTTATATTACATGATTATAAAAATTTTACTCTGCATAATCCTTGTCATAAATATGTTTTTAACCCAGGGTATACAGTAGGTGACTATAGTACTAGTACTTACTATTGTAAATATAAATAAAATATATTGTTACAAATATATATTTACTCGATCTATAGCTTTATATAAAACTTCACAAAATAAGTATGTATAAGCATTTTTATTTACGTATATTTTATCCTTTTCTTTTTTTTAAAAAAAAAATATATAATATATATATTTTTGTATTTTTACATATACTTATATATTAATTATAAATTTAAAATAATTAAATATTTATTATGATATGAATATACTCATTATATAGTATTACAAATACATTATCTATACATAAACTTGAATTATTTATTACGTTATTATTTTTGATATTGAATTTAAAGAATTATTGTTTTTTTTTCACTCATGTATACACTTAAATAAAACATATAAATGGTGCAAAAAATTAAAGAAATAATATAACATAGGTATAAAAATAATGTTATATAGGTAAGAATAATAATATACTATAGGAGGTATATGGTATATAAATTTAATAGAAATTTGAAAAAATGACCTTCGAATTAAATGAATAATAAAAATAATTATGTATAAAATTTACTATATACATAATTACATTACATTATTTAGTATTAAAAAAAAACAATGTGTTGTATACTTATTATGTATAGATAAAAATGCATTAACAAACATTATTCAAAAAAAATC